>JARQOD010000002.1:539208770-539302148 GCA_033576555.1 Oophaga sylvatica
TTCCATAGTTGCTGACAGGTTTTGACCTGCCATATATTGTGTGAGGGCATGTCGGAACAGGTCCAGAAGGTGCGGACCGTGCGCCAAATCTGCTTCAGGATCATCACGCGTATCTGATACGCAGGCTTCGACATCAAGCGCAGCTATTGCAGGGCACAGCGACGCCAAATTGGATGCCATCGCGCGCTCTATTGATGGCCTTTCTGACCTTTTAGGTCATTGGGTGTCAGCTAGATCCTCTCATGGAAGAAGCGGCACAGGCCGGTTTCGTCATTTCCGCATAGCGAATCAGACCTCTCTGATATGGAATGCGGACAGGGTTCCCCTTCGAATTCAGATGGGGAGTTATCCGGTTCGGATAAGGATCGGCAGGGACAGTCGTCTCTTTAGACCGAACAGAGGCTTTTATTGAAGCCAGAGGGAGGCATTACAGTTGCCGGAGAAGGTAACTACACTCCGGGTAAGTCGCCTCGGATGTACCAGGAGTACCGAAGTCGCGAGCGACATTGCCAGCTCTGGACGAGCTTAAGGAAGCAGTGGAGAAGGAACGTCTGTGTCCAGATAAACGTTTTCATGGAACACGTTTTTTTGAGGCACTATATCCGTGCTCTACGGAGTTGACAGATAATTGGATTTCTTCTCCTGAGTGGATGTTCCTTTATATCCCAGCTCAGTAAATCCTCATTGCTCCCTGTTAAAGGGAAGGCAAGTCTGCAGGACCCGCTAGACAGAAAAAACGGAGATGGCAGCGAAATCCAAATACGGGGGCCGCGGGCATGGATCAAAGCGGTGCTAGGATCCATTGTGTGCTTGTAGGGCTTCTCTATGTTGTTGGACCGTGTACGACGGCGATACCAAAATGGATCCCGTTATCCGAGATAGATGGCCTTCTTGGTTTATTGGAAAACTGCGGTTTGTTAGGCGCAAGCTTCGCGGTCCACAGTCAGAAGAGCACTGTGGCTTAGACAGTGGACTGGAGACGCAGTGTCGAAACAAGGTTTGCTGTCTCTAGCCTACAAGGGTAGTCAGCTGTTTGGGTCTGACCTTTCAAGCTGATTGCCAAGGCAAAAGACGAAAGAAGCACTTTACCACAGCGAAGGGCTATGGCTTCTGCGCCTAGCAGGACTAGTGCCGGTGGTGGCTGGCGATCCTTTCGTTCCAAAGGGACGATTCGGTCAGCCCCTCTTGGGATCGGGTCGTCCCTCTTTTTCGGGTAAAAAGTTCACTCAGAAATCCCGCACTCCCTGGAAATCAAGTTTCCGTCAAGACAAGCGGGAGACTGACAAGAAGCCCGCCAAGACGGACTGACGCCGGTTTCCATTCGAGGGCTCTCGAGTGGGGTTCGCCTGCTCCAATTCAAAGCGACTTGGGTTTCCCGCGTTCCGGACACCTGGTAACGCGGGTCTGTCGGCAGGCTATTTCATAGAGTTTTTCTTCTCGACCCCCGGACAGGTTTTGTCAGTCCCGCACACCGTCAGAGCCCGAGTTAATGGCCGCTCTGCTGCGAGAGGTCGACTCTCTTCTGCAGAAGGGTGTAGTAATACGGTACCCCCGCCGGAGGACCGAGGAAGAGGATTTTATTCCAATCTTTTTGTGGTTCCCAAAAAGGAGGACAAATTCGCCCTATTCTGGATCTCAAAAGATTGAATCGGCATGTCCACACCCAAAAATTCCGCTTTGGAGTCACTTCGCTCCGTGGTAGGGCCCTGTCGCAAAAACGACTTTTTGGTGTCAATCGACATCCGCGACGCTTATTTGCATGTTTCCTGTCGGAAGGGCTCATCAGCGTTTCCTTCGTTTTGCCATAGGTCAGGACCATTACCAGTTTGTGGCTCTGCCATTCGGTTTGGCCTCAGCGCCCAGAGTTTTTACAAAAATTCTGGGCCTCTCATGGAAATTTCTTCGAAGACAGGGGGTTGCGATTTTTCCCCTACCTGGACGATCTTTTGATTGTGGCGTCATCAAAGGAGGAGGCGGTGACGGCTTGCGATCTACCCTTCAGCTCCTGGGATTTCGGGTGGCTGGTGAATTGGGAGAATCCGTCTCTGGATTTTGTCCGCAGTCGATCCTGTTTTTGGGGATGCATTTCGACACGGTACGGGGTAGTGTCCCTACCTCCAGACAAGCGAGCATGTCGCTCCGACATGTACAGATTATGAAGGCTTCGACAGCAATGTCTCTGGCGGAAGTGTATGCGTCTTTCTGGGTTTGATGGTGGCGTCCATGGAGGCCTTACGTTTGCCCAATTTCATTCCAGGGCCCTCCAAAGACTCATTCTGGGTCGTTGGGATCGTTCACAATTTTCTCTGGATTGCAGCATCATCATCTCTCACAGGGTACGAGAACCCTAGAATGGTGGTTACGTCCAGAAACGTTATCCCTGGGAAATCTTTCCTCCGAAGTGGTCGGTCATTACCACCGAGCCAGCCTGACGGGCTGGGGGGGGTGTCTGGAACGATCTTTGGATCCAGGGAGTATGGTCATCGGAAGAGTCTGTTCTAAACCCATCAACATCTTTGGAATTGAGGGCAAATTTTTCTTTGCCTCCAACACTGGACGGTCCCTTTGAGCGGTCCTACCAGTCCGAGTGCAGACAGACAACGCGACGGCGGTCGCGTATATCAATCACCAAGGCGGGACGAGGAGCTCCAGGCTCATGATGGAGGTGTCTCGGATCCAGTTATGGCCGATACCACGGTTCCAGCCATCTCTGCAATTCACACCCAGGAGTCCAGAATACCCCGGCTGACTTCCTCAGTCGCGAGAAGATGGATCCTGGAGAATGGAGTCTCCATCCGGGAAAAGTTTGCGCTACTGTGCTCCCGTTGGGGAACCCCCAAGTGGATTTGATGGCATCCAGGTTCAATGTCAAACTACCGACCTTCATGTCCAGGTACAAGGACCCGAAGGCTGTGCGGTGGATGCTCTGGTAGCTCCGTGGGACCAGTTCGAGCTGGTCTATATGTTTCCACCGATTTCCTTGCTTCCTCTGGTACTGCGTCGGATCAGACTGGAAGGAATTCCGGCTATGTTTGATAGCCCCGATTGGCCAAGGAGGACGTGGTTCTCGACACTGGTGGCGCTTTTGGCACTCCGCCATTTCCACTTCCTCTTCGCCCGACCTGTTTATCACAAGGGCCCGTTCGTCATCCGGACTTGAAGTCTCTGCGTTTGACGCGTGGCTCTTGAGACCGAAATATTGACCCGTAGAGGTTTTTCAGCTGAAAATCATTGCCCCTCTGCGAGCTGCCAGAAAATCCGGCTACTTCTAGGATTTATCCCCAAAACTGGGAAGCCTTCTTTTCGTGTGTTCGGGTTCCTCAAGGAATCCGAGGATTTTTTCTATGCCCAATCTGTTGGCTTTTTTTGCAGTACGGGTTGGACAAAGGTTTAGCTGTTAGCACCTGAAAGGTCAGGTTTCTGCCCTGTCCTTGCTGTTTCGGAAGGCTATCGCCTCGCGTAGGGACGTACGTTCCTTTTCAGCTGCAGATGAAGGAAGGGAGACACACTCATTACTAGTGGGTAGGCGGAGCCCCAGATAGGATCAATACCTCAGATTAGAAAGCGTGTTGACCCGCCCCTCCAGCTCGGGCTCCTCCTACTCAGTCTTCAGTCTAAAATTTGAGGTCTCAGAGGACGGTTGCTGCTGGAAGCCAGCTCCTCAAAGATTTTTATTATTTTTTATCGGACAAGAGACTTGGATCACCAAGTGGTCTGGAGGTCTCAGGGGTCTCAGCGCTGCTGGACCCCAACCTCTCCCTTGGCGGATCTGTAAATTACCCTAATGGTGGTCCGTGCAGAACCCTGCCGGCCCGGGGGATGAGGATGGCTTCCCTGGCGGGGGCGCAAACCGCGCACAGGGTCACTGCGTCCCCGCCCTGGGGGGAAGCATGGGCAACGCCAGAAACCCCTGGGGGTCCCTGGGGCGCTCGGCTGGTGAGTACTCCACATTTTTTTTAAATGTGTGTGAGTGATTTAACGGCTGTTGCGGCAGCTTCTTTTAAAATTATACATGCCGTGACTCTGAGAGAAGGGAGAGAGGAGTGCGCACTTTTTTATTTTTGAATTTCCCCCCGCTGAGCGCGCGCTTTATGACAGTCTCCTTTTCTGGCTCCTGTACATGGAGCACAGGGGAGACAGAGCGCGGCGGCCATTGCTGACAGGAACGCTGACAGGAAAGCTCTCCGGACGTCGCTCCCCCTCCCCTCCCGGCAAGAACCGTTACCAGCTGGGTGAGTCGCTTCTAGCCCGCGGGCAGGAGCTTAACCCCTTCACTCCCACAGCGCGGATTGCCGTCTGGGGCACTAATGAATGGCAGATAGGCGGTCCTGCGGCTGTTATCGCATAGGGGCCACACACACTCTTTTCAATATTAACCCCTTCACCCCCAAGGGTGGTTTGCACGTTAATGACCGGGACAATTTTTACAATTCTGACCACTGTCTCTTTATGAGGTTATAACTCCGGAACGCTTCAACGGATCTTCGCGATTCTGAGATTGTTTTCTCGTGACATATTGTACTTCATGTTAGTGGTAAAATTTCTTCCATATAACTTGCGTTTATTTTTGAAAAAAACGCAAATATGGCGAAAATTTTGAAAATTTAGCAATTTTCAAACTTTGAATTTTTATTCCCTTAAAACAGAGAAATATGTAACACAAAATAGTTAAGAAATAACATTTCCCACATGTCTACTTTACATCAGCACAATTTTGGAATCAAAATTTTTTTTTGTTAGGAAGTTATAAGGGTTAAAAGTTGACCAGCGATTTCTCATTTTTACAACAAATTTACAAAGCTATTTTTTTTTAGGGACCACCTCACATTTGAAGTCACTTTGAGGGGTCTACATGACAGAAAATACCCAAAAGTGACACCATTCTAAAAACTGCACCCCTCAAGGTTCTCAAAACCACATTCAAGAAGTTTATTAACCCTTCAGGTGCTTCACAGGAACTAAAGCAACGTGGAAGGAAAAATGAATATTTAACTTTTTAGCCACCAAAAATGATCTTTCACAAACTTTTTTTTTATTTTCACAAGGGTAAAAGGAGAAAATGGACAGATAAGGTTGTTATGCAATTTCTCCTGAGTATGCCAATACCCATATGTGGGGGAAAACCACTGTTTGGGCACACGGCAGAGCTCGTAAGGGAAGGAGCGCCGTTTGACTTTTTCAAACTAAAATTGGCTGGAGTTGAGATTGGACGCCATGTCGCGCTTGGAGAACCTCTGATGCGCCTAAACAGTGGAAACCCCCCAAGTGACACCATTTTGGAAACTAGACCCCCTAAGGTACTTATCTAGATCTGTTGTGAGCACTTTGAACCCCAAGTGTTTCACAAAAGTTTATAATGCCTGGGTGTGAAAAAAAAAAAAAAAAAATTCCACAAAAATGATTTTTTAGTCCTAAATTTTTGAATTTTCCCAAGGAAATTGGACCCCAAAAGTTGTTGTCCAATTTGTCCTGAGTACGCTGATACCCCATATGTGGGGGTGGAAAACTGTTTGGGCGCACGGCAGGGCTTGGAAAGGAAGTAGTAACGTTTTGGAATGCAGACGTTGATGGGGGTCATGTTCCGTTTGCAGTGCCCCAGATGAGCCTAAACAGTGGAAATCCCCCACAAGTGACCCCATTTTGGAAACTAGACCCCCTAAGAAACTTATCTAGATCTTTGGTGAGCACTTTGAACCCCCAAGTGCTTCACACAAGTTTATAATGCCCGGGCATGAAAATAAAAAATCCTATTTTTTTCCCACAAAAATTATCTTTTAGTCACTAATTTTTTATTTTCCCAAGGGTATCAGGAGAAATTGGACCACATAAGTTGTTGTCCAATTTGTCCTGAGTACGCTGATGCCCCATATGTGGGGGGGGAACCACTGTTTGGGCGCACGGCAGAGCTCGGAAGGGAAGGAGCACCATTTGACTTTTTCCAACCAAAATTGGCTGGAATTGAGATTGGATGCCATGTTGCATTTGTAGAGCCCCTGATGTGCCTAAACAGTGGAAACCCCCCACAAATGACCCCATTTGGGAAACTAGACCCCCTAAGGAACTTATCTAGATCTTTGGTGAGCAATTTGAACCCTCAAGTGCTTCACACAAGTTTATAACGTAGAGCCGTAAAATTTAAAAATCATATTTTTTCCACAAAAATGATCTTTTCACCCGAATTTTTATTTTTCCAAGGGTAACAAGACTCCAAAAGTTCTTGTGCAATTTGTCCTGAGTACACTGATACCCCATATGTGGGGGTATACCACTGTTTGGGTGCATGGCAGAGTTTGGAAGGGAAGGAGCGCCGTCTCACTTTTTCAACGCAGAATTGGCTGGACGCCATGTCGTGTTTGGAGAGCTCCTGATCTGCCTAAACAGTGGAAACCCCCCACAAATGACACCATTTTGGAAACTAGACCCCTCAAGGAACTTATCTAGATGTGTGGTGAGAACTTTGAAACCCCACGTGTTTCACTAAAATTTATAACGTACAGCCTTAAAATAAAAAATCCTTTTTTTTTTTTTACAAAAATGATTTTTTTCGCCCCCAATATTTTATTTTCACAAGGGTAACAGAAGAAATTGGAACCCAAAAGTTGTTGTCCAATTTGTCCTGAGTACGCTGATACCCAATATGTAGGAGAAAACTACTGTATGGGTGCACGTCAGGGCTCGGAAGGGAAGTAGTGACGTTTTGGATTGCAGACTTTGATGGAATGGTCTGGGGGTGTCATGTCGCATTTGGAGAGCCCCTGATACGCCTAAACAGTGGAAACCCCCCACAAGTGACCCCATTTTGGAAAATAGACCCCACAAGGAACTTATCTAGATGTGTGGTGAGCACTTTGAACCCCGAAGTGCTTCACAGAAGTTTATAACGCACAGCCGTAAAAATAAAAAATCCTTTTTTTTTTTTACAAAAATGATTTTTTCGCCCCCAATATTTTATTTTCACAAGGGTAACAGGAGAAATTGGACCCCAAAAGTTGTTGTCCAATTTGTCCTGAGTACGCTGATACCCAATATGTGGGAGAAAACTACTGTATGGGCGCATGTCAGGGCTCGGAAAGGGAAGTAGTGACGTTTTGGATTGCAGACTTTGATGGAATGGTCTGGGGGCGTCATGTCGCATTTGGAGAGCCCCTGATGCGCCTAAACAGTGGAAATCCCCAACAAGTGACCCCATTTTGGAAAATAGACCCCACAAGGAACTTATTTAGATGTGTGGTGAGCGCTATGAAGCCCCAAGTGCTTCACAGAAGTTTATAATGTACAGCCGTAAAAACAAAAAAATCTTATTTTTTTTACAAAAATAATATTTTCGCCCCCAGTTTTTTATTTTCCCAAGGGTAACAGAAGAAATAGGACAAATTTCACAATAACTCTTGGGGTCCAGAGTACGCTGATACCCCATATGTGGGGATAAACTACTGTTTGGACGCATGGCAGAGCTCAGAAGTGAAGGAACACCGTTTGACTTTTTCAACGCAGAATTGGCTGGAATGGAGATCAGACGCCATGTCACATTTGGAGAGCCCCTGATGTGCCTAAACAGCGGAAACCCCCCAATTCTAACTCCAACCCTAACCCCAACACACCCCTAACCCTAGTCCCAACCCTAATCCCAACCTTAACCCTAATCCTAACTCTAACCCTAATCCTAACTTTAGCGCCAATCCTAACCCTAACTTTAGCCGAAACCCTAACCCTAACCCTAATGGGAAAATGGAAATAAATACATTTTTTTAATTTTATTATTTTTCCCTTACTAAGGGGGTGATAAAGGGGGGTTTGATTTACTATTTATAGCGGTTTTTATGATTGGCAGCTGTCACGCTAAAAGACGCTTTTTATTGCAAAAAGTAGTTTTTTGCATCGCCACATTTTGAGAGCTATAATTTTTGCATATTTTGGCCCACAGAGTCATGTGAGGTCTTATTTTTTGCCGTACGAGTTGACGTTTTTATTTGTACCATTTTTGAGCACGTGACATTTTTTGATCGCTTTTTATTTCGATTTTTGGGAGGTTAGAATGAACAAAAATCAGCAATTCATGAATTTCTTTTGGGTGAGGCGTTTTTATTGTTCCGCGTGTGGTAAAATCGATAAAGCAGTTTTATTCTTCGGGTCAGTACGATTATGGCGATACCTCATTTATATAATTTTTTTATGTTTTGGCGCTTTTATAGAATAAAAACAATTTTATATAAAAAATAATTATTTTTGCATCGCTTTATTCTGCGAGCTATAACTTTTTTATTTTTTTGCTGATGATGCTGTGTGACGGCTTGTTTTTTGCGGGACAAGATGACGTTTTCAGCGGTACCATGTTTATTTATATCCGTCTTTTTGATCGCGTGTTATTCCACTTTTTGTTCAGCGGTATGATGATAAAGCACTGATTTTTTGCTTCGTTTTTATTTTTTATTTTTTAAGGGGTTCACAAAAGGGGTTAACTAGTGGGACAGTTTTATAGGGGGGGTCGTTACGGACGCGGCGATACCATATATGTGTACTTTTATTGTTTTATTTTTTTTATTTACAATAAGTAATGAATTTATTGGGGAATATTTTTTTTTTTTTTTTTTTTTTTGGATTTTTTTTTACACATGTTTATTTTTACTTTTTTTTACTTTTTTACTTTGTCCCAGGGTGGGACATCACTGTATTTCATCAGATCGCTGGTGTGACAGTGTGCATAGCACTCTGTCACACCAGCGATGTGACAGGCAGTGCAGGACGCTTCCTCATGCCTGCTCTCGGCAGGCACTGAGGAAGCCGCCTCCCTCCAGGACCCCGGCGCCATCTTGGATCCGGGTCCTGGGAGGGAGGAAGCCCTCAGAGCAGCGCGATCACATCGCGCTGCTCTGAGGGTCTCAGGGGGCGCGCAGGGAGCCCCCACCCTGCGCGATCCTCCCCTGTGCCCCCAGTACACCGCGATCATGTTTGATCGCGGTGTGCAAGGGGTTAATGTGCCGGGAGCGGTCCGTGACCGCTCCTGACACAGTCACGGGTGTCAGCTGTGATAATCAGCTGACACCCGGCGGCGATTAGCTGCGCTCCCTCCGGGAGCGCAGCTAATCGCCTATGACGTACTATCCCGTCCATGGTCAGAATGGCACGGGTTTTATGGACGGGATAGTACGTCTAATGTCAGAGAGGGGTTAATAAAGAGGTTGTGTGGAGCCTGCGATATTAATATTATTAGTAATATTATTATTATTGCCACTATACGTTTCCGCTAACGATCCTGATAACGACGCATACTAATGCGATCGTTTGGGTGACCTTTTTTAATGTCGCTAGTAGCTGCCAATCTGAGCGATCTCATTAACATCGCATAAGCGGTTAGCGATCATGACTTTGGCGGTCATTGCGTTATACAAAACAGCGCAAATTTTTTGCGTTCTTGTGGAACGTTTTTCTGTATAGTGTGGCATAGCTGTCCTGCAGCTGCGGCCTTATAAGAGGCGCTTGGGGCTCGCACACCCTTTTCGTTATCAAGGTTGTGGGGAGTCTGCTACTTTAACCCCTTCTTAGGCGGTTAACTCTTAATGGGGGACTGCTGGGGTAGCTCTCTCTTTAGGAGCTGTAACCCTTCAGCGTTTGTTACTTCTTTAAGAAACACACTGTTCTAGTTACTGACAGGTTTAACCTGCCGTATACTGTGCAAGGGCATGTCAGAGTCCATCTCCCAGATCCGCTACAGGATCAGTCTCGCACACGCAGACCTCGATTCATGCTCAGCGGTTGGAGGTTCCAGAAGTGTCAAAATGGAGGTCCTCACTAGTTTCTATTGATGGCCTGTCTGACCTTCTAGGTTATTGGGTGTCAGCTAGATCCTCTCAGGAAGCGACACAAATCGGTGCCTTCCTTCTCGCATAGCGAAGATGTCCGATTCGGACAAGGAGGATCGGCAGGGACACTCTGCCTCTCTCATGGGCCGTACTAATGGAGATGAGGGCGTTACAGTTACCGGAGGAGGTAACTAGACGTCCTGGTAAGTCGACCCCTTCTACTGAATGCTCCTTTATCCCAGCTTAGCAAATCTTCCTGGTAAAGGGAAGGCGAGTCTGCAGGAACCGCTGGACAGAAAAGTGGAGATGGCAACAATATCCATCTGCGAAGCCGCGAGTCGTGGCAAGATGGATCCCCTCTATCGAGGTAGATGGGCTTTTCAAGTTGAAGGATACTGCGTCACTGCTATCCAGGGCGTAATCCTCGGCAGTCACAGTCAGAAGAGCACTGTGGCTTAGACAGTGGAACGCGGTTTTCAAGCAGGGTTTGCTATCTTTAGCTTAGAAAGTGGTCAGCTACTTGAATCTGACCTCACGAAGCTGATTGCCAAGGCAAAGGTAGAAGAAACAGCTTTACCGCAACGCAGAGCTGTGACTTCTGCATCTGGCACGGTAGTTGTCGGCGATCTTTTCGGTTCAGGGGATGATCCAGCCAACCCTCTGGGGGTTTGGGTCGTCTCTCTCTTTTTTAAAAAAAATAAATAAATAAAAAAGGGATTTCTCAGAAATTCCGCATACCCTGGAAACAGAACTTCTGTTGACACAAAAGCTGGCAAAAAACCTGCTAAGGCGAACTGACGTCTGGGTCTCGCTCGAGCGCTCTCGAGTGGGGGTCGTTTACTCCAATTCAAACCGACTTGGGTTTCCCGTGTGTCGGACGCCTGGGTGACACAGGTTGTGTTGGCAGGCTACAGTTTTTTACCAATCTCGCATTCCATCAGAGCCGAACTATTTGCCGCTCTACTGCGAGTGGTCGATTCTCTTCTGCAGAAGAGTGTGGTGATACCGGTTCCGCAGAGGACCGGGAAAGAGGATTTTTTATCCAACCTCTTGGTGGTCCCCAAAAAGGAGGACAAATTTCGCCCTATTTTGGAAGATTGAATCGGCTTGTCCACACCCGAACATTCCGCATGGAGTCGCTTCGCTCCGTTGTGGCAGCCTTGTCGCAGAACGTCTTTTTGGTCAATCGACATTCGCGGCGCTTATTTGCATGTTCCCGTCGGAAGGGCTCACCAGAGCTTCCTTCGTTTTGCCATAGGTCAGGACCATTATGTGGCTCGGCCATTCGGCTTGACCTTAACGCCCAGAGTTTTTACAACGATTCTGGCGCCTCTCATGGCAATTCTTCGAAGACAGGGACTTACGATTCTTCTCTACCTGGACGACCTTTCGATTGTGGCGTCCTCAAAGTAGGAGACCGTGACGGCTCGCAATCTATTCCTTCAGCTCCTGCAGGACTTCGGGTGACTGGTCAATTGGGAGAAGTCTTCTCTGGAAACGTCGCAGTCTATCCTATTTTTAGGAATGCATTTCGACACGGTACGGGCAGTGGTGCCTCTACCTCCAGGCGAGCGGGCATGTTCCCCTCGACATGTACGGATTATAAAGTCTTCGACAGTAATGTCTCTTCGGAAGTGTATGCGCTTTCTGGGTTTAATGGTGGCGTTCATGGAGACACTTCCGTTTGTCCAGTTTCATTCCAAAGGCTCATTCTGAGTCTTTGGGATCGATCGCAAGCTTCTCTGTATTGCAGCGTCATCATCTCTCACAGGGTGCGAGAATCCCTAGGATGGTGGTTACGGCCAGGAGCGTTATCCCTGGGGAAATCTTTCCTCCCTCCGAGGTTGTCGGTCATAACCACAGATGCCAGCCTGACGGGCTGGGGGGGATGCCTGGAACGATCTTTTGGATCCAGGGAGTATGGTCATCGGGAGAGTCTGTTCTACCGATCAACATCCTGGAATTGAGGACAATTTTCCTTTGCCTCCAACACTGGACGGTCCCTTTAAGCGGTCTACCAGTCCGAGTGCAGACAGATAACGCGACGGCGATTGCGTATATCAACCACCAAGGCGGGACAAGGAGCTCCAGGCTCATGATGGAGGTGTCTCGGATCCTGCTATGGGCCGAGACCAAGATTCCAGACATCTCTGCGATTCACTTTCCAGGAGTCCAGAATACCAAAGCGGACTTCCTCAGTCGCGAGAAGATGGATCCTGGAGAATGGAGTTTTCATCCGAAAATGCTTTGTTCCCGTTGGGGAACTCCCCAAGTGGATTTGATGGCATCAAGGTTCAATGCCAGATTACCGACCTTCATGTCCAGGTACAAGGACCCGAAGGCTGTGGCGGTGGTTGCTCTGGTGGCTCCGTGGGACCATTTCGAGCTAGTCTGTGTTTCCGCCAATATCTTTACTTCCTCTGGTGCTGCGTCGGATCAGACTGGAGAGAATTCCGGCTATTCTGATAGCCCCGGATTGGCCAAGGAGGACGTGGTTCGCGACACTGGTGTCGCTTTTGGCGGCACCGCCATTCCCACTTTCTTCCTCGGCCGGACCTGTTAACCAGGGGCCCGTTCGTCATCCGGACTTGAAGTATCTGCGTTTGACGACGTGGCTCTTGAGACCAAAATATTGAACCGTAGAGGTTTCTCAGCTGCAGTCATTGCCACTCTGCGAGCTGCTAGAGGTCCGGTCACTACTAAGATTTATCACAGAACTTGAGTAGCCTTCTTTTCGTGGTGTTCGGGTTCTTCAAGGAATCCGAGGATTTTTTCCATTCCCAATCTGTTGGCTTTTCTACAGTACGGGTTGGACAAAGGTTTAGCAGTTAGCACTCTGAAGGGTCAGGTTTCTGCCCTGTCCGTGCTTTTTCGGAAGGCTATCGCCTCGCGTAGAGACGTGCGTTCCTTTTTTTCAAGGAGTAACTCGTCAGTTTCCACCGCGGAAGGCACCTGTGTCTCCTTGGCGGCTCAACCTTGTCTTGGAGGCTCTTCAGCATGTGCCCTTTGAGCCTATGGGTTTTACTAGCCTTTCGTTACTTTCTTGGAAAGTTGCATTCTTAGTGGCGGTAACCTCTTTAAGAAGAGTTTCTGAGTTGGCAGCTCTTTCTTGCTCGCCGCCTTTCCTGGAGTTTTACCCGGATCGAGTAGTGCTTCGCACACGGGGCGACTTTCTACCTAAGGTGGTGTTGCAATTTCATGTCAACCAGGATATTGTGTTGCCCTCGCTTTGCCCGGGCCCGAGGAATGCAAGGGAACGAGATTTGCACAAATTGGATTTAGTGCGGGCCTTGAAGTTCTATCTGTCTGTTACTCAAGGTTTTAGGAAGTCAGATTCTCTTTTTGGGATTCCAGCAGGTCGTAGACGTGATCAACGAGCTTCCAGGGACTCTATAGCTCGTTAGATTCGGTCAGCCTTTTTTGAGGCTTACCGTCTTAAAGGCGAACCTTGCCCGATTAAGGTTCGAGCTCACTCCACGAGGGCTGTGGCTTCATCGTGGGCCTTTCATCAAGGGGCTTCGGCAGCTCAGATCTGCCGAGCGGCGACCTGGCGTTTCGTCCACGTATTTACAAAGTTTTATAAGGTGGACGTCGGTGCTTCCGCTGATGCGGCCTTAGGACGTAGGGTCCTGCAGGCAGCAGTAATCTAAGTTTTAGTTAACTTGTATTTGGCTCCTGTTGCGCATTTATCTAGGTTGTTGGGTTTCTGCCTCTTTTGGTTTTTTCTTCCCACCCTATTTTTTGGACTGCTTTGGGACGTCCCACTAGTAATGAGTGTGTCTCCTTTCCTTCATCTGCAGCTGAAAGACGGATTTTGGTAAGAACTTACCTGTAAAATCCTTTTCAGCGAAGAAGGAAGGGAGACACACATCCCTCCCATGGCAGAAGTGTGTTGTTGTATTTACAGAAGCAGCGTGGCCCTTCTCTGATAGCGATTTTCTGAGCTGAGGTCGACGCGCTACGGCTCTGTTCCAGCATTGCCAGCTTATCGCAGTAGTCAGGTTCAGTGAGTAGTACCTGGGACTGTGTGGTTTTTCGTTGCAAATGCATGCATAGCCTGTACTTTTGTATTTTTCTCTGAAGTCCTTCAGAAGGGGTTATGTTGCTTCGCTGGTGATATTGTTCTTTCTTGAGCTTTGGTGCGACTGAAGACCTGAGTAGGAGGAGCCCGAGCTGGAGGGGCCGGTCAACACGCTTTCTAATCTGAGGTATTGATCCTATATGGGGCTCCGCCTACCCACTAGTAATGAGTGTGTCTCCCTTCCTTCTTCGCTGAAAAGGATTTTAAAGGTAAGTTCTTACCAAAATCCGTCTTTTTCAAGGAGTAACCCGTCAGTTCCCACCACGGAAGGCGCCTGTGTCTCCTTGGCGGCTCAACCTTGTCTTGGAGGCTCTTCAGCATGTGCCTTTTGAGCCTATGAGTTCTACTAGCCTTTCGTTACTTTCTTGGAAAGTTGCATTCTTAGTGGCGGTAACCTCTTTAAGAAGGGTTTCTGAGTTGGCAGCCCTTTCTTGCTCGCCTCCTTTCCTGGAGTTTTACCCGGATCGAGTAGTGCTTCGCACTCGGGGTGACTTTCTTCCTAAGGTGGTGTCGCGTTTTCATGTTAACCAGGATATTATGTTGCCCTCGCTCTGCCCGGGCCCGAGGAATGCAAAGGAACGAGATTTGCACAAATTGGGTTTAGTGCGGGCCTTGAAGTTCTATTTGTCTGTTACTCAAGGTTTTAGGAAGACAGATTCTCTGTTTGTGATTCCAGCAGGTCGTAGACGTGGTCAACGAGCTTCCAAGGACTCTATAGCTCGTTGAATTCGGTCAGCCATTTTGGAGGCTTATCGACTTAAAGGCGAACCTTGCCCGATTAAGGTTCGAGCTCACTCCACGAGGGCTGTGGCTTCATCGTGGGCATTTCATCAAGGGGCTTCGGCAGCTCAGCTCCGCTGAGCGGCGACCTGGCGTTCCGTCCACACATTTACAAAGTTTTATAAGGTGGACGTCAGTGCTTCCGCGGATGCGGCCTTAGGACGTAGGGTCCTACAGGCAGCGGTAATCTAAGTTTTAGTTAACTTGTGTTGGCGCCTGTTGCACATTTGTTTAGGTGTTGGGTTTCTGCCTCTTTTGTTTTTTTTCCCACCCTATTTTTTGGACTGCTTTGGGACGTCCCACTAGTTATGTCTAGTGTGTCTCCCTTCCTTCATCTGCAGCTGAAAGACGGATTTTGGTAAGAACTTACCTGTAAAATCCTTTTCCGCGAAGAAGGAAGGGAGACACACATCCCTTCCATGGCAGAAGTGTGTTGTTATATTTACAGATGCAGCGTGGCCCTTCTCTGATAGCGATTTTCTGAGCTGAGGTCGACGCGCTACGGCTCTGTTCCAGCATTGCCAGCCTATCGCAGTTGTCAGGTTCAGTGAGTAGTACCTGGAACTGTGTGGTTTTTCTTAGCCAAATGCATGCATAACCTGTACTTTTGTATTTTTCTCTGAAGTCCTTCAGAAGGGGTTATGTTGCTTCGCTGGTGATATTGTTCTTCCTTAAGCTTGGGTACGACTGAAGAGCTGAGTAGGAGGAGCCCGAGCTGGAGGGGCCGGTCAACACGCTTTCGAATCTGAGGTGTTAATCCTATCTGGGGCTCCGCCTACCCACTAGTTATGTCTAGTGTGTCTCCCTTTCTTCTTTGCTGAAAAGGATTTTACAAGTAAGTTCTTACCAAAATCAGTTTTTTTCTTTAAGAAGTCCTCCTACTCTACACTCATTGCCTGTATTAATTGCACATGTTCTGAATGTGTTATCTGTATTAAAGACACCTCTCCACACTCAATCTGTCATACTCCAACCTCTCCATGGCCAAGACCAAAGAGCTGTCTAAGGACACCAGGGACAAAATTGTCGATCTGCACCAGGCCGGGACGGGCTACAGGACAATACGCAAGTAGCTTGGTGAGAAGGCAACAATTTTGGCACAGTTGTTAGAAAATGGAAGAAACACAAGATGACTGTCAATCTTCCTCGGTCTGTGTCTCCCTGCAAGATCTTGCCTCGTGGGGTAAGGCTGATTCTGAGAAACGTCATAAATCGACCCAGATCTACACGGGAAGACCTGGCCAGTGACCTGAAGAGAGCTTGGACCACAGTCTCAAACATTACTGTTAATAACATACTACGCCATCATGCATTAAAATTCCGCAGGGCATGCAATGTCCCCCTTCTCATGCCAGCCCATGTCCAGGCCTGTTTGGAGTTTGCCAATGACCATCTGGTTGATCCAGAGGTGACATGAGAGAAGGTTATGTGGTCAGATGAGACCAAAATATATCTTTTTGGTATCCACTACACTCGCCATGTTTGGAGAAAGAAGGATGACTACAACCCCAAGAACACTATTCCAACCATGAAGCATAGTGGGGAAAACATACTTTGGGGGGTGCTTTTCTGAAAAGGGGACAGGATGACAGCTCCTTATTGAAGGGAGAATGGATGGGGTCATGTATCGTGGGATTTTGGACAGCATCCTCAGTCCCTCAGTAAGAGCATTGAAGATGTCTCGTGACTGGGTCTTCCAGCATGACAATGACCCGAAACAAACAGCCCGGGCAACTTAGGTGTAGCTCTGTAAGAAGCATTTCAAGGTCCCTGGGTTGGCCTAGCCAGTCTCCAGACCTGAACCCCACCTCTGTAATTGCAAGCAACGGTTTCTGTATCAAATATTAACACTTATTTCATGCAATTAAATGCTAATTAATTATTCAAAAATCATACAATGTGACTTTCTGGTCTTCATTTTTAGATTTTATCTCTCACAGTTGAAATGTACCTATGATAAAAATTACAGACCTCAATTCTTTGTGGGTGGGAAAATTAGCAAAATTGGCAGTGCATTAAATACTTATTTCAGCTGCAGATGGAAGGAAGAGAGCCACAGTATTCATTACTGATGGGTAGGCGGAGCCCCAGATCAGGATGTCACCTCAGATCAAAAGAGTGCTGACTGGCTGGCCCCTCCAGCTCGGGCTCCTCCTACTCAGCTCCAGTCTAAGATTTGAGGTCCAGAGGATGGTCGCTGCTAATGCAGCTCCTCAGAAGATTTTATTATTTTATATTCGGACAGGAGACTTGGATCACCAGTTGGTCTAGAGGTCTCAGGGGTACCAGCGCTGCTGTACCCCAACCTCTCCCTTGGCGGATCTGTATTTACTCAAAGTCCCTGCAGAATCCTTGCCGGCCCTGGGGGATGAGGAGAGCTTCCCTGGCGGGACGCAAACCACACGTGCGGTCACTGCGTTCCTCGCCCTGGGGGGAAGCATGGGCACAGCGCCAGAAACCCCTGAGGGTCCCTGTGGCGCTTTGGCTGGTGAGTACTCCACACAAAATTTTATTATTAATGTGTGAGTGCTTTAGCGTCTGATGGCAGCGCTATTACATGTATATCAGTATGCTTCAGCGCTGCGGTGACAGCGCTATTACATGTTTATCAGTGTATTTCACCAGCCTCTCCCTTGGCGGATCTGTAACTACTTAATGGTCCCTGCAGAATCCTTGCCGGCCCTGGGGGATGAGGAGAGTTTTCCCTGGCGGGGGCGCAAACCATACACTGGGGTCACTGCGCTTCCCGCCCTGGGGGGAAGCATGGGCATAGCGCCAGAAACCCCTGAGGGTCCCTGTGGCGCTAAGCTGGTGAGTACTCCACACAATTTTTATTATAATAATGTGTGAGTGCTTCAGCGCTGCGGTGACAGCGCTGTTACATTATAGATGTGGTGATCTTTTGTCCGCAGGCAGATAGCTGCAGGACAGAGAGGGAGCAGGAGCGAGGGAGTTCGCGCTCAATATTTGAGCTGGCGGGGGGCGTGGCCTAACTTTTCCCGGTCTTCTGAGCAGGAAGACGCGCGCTCTGGCGTTTCTCCTGCGACTCCCTCACTGTGGCGGCCATTACACAGGCTCCTGGGCTCCTCAGACCGCTCCTCTCCTCATAAGACACCACGGCCAGCTGGGTGAGTGCTGATTCCTCACCCCGCAGCGCAGCGATTGCTATCCTGCAGCTGCAGTCTCATTAGAGACATAAAATTGGCTGGGGCTCACAAACATATATATTGTGGTGAGTTTGCAATATTAACCCCTCTGAGGGTTATTTCTACCAGCTAAATTTTTTGACTGAATACCGCTGGGGTAACCCTGCCTGGTGGAGCGTTAACCCTTCAGCGTATAAATAAAAAAAAAAAAAAAAAACCGCATAGTTTTTGCTGGTATTACCGCTTTGACCTGCTCATACAGGTGAGACATGTCTGAACAGAGTTCAGATGCCGCGGACCACGTCCCAGTGCCATTGCGGCAATCAGATACGCAGACCTTCACAGCGTCTAGCGCTGCGGTCGACAGCGGTGAAAAATTGGATGATATCGCTCGATCGATCAACAACTTGTCTGACCTTTTAGGTCAATATGTGTCTGCTAATTCCTCTCAGAGGAAGCGACGCAGGCCGTTACCGGCCTCTACACGGAGCGAGTCAGACGTATCTGATATTGGGCAGAGTTCCCCTTTAAATTCGGATGGAGAAATATCCGATTCAGATGCGGACGAGCCGCAGGGGCGTTCCTCTATGGCGAAGCGTACGGTGGCATTAATTGAAGCCAGGAGAGATATATTACAGTTACCGGAGGAGGTAACTAGTCGTCCTGGTAAATCAGCACGCATGTTCCAGGAGTCCCGTGCTTCGCGTACAACATTGCCAGCTCTGGATGAGCTTAATAGTGTAATAGAGGAGGAACGTCTATGTCCAGATAAGCGTTTTCATGGAACGCATTTCTTGGATACACTTTATCCTTGCTCTGCGGAGTTAAAGGCTAATTGGACTTCTGCTCCTGAGGTGGATGTGTCTTTATCTCAGCTTAGTAAATCCTCACTACTCCCTATTAAGGGGAAAGCGAGCTTACAGGAGCCTTTGGATAGAAAAACAGAATTGGCGGCAAAAGCAAGCTATGAGGCTGCGGGTCATGGATTCCGAGCAGTGCTAGGATCCATGTGTGCTGCTAGAGCTTCTCTAGGCTGGTTGGCACGTCTGAAGACGGAGTTGCAAAATGAATCTCCGTTATCTGAGATACGGGAAACTTGTGAATGGTTAGAAACGGCAGCCTGTTATATCTTTGATGCCGGTCTGGATACGGCATCTCTGCTGGCCAAAGCGCAAGCTTCAGCGGTCACAGTCAGAAGAGCTTTATGGCTCAGACAGTGGGCCGGGGACGCAGTTTCCAAACAAGGGTTGTTGGCCTTACCTTACAAGGGTGGCCATCTTTTTGGATCCGACCTCACAGAGCTGATTTCCAAGGCTAAGGCGAAGGAATCAGCATTACCACAGCGTAGGGCCATGGCCTCGGTGTCCAGTAAGCCTGGTGTCTATAGTGGTCGGCGGTCCTTTCGGGGCCGAGGACGATCTAGTCACTCCTCGTGGGGATCGGGTCGTCCTTCCTTCTCAGGAAAGAAATCCTCTCAGAAAACTCGTACTCCCTGGAAGCAGAGTTTCCGCCAGGACAAGCGGGAACTTGACAAGAAGCCCGCAAAGTCGAATTGACGCCAGGGGTCCACTCGAGGATTCTCGAGTGGGGGGTCGCCTGCTTCTTTTCAAGGCGACTTGGATGGCTCGCGTTCCAGATTCCTGGGCAACGCGGATAGTGTCGGCAGGCTATTTCATAGAGTTTGCTTCTCGACCCCCAAATGTTTTTTGTCAGTCTCGCGTTCCGTCGGAACCCGAGCTTGTTGTCGCTCTACAGCGAGAGGTCGAATCTCTGCTACAAAAGGGTGTAGTGATACCGGTTCCGTCAGAGGACCGAGGGAAAGGTTTTTATTCCAACCTTTTTATAGTTCCCAAAAAGGAGAACAAATTTCGCCCGATTCTGGATCTCAAGCGATTAAACCGGCATGTCCATGCCCGGAAATTTCGCATGGAGTCGCTTCGCTCCGTTGTGGCAGCTCTGTCACAGAACGATTTTCTGGTGTCAATCGACATTCGCGACGCCTATTTGCATATTCCCATCGGAAAGGCTCATCAGCGCTTTCTTCGATTTGCCATAGGTCAGAATCATTACCAGTTCGTGGCTCTGCCGTTCGGCTTAGCCTCAGCGCCAAGGGTCTTTACAAAAATTCTGGCGCCCCTCATGGCAATCCTTCGAAGACAGGGGATTACGATTCTCCCTTATCTGGACGATCTTTTGATCGTGGTTTCCTCGGAGGAGGAGGCGTTGACGGCTCGGGATTTGTCTCTTCAGTTTCTGAAGGACTTCGGTTGGCTGGTCAATTGGGAGAAGTCGTCCCTGGAACCATCGAGGACAATCCTCTTTTTGGCAATGCATCTCGACACGTTTCGGTCGGTAGTTTCCCTACCACCAGACAAACAGTCATGTCTTCTTCGACATGTACAGATTATGAAATCCTCAACGGCAATGTCCCTTCGGAAGTGTATGCGTCTTCTGGGACTGATGGTGGCGTCCATGGAGGCAATTCCTTTTGCCCAGTTCCATTCCAGGACTCTCCAAAGGTTCATCTTGAGTCGATGGAACCAGTCGCAATCGCTGGATTGCAGTGTCACCATTTCTCGCGCGGTGCGGGATTCTCTAGAATGGTGGTTACGTCCAGGGGCATTCTCCCTGGGGAAGTCTTTCCTTCCTCCGAAGTGGTCAGTCATAACCACCGATGCCAGCCTGACGGGCTGGGGGGGTGTTTGGAACAATCTCTGGATTCAGGGGGTATGGTCATCGGAAGAGTCTGTTCTTCCGATCAACATCCTGGAATTGAGGGCGATTTTCCTTTGCCTCCAACATTGGACGGTCCCTTTGAGCGGTCTGCCAGTCCGAGTGCAGACAGACAATGCGACGGCTGTCGCGTATATCAATCACCAAGGTGGGACAAGGAGTTCCAGACTCATGGTAGAGGTGTCCCGAATTTTGATTTGGGCAGAGGCCAGTGTACCAGCCATTTCGGCGATTCACATTCCAGGGGTTCAGAATATTACAGCGGACTTTCTCAGTCGCAGAAGGATGGATCCCGGGGAATGGAGTCTCCACCCGGAAGTTTTTGCACTCCTGTGCTCTCGCTGGGGAACCCCACAAGTGGATTTGATGGCATCCAGGTCCAATGCCAAGTTACCGACGTTCATGTCCAGGTGCAAGGACCCGAAGGCTGTGGCGGTGGATGCTCTAGTGGCTCAGTGGGATCAGTTCGAGCTGATCTATGTATTCCCGCCGATATCCTTACTTCCTCTAGTACTGCGTCGAATCAGACTAGAGAGAATTCCAGCTATTTTGATAGCTCCAGACTGGCCAAGAAGGGTGTGGTTCTCGACAATAATGTCGCTGTTGGCGGCACCTCCTTTTCCACTCCCTCTTCAACCGGACTTGTTGACTCAGGGGCCCGTTTGTCATCCGGACTTGATGTCCCTGCGTTTGACGGCGTGGCTCTTGAGACCGAAATCTTGACCCGTAGAGGTTTCTCAGCCGAGGTCATTGCTACCCTTCGTGCTGCAAGAAGTCCGGCTACTACTAGGATTTACCACAAAATTTGGGAAACCTTCTTTTCGTGGTGTTTGGGGTCTTCTCGGAACCCGAGAAAATTTTCCATTCCCAACCTGTTGGCTTTTCTGCAGCATGGGCTAGACAAGGGTTTGGCAGTCAGCACCCTGAAAGGTCAGATTTCTGCTCTGTCCTTATTGTTCCGGAGAACCATTGCTTCAAATAGAGACGTGCTCTCCTTTTTCCGAGGTATATCTCGTAAGTTCCCGCCGCGGAAGGCTCCCGTGTCTCCTTGGCGGCTCAACCTTGTTTTGGAGGCTCTTCAGCATAAACCTTTTGAGCCTATGGTTTCTGCTAGCCTTTCTTTACTTTCTTGGAAGGTGGCTTTTCTTGTTGCAGTCACTTCCTTGAGGAGAGTTTCTGAGTTGGCAGCTCTTTCTTGTTCGCCTCCTTTTCTGGAGTTTTTTCCGGATTGTGTAGTGCTTCGCACTCGGGGTGATTTTTTGCCTAAAGTGGTGTCACAATTTCATGTCAACCAGGATATTGTGTTGCCTTCATTCTGCCCGGATCCGAAGAATGTGAAAGAGCGAGCTTTACACACATTGGATTTAGTGCGGGCCTTGAAGTTTTATCTATCTATTACTCAAGGTTTTCGTAAGACGGACTCCCTATTTGTGGTTCCAGTCGGTCGTCGGCGTGGTCAACGAGCTTCCAAGGATTCTATAGCTCGTTGGATTCGGTCAGCTATATTGGAAGCTTACCGTCTTCAGGGTGAATCTTGCCCGATTAAGATTCAAGCCCATTCCACGAGGGCTGTGGCTTCATCGTGGGCTTTTCACCAAGGTGCTTCGGCAGTGCAGCTCTGCCGGGCGGCAACTTGGCGCTCTGTCCACACGTTTACAAAGTTTTATAAAGTGGACGTCAGTGCTTCCGCTGATGCAGCCCTCGGACGTAGGGTCCTGCAGGCGGCTGTAGTTTAAAGTTCTAGATGAACTTGTGTTTAGCGCTGGTTGCGCTTTTTTGTTAAGGTTGTTGGGTTTCTGCCTTTTGTTGGTTTTTCCCACCCTTATTTTTGAACTGCTTTTGGACGTCCCATCAGTAATGAATACTGTGGCTCTCTTCCTTCCATCTGCAGCTGAAACACGGATTTTGGTAAGAACTTACCTGTAAAATCCTTTTCAGCGAAGGAAGGAAGAGAGACACAGCACCCTCCCAAGGCAGAAGTGTGTTGATGTTTTCAGATGCAGCGCGACCCTTATCTGATAGCGATTATCTGGGCTGAGGTCAGCGCGCTAAGGCTCTGTTCCAGCATCGCCAGCTCATCGCAGTAGTCAGGTTCCGTGAGTAGTACCTGGAACTCTGTGGTTTTTGGCTTTCTTTGCATGCATAACCTGTATCCTTGTGTTTTTTCTCTGAAGTTCCTTCAGAAGGGGTTATGTTGCTCCGCTGGTGATCTTGGCTCTTTTCCTAAAAGCTTTGGTACGACTGGAGCTGAGTAGGAGGAGCCCGAGCTGGAGGGGCCAGCCAGTCAGCACTCTTTTGATCTGAGGTGACATCCTGATCTGGGGCTCCGCCTACCCATCAGTAATGAATACTGTGTCTCTCTTCCTTCCTTCGCTGAAAAGGATTTTACAGGTAAGTTCTTACCAAAATCCGTGTTTCCCTACTGTATATAAAATGATATAAGATGATTTCTCAACAACAAGGCATCTGATATGAGGCGCACAGGGATGACTTTTTTTTTTCAGCAGTCTATAACATGTATGCAGGGCTGTGGAGTCGGAGTCCGTGTCCATTTTTGTGGAGTCGGTATAAAATAAACCAACTCCTAAAACATAATTGGGTACAGTAGTACAGTGCAGGATGTGATGAAAACTTTTCCAAATTTTTATGAAAAAAATTAATGTCCTATAAATGTCTGTTCTCTTCCTGATCTAAGGATCTGGGCTTTTAGTAGAGCTGAATCTGTGCTGCACTTTATGTACATGCTCCGTAGTGACCAGTGCTGTGGAGTTGTGGAGTCAGAGGTTACCGGCTGCCCAGCCCTGCCTGTATGCCCATATGAATAGTTTAGCTAGGATAAATGTGGTGACAGATTCCCTGTAAGTTGCCTTCTAAAGCCACCCCTAACGTAGATTTGTAAATATTATAGATGTCATTCTCCTCCATTATTTTTCCTATGCCCATGATTAATAATTTACTGCAGCTATGGAGGGGCCAGACAATTCCATTATTACAAGTAAAACTGAAATCTGCCAGCATGATGGATAGAATAAAGAAGGCAGAATAAACATGGCAACAAAGATGTTTATTGCTGGCATTGTCATTCTCCTTATTTGTCAGGGAGGAGTAGTAAGGGAAATTAAGGATCTCAGACGTTATAAAGAGGGAGATTGCCATAAAAAGGCATAATTCTGCGGAGCCCGGCCATGGAGGAATTACTTGGAACAACAGTGCGTTGGAACTTGGCAAAGAAGAGAAGTCCTCTGAGAAATCCCTAAAAGCCATATATATACATAAGATCTTTTTATTACGTGCAGCTTTATTTCACCATGGGTAGTTTGTACTCTTAAATCATAGTAACTGGTGTTACCTGCTGTTGTGTAATCTTTAACATGGAACCAGACATTACAATATATTTATTTGCACGAGTGCATTAATTCCCCACCCCTTTATTTTGTTGCTATGGGTTCTTCCAAATACCGTATATACTCATGTATAAGCTGACCCGTGTATAAGCCGACCCCCCTAATTTTGCCACAAAAAACTGGGAAAACTTATTGACTCGGGTATAAGCCTAGGGTGAAAAATGATTATGCCCCCATATGATACTCCACAGATTATGCCCCCATATGCTGCACAGATTATGCCCAATATGCTCCACAGATTATGCCTCCATATGATCCAGATTATGCCCAATATGCTTCAGAGATTATGCCCCCATGTGCTCCAGATTATGCCCCCATATATTCCACAGATTATGCCCCCGTATGATTCACAGATTATGCCCCCATATGCTCCAGATTATGCCCCCATATGCTCCAGATTATGCCCCCATATGTTCCAGATTATGCCCCATGTGTTCCACAGCTTATGCCCCCACATGCTCCATATTATGCCCCATATGTTCCAGATTATGCCCCATATGTTCCACAGCTTATGCCCCCATATGCTCCAGATTATGCCCCATAGTATAGGCCTCATATGCTGCTGCTGCTGCAAAAAAAAAAAAAAAAAAAAATGACATACTCACCTCTCGTCGCTGGGGCCAGGTGCCGGTGTCCTGAGCAGGCGGTGACACTGGCGCGCTATGGGGGACAGGTGCCGGTGTACCCGCTCGCTCAGGACCCCGGCACCTGAGATATTTACCTGTCCCGTTCCACCGCTGCGCTGCTCCCTCGGTCTGACTCCTCTGGCTGTGAATGATCTGGCAGGGGGCGGGGCGCGCACTAACGACGTCATTGCGCCCTCTGCCTGATCATAGCCAGAGGAGTCAGACCGAGGGAGCAGCGCAGCGGTGGAACGGGACAGGTGAATATCGCTATACTCGCCCCTCCGCCGGAGCGTCCCTGCAGCCTCTCCTCTTCTCCCGGCGCTCTCCGCAGCGCTTCAGTCCTGCAGCGGTCACGTGGTACCGCTCATTAAAGTCATGAATATGTGCACATTCATGACTTTAATGAGCTGTGCCATGTGACCGCTGCAGGAAGGAGCCGGAGATCGTGGGAGAAGCAGGTGGGCTGCAGAGACCGTGCCGGCGGAGGGGTGAGTATGATCAGACACCCCCGCTCCCCCGCCGACCGCCGTATATGACCCGCGTATAAGCCGAGAGGGACTTTCAGCCCTAAAAAATGGGCTGAAAATCTCGGCTTATAAATGGGTATATACGGTAGATCTTAGAATTTCATTCATTTTTAGGAATGGCATTTTGATGGTGTCATTCTTGGGTACAAGGAACCTGACAGTAAACGCATGATGAACCTAAAATTTAAACAAAATGAGCAAATACCCTGAAGTAAGTAAATACATGTAAATAACATGGGGTAATTGGTTAATGTTTTCATGGCAAAAAAAAAAAAAACTCAACTCATCCCACCACAACAAGATGTACAGAAAACTAAACAAAAACCTAAAAGAATAAAAAAAAAAAAACAGAAAACCCCATTCTGATTAGGGTATATCTTCTCACGGTGGAATGGTTTTTACAATTTTTTATTTTTTTTTTTAAATCAAAACAATGTAAACTGCTATTTACATGTGCTATCACGATTTCTTTACGGATTACAGGATATTTGCTAGTTTTTGTTTTTCTTAGGTCCTGTGGCCGACATTCAAGGGAGAATAGTGATTTATGCTGCACATAGCAGTACTGAAGCCCTGCTGCAATGTAAAGCACGGGTGATTGGATGATTGCAGCTTCAAGTCTCCTAAGGAAACTATTGAAGTCAGTAAAAAGTGTGAAAAAAAAAAAAAATCAAAAAATGGAATGCAACACAAGTTTAAACCACATTTTGCCTCGTTCTAAATAAAATAAAAATTGGTAAACTGCATAACGAGAAAATAACATCCCCACATATCTGCCACAAAAAGTTATCAGTAAAATAACCGCTTTGGGCGTGAAAAAAATAAGCCCTCGCCCAGCCCCAGATCATGAAAAATGGAGATGCTATTGGTCTCAGAAAATAGAAACATAAACAAATTTTTTTTCCTGACAAATTTCAGATTTTTTTCACCACTTACCGTGTATAAACAGAGTTTTTTCAGCACATTTTTTTTGAAACACGTCATTCCCCCCCGGCTTATACACGAGTCATTGTGACAGAAGACTGAGGAGGAGTAGCGGGTCACAGGAGGCAGGAGCTGGTGACTGCGGCTGTAACTGTGCACTGGCAATGAATATTCATTTCTCTTATAGCGTGCACAGTTGCAGCCGCCGGCTTCCAGCAGCTGCTATCGCGGGTTCCCTCTCATTAAGGTAATGAATATTCATCTTTCTCCACTCCCATAGGTGTGGAGAGAGGTGAATATTCATTTTCTTAATGAGCGCGGACACGTGATCGTCCGACCGCAGGAGCTGCTGGCACCGTAACAAGATGCTGCTGGGGCGCGCATGGAAGGTAAGCAGGATTTTTTTTTTGTTAATGGTTTTCTCATGGGGCCACGCATACAAAGATAAGGATGAGGAACCATGTATACCAGGACAGGGATGAGGGGACAATGCATACTCGGCTTATACTTGAGTGAATAAGTTTTCCCAGTTTTCGTGGCAAAATTAGAGGCCTCGGCTAATGCTTGGGTCAGCTTATACCCGAGTATTTACGGTAGATAAAAAAGAACCTACCATATACACTCAAGTATAAGCCGACCCGGGTATAAGCTGAGGCCCCTAATTTTGCCACAAAAAACTGGGAAAACTTATTGACTCGTGTATAAGCCTAGGGTGGGAAATGCAGCAGCTACTGGTAAATTTCAAAAATAAAAATGGATACCAATAAAAGTAAAATTAATTGAGACATCAGTAGGCTAAATGTTTTTGAATTTCCATATTGAATGAGGAGCCCCATATAATGCTCTATACAGTTTATGAAGGGCCCCATAAGATGCTCCATGCAAAATACGCCCGATATAATACTCCATAAAATTCATAATGGCCCCACAAGATGCTCCATACAAAAATATGCCCCATATAATGCTGCACAAAGGTTAATAATGGACCAATAAGATGTTCCATAGATATGTATGCCCCATATAATGCTGCATAAAGGTTGATGGCCCGATAAGATGCTCCATAGAAACACTGTGTGCAGAATTATTAGGCAAATGAGTATTTTGATCACATCATCCTTTTTATACATGTTGTCCTACTCCAAGCTGTATAGGCTTGAAAGCCAACTGCCAATTATGTAAATCAGGTGATTTTCATAATTGCCAAGATGCCATTTGCCACCAGTTTTGCCATATTTCAGAGCTGCAACTTTACTGGAGTATTAAAAAGTGCAAGGTGTGCTATACTCAGGGACATGGCCAAGGTAAGGAAGGCTGAAAAACGACCACCTTTGAACAAGAAACATAAGATAAAATGTCAAAAAAGACTGGGCCAAGAAATGTTAAGACTGATTTTTCTAAGGTTTTATGGACTGATGAAATGAGAGTGACTCTTGATGGGCCAGATGGATGGGCCCGAGGCTGGATCAGTAAAGGGCAGAGCGCTCCACTCAGCAAGCAAGGTGGAGGTGGGGTACTGGTATGGGCTGGTATCATCATAGATGAACTTGTGGGATCTTTTCGGGTTGAGAATGGAGTGAAGCTCAACTCCCAGACCTACTGCCAGTTTCTGGAAGACACCTTCTTCAAGCAGTGGTACAGGTAGAAGTCGGTATTGTTCAAGAAAAACATGATTTTCATGCAGTACAATGCTCCATCACATGCATCCAAATACTCCACAGCGTGGCTGGCTAGTAAACGTCTAAAAGAAGAAAAATAATGACATGGCCCCCTTGTTCACCTGATCTGAACCCCATAGAGAACCTGTGGTCCCTCATAAAATGTGAGATCTACAGGGAGGGAAAACAGTACACCTCTCGGACCAGTGTCTGGGAGGCTGTGGTGGCTGCTGCACGCAATGTTGATCGTAAGCAGATCAAGCAACTGACAGAATCTATGGATGGAAGGCTTTTGAGTGTCATCGTAAAGAAAGGTGGCTATATTGGTCACTGATTTTTTTTATTTTTTTTTGCTTCTGAATGTCAGATATGTTTATTTCTAAATTTTGTGTTATATTGGTGTACCTGGTCAGAATAAACAAGTGAGATGGGTATATATTTGGTTTTTATTAAGTTGCCTAATAATTCTGCACAGTAATAGTTACCTGCACAAACAGATATCCTCCTAAGATAGCCAAATCTAAAAAAAAACACTCCAACTTCCAAAAATATTAGGCTTTGATATTTGAGTCTTTTTGGTTGATTGAGAACATAGTTGTTGTTCAATAATAAAAAGAATCCTCTCAAATACAACTTGCCTAATAATTCTGCACACAGTGTATATATGCCCTATATGCCGCTGCTGCGGCGATTTAAAAAAAAAAAAAAAAAAAAAAAAAAGACATACTCACCTCTCGTTGCTGGGGGTCTGGTGCCGGTGTCCTGAGCAGGCGGGCGCGCTATGAGGGCCAGGTGGCAGTGTCGCCGCTGGCTCAGGCCCCCGGCACCTGCGGTATTCACCTGTCCCTGTTCCACCGCCGCTCTGTCTTCCGGGTTTCTGCAGTGACTAATCACGTCATTGCGCCCTCTGACCTGAACGTCACAGCCAGAGGACGGGAAGACAGGGCAGTGCGCGGCGGTGGAACGGGGACAGGTAAATATCGCATGGCTCCCCCCCCCAGTCCCCACCGTCATACTCACCCCCTCCTGGCACGGTCTTTGCACCTCTTGCTTCTCCGTTGTCCCAGGCCACAGCTGTTCCAGTGTTCAGCCGTCACGGGTACCGCTCATTAAAGTAATGAATATGCGCTCCACGCCTATAGGAGTGGAGTCGCGTGCATATTCATTACTTTAATGAGCTGTACCACGAGGAAGTGCTGCGGCGCCAGAGACCATCTGAGAAGCAGGGAAGTGCAGAGACCGCACCAGGAAGGGGTGAGTATGATCTGACAACTGCCAACTCCTGCGCTCCCCCTCCCCCGCCTACCTCCTGGGACAATGACTCGAGTATAAGCCCAGAGGGGCACTTTCAGCCTAAAAAAAATGGGCTGAAAATCTCAGCTTATACTAGAGTATGTATATACGGTATACCTTTTTTTTTTTCTGCACTTGAAACTGTTTTTTTGTCGTTTTTCAGTACACTATGTTTTTAAAAACCAATCGTGTAATTCAAAAGTAAACCTCTTTCCACAAAAAAATAACCCCTACTTGGCTATTTTTATGGAAAAAATAAAAAGTTATGGTTCTGGGAAGGAGGGGAGCAAAAATGGAAAATCGTAAGCTGGTGAAGGGGGGAAAGGATGTTTTTTTGACTCTGCAGTGTTTGAGTCAAGCATACCTGGTTTATATCATACAGCCGGTCTCTGATACATACATATGTTCTCCCCGTGTTTGTGTGGGTTTCCTCCGGGTTCTCCAGTCTCCTCCCACACTCCAAAGACATACTGACAGGGATTCTAGCTTGTGAGCCCCATTGGGGACAGTGCCAATAATGTCTGTAAAACGCTGTGAAATTAATGGCGCTACATAAACGAGTAAAATAAATACATGCTAACTGTAAATTGCATAAATCGGCTATCAAGGATCCCTTTAATACGCATTTTTTTCTCTTTTTATACAGAAGTCTGGTAAAAAGCCTATAAAAACTAAACATTATATGTGGAGTATTCTGCGTTTCAGAAGTAGTAAAAAAAAAAAAAGCTGTAAAGTTTTTGTTTTTGAAAACCCGATTGACTTGTTGCAGCATTCTCTGTTGAAAAGTAACACAAAAGATGCTGTAACAGCAGGCCTGAGATCATCAACATTAAAAGGCTACAAATTCCCTTGCAGCAAGTTTTCATTTGGGAAATCACTTTGTGCTCTTGTCACTTTTTAAATTGATGTGCGTTTTTTGGGCACAGAAACCACAATATTGCTACACAACCTGTATTAATTAATGGCACAAAAAATTGATTTAAAAAAACTCACCATTAACCACAGGTATTTTATGAGCGTTTTTTATATGGATTTTTCAGCCATGTCAAATAACTGAACTGTGTATGAAGGCACACTACCAGCATTGGTATTTGGTTAGATTCCTTTCTGTCCTGTTTATTCCTTTTCCTATTTTACAGCACATCACACAGATCAGCGGCCATTAGCAGTACGCAGGCTCTCTAGTGCTTTTCCAGAAGTGTGCTTATGAACTTTACTTAGTTGAAAATTTGTTTTTGTACATGGTTTTAGTTTTTACATATTTTTTATTTATTTATTATTTTTTTGTTTCATCTTTACAGTTTTCATCAGTATTTGACAAACCAAAAACCATAATGCGCGAGTACAAGCTCGTGGTCCTTGGTTCTGGAGGAGTCGGGAAATCTGCACTGGTAAGACGTAATCTAGATTTATAACATTCCCCTTGGCTTGTCTATACCATGCTGTCCATGGATCAGACTGCATGTACAACATGACATGTTCTCTTTAAAAAGAGCCTGACTGCTGATAGATGCTGCTTGATCCACGTTCAGCATGTATCCGACCCTGGCTGCATGTCTTCATCCATATATGTTTAACTATGAAGCGCTGTGGCTTCTCACCGCCCGTTCCCCTTGAACGACCGGTTTCTAATTGAGTGCGTGTATATAGAGAGCCCAGTCACTCCAAGTCCTTTAACGAGACCCTGCTAAGTGCGGCCCCATGCAGCTGGCGCCGGCTGCGTGCGGCCCCTGCGGCTGGCACCGGCTGCGTGCGGCCCCTGCTACGTGTGGCCCATGCAACTGGCGCCGGCTACGTGCGACACTTGGATTGAACACGGTCAGGTATGTTTGACTCTGAAACGCTGTTGTGTATCAAGGAAGAACATGCTTTGATAGGCGTGGAGGCTCAAATCAAATTGTAGCCTAGTCCAACAAGCAGGTCTCCTGTAGCTTCTCCCTGCCTGCTGCCAGTGACCGGTCATTTATATGCACCTAGACATAGACCTGTCAATCCGGAGCAGTGGTGAGAAGCTGCCGGGGACCTGCCTGCCTGACGCCACATCGTTCCAGAGTCAAACATACCTGGTGTGTTCAGACAGCTAGTGCTTGTGCGTGATGCCCACAAATAGTACATGTGAAAGTAAGAAACTTTGTGCTATATCTCGTCAGAGAAATCAGCTTCTTTCTCCTCCAGGACTGATCAAATATTTTCAAAATTCTTCGGTAAAATCTGTATTCAGTGAAGACAGAATGTTACGTAACGGAGAGAGAATCTTATAAAAACCAAGTGTCCTCTCCTATGTAGAAGGCATGAGTCCTGCCTCTAGCTCCTCCGTTCTCCTCAGAATATTATCAGTAGTAGCTGTCCTCTATCTCAGTAATATAATCTGTCTTCACTGAATACAAATTTTACACAGGAATTGAGATTTTTGAAAAACGATCAGTCCTGGTGAAGAAAGCACCAGATTACGCTAATAATTAAATTAAACCGATGGTTACTCTTTAAGCGTATCCTACCATTTTGTGCCATGCAGAATTGTATGTCTATGGTAACATAAAACTTGTGTAGTCTGATATCTCAGGCACAAACTTTCATATTTAACTATTTTTGTAAACTAAATGTGTTTAAAGGGAACCTGTCACCAGAAAAAAACACTATTACCCTGAGATATGGGGTTATTCTGCAGATTATTACCTTCCCATACTTAGTCGAACGCTGCGGGGAGAAAATGAATTTTATTTCCCCGACAGCATTCTGGTTTCAGTCACCGCTCTTAGTATACAGAGCGGCTGTACCCGCGACCCCAGTGCAGAGCCAGTGTCAGTCAGGGCTGAAGGCTCGGTTGCAGCCAACGCTTTGTATACTCCGAACAAAATGCATTTTCTCCCTGCAGCGTACGGCTAAGTGCAGATGCTATTACGCTATTAACCTGATATCTGCAGGTTAATGGTGTTTGTTTTTTTTCTGGTGACATGTTCCCTACTATGTCGGCACAGAGTGACTGTTCAAACAAAGTACTGGCCGCGCTGTGAAGCACCGAGCGCCTATCATTTAACTACACTTTCCCACCTGCTTGTTTTCTCTCTGTTCCCTTCTCTGGCTCTATGAAGCCAAAGCTGTCAGTCAAATAAGGGGCTTGTGTAGATTGAGGGAAAACAAGCAGGTGGGAAGGTGCATTTAAATGAAGACCCCACCATGAAGCACTTAGTGTGTTGACTTAGTTTGAACAGTCATCAAGTTTGAGCAGTCACCATGCGCTGACAGTCCCTTTAAAGGGAACCTGTCAGCAGGATTGTGCACAGTAACCTACAGACTGTGTCAGGTCGAAGCCTTTATACTGATTAATTTGATACCTTGGTTGATAAAATCCATCATGTGGTTGTTTAAAGGGAATCTGTCACCCCATTTTTGCCCTATAAGCTGCGGCCACCGCCATCAGGGGCTTATCTACAGCATTCTGGAATGCTGTAGATAAGCCCCCGATGTCACCTGAAAGTGAAGAAAAACGAGTTATAAAATACCCAGGGACGTTCCGCCGTCCATTCCGGAGGGAGTCGCGGTCCGGTTCGGCGCCTCCCATCTTGTAGCGAAGCCGGCCTCTTCTTTCCGTCCCATCGCGGCTCCTACGCAGGCGCACTGCTCTGCCCTGGTGAGGGCAGAGCAGAGTACTGCAGTGCGCAGGCACCATACCTCTCTGACCTTTCCCGGCGCCTGCGCACTACAGTGCCGAACAGGTCTGCAACTCCCTCCGGACCGGACCTGACGGCGGAACGCCCCTGGGTGAGTATAATATAACTCATTTTTCTTCACTTTCAGGTGACATCGGGGACTTATCTACAGCATTACAGAATGCTGTAGATAAGCCCCTGATGGCGGTGGCCGCAGCTTATAGGGCAAAAATGGGGTGACAGATTCCCTTTAACCTTTATTTTCAGTTAATGAGATTCACGTTCTTCAGGGCGCCTGTGGGGGGTCTTCATGTGGTGCTCTGATTAGGTATTCATAATGAAGACTGCTGACAGGTCACTGATCCCTCACTGACCTGCCCCCTAGTTTACATAATGAATATGTACATACTGCAAAAAAAACCAAAACCTGCAGGCAGGCGCCTGCCGTGGCACCTGCGGTGCAGCAATAATCTTATGTGTACTGTTGTTAATAACCTCAAGCACATTTATCCTGAGTATGTGTGTGTGTGTATATGTGTGTGTATATATATCTATATATAGATATATATATATCTCGGAGTTTATGTATCAAGCCCCACCCACTCCACAGAGCCCAGCCAATGGCGGCTGAAGAGGGAAAGTGCGGGATGCGGGTGGAGAGCAGAGATACAATGGAGAGAGCGGGGCTGCGGAGGCATAGAGCGTGACGGCGCGGGATGTGGGTGGAGAGCTGGGCTGCTGAGGGAGAGAGCGAAACGGCCAGTGGACACTGGCTACTTAGGGAGAGAGTGGGGCTGTGGAGGGAGAATGCCAGACAGAGATTGGAGCGTGGGGCTGCGGAAAGAGAGCGTGATGTTGGATGGACAGCGTGACTGCTGAGGGAGAGAGCGGGATGGCCAGTGGAGACAGGGGTTGCGGAGTGATAGAGCGGGATGGTGGATTGAGAGCGGGGCTGCTGATGGAGAATGCGGGACGGCGGGTGTAGAGCTGGGCTGTGGAAGGAGAGAGCGAGACGGCAGTTAGTTATTCTGCACGTGCAACGCTGGGCTTTTCAGCTAGTAAAAAATAAAATCCTTTTTAAAATGGCACCTGCGCAGTAGCAGCTATCGGTGTATGTAGAGGTGATTTGATAGCTGCTACTGAGCAGGCGCGGGCAGCGCCATCTTGCTACAGAAGAAAAATTTCTCCTCCAAGATGAAGCCGCCATTTTAAAATTGTTTTTTCAGCAGCAGATGGAAGGAAGAGAGCCACACTAGTCATTACTAGTGGGTAGGCGGAGCCCAGATGAGATAGACACCTCAGATTAAAAAGAGTGTTGACCGGCCCCTCCAGCTCGGGCTCCTCCTACTCAGCTCTCCAGTTTTCAATTTGAGGTCAGAGAAGATAGTCGCTGCTGGAAGCAGCTCCTCAGAAGATTTTATTATTTTTTTATCGGACAAGAGACTTGGATCACCAAATGTGGTCTAGAGGTCTCGGGGGTCTCAGCGCTGCTGGACCCCCACCTCTCCCTTGGCAGATCTGTATTACCCTATATGGTGGTCCCTGCAGAACCCTGCCGGCCCGGGGGGATGAGGATGGCTTCCCTGGCGGGGACGCAAACCGCGCTGCAGGGGTCACTGCGTTCCCCGCCCTGGGGGAAGCATGGGCATGCGCCAGAAACCCCTGGGGGTCCCTGTGGCGCTTTCGGCTGGTGAGTACTCCACATTTTAATATGTTATTTGAGTGTTTTCAGCGACTGCTGCGGCAGTCGCTGTTACAGTATACTTGCGGTGACTGTGTGTTTTTTGTCCGCAGGTGGATGCCTGCAGGACAAAGGAACGGGGGAGAGAGGAGCTGCGCGCCTTTTTATTTAAATTTTGCGCCGTTCTGAGCGCGCGCTTTACGGCAGTCTCCTTTTCCGGCTTCTCTCATGAAGCACACGGAGACACAGCGCGGCGGCCATTACTAACAGGCTGAAAGCTCCCTCGGACATCGCTCTCCTCCCCTCTCGGCAGCGCTGCAACGTGACCAGCTGGGTGAGTCGCTTCTTCCCGTCTAGGGCAGAAGCTTAACCCCTTCACCCCCACAGCGCGGGCGCCTTTCTGAGGCACAAATGGGTGGCAGACTGCGCTGCCTGCAGCTGTTATCTCGTAAGGAAGCTCGCACACCTTTTCAATAAAGAGATTGTGGGGAGTCTGCGACAGTAATACTGCCACTATACGTTCCTGCTAACGATGACGCATACTATGCGATCGTTTGTGTAACCATTTTTAATGTCGCTAGTAGCTGCCAATCTGTGCGATTTCATTAACAACGCATAAGCGATTAGTGATCCCCTTAATGACTTTGGCAGTCATTGCGATTTACTAACAGCGCAATTTTGTAGCGATCTTGTGAACGTTTCTTGTTAAGTGTGGCATAGCTGTCCTGTAGCTACTGCCTTATAAGAGGCACCTGGGGCTCGCACACCCTTTTCATTATTAAGGTTGTGGGGAGTCTACGACTTTAACCCCTTCTTAGGCGGTTAACTCTTAATGGGGGACAGCTGGGGTAGCTCTCTCCTTAAGAGCTTTAACCCTTCAGCGTTCGTTTTTTCTTTAAGAAACCACACTTTCTAGTTACTGACAGGTTTAACCTGCCATATACTGTGTAACAGTCTCCCAGATCCGCTACAGGATCAGTCTCGCGTATTATGACGCGCAGACCTGGACGGCGTCAAGCGCAGCGGTCGGAGGTTCCAGTGGTGTCAGAATGGAGGCCCTCGCTAGTTTCTATTGATGGCCTGTCTGATTTTCTATTATTGAGTGCCAGCTAGATCTCTCATGTCAGGAAGCGTCACAAGCCGGTGCCTTCCTTCCCGCGTAACGAAAATGTCCGATTCGGACAAGGAGGATCGGCAGGGACACTCTGCCTCTCTTTTGGGCCGTAAAGAGGTTTTTATTGGAGGCGTTACAGTTACCGGAGGAGGTATCTGGACGTCCTGGTAAGTCGGCCCGGATATCTTTCAATCAATCAAGCTTTACCATCACTGGATGAGCTTAATGGGGCAGTGGAGAAGGAGCGCCTGTGTCCAGAAAATTGAGACACCGTATCCGTGTTCTACGGATTTGATGATAATTGGATCCTTCTCCTGAAGTGGATGTCCCTTTATCCCAGCTTAGCAAAATCCTCCTGTTAAGGGGAAGGCGAGTCTGCAGGACCCGCTGGACAAAAAACGTAGATGGCAGAAAAATTCATCTGCGAGGCCGCGGATCATGGATTCAGTATTAAGGATCCATGTGTGCTTGTAAAGTTTCCCTGAGCCGGTTGGACCGTCTACGGACGGCGTGGCAAGGTGGATCTCCTATATCGAGGTAGATGGCCTTTTCCAGTTGTTGGAGGATACTGCATCACTGCTATCCAGGGCGCAATCCTCGGCAGTCACAGTCAGAAGAGCACTGTGGCTTAGACAGTGGACCGGGGACGCGGTTTCCAAGCGGGGTTTGCTATCTTTAGCTTGCAAGGTGGTCAGCTATTTGGACCTGACCTCACGGAGCTGATTGCCAAGGTAAAGGCAAAATAAACCGCTTTAACCGCAGCGCAGAGCTGTGACTTCTGCGTCTGGCAGGACTAGTGCTGGTAGTTGTTGGCGGTCCTTTCGGTCCAGGGGATGATTCAGTCAACCCTCTGGGGTTCGGGTCGTCCCTCTCTTTTTAAAAAAAAAAAAAAAAAAAGGGGGAATTCTCAGAAATTCCGCATATCCTGGAAACAGAACTTCCGTTAAGACAAGCGGGAAGCTGGTAGAAAGTCCGCTAAGGCGGACTGACGCCTGGGTCTCACTCGAGCGCTCTCGAGTGGGGGGTCTTTTACTCCTATTCAAACCGACTTGGGCTTCCCGCATGTCAGACGCCTGGGTGACACGGGTTGTGTTGGCAGGCTACTTCATAGAGTCTCTTTCTCGACCCCCAGACAGTTTTTTTGTCAACCTCGCGTTCCGTCAGAGCCCGAGCTTTTTTGCCACTCTGCTGCGGGAGGTAGATTCCCTTCTGCAGAAAGGTGTGGTGGTGCCGGTTCCGCCGGAGGGCCGGGGAAGAGGGTTTTATTCTAACCTCTTTGTGGTCCCCAAAAAAGAGGACAAATTTCGGCCCATTCTGGATCTCAAAAGATTGAATCGGCATGTCCACGCCAGGAAATTCCGCATGGAGTCGCTTCGCTCCGTTTTGGCGGCCCTGTCGCAGAACGCTTTTTTGGTGTCAATCGACATTCGCGACGCTTATTTGCACTTCCCAATCGGAAGGGCCCACCAACGTTCCTTCGTTTTGCCATAGGTCAGGACCATTACCAGTTTGTGGCTCTGCCATTCGGGTTGGCCTCAGCGCCCAGAGTTTTTACAAAAATTTCTGGCGCCTCTCATGGCATTTCTTCGAAGACAGGGGGTTTCGATTTTTCCCTACCTGGACGACCTTTTGATTGTGGCGTCCGCAAAGGAGGAGGCAGTGACTGCTTGCAATCTATCCCTTCAGCTCCTGGAGGACTTCGGTGGCTGGTCAGTTGGGAGAAGTCGTCTCTGGAATCGTCGCAGTCAATCCTGTTCTTTGGGATGCATTTCGACACGGTACGAGCAGTGGTGTCTCTGCCTCCAGACAAGCAAGCATGTCTCCTTCGACATGTACAGGTTATGAAGTCTTCGACAGCGATGTCTCTTCGAGGGTGTATGCGCCTTCTGGGTTTGATGGTGGCCCATGGAGCCACTTCCGTTTACGCAGTTTCATCCCAGGGCCCTCCAAAGGCTCATTCTGAGCCGTTGGGATCGATCGCAGACTTCGCTGGATTGCAGTCTCATCATCTCCCACAGGGTGCGAGAGTCTCTAGGATGGTGGTTACGTCCGGAAGCGTTATCCCTAAGGAAGTCTTTCCTCCCTCCGAGGTGGTCGGTCATAACCACCGATGCCAGCCTGACGGGCTGGGGAGGTGTCTGGACGATCTCTGGATCAGGGAGTATTGTCGTCGAAGAGTCTCCTGCCGATTAACATCCTGGAATTGAGGGCAATTTTCCTTTGCCTCCAGCACTGGACGGTCCCTTTAAGCGGTCTGTCAGTCTGAGTGCAGACAGACAATGCGGCGGCGGTCGTGTATATCGACCATCTAGGCGGGACAGGAGTTCCAGGCTCATGGTGGAGGTTTCTCGGATCCTGGTATGGGCCGAGACCAGAGTGCCAGCCTTCTCTGCGATCCACATTTCAGGAGTTCAGAATCACGGCAGACTTTCTCAGTCGCGAGAAGATGGATCCCGGAGAATGGAGTCTTCATCCGGAGATTTTTGCACTGCTGTGCTCCCGTTGGGGAACTCCCCAAGTGGATTTGATGGCATCCAGGTTCAATGCCAAGTTACCGACTTTCATGTCCAGGTACAAGGACCCGAAGTCTGTGACGGTGGATGCTCTGGTGGCTCCGTTGGACCAGTTCAGCTAATCTATGTGTTCCCGCCAATACCCTTACTTCCTCTGGGGTTGCGTCGGATCAGACTGGAGAGAATCCCGGCTATGTTGATAGCCCCAGATTGGCCAAGGAGGACGTGGTTCTCGACATTGGTGTCGCTGTCTGACAGCGCCTCTTTTTCCATTTCCTCTTCGCCCGGACCTGTTAATCCAAGGGCCCGTTCGTCATCCGGACCTGAGGTCTCTGCGTTTGACGGCGTGGCTCTTGAGACCGAAATATTGACCGTCAAGGTTTTTCAGCCAAAGTCATTGCCACTTTGCGGCTGCCAGAGGTTCGGCTACTACTAGGATTTATCACAAAGTCTTGGGAAGCCTTCTTTTTGTGGTGTTCGGGTTCTTCAAGGAACCCGAGGATTCTTTCCATTCCCAATTTGTTGGCCTTTTGCAGTACGGGCTGGACAAGGGTTTGGCAGTTAGCACTCTGAAGGGTCAGGTTCTGCCCTGCTTTTGCTTTTCGGAAGGCTATCGCCTCGCGTAGGGACGTACGTTCCTTTTTTCGCGAGTAACCCGTCAGTTTCCGCCGCGGAGGCACCTGTGTCGCCTTGGCGGCTCAATCTTGTATTGGAAGCTCTTCAACATGGGCCTTTTGAGCCTATGGGCTCTGCTAGCTTTTCTTTGCTATCTTGGAAGGTTGCCTTTCTAGTGGCGGTTACCTTTTTGAGAAGGTTTTTCTGAGTTGGCGGCTCTTTCTTGCTTGCCTCCTTTCTTGGAGTTTCACCCGGATCGTGTAGTACTTCGCACACGGGGCGACTTCCTACCTAAGGTGCCCTCACTCTGTCCGGAGCCGAGGAATGCGAAGGAACGGGCCTTGCACAAATTGGATTTGGTGCGGGCTTTGAAGTTCTATTTGTTTATTACTCATAATTTTCGGAAGTCGGAACTCTCTGTGATTCCAGCAGGTCGTCAGCGTGGTCAACGAGCTTCCAAGGACTCTATAGCTCGTTGGTTTCGGTCGGCCTTTTTAGAGGCTTACCGACTTAAAAGCGAACCTTGCCCGATTAAGATTCAAGCTCACTCCACGAGGGCTGTGGCTTCTTCTTGGGCCTTTCATCAAGGGGCCTCGGCAGCTCAGCTGTGCCGAGCGGCGTCCTGGCGTTCCGTCCACACGTTTATAAAGTTTTATAAGGTGGACGTCAGTGCTTCCGCTGCTGCGGCCTTAGGACGTAGGGTCCTGCAGGCGGCCGTAGTTTAAAGTTCTAGTTAACTTGTATTTGGCGCCGGTTGCGCTTTTATCTAGGTTGTTGGGATTCTGCCTATTTTGGTTTTTTTTCCCACCCTTAATTTTTGGACTGCTTTGGGACGTCCCACTAGTAATGACTAGTGTGGCTCTCTTCCTTCCATCTGCTGCTGAAAGACGGATTTTGGTAAGAACTTACCTGTAAAATCCTTTTCAGCGAAGGAAGGAAGAGAGACACAGCTCCCTCCCATGGCAGAAGTGTGTTGATGTTTTCAGATGCGGCGTGACCCTTCTCTGATAGCGATTATCTGGGCTGAGGTCGACGCGCTAAGGCTCTGTTCCAGCATCGCCAGCTCATCGCAGTGATCAGGTCCAGTGAGTAGTACCTGGAACTGTGTGGTTTTTTGCCTACATGCATGCATAACCTGTATTCTTGTGTTTTTTTCTCTGAATTCCTTCAGAAGGGTTATGTTGCTCCGCTGGTGATATTGCTCTTCCCTAAGCTTGTGTACAACTGGAGAGCTGAGTAGGAGGAGCCCGAGCTGGAGGGGCCGGTCAACACTCTTTTTAATCTGAGGTGTCTATCTCCTCTGGGCTCCGCCTACCCACTAGTAATGACTAGTGTGTCTCTCTTCCTTTCTTCGCTGAAAAGGATTTTACAGGTAAGTTCTTACCAAAATCCGTCTTTTTTTTTTTTTTTTATGCTCCTCAGGATAACCTCAAGCACATTTATTAACAACACAGTACACATTCGATTATGCTGCAGCGCACCTGCCTACAGAAGGGTTTCTTTTTTCTTCAGTATGTACAGATATTTTTTGTTAACTGAGGGATCAGTGACCTGTCAGAAACCATACAGATGAATAGCTAAGCATCACATGAAGACCCTCCCACAGGTCGCCCCGGAGCACGAGCATATGATTAACTCAAAACTGAAAATAAAAAATTAAACAACCACCAAAAAGACTGATTTAATCACCCAGGTATCATTTTTACTCAGTATAACGGCGCCGACCTGACACTATCTGAAGGTTACTGTGCACAATTCTGCTGACATATTCCCTTTAAGCTGTTCCAGGTTGCCTCCAGTATTCAGTGACATTTTCTTACTACTGTAGTAATTAAAAAAGAAATTAACAATAATAACACAAAGAATTATCAGATTTAAGTAAAAAAAAAAAAAAATAAAAAAACAAAACATAAGGTGTGTGTGTGTGTGTGTGTGTGTATTAACCGATTTGGGCGTAATATTATGCCCATGTCGGAATCCCTCTCTTTGAAGCGGGCTCCAGCGCTGAGCCGTCATCTTTCCCGGCACATGTCAGCTGTTTTAAACAGCTGACATGTGCCTCTAACCATTTTGGGTGGAATCGCGATCCACCTGTGGCTGTTATATATGCCACTGTCGCTCTCTGACAGCGGCATTTAACTCGCACGTCCGGTAAGCGCACTGGAAATCCTGCCAATTGGTGACGCCGTCAAATGATCGTGGGTCACCGATGGGTTGGCATGACAACCAGAAGTCTCCAGCCGACCTCTATGGTTGTCAGAGCCAGATTGCTATGAATACCACCCAGTGAGCATTTCTGCTACATATAGGCAATCTGATCATCGCCTGTATTTAGCAGAGCCGATGGGACAACTGCAGTTTCTAAATGTGTGTGTGTGGTGTATCAGCACCCAATCACTAAGCATCTTTCATTTCACCAGAGCTGTTTAAAAGAAGCTGAGCTGTGATTGGTTGCTATGAGCAACAGTTTTCCTACTTCACAACACTTCAGCAGACACTGACTGGGTGGGAGAAATCTAGCATCCCCAGAAACATAAGCTCCCAGCCATTGTCTGCCCCCCCAGAAAGGAGCAGAGAGCACATGACAGAAATGAATCACCCCCTCCTCCATTACTGCCTCGCTCTATTGTTACCGGCGTAGAAAAATAATACTGATTAATTACTGAGGTAAAATACTGACCAAACACTAAGGTAAAAGTCTGACCAAATACTGAGGTAAACTACTGACCAAATACTAAAGTAAAATAGTGATCAAATACTGAGGTAAAATACAGACCAAACACAGAGGTAAGAAACTGAGGTAAAATACTGACCAAATACTGAGGTAAAATACTGACCAAACACTGAGGTAAATCCCATAGTCCCATGCCCATATACCCATCATACATATCCTCCATCCCATAGTCCCATACCCATATACCTATCATACATATATATGGGCACTGGACTATGGGATGGAGGATATGTTTGATGGGTATATGGGCACGGGACTATGTGATGGAGGATGGGATGTGGGCACTGGACTATGTGATGGAGTATGTGTATGATGGGTATATGGGCATGGGACTGGGATGGAGGATGTGTATGATGGGTATTTGGCCACTGGACTATGGGATGCAGAATTTGTATGATGGGTATATGGGCACTGGACTATGGGATAGAGGATGTATGATGGGTATATGGGCACTTGACTATGGGATGGAGGATATGTATGATGGGTATATGGGCAGTAGACTATGGGATGGAGGATGTATGATGGTTATATGGGCACTTGACTATGGGATGCAGGATGTGTATGATGGTTATATAGCCACTGGAATATGGGATGCAGGATGTGTATGATGGGTATATGGGCATGGGACTATGGGATGGAGGATGTGTATGATGGGTATATGGCCACTGGACTATGGGATGCAGGATGTTTATGATGGGTATATGGGCATGGGACTATGATGGGTATATGGGCATGGGACTATGGGATGGAGGATGTGTATGATGGGTATTTGGCCACTGGACTATGGGATGCAGAATTTGTATGATGGGTATATGGGCACTGGACTATGGGATGGAGGATGTATGATGGGTATATGGGCACTTGACTATGGATGGAGATATGTATGATGGGTATTGGCCACTGGACTATGGGATGCAGGATGTGTATGATGGGTATATGGGCACTGGACTAGGGATAGAGGATGTATGATGGGTATATGGGCACTTGACTGTGGGATGGAGGATATGTATGATGGATGCCGCTGGTATATAGGGCAGTAGACTATGGGATGGAGGATGTATGATGGTTATATGGGCACTTGACTATGGGATGCAGGATGTGTATGATGGTATATAGCCACTGGAATATGGGATGCAGGATGTGTAATGATGGGCATGGGACTATGGGATGGAGGATGGTATGATGGGTATATGGCCACTGGACTATGGGATGCAGGATGTTATGATGGGTATATGGGCATGGGACTATGATGGGTATATGGGCATGGGACTATGGGATGGAGGATGTGTATGATGGGTATTTGGCCACTGGACTATGGGATGCAGAATTTGTATGATGGGTATATGGGCACTGGACTATGGGATGGAGGATGTATGATGGTATATGGCACTTGACTATGGGATGGAGGATATGTATGATGGGTATATGGCCACTGGACTATGGATGCAGATGAGATGGGTATATGGGCAGTAGACTATGGGATGGAGGATGTATGATGTTATATGGGCACTTGACTATGGGATGCAGGATGTGTATGATGGGTATATAGCCACTGGAATATGGGATGCAGGATGTGTTATGTATGGCATGGGACTATGGGATGGAGGATGGTATGATGGGTATATGGCCACTGGACTATGGGATGCAGGATGTGTATGATGGGTATATGGGCATGGGACTATGATGGGTATATGGGCATGGGACTATGGGATGGAGGATGTGTATGATGGGTATATGGCCACTGGACATTAGGGTATGGACAGGAATGGATGGATGTTGTGTATATGGCACTTGACTATGGGATAGCAGATGTGTATATGGCATAAATGCCACATGGAAAATGGGATGCAGGATGGTGTATGATGGGTATATGGCACTGACTATGGGATGCAGGATGTGTATGATGGGTATATAGCCACTGGAATATGGGATGCAGGATGTGTATGATGGGTATATGGGCATGGGACTATGGATGGAGGATGTGTATGATGGGTATATGGCCACTGGACTATGGATGCAGGATGTGTATGATGGGTATATGGGCATGGGACTATGATGGGTATATGGGCATGGGACTATGGGATGGAGGATGTGTATGATGGGTATATGGCCACTGGACTATGGGATGCAGGATGTGTATGATGTTTATATGGGCACTTGACTATGGGATGCAGGATGTGTATGATGGGCATAAAGCCACTGGAATATGGGATGCAGGATGTGTATGATGGGTATATGGCCACTGGACTATGGGATGCAGGATGTGTATGATGGGTATATGGACACTGAACTATGGGATGGAGGATGTATGATGGGTATATGGGCACTTGACTATGGGATGCAGGATATGTATGATGAGTATATAGCCACTGGAATATGGGATGCAGGATGTATATGATGGGTATATGGCCACTGGAATATGGGATGGAGGATGTATGATGGGTATATGGGCACTTGACTATGGGATGCAGGATATGTATGATGAGTATATAGCCACTGGAATATGGGATGCAGGATGTATATGATGGGTATATGGCCACTGGAATATGGGATGGAGGATGTGTGATGGGTATATGGGAGCAGGGTCCTCTCTCCTTCTGTACTTGTGTGTCCCTTGTCTAGCACACGTTTATTGTACCTGTCTATATTTTCCCTTTTCATATGTAAAGCGCCATGGAATAAATGGCGCTATTTAAATGTGTAATAATAATAATAATAATAATTGAGGATATTCATTATAATTTGTTATAGCTAACCACAGTTAGTTACTATGCTCGGGCAACGCCGGGCTCTTCAGCTAGTTCAAAATGAAACCATAAAAAAATCAAACATACACATTTGGTATCGCCCGATTTGTGAATATGAAAGAAAATTAACCCCATCGGTAAACGGCGTAACGAGAAAAAAATGCAAAAATTCAGAATTACGTGTTTTTTTTTTGGTCGCCGCTACATTGCAATAACAGGCGGTCAAAAGTTTGTATATACACCAGAATGTTATCAATAAAAACGTCAGCTCAGTGTGTAAAAAATAAGCCCTCACCCAGCCCCAAATCATGAAAATTCGAGATGCTACAAGTCTCGGAAAATGGTGCCTTTTTTCTTCACTTTGAGAATCATTATAGCAGGTCAGTTTTAGCATTTAGTGAACATAGTAAAACAAAAAACAAGTGTGGAATTGCACTTTTTTTGCAATTTCACCGCACTTTGAATTTTTTTTCCCGTTTTCCAGTACACGGTATGTTAACCAATTGTGTCATTCAAAAGTACAACTCGTCCCACAAAAAAACATAAAGTTATGGCTCGGGAAGAAGGGAGCAAATGAAAAGACCTCTCGTCGTTAAGGGGTTAAGAAGAAGCCAAAACTCACCCCCCCTTATTAAAGCATAAATGACACAATCTAGACATAATCATAAATGGATCTGAAATGCAATTTTTTCTGAATTAAACCTTTTAACCCCTTAACGACCGCCGATACGCCTTTTAACGGCGGTCATTAAGGGTACTTAAACCACAGCGCCGTTAATTAACGGCTCTGTGGAAAAAGTGAATAGCGCCCCCCAGAGGTGCATTTTCTCCAGAGAACATGAATCGGGTCGGTTTTTACCGACACCAATGTTGCGATCGCCGTTATTAACCCTATAACGGCGATCGCAACAAAAAAAAAAAGTGCCATTTAATTTCTCTGTCCTCTGATGTCATCGGACATCAGAGGACAGAAAAAAAGGGTCCCCCATGTGGCCCCCGATCCCCTGCATATGGCCCCCAATCCTCCTCTTCTTGCCCCCGGGCCCTTCTGCCTCCCCCGGGGGGCGCCGCCATTGAGAAAATGGCGGGCGCATGCTCAGTGCGCCCGCCGCTAAGTGCTGGGGGATGGGCAATTTTCTCTGGGGTCTCGGCTACCGGGGGTAGCCGAGACCCCAGAGAACATGATCCGGGTCGGTATTCACCGATCCCGGTGTTGCGATAGCCGCTATACAGCATAACGGCGATCGCACAAGAAAAAAATATTTCTCTCCCTCTGATGTGATCGCACACACAGGTAAAAATGATGGGTCCACAGGATCCCCAGATCCCCCCCCCTATACTCCGGTGCCTCGGTCCTCCCGCAGGCCCCAGACCGGCGTCATCTTTCCTGGAAAATAAATGGCATGGCAGTGCGCCCGCCGACTGCTTGCGGCAAATTCAAAATTTTTTTATTCATATCGAAAAGTACATTTTGATCACTGATAAACTATCACAGTGATCAAAATAAAAAAAACGTACATAACCCCCCCCTTTATCGCCCCTTAGTAGGGACATATATAAAATATAAAATTAATTTATTTAATTTTCCGGTTGGGGTTAGGGTATAATTACGGTTAGGGTAGCAATAGGTTAGGGTTACATTAGGTTAGGTTCCCTTAGGGTAAGGGTTACAATATAACGCTGGGTCATACTGCGTTATGGCAGCCGTTAGAGGACTGCGTTACACCGCGGTAATAACCGGTGTAACGCAGTCCGTTAACGCTGCCATTCACCCATTTGAGCGCATCGGATCATGTCTAAAGCAGCATGCGTTCGCGACGTGCCATCATTCAGTGACGGAGCCTCGACGCGGTCTGCAGCGCCTGGGCTCCGTCACCGCTAGCGCAGATAATCATCTGCTGATTCCTCTGCGCTTGGGGATAGTAACGATCGCTTATGCATACTGTGTCCAGCCGTCAACGCTATGTGTTACAGCTGGTAAAACGCAAAATGAACCTAGCCTTAGGGTTAAATAGGTTAGGGTCATTAGGTAGGTACAATTAGGTGGGATTGTAGGTTATAGGTTGGGGTTAGGTAGGTGTGTGGGGTTAGGGTTGGAGTAGAATTGAGGGGTTCCACTATTTAGGCACATCGGGTCTCCAACACGACTGGCGTTCAAAGTCAAGGCCTCCTCCTTCCGAGCCCTCCTGCGCCAACAGTGGTTACCCCAACATATGGGTATACAGCGACTCAGACAAAGCACACCAATTGGGTTCATTTCTCCTGTTTCCCTTGGGAAAATAAGAAAGCTGGCTAAAAAAATCATTTTTGAGAAAAAAAAAATTTTTTTATTTCCACAGCTCTGCGTTTATAAATTACTGTGAAACACTTGGGGTTCAAAGTGCTCACCACACATCTATATAAGTTCTTAGGGTCTAGTTCAAAATGGTACTGTGGGGGTTCCTGTTAGACACATTAAGGGCCTCTACAAACGCGACATGGCGTCCAGCCATCTGCGTTGAAAAAGTCAATGTCGCTCTTCCTTGGACCTCTGCCATGCGCCAAAAAGTGGTTTACCCCACATATGGGAAACGCATGCTAGGACAAATTGCACAAAACTTTGGGTCTGTTACCCTTGGAAAATAAAAATGGGGAACATATTTTTTGGAAATAATATGATTTTTTATTTCACGGTTCTTGTTATAAACTTCTGTGAAGCACTTGGAGTTCAAAGTGCTCACCACAATCAGATAAGTCCTTAGGGTCTAGTTTCCAAATGGGTACTTGTGGGGGTTCCACTGTTTAGACACACAGCCTCTACAAACACGATGACTCCAGCCCTTCTGCGTGAAAAAGTCAAACGGCGCTCCTTCCCTCCAGCTCTGCATGCACCAACATGGTTTACCCCCACATATGGGGTATTAAGCATGCTCAGGACAAATTGCACAAAAACTTTGGGTCTGTTACCCTTGGAAAATAAAGATGTTTTGTGCAAAAAAAGACTTTTTTATTTTCCTGTCTATGATAACTCGGGCACTTGGAGTCAAGTGCTCACCCCACATCAGAGTTCCTTAGGGGTCTATTTCCAAATGGGTAATTGGGGCTTTCCACTGTTTAGCACATCAGGCCTCTACAAACGCGACATGGCGTCCAGCCAATTCTGCGTTGAAAAAGTCAAATGTCTCTCCTTCCCTTGCGACCTCTGCCGTGCGCCCAAAAAGTGGTTTACCCCCACATATGGGGTATCGGCTTATTCAGGAGAAATTGCACAACAAATTTTGTGGTTCATTTTTTCTTTTAACAGTTGTGAAAATAAAAAAAATTGGTTCCGAAGTAAAGTTTTTGCAAAAAAAGTTAAATGTTAATTTTTTCCTTCCACACTGCTTCAGTTCCTGTGAAGCACGTAAAGGGTTAATAAACTTCTTGAATGTGGTTTTGAGCACCTTGAGGGGTGCAGTTTTTAGAATGGTGTCACTTTTAGGTATTTTCTATCGTATAGACCCCTCAAAGTGACTTCAAATGTGATGTGGTCCCTAAAAAAAAAAATGGTGTTGTAAAAATGAGAAATCGCTGGTTAACTTTTAACCCTTATAACTTCATAACAAAAAAAAATGTTGTTCCCAAAATTGTGCTGATGTAAAGTAGACATGTGGGAAATGTTATTTATTAAGAAATTTGTGTGACATATCTCTCTGATTTTAGGCATAAAATTTAAAGTTTGAAAATTGTTAAATTTTCAAAATTTTCGCCATATTTTCCGTTTTTTTCATAAATAAACACAAGTCATATCAAAGAAATTTTACCACTAACGTGAAGTATAATATGTCACGAAAAAAAACAGTCTCAGAATCAGCTGGATTCGTTAAAGCGTTCCAGAGTTATAACCTCATAAATTGACAGTGGTCAGAATTGTAAAAATTGGCCCTGTCATTAAGCTGCAAAATGGCTCTGTCACTAAGGGGTTAAATTGGCATGTGTTGTGGGTTTTTTTGTTTTTCTTTTCCTCTAATAAATCAGCAGTACTGGCGACCAAGGAAATGCTGTAATTTCTGAATACAGAAAAATACCTCTTTCCCATTGATCAGTCACCCCCCCCCCTCCCTTCTCGCACACATCATACTGCTCAAATTTTAACCAATTAATGATAGGGTGATGTTTTGCTTTTGTGCTTGCCTCCCCCTTCTTTCAAAAGATAATCTTTTTTTTTTTTTTTTTTTTTCCTCATTCATAGTGCTGACCAGTGTGACCCACTGTTTAATAATGAGTAATGTAAAAAAAAAAAAAAAAAAAACAATATTGATATTCTCACCTTCCGGCGGCCCCCGGAGTCCTCCCGCACCTCAGCGACGCTGCCAGCATCTTCCGTTCCCAGGGATGCATTGCGAGAATGACCTTTGCAACGTTGCGGTAACTCGACCGCGACGTCATCTGGGGTGATTCTCGCAATGCATCCCTGGGAACGGAAGATGCTGGCAGCGTGGCTGAGAGGCGGGAAGGCTCCGGGGCCGGCGGAGGGTGAGAATATCAATATTTTTTATTTTAATTCTATTTTTAACAGGGATATGGTACCCAGGGCCTGGAGAAGAGTCTCCTCTCCTCCAGACCCTGGGTACCAAACGCACATGAAGCGCTCACTTCACGCATGGTGGGCATAGCCACATGCGTGAAGTGAGCGCTTCAATGCATTCCTATGTCGGCGTAATCGCCACGATTACGCACAAAGAATGAATATGGTGCTTATTTTTACGTGAAGCGATTACGCGCCACAAAAATAAGCAGCATGTGCACAGCAATGCGTTATCCCATAGGATTGCATGGGATGCGTTTTCTAAGCGTGTTTTAAGCGATTACACCACGTAAAATGCAGCAAAAACGCTACGTTTGCACATAGCCTTACTTTTTCTCTGTTCATATTACAGCTGTTGCCTATAGAAGTCAGTGGGGAATGGGAAGAAGCTGGAGGGGAGACTTAAAAGTACACAAACTTTTGATGGTTTTAGTGATTAGAGCCTCCAGAAGGGAAAACTGGCGGAAAATAAGACATGTCATATAATGGCCATTTACCGTATATACAGTCATGGCCAAAAGTTTTGAGAATGACACAAATATTATATTTTCACATGATCTGCTGCCCTCTGGTTTTTATGTGTGTTTGACAGATGTTTTTATCACAGACAGAAATATAATTGCAAACATATGAGTAACAAAAGCTTATATTGACATTTAGAATGAGTTAATGCAGCAAGTCAATATTTGCAGTGTTGACCCTTCTTCTTCAGGACCTCTGCAATTCTCCCTGGCATGCTTTCAATCAACTTCTGGACCAAATCCTGACTGATAGCAGTCCATTCTTGCACAATCAATACTTTCATTTTCTCAGAATTTTTAGGTTTTGTGTTTGTCCACCCATCTCTTGATGATTGAACACAAGTTCTCAATGGGATTAAGATCTGGGGAGTTTCCAGGCCATGGACCCAAAATCTCTATGTTTTGTTCCCTGAGCCATTTAGTTATCACCTTTGCTTTATGGCAAGGTGCTCCATCATGCTGGAAAAGGCATTGTTGATCGCCAAACTGCTCTTGGAGTGTTGGGAGAAGTTGCTCTTGGAGGACATTCTGGTACTATTCTTTATTCATGGCTGTGTTTTTAGGCAAGACTGTGAGAGAGCAGATTCCCTTGGCTGAGAAGCAACCCCACACATGAATGGTTTCAGGATGCTTAACAGTTGGTATGAGACAAGACTGGTGGTAGCGCTCACCTTGTCTTCTCCGAATGAGGCGTTTTCCTGATGTCCCAAACAATCAAAAAGGGGATTCAGCAGAGAAAATAACTTTACCCCAGTCCTCAGCAGTCCACTGCCTGTACCTTTTGCAGAATGTCAGTCTGTCCATGATGTTTTTTCTGGAGAGAAGTGGCTTCTTTGCTGCCCTCCTTGAGACCAGGCCTTGCTCCAAGAGTCTCCGCCTCACAGTGCGTGCAGATGCACTCACACCTGCCTGCTGCCATTCCTGAGCAAGCTCTGCACTGCTGGTAGCCCGATCCCGCAGCTGAAACACTTTTAAGAGACGGTCCTGGCGCTTGCTGGTCTTTCTTGGGCGCCCTGGAGCCTTTTTGGCAACAATGGAACCTCTCTCCTTGAAGTTCTTGATGATGCGATAGATTGTTGACTGAGGTGCAATCTTTCTAGCTGCGATACTCTTCCCTGTTAGACCATTTTTGTGCATTGCAATGATGACTGCACGTGTTTCTTTAGAGATAACCATGGTTAACAGAAGAGAAACAATGATGCCAAGCACCAGCCTCCTTTTAAAGTGTCCAGTGGTGTCATTCTTACTTAATCATGACAGATTGATCTCCAGCCATGTCCTCATCAACACCCACACCTGTGTTAATGGAGCAATCACTGAAAAGAGGTTAGCTGGTCCTTTTAAGGCAGGGCTGCAATGATGTTGAAATGTGTTTTGGGGGATAAAGTTCATTTTCTAGCCAAATATTGACTTTGCAAGTAATTGCTGTTAAGCTGATCACTCTCTATAACATTCTGGAGTATATGCAAATTGCCATTAGAGAAAGTGAAGCAGTAGACTTTGTAAAAATTAATATTTGTGTCATTCTCAAAACTTTTGTCCATGACTGTACTCGAGTATAAGCCAACTCGAATATAAGCAAGGCACCAAATTTTACCACGAAAAGCTGGGAAAACTTATTGTCTCTAGTATAAGCCTAGTATTGTCCCCTCATCCCCTATCCTGGTGTGTATGGCCTCCTCGCCCTCCATCTCCTCCCTACTGGTGTGCATTGATGGCTTCCTCGTCCCCTATCCTGGTGTGCACGGATGGCCTCCTCGTCCCCTATCCTGGTGTGCATGGATGGCCTCCTCGTCCCCTATCCTGGTGTGCATGCATGGCCTCCTCGTCCCCTATCCTGGTTTGCATGCATGGCCTCCTCGTCCTCTATCCTTGTTTGCATGGATGGCCTCCTCGTCCCCTATCCTGGTGTGCATGGCCCCCATCAGAAAAACATTAAAATACATAAACCATTCTACTTACCTTCCTGCTTTCCCTCGCTGCATCTTATTCAGATGCCAGCAACTGATTTATGCTTGTAAGCAGGGCATGACAGTGACGGCATGTGCTGCTTACAAGCAGAGGACAGCTACTGGAATACTCGCTGCTCCTCACGTCTGGACTGTGTTCGTGTGGAGACCAGTGAGTATACATTGCTCTTAAGTAGCGGGCACAGTCGCAGCCGCCGCCGGCTTCCTGCAGCAGCCAGGTATTCACCTGTACCGCTACTAAAGGGAATGAATATTCTCTATCCCCAAGCCCATGGGAGTGGAGGGCAGTGAATATTCACTCCCTTTATGTAGCGGGAACATGTGATCTCCCGGCCGCTGCAGGAAGCCGGCGGCTGCTGCTACTGTGCCCGCTATTAAAGTGAAATGAATATTCACTGCCAGTGCAGTGAATATTCATTTCTCTTCAGCAAGCGGGCACAGGCTTTAACCACAGCAGCCGGCTTCTGCCACCCGTAACCCGCTGCTCTGCCACTCCCCATCCATCTTGTGGGACCCTCACTCAAGTATAAGCCGAAGGGGGCTTTTTCAGCATAAAAAATGTGCTGAAAAACTCGGCTTATGCTAGAGTATAATACTGTATCTTATTCCTCATGTACACATGTGACACACAGTTGCATTTAAGGTCCTTTCAGCCATGATTAAGGAGTGAAGTGCCTCCAGTATTCCCTCCCCCAGAGAGGTAATGAGACCTAAATATGAGACCTTCCCACTAATATGTGAAACCTGAGAATGATGAGAACAAGCGAGGCAGTAAAGGAGCATTATCGTCTTCTCTGCTTCTGTTTGGACAAGTTCATCAAACACGATGAAGGCTCAAAGGTTATTTCTGTGCAGCTTGCGCAACTATATACTCGCTTGCTGCTATCGTGGGCAGCTATATACTCGCTTGCTGCTATCGTGGGCAGCTATATACTCGTTTGCTGCTATCGTGGGCAGCTATATACTCGCTATCGTGGGCAGCTATATACTCGCTTGCTGCTATCGTGGGCAGCTGCATACTCGCTGCTATTGTGGGCAGCTATATACTTTCTTGCTGCTATTGTGGGCAGCTATATACTCGCTGCTATCGTGGGCGGCTATATACTCGCTTGCTGCTATCGTGGGCGGCTATATACTCGCTTGCTGCTATCGGTGGCTATATACTCGCTTGCTGCTATTGTGGGCGGCTATATACTCGCTTGCTGCTATCGTGGGCGGTTATATACTCGCTTGCTGCTATCGTGGGCGGTTATATACTCGCTTGCTGCTATCGTGGGCGGTTATATACTCGCTTGCTGCTATCGTGGACGGCTATATACTTGCTGCTATCGTGGACGGCTATATACTCGCTTGCTGCTATTGTGGGCGGATATATACTCGCTTGCTGCTATCGTGGACGGCTATATACTTGCTGCTATCGTGGACGGCTATATACTCGCTTGCTGCTATTGTGGGCGGATATATACTTGCTTGCTGCTATCGTGGGTGGCTATATACTCGCTGCTATGGTGGGCAGCTATATACTCGCTTGCTGTTTTCGTGGGCAGCTATATACTCGCTGCTCTCGTTCATCAGGTGATGGAACATGTTCTTCCTCTTTGCTATAGTGCTTACACCTGTGCGAAGTGTAGATATTATAGAGCAGGCATTGTGTGCCAGCTTCTGTGAATTGTTTGGGTTGGTAATTGGGATAATTGAATATTTATATAGAACACAAAAACCTGCTCCTGCCATCAGCTTATTGTGATTGCTCTCATTTCAATGACTTTTGCATCTTGTCATTTTTCATACATTCAAAATATATACTGCTGTATGTATAAAACTAATCTCGTATTCTGAACATAAAAGGGTTATTTAATAGGTGGTCTTCAGGAACACCCCACTCCCCAGACTCCCGATTTCCTGCTTTCTGAAAGCTTTGCACATCTCATAATTGACAATTTTTAAATGTAACCTGTCCCATATAAAGTAGGGCCAGCACCTGTAACCCTGTGTGTCCGCTTTCTGGAATGCTGTAAATATGTCCACAATGCTCTCTCAAAAAAAACAGATTTTATTATACTCGCCTAGAGGACTTCTGGCGCCTCCTCTCTTCTTGTAGATGATGAATTCTACGTCATCCACGCAGTGTCTTTGGCATTGCACATTGCTCACATATAGGCACCATTCTAGAATGCTGTCACATAGGACTTACATGTGCTGACTTTACTTTATATTGGAAAAACCTCGTGACTGGTTCCCTTTAAACCAGTGGCACAGCTGTGCGCTCTCCCATGCTTCAAGCGGAAGCTGCTTTACTTCGCAGGGGCTCTGAAGCTCGTCCTATCCAGCCATCTTCAGAGCAGCACTTGCAATCTATCTGCTTTACGGCTTGTAAGTGCACGCTCATTGCCTAAGAAACTGGACACTACAGGTTTTCTTTTTTACTCTGTATATGGATGAGCTTGCATAATATTCTACTGGTGTAACTAGCGGCTTATTTGCCGCTGAAAGATCCTCTGCTTGTTAAGAGCTGCTTTGTAAATATTGTGAAAAAAGCAATAGAATTACGGTCTAGAGGGGTATATACATGAGATGAATGTCCAAACCCACTGATCCCAGCAGGAATGGACAAGTGTGTAATGTATATGGTGGTCTCCTGACTTGCCCCGATGTGTAGAAAAAAACCTGTATTTTATTTACCGGTTTTGTATGATTGTTCTTACACTTTATTTTTTTGTAGACCGTGCAGTTTGTGCAAGGAATTTTTGTGGAAAAATATGACCCCACCATAGAAGATTCCTACAGAAAGGTAAACTTCATCTACAAAATGATACAACTTAGATCAAATGTTTGTGTGAGCACAATGAGACTGTCACTAGGACAGTCTGAGCAAATAGAACTATGTTACAGGCAGCTCTGTTCGGCCTTACCCTGTCAGCTGGTACGTGCTGCCCAGACCATGGGCTGCATATATCAGCCACTGGCTGTAGTAACCCTGCCATTGTATTAGCTGCCGGGTACCGAGCCGTGCTATTCTCTAGTCGTACAGGTAGGTCTCTTGCAGCTTCTCCCAGCCCACAGACAGTGACTGACAGGCCTCTGCTGCATCTCCGAGACAAACCTACATGGCTGGGGTACTACAGCCAGTGGCTGATACATGCTGCCCATGGTCTGGGCAGTATGTATCAGCTGACATTATGCAATCTGTTGCTCCTTAACTGAAATATTGCTGCTTTAATTAATATGCAAATAAGGCTTAAGTGCTATGGGTGTGCCAAGGCACTTCTCAGGCATGTAAATTCATAGATCTGCAATACCAAGACAGGTTATTACACTTGGGGTTATTTAGTTTGGAAAAACGAAGGCTTAGGGGTGATCTTATTACAATGTATAAATATATGAGGGGACAGTACAAAGACCTTTCTAATGATCTTTTTACTCTTAGACCTGTGACGGGGACAAGGGGGCATCCTCTACGTCTGGAGGAAAGAAGGTTTAGCCATAATCACAGACGCAGATTCTTTACTGTAAGAGCAGTGAGACTATGGAACTCTCTGCCGTCTAATGTTGTAATGAGTGATTCCTTACTAAAATTTAAGAAGGGACTGGATGCCTTTCTTGAAAAATATAATATTACAGGCTATATTCACTAGTTTCCTAGATACTGCGTTGATCCAGGGAGCTAGTCTGATTGCCGCATGTGGAGTCGGGAAGGAATTTTTTCCCCCAATGTGAAGCTTACTGTTTGCCACTTGGTTTTTTTTTTTTGCCTTCCTCTGGATCAACATGTTAGGGCAGGTTAGGATAGGATATGGGTTGAACTAGATGGACTTAAAGTCTTCCTTCAATCTTAATAACTATGTTACTATGTAACATGATATACCGTATTTTTCGGACTATAAGACGCACCGGACCATAAGACGCGCCCCAAATTTTCAGAGGGAAAATAGGAAAAAAAAATGTGTCAAATGGGGGTCCGTCTTACAGTCCGAATTCAGCTTACCAGCGAAGTGATCAGCACAGGTAGAGGAGTGGTCACAGGGGTCGTTAGGTGGTTCAGGCTGGTGCGGTGGTGGTGCTCTGTGTTGCAGGGGTGCTCTTCGGGGTGGCTCGGCAACGAGATCTCTTCTCCCGAGATCTTGTCCTGAGATCTCGGGAGACGAGATCTCGGGAAGAGATCTCGTTGCAGAGATTTGAAGGAGTATGCGGCGGCCATCTTTCCAGAGGCCCCTGGCGGCCATCTTTCAGGACGCCACTGCGTTGCAGCAGCGGAGCTGCGGGGGGGCTTCCCGGCGAAATGCCGGCTGAGCCCCCCATGCAGCACAGAGCCCCGCTGCTGCCCCAACACCACCGCCACCAGATTTTTAGGTATGTTACGACCATAAGACGCACCCCCATTTTCCCCAAAAAATTTTTGGGAAAAAAGTGCGTCTTATGGTCCGAAAAATACAGTACTTAAGAAAGTGGAAATATCAGGCCCACTTTGTGTTGACACCAGAAACTCTATATCAACTTTTTAATAACCTCCCCTGTAAAGTAAGACACTAATATGCCAATTAAAACAATTTAGTGGGTGTTTCTCAGTGTGTGATAAAATGTGTATGTTTCATAGTGGTAAATAACTTTTTATTTATTTTTTTTACTCTTAGCAAGTGGAGGTAGAAGGACAGCAATGTATGCTTGAAATTCTCGATACAGCCGGAACAGTAAGTGACTTGTAATGTTACAAGGTTTTTTTTTTTCCATCTTGTGAAGTTTTACAATTGCTGTTACAGTGGATTATTTGCATAACAAGTACTTTACTAAATAGGCTATATTCACACTTAAAAGGAATCTCGCCAGGTTTCTGTCACCTAATTGGAGATCAGCACAAATACCATGATTTCAGTGATGTATCACTGACAAGGCTGCTTTCTGTAGTTTGGATTAAAATTCTTTATTTATCATCAGGTGATTATCACTAGCAGTCCTCAGTATACATGAGCTCTATATAGTCCAGCATCACCACTGATTGGCCGCTTTCTCTGTACACTTTGCATAGGCAGAAAGCTGCCAATCGGAGTAGTGGGGGTTATACAGAGTTCCGCATTCAGAGAACTGATAGATTTTTCAGCAGATAAAGCATTGATCTTATAAAAAATGCTGCAAGCAGCCCAGTAAGTGACACATCACTGGAATCTGGGACTGTGCCCCTACATCATGTTGCTCTCAGATGGGGTAGCAAGAACCTGCTGACAGATTCCCTATAAAATGCAGTTTGTCTATTTTTTTTTTTAATACCCTTTCTTAAGGTTCAAATGTGTGTCATGAAGGTAGTATTCTCTCCGGTCGCCATCTTCTCCTGATTTCAGTCCGTTCCTTGTACCACGTGACTGCATTTGTGACATGCCGGAATCACACCGTGGTTACTGTGTGGAGCGGAGGTCATTTCTTGACATTTTTTAATGCAGAGGCTATAGTGCCTCGTTCTGCGGCTCACAGACTAGTATTGAGAGAGTAACTGCTGCGTCACACAGTGATCCAGCAGGTTACAGATGTGGTGCTGGAAAGGTCTGCAGTGCCCCTGAAACTGGGGGAAGACGGCTACCGGTGAGTATGTTACCACCTTCACCACACACACAAGATGCCCAGCAAAGGGCTAAATAAAATACCTCTCCTGTGATTTATAGAGTTTAAGTTTTGTTGCAAGTTTTCTACACTTAAATCTGAATATTTTGTAAAAATCTATTTACGTGCTGCAGAACCTACCTTCAAGGTATATGCAGGTCTTCCTCTACAGAACATTTTGCCGCAGATATTCATGTGAACCTTCCCGAAGTCTGTCGCCACCTGCAGTCCAGAGATGATATCAAGTGTAACAATTCTGCTGCAGGATGATCTGAAGCACTAGGTGTTTTACACCACTTTTTTAGTACCGAAGCACTCTTCACATGCCATTTTGTGTGCCTCTTTAACCCCTCTCTGCCATCAGACGTACTATTCCGTCCATGTGACCCTGGACCTAATTCCCATGGACGGAATAGTACGTCATAGGCGATCAGCTGCGCTCCCGGGGGGAGCGTAGCTGATCGCCGCCGGGTGTCGCTGTATATCACAGCTGACACCCAGCACTATGTGTCAGGAGCGGTCACAGACCGCTCCCGGCACATTAACCCCTAGCACACCGCGATCAAACACGATCGCGGTGTGCCCGGGGCACAGGGGAGGATCGCGCAGGCAGGGGGCTCCCTGCCGCCCCCCTGAGACCCTCAGAGCAGCGCGATGTGTGGCGCTGTTCCGAGGGTCCGTCCTCCCTCCAGGTCCCCGGATCCAAGATGGCGCCGGGGTCCTGCAGGGAGGCGGCTTCCTCAGTGCCTGCTGAGAGCAGGCACTGAGAAGCCTGCAGCGATGCCAGAGCGATCGCTGGTGTGACAGAGTGCTGTGCACACTGTCACACCAGCGATCTGCTAAAATACTGTGATGTCCCACCCTGGGACAAAGTAAAAAAGTAAAAAAAAATAAAAATAAAAAGTGGTAAAAAAAATCATCAAAAAAAAAAAAAATATTCCCCAATAAATTCATTTCTTCCTGTAAATAAAAAAAACAAAACAATAAAAGTACACATATTTGGTATCGCCGCATCCGTAACGACCCCCCCTATAAAACTGTCCCACTAGTTAACCCCTTTAGTGAACCCCTTAAAAAAAAAAAAAAAAAAACTAAGCAAAAAATCAATGCTTTATCATCATACCGCCGAACAAAAAGTGGAATAACACGCGATCAAAAAGACAGATATAAATAAACATGGTACCGCTGAAAACGTCATCTTGTCCCGCAAAAAACGAGCCGTCATACAGCATCATCAGCGAAAAAATAAAAAAGTTATAGCTCGCAGAATGAAGCGATGCAAAAATGATTTTTTTATATAAAATTGTTTTTATTCTATAAAAGCGCCAAAACATAAAAAAATGATATAAATGAGGTATCGCCATAATCGTACTGACCCGAAGAATAAAACTGCTTTATCAATTTTACCACACACGGAACGGTATAAACGCCTCCCCCAAAAGAAATTCATGAATTGCTGATTTTTGTTCATTCTAACCTCCCAAAAATCGAAATAAAAAGCGATCAAAAAATGTCACGTGCTCAAAAATGGTACCAATAAAAACGTCACCTCGTCCCGCAAAAAATAAGACCTCACATGACTCTGTGGGCCAAAATATGCAAAAATTATAGCTCTCAAAATGTGGTGATGCAAAAAACTACTTTTTGCAATAAAAAGCGTCTTTTAGCGTGACAGCTGCCAATCACAAAAACCTGCTATAAATAGTAAATCAAACCCCCCTTTATCACCCCCTTAGTTAGGGAAAAATAATAAAATTAAAAAAATGTATTTATTTCCATTTTCCCATTAGGGTTAGTGTTGCGGCTAAAGTTAGGGTTAGGATTGGCGCTAAAGTTAGTATTAGGGTTATGGTTGGGATTAGGGTTAGGGGTGTGTTAGGGTTAGGTTTGTGGTTAGGGTTGGGACTAGGGTTAGGGGTATGTTGGGGTTAGGGTTGGAGTTAGAATTGGGGGGTTTCCGCTGTCTAGGCACATCAGGGGCTCCCCAAATGTGACATGGCGTCTGATCTCAATTCCCGCCAATTCTGCGTTGAAAAAGTCAAACGGTGCTCCTTCACTTCTGAGCTCTGCCATGCGCCCAAACAGTAGTTTACCCCGCATATGGGGTATCAGCGTACTCTGTACCCCAAGAGTTATTTTGCAATTTGTCCTATTTCTTCTGTTACCCTTGGGAAAATAAAAAACTGGGGGCGACAAAATCATTTTTGTAAAAAAAAAATTATTTTTTTGTTTTTACGGCTGTATGTTATAAATTTTCTGTGAAGCACTTGGGGCTTCATAGCGCTCACCACACTTCTAGATAAGTTCCTTGTGGGGTCTATTTTCCAAAATGGGGTCACTTGTGGGGGGTTTCCACTGTTTAGGCGCATCAGGGGCTCTCCAAATGCGACATGACGCCCCCAGACCATTCCATCAAAGTCTGCAATCCAAAACGTCACTACTTCCCTTCCGAGCCCAGACGTGCACCCATACAGTCGTTTTCTCACACATGTTGGGTATCAGCGTACTCAGGACAAATTGGACAACAACTTTTGGGTCCAATTTCTCCTGTTACCCTTGTGAAAATAAAATATTGGGGGCGAAAAAATCATTTTTGTAAAAAAAAGGATTTTTTATTTTACGGCTGTACGTTATAAACTTCTGTGAAGCACTTTGGGGTTCAAAGTGCTCACCACACATCTAGATAAGTTCCTTGAGGGGTCTAGTTTCCAAAATGGTGTCATTGTGGGGGGTTTCCACTGTTTAGGCAGATCAGGAGCTCTCCAAACACGACATGGCATCCAGCCAATTCTGCGTTGAAAAAGTCAAACGGCGCTCCTTCCCTTCCAAACTCTGCCATGCCCACATATGGGGTATCAGCGTACTCAGGACAAATTGCACAATAACTTTTGGAGTCTTGTTACCCTTGGGAAAATAAAAATTGGGGTGAAAAGATCAATTTTTGAAAAAAATATGATTTTTTAATTTTACGGCTCTACGTTATAAACTTTTGTGAAGCACTTGGGGTTCAAATTGCTCACCAAAGATCTAGATAAGTTCCTTGTGGGGTCTATTTTCCAAAATGGGGTCACTTGTGGGGGTTTCCACTGTTTAGGCACATCAGGGGCTCTCCAAATGCGACATGACGCCCCCAGACCATTCCATCAAAGTCTGCAATCCAAAACGTCACTACTTCCCTTCCGAGCCCCGACGTGCGCCCATACAGTAGTTTACTCCCACATATTGGGTATTAGCGTACTCAGGACAAATTGGACAACAACTTTTGGGGTCCAATTTCTCCTGTTACCCTTGTGAAAATAAAATATTGGGGGCGAAAAAATCATTTTTGTAAAAAAAAGGATTTTTTATTTTACGGCTGTACGTTATAAACTTCTGTGAAGCACTTTGGGGTTCAAAGTGCTCACCACACATCTAGATAAGTTCCTTGAGGGGTCTAGTTTCCAAAATGGTGTCATTTGGGGGGGGTTTCCACTGTTTAGGCAGATCAGGAGCTCTCCAAACACGACATGGCATCCAGCCAATTCTGCGTTGAAAAAGTCAAACGGCGCTCCTTCCCTTCCAAACTCTGCCATGCCCACATATGGGGTATCAGCGTACTCAGGACAAATTGCACAATAACTTTTGGAGTCTTGTTACCCTTGGGAAAATAAAAATTGGGGTGAAAAGATCAATTTTGTGGAAAAAATATGATTTTTTAATTTTACGGCTCTACGTTATAAACTTTTGTGAAGCACTTGGGGGTTCAAATTGCTCACCAAAGATCTAGATAAGTTCCTTAGGGGGTCTAGTTTCCCAAATGGGGTCACTTGTGGGGGGTTTCCACTGTTTAGGCACATCAGGGACTCTCCAAATGCAACATGGCGTCCAATCTCAATTCCAGCCAATTTTGGTTGGAAACAGTCAAATGGTGCTACTTCCATTCCGAGCTCTGCCATGCGCCCAAACAGTGGTTCCCCCCCCACATATGGGGTATCAACGTACTCAGGACAAATTGGACAACAACTTTTGAGGTCCAATTTCTCCTGTTACCTATGGGAAAATAAAAAATTAGTGACTAAGATAATTTTTGTGGGAAAAAAATAGGATTTTTTATTTTCATGCCCGGGCATTATAAACTTGTGTGAAGCACTTGGGGGTTCAAAGTGCTCACCAAAGATCTAGATAAGTTCCTTAGGGGGTCTAGCTTCCAAAATGGGGTCACTTGTGGGGGGTTTCCACTGTTTAGGCTCATCTGGGGCACTACAAACGGAACATGACCCCCATCGATGTTTGCATTCCAAAACGTTACTGCTTCCTTTCCAAGCCCTGCCGTGCGCCCAAACAGTTTCCCCCCCCCACATATGGGGTATCAGCGTACTCAGGACAAATTGGACAACAACTTTTGGGGTCCAATTTCCTTGGGAAAAATCAAAAATTTGGGACTAAAAAATTATTTTTGTGGAAAATTGTTTTTTTTTTTTTCACACCCAGGCATTATAAACTTTTGTGAAACACTTTGGGGCTCAAAGTGCTCACAACAGATCTAGATAAGTTCCTTAGGGGGTCTAGTTTCCAAAATGGTGTCACTTGTGGGGGGTTTCCACTGTTTAGGCGCATCAGTGGCTCTCCAAACACGACATGGCGTCCAATCTCAACTCCAGCCAATTTTAGTTTGAAAAAGTCAAACAGCGCTCCTTCCCTTACGAGCTCTGCCGTGTGCCCAAACAGTGGTTTCCCCCACATATAGGGTATTGGCGTACTCAGGAGAAATTGCACAACAACTTTATCTGCCCATTTTCTCCTTTTACCCTTGTCAAAATAAAAAAAAAGTTTGTAAAAGATCATTTTTGTGGCTAAAAAGTTAAATATTAATTTTTTCCTTCCACGTTGCTTCAGCTCCTGTGAAGCACCTGAAGGGTTAATAAACTTCTTGAATGTGGTTTTGAGTACCTTGAGGGGTGCAGTTTTTAGAATGGTGTCACTTTTTGGTATTTTCTGCTATATAGACCCGTCAAAGTGACTTCAAATGTGAGGTGGTCCCTAAAAAAAATGGCTTTGTAAATTTTGTTGTAAAAATGAGAAATCACTGGTCAACTTTTAACCCTTATAATTTCCGAACAAAAAAAAATTTTGGTTCCAAAATTGTGCTGATGTAAAGTAGACATGTGGGAAATGTTATTTCTTAACTATTTAGTGTGACATATTTCTCTGTTTTAAGGGAAAAAAAATTAAAAGTTTGAAAATTGCAAAATTTTTATTTGTGTTTTTTTCAAAAATAAACGCAAGTTATATCGAAGAAATTATACTTCTAACGTGAAGTACAATATGTCACGAGAAAACAATCTCAGAATCGCGAAGATCCGTTGAAGCGTTCCAGAGTTATAACCTCATAAAGAGACAGTGGTCAGAATTGTAAAAATTGGCCCGGTCATTAACGTGCAAACCACCCTTGGGGGTGAAGGGGTTAACATGATTTTTTTGTTTGTTTGTTTTAGGAACAGTTCACAGCTATGAGAGATTTGTATATGAAGAATGGTCAGGGATTTGCACTAGTTTACTCTATCACAGCACAGTCCACGTTTAATGACTTGCAAGACTTGAGGGAGCAGATTTTGCGAGTTAAAGACACAGAAGATGTAAGTCTGAAAGTGGTTGTTAATGACTAGTGTGCAATTTAATGCATGAAGAATCCATTGTTCCGTCGCACACATTGCATTATAAGGTTGTTTCCTTGTTTCTAGATGGGTAAAATACAAACTGCTTGTGAAAACCGAGTTTACAATTTTTTGTTAAACATCCTCTTAGGTTACCGGCCACCTGCAATCTAACAGCAGTGGCCAAGTGTGCAGTGCTTACAAACTTCCATGGGGCTTGTAAGCACTGCACTGAGTCTGGCCAGGATCCCTGGTGGGTACTCTTCCCTGCTGCAATACCGTCATATTAGCAGCATCGTAGAGTGCACAGGTTGGGTCAGACTCCTTGATACTACTGGTCTGAACTGTGCAAGTCCAGCAGGCATGCACCGCCTCCGAGCAAACAGAAGATGGGAAACTACTTTTACAGAGCATTTTGTCTGTGATTTATTCTGCCTGAAGGTCAGCTTAATTAAAGGGGTTGTCCAGGCTTAAGACAAAAGTCTGCAGTCACTGTTACTGCAGATTGCTGAATCGTGACAGTGTGTGGTGTGCACGGACCCACTTGTGTGCAATTTGCATTTTTGTAGTCTCCTCTGTACTCCATCTGATTTTCCTGACCACAGAAATGCAATGGCGCACATGAGACGGCGCACGTGAATCGTGACAATATGCGCGTTGCTGGCTGTAACGCTCTGTGACTACAGACTTTTGTGCCAAGCTTGGCCAATTTCTTTAAAAGGAACATATCGCAATGCAATTTGTTAAATTTTTTCCTGTAAAATAGCCTTCAGAGCAGAAATCAAACTGATCCCATTATAGTTACTTGAGTCCATCTAGATCCGTCTTGCTTGTCATAGGCCGGAGCTGCTTCTTGCAGTAGTTCAGTTTCCCTGTTCTACAGGAACACTCCTCCATGTAGCTTCAGCTGTATGAACAGAGGAGTTGTATTGTTGTGCTCGGAAATCCGCCATGAAGCTGCAGCCAGCTCTGATCTGTAGCTCCATTATTGCAAAATCTTGTGGGTTAGATGTGAAACTGAAAACCATTCTGTGCTGGGGCTTGTGACGCAGCGGCAGAGCTCTGCTGGGGAGGATGGGAGCTTTTTTGATTTAGTGTGTGCAGTCAGGACATGGGAATTACTGTGCATATATTCCTTCATCCATGTATTTATTGAATTTTCTTTTTTTATATAATTTGAAAATAACATTTCATAATATAATCCAGGACTATAGGTTGGTTGTGGGTAAAAGTAAAAATCAACACTGTTTCACTGTGAAAGGTTGTGACTTGAAATAATCGGGAAATAAACATACTAGAACTTATTTGTCTTTTTCTTTTTTTTTTCTCCCAACTAATAAATATATATTTATTTTTGTCAACATTTCAGGTTCCTATGATATTAGTAGGAAATAAATGTGATTTGGAAGATGAGCGGGTAGTTGGCAAAGAGCAGGGACAGAATCTAGCCAGACAGTGGAACAACTGTGCCTTTTTAGAATCTTCTGCAAAGTCTAAAATCAATGTAAATGAGGTGAGTAGCCCTTTCATCTAATATGGAAAGTCTTGTATAGTAATGACACTTTCTCTGTGACCGAATAAGGGCGATTCGTGAATGTAATCTGGTGTGGAAGAGCCAGTAGGAATTGTAGGCCAGGTTCATTCAAGGCATTTTCAGACAACCCTGACTTTCGGCAGCATCGGCTAAGGGTTTTGTCCAAATCTGTGCACCCAAGACAAATGTCGGGACATGTTGAGAAAAATGCACATGTTGAATTTCAACATGTCACTTAGCTCCCAATGGGGAGAAGCCGCAGGCAGAGTTGTCTGGCAGCAGCTTTTTCTCCCTGTCTCTGCTGAGATAAACCTTCCCACTTAGGGCTGATTGCATGTCTGATTGTGTTCCTCCCGACTGGAGCATGACTGCTTCATAGATTTCTATTAGGCTATCACACTGGGGTTGGGAGACCCGTGCCCAGTCCATGATGAGGCTAAGATCCACGGACGTCTGCATGAGCCCATGGGCAAGTGAAAAATTCATGTTAATGGTGTGGTGGGGTAAGATGGCTTGTTCAGCCCACGCTCATTTGTCACTTATGGCCTGGCCTTAGGTTCATTTGTCTGCCAAAATAGCAGTGTCTATTGGATCACATTGAAGACTATAGCCTAATTCCACAATAAAAGAAATCCACAGAACACTAAGGCTGTGGTTCCACGATCCGGAACCACAGCGCTTTGGACGGAGCGGAAAGTCCGCTCCGCCCAAAGTCCCGCCCCCTACTGAACGCACGGTCAATCCGGATGTGTTCATGGAACACATCCGGAACACATCCGGAATGACCACAGGGCTACATAGCCCTGTGTTATTTCCCTTGCGGCGTCGCCGCAAGGGAATAGGACATGCTGCGGTCTAAAAAGACGCGCTGCATGTCCGTTAACATAGGTCTGCCGCCTGCGTGTTTTTAAGCATAGTGGAGACGGGATTTCTTGAAATCCCCTCCACTATGCTGTAACATCTGGATGCTGCGTGTTTGACGCTGTGCCAACGCACAGCGTCAAACACGCAGCAATTCCTGACCGTGGAAACATACCCTTAGAGTAAAAATAGAAATTTTGTGCTAGGGCGTACACTTCCTTCACTGGCTTCTTAAATGCAAAATTAGGCAACTTATTAACCAGTCTACGCAAATGTTAGACAATCTGTGGCAGCCAAGTGGGGAGGGTGTTACACACAGATCTGGCATCGGAGAAAGTGTGTGTATAGATATATTCTCTTAAGCATCGTTGTGCCCGTAGTCACAAGTTAATAGATCATATGAATACAACTGTAAGTTTAATCTTAAATCTTTCCACTGATATAAATGTAACTACAGACCTTATCGGATGGCGGGGTATTACAGACGCTGGCGTGCCAGCATAGGTTTTGAAGCAGAAGACTATTCAGGAAAATGCACCCCAGTGTTTTTCCTGAAACGTCGCCTTTGCCATGTTTTTTGCCTGGCTATATATTTCACATTTCAGTGTGGCAGGTTTTTTTTTCCTCTGCTTTTTAAAGTCTTTGCAATGTTTGCTTCAAGGGAAGGCTGACCCATGGATGCACTCAGTAATTAAATAAGCTCACTTGGGAGTTTCCTTGGGTGGAGGCAAATCTGATTGCAGCAATGAGTGAACTTAATGTCTTCAACTTTAGATTTGTTGCTTTATATTTTTCAACTTTATATAACTTTTGTATGTGTCCAGCATTATTATACTACTTTTAACTTTACGGTTTTCCATCAAACATCATTGCATCATTCACATCAGTGAATTTACAATAATGCTTATCTTCTTTTTATGTGAGTGTCGGGTTATTTGATATCTGCTTCTTTGAATTCTGAAAACTTTTGATCTTAAAGTTGAAAGTATTCTCTACTACTTTGACATTATAATAAGGTGGTCCAAAACCTGTCAGCTCCCTCCACCCATAATAAGTTTTTAATATCTCCCGCAGAGGCTGGATGTAAACAGTCTATGGAGTGAAACATCACAGCTCCGTACAGTTTAGCAGCTTTCCACGGCTACTGCAGATCACCTCTTATTTCAATGCTGGCAGACTGATCACCTTGTGGGTCTTTATATGGACCTCTCAGATTTCACAATAGAAATCATTTAAATTATTAAATGGATTTGTAGGACCTGATGAGGCTGCTGCACTTACTCTGAAAAATGTGTCTAAATGGCTGTATAATTCTATTTTGAAAATGTCCCTGCTTAATATTAAAATTGGCATTTTATGAGTAGCTGGAATATGTAAAATACTCATTTCAGCTGCAGATGAAGGAAGGGAGACACACTATTACTAGTGGGTAGGGGAGCCCCAGATAGGATCAATACCTCAGATTAGAAAGCGTGTTGACCGGCCCCTTCAGCTCGGGCTCCTCCTACTCAGGTCTTCAGTCTAAAATTTGAGGTCTCAGAGGACGGTCGCTGCTGGAAGCAGCTCCTCAGAAGATTTTATTATTTTTTATCGGACAAGAGACTTGGATCACCAGAGTGGTCTAGAGGTCTCAGGGGTCTCAGCGCTGCTGGACCCCAACCTCTCCCTTGGCGGATCTGTATTACCCTAATGGTGGTCCCTGCAGAACCCTGCCGGCCCGGGGGGATGAGGATGGCTTCCCTGGCGGGGGCGCAAACCGCGCACAGGGGTCACTGCGTCCCCCGCCCTGGGGGAAGCATGGGCAAGCGCCAGAAACCCATGGGGGTCCCTGTGGCGCTCGGCTGGTGAGAACTCCACATTTTTATTAATGTGTGTGAGTGATTCAACGGCTGCTGCGGCAGCCGCTGTACATTATACATGCCGGTGACTCTGAGGAGAAGGGAGAGAGGAGTGCGCACTTTCTTATTTTTGAATTTCCCGCCGCTGAGCGCGCGCTTTATGGCAGTCTCCTTTTCTGGCTCCTGTACATGGAGCACAGCGGAGACAGAGCGCGGCGGCCATTGCTGACAGGAACGCTGACTGAAAAGCTCTCCGGGAAACGTCGCTCCCCTCCCCTCCCGGCAAGAACCGTTACCAGCTGGGTGAGTCGCTTCTAGCCCGCGGGCATGAAGCTTAACCCCTTCACTCCCACAGCGCGGACGCCGTCTGGGGCACTAATGAATGGCAGATAGCGCGGTCCTGCGGCTGTTATCGCATATGGGGCTCACACACTCTTTTCAATATTAATAAAGAGGTTGTGTGGAGCCTGCGATATTAATATTAATATTATTGCCACTATACGTTTCCGCTAACGATCCTGATAACGACGCATACTAATGCGATCGTTTGTGTGACCTTTTTTAATGTCGCTAGTAGCTGCCAATCTGAGCGATTCATTAACATCGCATAAGCGGTTAGCGATCATGACTTTGGCGGTCATTGCGTTATACAAAACAGCGCAATTTTTTAGCGATCTTGTGGAACGTTTTTCTGTATAGTGTGGCATAGCTGTCCTGCAGCTGCGGCCTTATAAGAGGCGCTTGGGGCTCGCACACCCTTTTCATTATCAAGGTTGTGGGGAGTCTGCTACTTTAACCCCTTCTTAGGCGGTTAACTCTTAATGGGGGACTGCTGGGGTAGCTCTCTCTTTAGGAGCTTTAACCCTTCAGCGTTTGTTTCTTCTTTAAGAAACAGTGTTCTAGTTACTTTTAACCTGCCGTATACTGTGCAAGGGCATGTCAGAGTCCATCTCCCAGATCCGCTACAGGATCAGTCTCACACACGCAGACCTCGATTCATGCGCAGCGGTTGGAGGTTCCAGTGGTGTCAAAATGGAGGTCCTCACTAGTTTCTATTGATGGCCTGTCTGACCTTCTAGGTTATTGAGTATCAGCTAGATCCTCTCAAGGAAGCGACACAAATCGGTGCCTTCCTTCTCGCATAGCGAAGATGTCCGATTCGGACAAGGAGGATCGGCAGGGACACTCTGCCTCTCTCATGGGCCGTACTAATGGAGCCATGAGGGCGTTACAGTTACCGGAGGAGGTAACTAGACGTCCTGGTAAGTCGGCCCGGATGTTTCAGGAGTTAGGTCGCGTTGGCTTTACAAACTGTATCCGTTTCTACGGAGTTGTTTTTCAGCTGCAGATGGAAGGAAGAGAGCCACAGTATTCATTACTGATGGGTAGGCGGAGCCCCAGATCAGGATGTTCACCTCAGATCAAAAGAGTGCTGACTGGCTGGCCCCTCCAGCTCGGGCTCCTCCTACTCAGCTCCAGTCTAAGATTTGAGGTCCAGAGGATGGTCGCTGCTAATGCAGCTCCTCAGAAGATTTTATTATTTTATATTCGGACAGGAGACCTTGGATCACAGTTGGTCTAGAGGTCTCAGGGGTACCAGCGCTGCTGTACCCCAACCTCTCCCTTGGCGGATCTGTATTTACTCAAAGTCCCTGCAGAATCCTTGCCGGCCCTGGGGGATGAGGAGAGCTTCCCTGGCGGGACGCAAACCACACGTGCGGTCACTGCGTTCTTCGCCCTGGGGGGAAGCATGGGCACAAGCGCCAGAAACCCCTGAGGGTCCCTGTGGCGCCTTGGCTGGTGAGTACTCCACACAAATTTTTGATTATAATTATGTGTGAGTGCTTTAGCGTCTGGATGAGCAGCGCTATTACTTGTATGTCAGTATGCTTCAGCGCTGCTGTGACAGCGCTACTACATGTATGTCAGTATGCTTCAGCGCTGCTGTGACAGCGCTGTTACAAGTAGATGTGGTGATTTTTTGTCCGCAGGCAGATACCTGCAGGACAGAGAGGGAGCAGGAGCGGGGGAGTTCGCGCTCAATATTCGAGCTGGCGGGGGGCGTGGCCTAACTTTTCCCGGTCTTCTGAGCAGGAAGACGCGCGCTCTGGCGTTTCTCCTGCGACCCCCTCACTGTGGCGGCCATTACACAGGCTCCTGGGCTCCTCAGACCGCTCCTCTCCTCATAAGACACCACGGCCAGCTGGGTGAGTGCTGATTACTCACCCTGCAGCGCAGCGATCGCTATCCTGCAGCTGCAGTCTCATTAGAGACATAAAAATTGGCTGGGGCTCACAAATATATATATTGTGGTGAGTTTGCAATATTAACCCCTCTGAGGGTTATTTCTACCAGCTAAAATTTTTTGACTGAATACCGCTGGGGTAACCCTGCTTGGTGGAGCGTTAACCCTTCAGCGTTTAAAAAAAAAAAAAAAAAAAACCGCATAGTTTTTGCTGGTATTACCGCTTTGACCTGCTCATACAGGTGAGACATGTCTGAACAGGGTTCAGATGCCGCGGACCACGTCCCAGTGCCATTACGGCAATCAGATACGCAGACCTCCACAGCGTCTAGCGCTGCGGTCGACAGCGGTGGAAAATTGGACGATATCGCTCGATCGATCAACAACTTGTCTGACCTTTTAGGTCAATATGTGTCTGCTAATTCCTCTCAGAGGAAGCGACGCAGGCCGTTACCGGCCTCTACACGAAGCGAGTCAGATGTATCTGATATTGGGCAGAGTTCCCCTTTAAATTCGGATGGAGAAATATCCGATTCAGATGCGGACGAGCCGCAGGGGCGTTCCTCTATGGCGAAGCGTACGGAGGCATTGATTGAAGCCATGAGAGATATATTACAGTTACCGGAGGAGGTAACTAGTCGTCCTGGTAAATCAGCACGCATGTTCCAGGAGTCCCGTGCTTCGCGTACAACATTGCCAGCTCTGGATGAGCTTAATAGTGTAATAGAGGAGGAACGTCTATGTCCAGATAAGCGTTTTCATGGAACGCATTTCTTTGATACACTTTATCCTTGCTCTGCGGAGTTAAAGGATAATTGGACTTCTGCTCCTGAAGTGGATGTGTCTTTATCTCAGCTTAGTAAATCCTCACTACTCCCTATTAAGGGAAAAGCGAGCTTACAGGAGCCTTTGGATAGAAAGGCAGAAGTGGCGGCAAAAGCAAGCTATGAGGCTGCGGGTCATGGATTTCGAGCAGTGCTAGGATCCATGTGTGCTGCTAGAGCTTCTCTAAGCTGGTTGGCACGTCTGAAGACGGAGTTGCAAAATGAATCTCCGTTATCTGAGATACGGGAAACTTGTGAATGGTTAGAAACGGCAGCCTGTTATATCTTTGATGCCGGTCTGGATACGGCATCTCTGCTGGCCAAAGCGCAAGCTTCAGCGGTCACAGTCAGAAGAGCTTTATGGCTCAGACAGTGGGCCGGGGACGCAGTTTCCAAACAAGGGTTGTTGGCCTTACCTTACAAGGGTGGCCATCTTTTTGGATCCGACCTCACAGAGCTGATTTCCAAGGCTAAGGCGAAGGAATCAGCATTACCACAGCGTAGGGCCATGGCCTCTGTGTCCAGTAAGCCTGGTGTCTATAGTGGTCGGCGGTCCTTTCGGGGCCGAGGACGATCTAGTCACTCCTCGTGGGGATCGGGTCGTCCTTCCTTCTCAGGAAAGAAATCCTCTCAGAAAACTCGTACTCCCTGGAAGCAGAGTTTCCGCCAGGACAAGCGGGAACTTGACAAGAAGCCCGCAAAGTCGGATTGACGCCAGGGGTCCACTCGAGGATTCTCGAGTGGGGGGTCGCCTGCTTCTTTTCAAGGAGACATGGATGGCTCGCGTTCCAGATTCCTGGGTAACGCGGATAGTGTCGGCAGGCTATTTCATAGAGTTTGCTTCTCGACCCCCAAATGTTTTTTGTCAATCTCACGTTCCGTCGGAACCCGAGCTTGTTGTCGCTCTACAGCGAGAGGTCGAATCTCTGCTAAAAAAGGGTGTAGTGATACCGGTTCCGTCAGAGGACCGAGGGAAAGGTTTTTATTCCAACCTTTTTATAGTTCCCAAAAAGGAGAACAAATTTCGCCCGATTCTGGATCTCAAGCGATTAAACCGGCATGTCCATGCCCGGAAATTTCGCATGGAGTCGCTTCGTTCCGTTGTGGCAGCTCTGTCACAGAACGATTTTCTGGTGTCAATCGACATTCGCGACGCCTATTTGCATATTCCCATCGGAAAGGCTCATCAGCGCTTTCTTCGATTTGCCATAGGTCAGAATCATTACCAGTTTGTGGCTCTGCCGTTCGGCTTAGCCTCAGCGCCAAGGGTCTTTACAAAAATTCTGGCGCCCCTCATGGCAATCCTTCGAAGACAGGGGATTACGATTCTCCTTATCTTGACGATCTTTTGATCGTGGCTTCCTCGGAGGAGGAGGCGTTGACGGCTCGGGATTTGTCTCTTCAGTTTCTGAAGGACTTCGGTTGGCTGGTCAATTGGGAGAAGTCGTCCCTGGAACCATCGAGGACAATCCTCTTTTTGGGAATGCATCTCGACACGTTTCGGTCGGTAGTTTCCCTACCACCAGACAAACAGTCATGTCTTCTTCGACATGTACAGATTATGAAATCCTCAACGGCAATGTCCCTACGGAAGTGTATGCGTCTTCTGGGACTGATGGTGGCGTCCATGGAGGCAATTCCTTTTGCCCAGTTCCATTCCAGGACTCTCCAAAGGTTCATCTTGAGTCGATGGAACCAGTCGCAATCGCTGGATTGCAGTGTCACCATTTCTCGCGCGGTGCGGGATTCTCTAGAATGGTGGTTACGTCCAGGGGCATTCTCCCTGGGGAAGTCTTTCCTCCCTCCGAAGTGGTCAGTTATAACCACCGATGCCAGCCTGACGGGCTGGGGGGGGTGTTTGGAACAATCTCTGGATTCAGGGGGTATGGTCATCGGAAGAGTCTTTTCTTCCGATCAACATCCTGGAATTGAGGGCGATTTTCCTTTGCCTCCAACATTGGACGGTCCCTTTGAGCGGTCTGCCAGTACGAGTGCAGACAGACAATGCGACGGCTGTCGCGTATATCAATCACCAAGGTGGGACAAGGAGTTCCAGACTCATGGTGGAGGTGTCCCGAATTCTGATTTGGGCAGAGGCCAGTGTACCAGCCATTTCGGCGATTCACATTCCAGGGGTTCAGAATATTACAGCGGACTTTCTCAGTCGCAGAAGGATGGATCCCGGGGAATGGAGCCTCCACCCGGAAGTTTTTGCACTACTGTGCTCTCGCTGGGGAACCCCCCAAGTGGATTTGATGGCATCCAGGTCCAATGCCAAGTTACCGACATTCATGTCCAGGTACAAGGACCCGAAGGCGGTGGCGGTGGATGCTCTAGTGGCTCAGTGGGATCAGTTCGAGCTGATCTATGTATTCCCGCCGATATCCTTACTTCCTCTAGTACTGCGTCGAATCAGACTAGAGAGAATTCCAGCTATTTTGATAGCTCCAGACTGGCCAAGAAGGGTGTGGTTCTCGACAATAATGTCGCTGTTGGCGGCACCTCCTTTTCCACTCCCTCTTCAACCGGACTTGTTGACTCAGGGGCCCGTTTGTCATCCGGACTTGATGTCCCTGCGTTTGACGGCGTGGCTCTTGAGACCGAAATCTTGACCCGTAGAGGTTTCTCAGCCGAGGTCATTGCTACCCTTCGTGCTGCAAGATGTCCGGCTACTACTAGGATTTACCACAAAATTTGGGAAACCTTCTTTTCGTGGTGTTTGGGGTCCTCTCGGAACCCGAGAAAATTTTCCATTCCCAACCTGTTGGCTTTTCGGCAGCATGGGCTAGACAAGGGTTTGGCAGTCAGCACTCTGAAAGGTCAGATTTCTGCTCTGTCCTTATTGTTCCGGAGAACCATTGCTTCAAATAGAGACGTGCTCTCCTTTTTCCGAGGTATATCTCGTAAGTTTCCGCCGCGGAAGGCACCCGTGTCTCCTTGGCGGCTCAACCTTGTTTTGGAGGCTCTTCAGCATAAACCTTTTGAGCCTATGGTTTCTGCTAGCCTTTCTTTACTTTCTTGGAAGGTGGCTTTCCTTGTTGCAGTCACTTCCTTGAGGAGAGTTTCTGAGTTGGCAGCTCTTTCTTGTTCGCCTCCTTTTCTGGAGTTTTTTCCGGATCGTGTAGTGCTTCGCACTCGGGGTGATTTTTTGCCTAAAGTGGTGTCACAATTTCATGTTAACCAGGATATTGTGTTGCCTTCACTCTGTCCGGATCCGAAGAATGCGAAAGAGCGAGATTTACACACATTGGATTTAGTGCGGGCCTTGCAGTTTTATCTATCTATTACTCAAGGTTTTCGTAAGACGGACTCCCTGTTTGTGGTTCCAGCAGGTCGTCGGCGTGGTCAACGAGCTTCCAAGGATTCTATAGCTCGTTGGATCCGGTCAGCTATTTTGGAAGCTTACCGCTTTCGGGGTGAATCTTGCCCGATTAAGATTCGAGCCCATTCCACGAGAGCTGTGGCCTCATCGTGGGCTTTTCATCAAGGTGCCTCGGCAGTGCAGCTCTGCCGAGCGGCAACTTGGCGCTCTGTCCACACGTTTACAAGGTTTTATAAAGTGGACGTCAGTGCTTCCGCTGATGCAGCCCTCGGACGTAGGGTCCTGCAGGCAGCTGTAGTTTAAAGTTCTGGATGAACTTGTGTTTAGCGCTGGTTGCGCTTTGTTGTTAAGGTTGTTGGGTTTCTGCCTTTTGTTGGTTTTTCCCACCCTTATTTTTGAACTGCTTTGGGACGTCCCATCAGTAATGAATACTGTGGCTCTCTTCCTTCCATCTGCAGCTGAAACACGGATTTTGGTAAAAACTTACCTGTAAAATCCTTTTCAGCGAAGGAAGGAAGAGAGACACAGCACCCTCCCATGGCAGAAGTGTGTTGATGTTTTCAGATGCAGCGCAACCCTTATCTGATAGCGATTATCTGGGCTGAGGTCAGCGCGCTAAGGCTTGTTCCAGCATCGCCAGCTCATCGCAGTAGTCAGGTTCCGTGAGTAGTACCTGGAACTCTGTGGTTTTTGGCTTTCTTTGCATGCATAACCTGTATCCTTGTGTTTTTTCTCTGAAGTTCCTTCAGAAGGGGTTATGTTGCTCCGCTGGTGATCTTGGCTCTTTTCCTAAAAGCTTTGGTACGACTGGAGCTGAGTAGGAGGAGCCCGAGCTGGAGGGGCCAGCCAGTCAGCACTCTTTTGATCTGAGGTAACATCCTGATCTGGGGCTCCGCCTACCCATCAGTAATGAATACTGTGTCTCTCTTCCTTCCTTCGCTGAAAAGGATTTTACAGGTAAGTTTTTACCAAAATCCGTGTTTTAATAGGACCCCTTCTACTGAATGCTCCTTTATCCCAGCTTAGCAAATCTTCCTGGTAAAGGGAAGGCGAGTCTGCAGGAACCGCTGTACAGAAAAGCGGAGATGGCAACAATATCCATCTGCGAAGCCGCGAGTCATGGATTCAGTATTAAGGATCTATGTGTACTTGTAAAGTTTCCCTGAGCCGGTTGTACCGTCTAAAGACGGCGTGGCAAGATGGATCCCCTCTATCGAGGTAGATGGGCTTTTCAAGTTGAAGGATACTGCGTCACTGCTATCCAGGGCGTAATCCTCGGCAGTCACAGTCAGAAGAGCACTGTGGCTTAGACAGTGGAACGCGGTTTTCAAGCAGGGTTTGCTATCTTTAGCTTAGAAAGTGGTCAGCTACTTGAATCTGACCTCACGAAGCTGATTGCCAAGGCAAAGGTAGAAGAAACAGCTTTACCGCAACGCAGAGCTGTGACTTCTGCATCTGGCACGGTAGTTGTCGGCAATCTTTTCGGTTCAGGGGATGATCCAGCCAACCCTCTGGGGGTTTGGGTCGTCTCTCTCTTTTTTTAAAAAAAAAATAAAAAAAAAAGGGATTTCTCAGAAATTCCGCATACCCTGGAAACAGAACTTCTGTTCACACAAAAGCTGGCAAAAAACCTGCTAAGGCGAACTGGCGTCTGGGTCTCACTCGCGCTCTCGAGTGGGGGGTCGTTTACTCCAATTCAAACCGACTTGGGTTTCCCGTGTGTCGGACGCCTGGGTGACACAGGTTGTGTTGGCAGGCTACTTCATAGAGTTTCTTTTTCGACCCCCGGACAGTTTTTTTTACCAATCTCGCATTCCATCAGAGCCGACATATTTGCCGCTCTACTGCGAGTGGTCAATTCTCTTCTGCAGAAGAGTGTGGTGATACCGGTTCCGCAGAGGACCGGGAAAGAGGATTTTTTTTATCCAACCTCTTGGTGGTCCCCAAAAAAGAGGACAAACTTCGCCCTATTTTGGAAGATTGAATCGGCTTGTCCACACCCGAACATTCCGCATGGAGTCGCATCGCTACGTTGTGGCAGCCTTGTCGCAGAACGTCTTTTTTGGTCAATCGACATTCGCGGCGCTTATTTGCATGTTCCCGTCGGACGGGCTCACCAGAGCTTCCTTCGTTTTGCCATAGGTCAGGACCTTATGTGGCTCGGCCATTCGGCTTGACCTTAACGCCCAGAGTTTTTACAACGATTCTGGCGCCTCTCATGGCAATTCTTCGAAGACAGGGACTTACGATTCTTCTCTACCTGGACGACCTTTCGATTGTGGCGTCCTCAAAGTAGGAGACAGTGACAGCTCGCAATCTATTCCTTCAGCTCCTGGAGGACTTCGGGTGACTGGTTAATTGGGAGAAGTCGTCTCTGGAACCGTCGCAGTCTATCCTATTTTTAGGAATGCATTTCGACACGGTACGGGCAGTGGTGCCTCTACCTCCAGGCGAGCGGGCATGTTCCCTTCGACATGTACGGATTATAAAGTCTTCGACAGTAATGTCTCTTCGGAAGTGTATGCGCTTTCTGGGTTTAATGGTGGCGTTCATGGAGACACTTCCGTTTGTCCAGTTTCATTCCAAAGGCTCATTCTGAGTCTTTGGGATCGATCGCAAGCTTCTCTGTATTGCAGCGTCATCATCTCTCACAGGGTGCGAGAATCCCTAGGATGGTGGTTACGTCCAGGTGCGTTATCCCTGGGGAAATCTTTCCTCCCTCCGAGGTTGTCGGTCATAACCACAGATGCCAGCCTGACGGGCTGGGGGGGATGCCTGGAACGATCTTTTGGATCCAGGGAGTATGGTCATCGGGAGTGTCTGTTCTACCGATCAACATCCTGGAATTGAGGACAATTTTTCTTTGCCTCCAACACTGGACGGTCCCTTTAAGCGGTCTACCAGTCCAAGTGCAGACAGACAACGCGACGGCGATTGCGTATATCAATCACCAAGGCGGGACAAGGAGCTCCAGGCTCATGATGGAGGTGTCTCGGATCCTGCTATGGGCCGAGACCAAGATTCCAGACATCTCTGCGATTCACTTTCCAGGAGTCCAGAATACCAAAGCGGACTTCCTCAGTCGTGAGAAGATGGATCCTGGAGAATGGAGTTTTCATCCGAAAATTTTTGCACTGCTGTGTTCCCGTTGGGAACTCCCCAAGTGGATTTGATGGCATCAAGGTTCAATGCCAGATTACCGACCTTCATGTCCAGGTACAAGGACCCGAAGGCTGTGGCGGTGGTTGCTCTGGTGGCTCCGTGGGACCATTTCGAGCTAGTCTATGTGTTTCCGCCAATATCTTTACTTCCTCTGGTGCTGCGTCGGATCAGACTGGAGAGAATTCCGGCTATTCTGATAGCCCCGGATTGGCCAAGGAGGACGTGGTTCGCGACACTAGTGTCGCTTTTGGCGGCACCGCCATTCCCACTTTCTTCCTCGGCCGGACCTGTTAACCAGGGGCCCGTTCGTCATCCGGACTTGAAGTTTCTGCGTTTGACGACGTGGCTCTTGAGACCAAAATATTGAACCGTAGAGGTTTCTCAGCTGCAGTCATTGCCACTCTGGGAGCTGCTAGAGGTCCGGTCACTACTAAGATTTATCACAGAACTTGGGTAGCCTTCTTTTCGTGGTGTTCGGGTTCTTCAAGGAATTTTTCCATTCCCAATATGTTGGCTTTTCTACAGTATGGGTTGGACAAAGGTTTAGCAGTTAGCACTCTGAAGGGTCAGGTTTCTGCCCTGTCCGTGCTTTTTCGGAAGGCTATCGCCTCGCGTAGAGACGTGCGTTCCTTTTTTTCAAGGAGTAACTCGTAAGTTTCCACCGCGGAAGGCACCTGTGTCTCCTTGGCGGCTCAACCTTGTCTTGGAGGCTCTTCAGCATGTGCCCTTTGAGCCTATGGGTTTTACTAACCTTTCGTTACTTTCTTGGAAAGTTGCATTCTTAGTGGCGGAAACCTCTTTAAGAAGAGTTTCTGAGTTGGCAGCTCTTTCTTGCTCGCCGCCTTTCCTGGAGTTTTACCCGGATCGAGTAGTGCTTCGCACACGGGGCGACTTTCTACCTAAGGTGGTGTCGCAATTTCATGTCAACCAGGATATTGTGTTGCCCTCGCTTTGCCCGGGCCCGAGGAATGCAAAGGAACGAGATTTGCACAAATTGGATTTAGTGCGGGCCTTGAAGTTCTATCTGTCTGTTACTCAAGGTTTTAGGAAGTCAGATTCTTTTTTGGGATTCCAGCAGATCGTAGACGTGATCAACGAGCTTCCAGGGACTCTATAGCTCGTTAGATTCGGTCAGCCTTTTTTGAGGCTTACCGTCTTAAAGGCGAACCTTGCCCGATTAAGGTTCGAGCTCACTCCACGAGGGCTGTGGCTTCATCGTGGGCCTTTCATCAAGGGGCTTCGGCAGCTCAGATCTTCCGAGCGGCGACCTGGCGTTTCGTCCACGCATTTACAAAGTTTTATAAGGTGGACGTCAGTGCTTCCGCTGATGCGGCCTTAGGACGTAGGGTCCTGCAGCAGCGGTAATCTAAGTTTTAGTTAACTTGTATTTGGCGCCTGTTGCGCATTTATCTAGGTTGTTGGGTTTCTGCCTCTTTTGGTTTTTATTCCCACCCTATTTTTTGGACTGCTTTGGGACGTCCCACTAGTAATGAGTGTGTCTCCCTTCCTTCATCTGCAGCTGAAAGATGGATTTTGGTAAGAACTTACCTGTAAAATCCTTTTCAGCGAAGAAGGAAGGGAGACACACATCCCTCCCATGGCAGAAGTGTGTTGTTGTATTTACAGAAGCAGCGTGGCCCTTCTCTGATAGCAATTTTCTGAGCTGAGGTCGACGCGCTACGGCTCTGTTCCAGCATTGCCAGCTTATCGCAGTAGTCAGGTTCAGTGATTAGTACCTGGGACTGTGTGGTTTTTCGTTGCAAATGCATGCATAACCTGTACTTTTGTATTTTTCTCTGAAGTCCTTCAGAAGGGGTTATGTTGCTTCGCTGGTGATATTGTTCTTCCTTAAGCTTTGGTACGACTGAAGACCTGAGTAGGAGGAGCCCGAGCTGGAGGGGCCGGTCAACACGCTTTCTAATCTGAGGTATTGATCCTATTGGGGCTCCGCCTACCCACTAGTAATGAGTGTGTCTCCCTTCCTTCTTCGCTGAAAAGGATTTTACAGGTAAGTTCTTACCAAAATCCGTCTTTTAGTCTGAGGCCTATACAGTCATTCTTTCTTTAGTTTTCACAATAAGTACACCATCCCCACCGGGTATGAGATCTATTTATTTACTAATGTATGCTATTGTGGAATCTGGCACAGAATCACATAAAACTAATATTCATATTGTGTTATCCTTAGTGATTGTTGCTGTCCTCTTCTGTTTCAGATCTTTTATGACTTGGTCAGACAGATAAATAGGAAAACACCAGTGGAAAAGAAAAAACCTAAAAAGAAATCATCGTGTCTGCTGCTCTAGATACATGTCAAGCAGCAGGTCTGAGCCAGGTGAGCTGTAATATTTGTTTTATTTTTCTCTATTTAATCTGCAAATGCCTTGTGGTTCCAGCTTGTTTTTAACTTGAGGACAGACTCTTTAACACTTTCATGACCAGAGCTTTTTTCGTTTTGCTCCCCTTCTTCCCAGAGCCATAACTTTTTTATTTTTCAGTCAATATGGCCATGTGAGGGCTTGTTTTTTGCGGGACTAGTTGTACTTTTGAACGACCCCATTGGTTTTAACATACCGTGTACTGGAAAATGGGGAAAAAAATTCAAAGTGTTGTGAAATTGCAAAATAAGTGCAATCCCACACTTGTTTTTGGGGAGTTTTGTCACCATGTTCACTAAATACTAAATCTGACCTGCCATTATGATTCTTCAGGTCATTACGAGTTCATAGGCACCAAACATGTCTAGGTTCTTTTTTTTATCTAAGTTGTGAAAAAAATTACAAACTTTGTTTAACCCCTCTCTGACATTAGACGTACTATCCCGTCCATAAAACCCGTGCCATTCTGCCCATGGAAGGGATAGTACGTCATAGGCGATCAGCTGCGCTCCTGAGGGGAGCGCAGCTAATCGCCGCCGGGTGTCAGCTGATTATCACAGCTGACACCCGTGACTGTGTGTCAGGAGCGGTCACGGACCGCTCCCGGCACATTAACCCCTAGCACACCGCGATCAAACATGATCGCGGTGTACTGGGGGCACAGGGGAGGATCGCGCAGGGTGGGGGCTCCCTGCGCGCCCCCCTGAGACCCTCAGACCAGCGCGATGTGATCGCGCTGTTCTGAGGGCTTCCTCCCTCCCAGGACCCGGATCCAAGATGGCGATGAAGCCTGCCTGCACTGCCTGAGCGATCGCTGGTGTGACAGAGTGCTGTGCACACTGTCACACCAGCGATCTGATAAAATACAGTGATGTCCCACCCTGGGACAAAGTAAAAAAGTTAAAAAAAATAAACATGTTATAAAAAAAAATCCAAAATAAAAAAAAAAAAAAAATATTCCCCAATAAATTCATTTCTTCCTGTAAATAAAAAAAACAAAACAATAAGAGTACACACATTTGGTATCGCCGCATCCGTAACGACCCCCCCTATAAAACTGTCCCACTAGTTAACCCCTTTAGTGAACCCCTTAAAAAAAAAAAGCAAAAAATCAATGCTTTTCATCATACCGCCGAACAAAGTGGAATAACGCGCGATCAAAAAGACCGATATAAATAAACATGGTACCGCTGAAAACGTCATCTTGTCCCGCAAAAAACGAGCCGCCATACAGCATCATCAGCGAAAAAATAAAAAAGTTATAGCTCGCAGAATAAAGCGATGCAAAAATAATTTTTTTATATAAAATTGTTTTTATTCTATAAAAGCGCCAAAACATAAAAAAATGATATAAATGAGGTAATCGTACTGACCCGAAGAATAAAACTGCTTTATCAATTATACCACACGCGGAACAATAAAAACGCCTCCCCCAAAAGAAATTCATGAATTGCTGATTTTTGTTCATTCTAACCTCCCAAAAATCGAAATAAAAAGCGATCAAAAAATGTCACCTGCTCAAAAATGGTACAAATAAAAACGTCAACTCGTACCGCAAAAAATAAGACCTCACATGACTCTGTGGGCCAAAATATGCAAAAATTATAGCTCTCAAAATGTGGCGATGCAAAAAACTATTTTTGCAATAAAAAGCGTCTTTTAGCGTGACAGCTGCCAATCATAAAAACCCGCTATAAATAGTAAATCAAACCCCCCTTTATCACCCCCTTAGTTAGGGAAAAATAATAAAATTAAAAAAAAGTATTTATTTCCATTTTCCCATTAGGGTTAGGGTTGCGGCTAAAGTTAGGGTTAGGGTTGGCGCTAAAGTTAGGATTAGGGTTGGGTTAGGGGTGTGTTAGGGTTAGGTTTGTGGTTAGGGTTGGGACTAGGGTTAGGGGTGTGTTGGGGTTAGGGTTGGAGTTAGAATTGGGGGGGTTTCCGCTGTTTAGGCACATCAGGGGCTCTCCAAATGTGACATGGCGTCTGATCTCAATTCCAGCCAATTCTGCGTTGAAAAAGTCAAACGGTGCTCCTTCACTTCTGAGCTCTGCCATGCGTCCAAACAGTAGTTTATCCCCACATATGGGGTATCAGCGTACACTGGACCCCAAGAGTTATTGTGCAATTTGTCCTATTTCTTCTGTTACCCTTGGGAAAATAAAAAACTGGGGGCGAAAATATTATTTTTGTACAAAAAAATTATTTTTTTTGTTTTTACGGCTGTACACTATAAACTTCTGTGAAGCACTTCGGGGTTTAAAGTGCTCACCACACATCTAGATAAGTTCCTTGTGGGGTCTATTTTCCAAAATGGGGTCACTTGTGGGGGGTTTCCACTGTTTAGGCGCATCAGGGGCTCTCCAAATGCGACATGACGCACCCAGACCATTCCATCAAAGTCTGCAATCCAAAACGTCACTACTTCCCTTCCGAGCCCTGACGTGCGCCTATACAGTAGTTTTCTCCCACATATTGGGTATCAGCGTACTCAGGACAAATTGGACAACAACTTTTGGGGTCCAATTTCTCCTGTTACCCTTGTGAAAATAAAATATTGGGGGCGAAAAAATCATTTTTGTAAAAAAAAAAAAAAAAAGATTTTTTTATTTTTACGGCTGTACGTTATAAACTTTAGTGAAACACCTGGGGGTTCAAAGTTCTCACCACACATCTAGATAAGTTCCTTGAGGGTCTAGTTTCCAAATTCGTGTCATTTATGGGGGTTTCCACTGTTTAGGCAGATCAGGAGCTCTCCAAACACGACATGGCGTCCAGCCAATTCTGCGTTGAAAAAGTCAGACGGCGCTCCTTCCCTTCCAAACTCTGCCATGCACCCAAACAGTGGTTTACCCCCACATATGGGGTATCAGCGCACTCAGGACAAATTGCACAATAACTTTTGGAGTCTTGTTACCCTTGGAAAAATAAAAATTGGGGTGAAAAGATCATTTTTGTGGAAAAAATATGATTTTTAAATTTTACGGCTCTACGTTATAAACTTGTGTGAAGCACTTGGGGGTTCAAAGTGCTCACCAAAGATCTAGATAAGTTCCTTAGGGGGTCTAGTTTCCAAAATGGGGTCACTTGTGGGGGGTTTCCACTGTTTAGGCTCATCTGGGGCACTGCAAACGGAACATGACCCCCATTAACGTCTGCATTCCAAAACGTTACTACTTCCTTTCCAAGCCCTGCCGTGCGCCCAAACAGTTCCCCCCCCCCCACATATGGGGTATCAGCGTACTCAGGACAAATTGGACAACAACTTTTGGGGTCCAATTTCCTTGGGAAAATTCAAAATTTGGGACTAAAAAATCATTTTTGTGGAAAATTGATTTTTTTTTTTTTTTCACACCCAGTCTTTATAAACTTTTGTGAAACACTTGAGGGTTCAAAGTGCTCACAACAGATCTAGATAAGTACCCTAGGGGGTCTAGTTTCCAAAATGGTGTCACTTGTGGGGGGTTTCCACTGTTTAGGCGCATCAGGGGCTCTCCAAACGCGACATGGCATCCAATCTAAATTCCAGCCAATTTTAGTTTGAAAAAGTCAAACGTCGCTCCTTCCCTTACGAGCTCTGCCGTGTGCCCAAACAGTGGTTTTCCCCCACATATGGGGTATTGGCGTACTCAGGAGAAATTGCATAACAACCTTATCTGTCCATTTTCTCCTTTTACCCTTGTGAAAATAAAAAAAAAGTTTGTAAAAGATAATTTTTGTGGCTAAAAAGTAAAGTATTCATTTTTTCCTTCCACGTTGCTTTAGTTACTGTGAAGCACCTGAAGGGTTAATAAACTTCTTGAATGTAGTTTTGAGTAGCTTGAGGGGTGCAGGTTTTATAATGGTGTCACTTTTGGGTATTTTCTGCCATATAGACCCTCAAAGTGACTTCAAATGTGAGGTGGTCCCTAAAAAAAATGGTTTTGTAAATTTTGCTGTAAAAATGAGAAATCGCTGGTCAACTTTTAACCCTTATAACTTCCTAACAAAAAAGAAATTTGGGTTCCAAAATTGTGCTGATGTAGACATGTGGAAAATGTTATTTCTTAACTATTTTGTGTGATATATTTCTCTGTTTTAAGGGAATAAAAATTCAAAGTTTGAAAATTGCAAAATTTTAAAAATTTTCGCCATATTTGCGGTTTTTTCAAAAATAAACGCAAGTTATATCAAAGAAATTTTACCACTAACATGAAGTACAATATGTCACGAGAAAACAATCTCAGAATCGCGAAGATCCGTTGAAGCGTTCCAGAGTTATAACCTCATAAAGAGACAGTGGTCAGAATTGTAAAAATTGGCCCGGTCATTAACGTGCAAACCACCCTTGGGGGTGAAGGGGTTAAAAAAAAATGCTCCATTTTCTGATACCCGTAGCGTCTCCGTCTCGGGTTGGGTGAGGGCTTATTTTTTGCGCGCTGAGCTTTAATGATAACATTTTGATGTAGATAAGATCTCTTGATCACCCGTTATTGCATTTTAATGCAACGTGGTGGCAACCGAAAAACCTAATTCTGGAGTGTTGACTTTTTTTCTCATTACGCTGTTTAGCGATCAGGTTGATCCTTTTTATTTTTTTTTTTTTTTTATTGATCGGGCGATTCTGAACTTGGCGATACCAAATATGTGCATGCTTGATGTTTTTTTTTTTGTTTTTTTATTTTGTATGGTGCGAAAGGGGGGTGATTTGAACTTTTATTTTATTTATTTTTTTTAACCCTTTTCTGACGTCGGACGGAATAGTACGTCCGACGTCAGTATCCCCCGATTTGAGGTGGGCTTCGGCAGTGCGTCCATCTCAAAGCCGCGACATGTCAGCTGTTTTCAACTCTGACAGCAGCATTTAACCCGCGCTTCCGGCCACTGGGCCGGAAATACGCGCACCGCTGACCCCCGTCACGTGATCGGAGGTCATGGTTGCGTCGGCATAACTAACCAGAGGTCTCCTTGAGACCTCTATGGTTCTTGATGCCGGATTACTATGAGCGCCACCCTGTTTTCGGTGCTCATAGCAATGCTGTAATTCTGCTACATAGAGGTGATCTGAGCATCACCTCTATGTAGCAGAGGCGATCGAGTACTGGCAGCTTCTAGGCTATTGAAGCATGCCAAAAGTAAAAAAAAAAAAAAAAAAAAAAATTTGAAAAAAAATAAGTTCAAATCACCCCCCTTTTGCCCTATTCAAAATAAAGCAATAAAAAAATCAAACATGCACATATTTCGTATCACCGCGTTCAGAATTGCCCGATCTATCAATAAAAAAAATGATTAACCCGATCGCTAACGGCGTAGCGACAAAGTCAAAGCACAAGAATAACGTTTTTGTTCGACACGACGTTGCATTAACCCTTCAACCCCCAATCGTGGTTTGCGCGTTAATGACCGGGCCAATTTTTACAATTCTGACCACTGTTTCTTTATGAGGCTATAACTCTGGAACGCTTTAATGGATCTTCACGATTCTGAGACTGTTTTTCTCGTGTCATATTGTACTTCGTGATAGTGGTAAAATTTCTTCGATATAACTTGCGGTTATTTATGAGAAAAATGGAAATATGGCGAAAATTTTGCCATTTTCAAACTTTGAATTTTTATTCCCTTAAAACAGAGAAATATGTCCCACAAAATAGTTAATAAATAACATTTCCCACATGTCTACTTTACATCAGCACAATTTTGAAAAAAAATTTTTTTTTTGTTACGAATTTATAAGGGTTAAAAGTTGACCAGCGATTTCTCATTTTTACAACAAATTGTACAAAACCACCTCATATTTGAAGTCACTTTGAGGGGTCTATATGGCGAGAAAATACCCAAAAGTGACACCATTCTAAAAACTGCACCCCTCAAGGTACTCAAAACCACATTCAAGAAGTTTATTAACCCTTCAGGTGCTTCACAGGAGCTGAAGCAACTTGGAAGGAAAAAATTAACATTTAACTTTTTAGTCACAAAAATGATCTTTTACAAAAAAAATTTTTATTTTAACAAGGGTAAAAGGAGAAAATGGACAGAAAAGGTTGTGCAATTTCTCCTTAGTACGCATATACCCCAAATGTGGGGGAAAACCACTGTCTGGGCGCACGGCAGGGCTTGGAAGGGAAGGAGCGCCGTTTGACTTTTTCAAACCAAAATTGGCTGGATTTGAGATTGTACGCCATGTCGCATTTGGAGAGCCCCTGATGCGCCTAAACAGTGGAAACCCCCCACAAGTGACACCATTTTGGAAACTAGACCCCCTAAGGAACTTATCTAGATTTGTTGTGAGCACTTTGAACCCCCAAGTGTTTCACTAAAGTTTATAATCCCTGGGTGTGAAAGAAAAAAAAAAAATTCCAATAAAATGATTTTTTAGTCCCCAATTTTTGATTTTTTCCCAAGGAAATTGGACCCCAAAACTTGTTGTCCAGTTTGTTTTGAGTACGCTGATACCCCATATGTGGGGGAGAAATACTGTTTGGGCGCACTTCAGGGCTCGGAAAGGAAGTAATGATGTTTTGGAATGCAGACTTTTATGGGTGTCATGTTCAGTTTGCAGAGCCCCTGATGTGCCTAAACAGTGTAAACCCCCCAAAGTGACCCCATTTTGGAAACTAGACCCCCTAAGGAACTTATCTAGATCTGTGGTGAGCACTTTGAACCCCTAAGTGCTTCACACAAGTTTATACTGCCCGGGCATGAAAATAAAAAATCCTGTTTTTTTTTTCCACAAAAATGATCTTTTAGTCACCAATTTCAGCAGCAGATGGAAGGAAGAGAGCCACACTAGTCATTACTAGTGGGTAGGCGGAGCCCAGATAGGATTGACACCTCAGATTGAAAAGAGTGTTGACCGGCCCCTCCAGCTCGGGCTCCTCCTACTCCGGCTTCTCCAGTCTAAAATTTGAGGTCCCAGAGGATGGTCGCTGCTGGAAGCAGCTCCTCAGAAGATTTTATTATTTTTCAGCTGCAGATGGAAGGAAGAGAGCCACAGTATTCATTACTGATGGGTAGGCGGAGCCCCAGATCAGGATGTCACCTCAGATCAAAAGAGTGCTGACTGGCTGGCCCCTCCAGCTCGGGCTCCTCCTACTCAGCTCCAGTCTAAGATTTGAGGTCCAGAAGGATGGTCGCTGCTAATGCAGCTCCTCAGAAGATTTTATTATTTTATATTCGGACAGGAGACCTGGATCACTAGTTGGTCTAGAGGTCTCAGGGGTACCAGCGCTGCTGTACCCCAACCTCTCCCTTGGCGGATCTGTACTTACTCAAAGTCCCTGCAGAATCCTTGCCGGCCCTGGGGGATGAGGAGAGCTTCCCTGGCGGGACGCAAACCACACGTGCGGTCACTGCGTTCCTCGCCCTGGGGGGAAGCATGGGCATAGCGCCAGAAACCCCTGAGGGTCCCTGTGGCGCCTTGGCTGGTGAGTACTCCACACAAAATTTTATTATTAATGTGTGAGTGCTTTAGCGTCTGATGACAGCGCTATTACATGTATATCAGTATGCTTCAGCGCTGCGGTGACAGCGCTATTACATGTTTATCAGTGTTTTTCACCAGCCTCTCCCTTGGCGGATCTGTAATTACATAATGGTCCCTGCAGAATCCTTGCCGGCCCTGGGGGATGAGGAGAGTTTTCCCTGGCGGGGGCGCAAACCACACGCTGGGTCACTGCGCTTCCCGCCCTGGGGGGAAGCATGGGCATAGCGCCAGAAACCCTTAGGGGTCCCTGTGGCGCTGAGCTGATGAGTTTTCCACACAATTTTTATTATAATAATGTGTGAATGCTTCAGCGCTGCGGTGACAGCGCTACTACTGTATGTCAGTATGCTTCAGCGCTGCTGTGACAGCACTGTTACATTGTAGATGTGGTGATCTTTTGTCCGCAGGCAGATAGCTGCAGGACAGAGAGGGAGCAGGAGCGGGGAGTTCGCGCTCAACATTTGAGCTAGCAGGGGGCGTGGCCTATCTATTCCCGGTCTTTTGAGCAGGAAGACGCGCGCTCTGGCGTTTCTCCTGCGACTCCCTCACTGTGGCGGCCATTACACAGGCTCCTGGGCTCCTCAGACCGCTCCTCTCCTTATAAGACACCACGGCCAGCTGGGTGAGTGCTGATTCCTCACCCCGCAGCGCAGCGATCGCTATCCTGCAGCTGCAGTCTCATTAGAGACATAAAATTGGCTGGGACTCACACTTCATATATATATGTTGTGGTGAGTTTGCAATATTAACCCTTCTGAGGGTTATTTCTACCAGAAAAATTTTTTGACTGAATACCGCTGGGGTAACCCTGCCTGGTGGAGTGTTAACCCTTCAGCATATATAAAAAAAAAAAAAAAAAAGAAAAACCGCATAGTTTTTGCTGGTATTACCGCTTTGACCTGTTCATACAGGTGAGACATGTCTGAACAGAGTTCAGATGCCGCGGATCACGTCCCAGTGCCATTGCGGCAATCAGATACGCAGACCTCCACAACGTCTAGCGCTGCGGTCGACAGCGGTGAAAAATTGGACGATATCGCTCGATCGATCAACAACTTGTCTGACCTTTTAGGTCAATATGTGTCTGCTAATTCTTCTCAGAGGAAGCGACGCAGGCCGTTACCGGCTTCTACACGGAGCGAGTCAGACGTATCTGATATTGGGCAGAGTTCCCCTTTAAATTCGGATGGAGAAATATCCGATTCAGATGCGGACGAGCCGCAGGGGCGTTCCTCTATGGCGAAGCGTACGGAGGCATTAATTGAAGCCATGAGAGATATATTACAGTTACCGGAGGAGGTAACTAGTCGTCCTGGTAAATCAGCACGCATGTTCCAGGAGTCCCGTGCTTCGCGTACAACATTGCCAGCTCTGGATGAGCTTAATAGTGTAATAGAGGAGGAACGTCTATGTCCAGATAAGCGTTTTCATGGAACGCATTTCTTGGATACACTTTATCCTTGCTCTGCGGAGTTAAAGGCTAATTGGACTTCTGCTCCTGAAGTGGATGTGTCTTTATCTCAGCTTAATAAATCCTCACTACTCCCTATTAAGGGAAAAGCGAGCTTACAGGAGCCTTTGGATAGAAAAGCAGAATTGGCGGCAAAAGCAAGCTATGAGGCTGCGGGTCATGGATTCCGAGCAGTGCTAGGATCCATGTGTGCTGCTAGAGCTTCTCTAAGTTGGTTGGCACGTCTGAAGACGGAGTTGCACAATGAATCTCCGTTATCTGAGATACGGGAAACTTGTGAATGGTTAGAAACGGCAGCCTGTTATATCTTTGATGCCGGTCTGGATACGGCATCTCTGCTGGCCAAAGCGCAAGCTTCAGCGGTCACAGTCAGAAGAGCTTTATGGCTCAGACAGTGGGCCGGGACGCAGTTTCCAAACAAGGGTTGTTGGCCTTACCTTACAAGGGTGGCCATCTTTTGGATCTGACCTCACAGAGCTGATTTCCAAGGCTAAGGCGAAGGAATCAGCATTACCACAGCGTAGGGCCATGGCCTCGGTGTCCAGTAGGCCTGGTGTCTATAGTGGTCGGCGGTCCTTTCGGGGCCGAGGACGATCTAGTCACTCCTCGTGGGGATCGGGTCGTCCTTCCTTCTCAGGAAAGAAATCCTCTCAGAAAACTCGTACTTCCGCCAGGACAAGCGGGAACTTGACAAGAAGCCCGCAAAGTCTAATTGACGCCAGGGGTCCACTCGAGGATTCTCGAGTGGGGGGTCGCCTGCTTCTTTTCAAGGCGACTTGGATGGCTCGCGTTCCAGATTCCTGGGCAACGCGGATTGTGTCGGCAGGCTATTTCATAGAGTTTGCTTCTCGACCCCCAAATGTTTTTGTCAGTCTCGCGTTCCGTCGGAACCCGAGCTTGTTGTCGCTTTACAGCGAGAGGTCGAATCTCTGCTACAAAAGGGTGTAGTGATACCGGTTCCGTCAGAGGACCGAGGAAAAGGTTTTTATTCCAACCTTTTTATAGTTCCCAAAAAGGAGAACAAATTTCGCCCGATTCTGGATCTCAAGCGATTAAACCGGCATGTCCATGCCCGGAAATTTCGCATGGAGTCGCTTCGTTCCGTTGTGGCAGCTCTGTCACAGAACGATTTTCTGATGTCAATCGACATTCGCGACGCCTATTTGCATATTCCCATCGAAAGGCTCATCAGCGCTTTCTTCGATTTGCCATAGGTCAGAATCATTACCAGTTCGTGGCTCTGCCGTTCGGCTTAGCCTCAGCGCCAAGGGTCTTTACAAAAATTCTGGCGCCTCTCATGGCAAATCCTTCGAAGACAGGGGATTACGATTCTCCCTTATCTGGACGATCTTTTGATCATGGCTTCCTCGGAGGAGGAGGCGTTGACGGCTCGGATTTGTCTCTTCAGTTTCTGAAGGACTTCGGTTGGCTGGTCAATTGGGAGAAGTCTCCCTGAACCATCGAGGACATCCTCTTTTTGGGAATGCATCTCGACACGTTTCGGTCCGGTAGTTTCCCTACCACCAGACAAACAGTCATGTCTTTCTCGACATGTACAGATTATGAGATCCCAACGGCAATGTCTCTACGGAAGTGTATGCGTCTTCTAGGACTGATGGTGCGTCCATGGAGGCAATTCCTTTTGCCCAGTTCCACTCCGGGGACTCTTCAAAGGTTCATCTTGAGTCGATGGAATCAGTCGCAATCGCTGGATTGCAGTGTCACCATTTCTCGCGCGGTGCGGTGATTCTCTAATGTGTTACGTCCAGGGCATTCTCCCTGGGAAGTCTTCCTCCCTCCGAAGTGGTCATCATAACCACCGATGCCACCTGACGGGCTGGGGGGGTTTGAACAATCTAGGATTCAGGGGTAATGGTCATCGGAAGAGTCTGTGCTTCCGATCAACATCCTGGAATTGAGGGCGATTTTCCTTTGCCTCCACCATTGGACGGTCCCTTTGAGCGTTCTGCCAGTCCCTGTGCAACAGACAATGCACGGCTGTCGCGTATATCAATCACCAAGGTGGGACAAGGAGTTTCCAGACTCATGGTAGAGGTGTCCCGAATTCTGATTTGGGCAGAGGCCAATGTACCAGCCATTTCGGCGATTCCTCATTCCAGGGGTTCAGAAATTACAGCGGACTTTCTCAGTCGCAGAAGGATGGATTCCGGGAAGTGAGCCTCCATCCGGATGTGTTTGCACTACTGTGCTCTCGCTGGGGAACCCCCCCAAGTGGAATTTGATGGCATCCCAGGTTCAATGCCAAGTTACCAACATTCATGTCCAGGTACAAGGATCCGAAGGCGTGGCGGGATGCTCTAGTGGCTCAGTGGGATCAGTTCGAGCGATCTATGTATTCCCCGCCAATATCCTTACTTCCTCTAGTACTGCTCGGATCAGACTAGAGAGAATTCCAGCTATTTGATAGCTCCAGACTGGCCAAGAAGGGTGTGTTCTCGACAATAATGTCGCTGTTGGCGCACCTCCTTTTCCACTCCTCTTCAACCGGAACTTGTTGACTCAGGGGCCCGTTGTCATCCGACTTGATGTCCTGCGTTTGACGGCGTGGCTCTTGAGACCGAAATCTTGACCCTAAGAGGTTTCTCACCGAGGTCATTGCTACCCTTCGTGCTGCAAGTGTCCGGCACTACTAGGATTTACCACAAAATTTGGAAACCTTCTTTCGTGGTGTTTGGGGTCCTCCGGAACCCGAGAAAATTTTCCATTCCCAACCTGTTGGCTTTTCTAACAGCATGGGCTAGACAAGGGTTTGGCAGTAAGCCTCTGAAAGGTCAGATTTTCTGCTCTGTTCCCTTATTGTTTCGGAGAACCATTGCTTCAAATAGAGACGTGCTCTCCTTTTTCCGAGGTATACTCGTAAGTTTCCGCCGCGGAAGGCACCCGTGTCTCCTTGGCGGCTCAACCTGTTTTGGAGGCTCTTCAGCATAAAACCTTTTGAGCCTATGGTTTCTGCTAGCCTTTCTTTACTTTCTTGGAAGGTGGCTTTCCTTGTTGCAGTCACTTCCTTGAGGAGAGTTTCTGAGTTGGCAGCTCTTTCTTGTTCGCCTCCTTTTCTGGAGTTTTTTTCCGGATCGTGTAGTGCTTCGCACTCGGGTGATTTTTTGCCTAAAGTGGTGTCACAATTTCATGTCAACCAGGATATTGTGTTGCCTTCATTCTGCCCGATCCGAAATGTGAAAGAGCGAGCTTTACACACATTGGATTTAGTGCGGGCCTGAAGTTTTATCTATCTATTACTCAAGGTTTTCGTAAGACAGACTCCCTGTTGTGGTTCCAGCAGGTCGTCGGCGTGGTCAACGACTTCCAAGGATTCTATAGCTCGTTGGATCCGTCAGCTATTTTGGAAGCTTACCTCTTCGGGTGAATCTTTGCCCGATTAGATTTCGAGCCCATTCTACGAGAGCTGTGGCCTCATCGTGGGCTTTTCATCAAGGTGCCTCGGCAGTGCAGCTCTGCCGAGCGCAACTTGGCGCTCTGTCCACACGTTTACAAAGTTTATAAAGTGGCGCCAGTGCTTCCGCTGATGCAGCCCTCGGACGAGGTCCTGCAGGCAGCTGTAGTTTAAAAGTTCTGGATGAACTTGTGTTTAGCGCTGGTTCGCTTTGTTGTTAAGGTTGTTGGGTTTCTGCCTTTTATTGGTTTTTTCCACCTTATTTTTGAAAATGCTTTGGGACGTCCCATCAGTAATGAATACTGTGGCTCTCTTCCTTCCATCTGCAGCTGAAACACGGATTTTGGTAAGAACTTAACCTGTAAAATCCTTTCAGCGAAGGAAGGAAGAGAGACACAGCACCCTCCCAAGGCAGAAGTGTGTGATGTTTTCAGATGCAGCGCGACCCTTATCTGATAGCGATTATCTGGGCTGAGGTCAGCGCGCTAAGTGCTCTGTTTCCAGCATCGCCAGCTCATCGCAGTAGTCAGGTTCCGTGAGTAGTACCTGGAACTCTGTGGTTTTGGCTTTCTTGCATGCATAACCTGTATCCTTGTGTTTTTTCTCTGAAGTCCTTCAGAAGGGGTTATGATTGCTCCCTGGTGATCTTGGCTCTTTTCCTCAAAGCTTTGGTACGACTGGAGCTGAGTAGGAGGAGCCCGAGCTGGAGGGGCCAGCCAGTCAGCACCTTTTGATCTGAGGTGACATCCTGACTGGGGGTTTCCCCCTACCCATCATTTAAAATACTGTGTCCTTCCTTCCTTCGGAAAAGGATTTTACAGGTAAGTTCTTACCAAAAACCGTGTTTTTAAGGACAAGAACTTGAATCCCCCAGAAAAGGGGCTGAGGGCTCAGGGGTCTCAGGCTGCTGGACCCCCCCCTCCCTTGGCGGATCGTCTACCCTGATGGTGGTCCCCCCCAGAACCCTGCCCCCGGCCCCCGGGGGAAAAGAGGATGCTTCCCTGGGGGGGGGCCAAACCGCACATCGGGGGGCACTCTTCCCCCCCGGGGGGGCGAGGCACAGTGCCCAAACCCCTGGGGGGGCCCCTTTTGGGCCCCAGGGAGTACCCGCTTTTTTTAAAAATATGTGGGGCTTCACGGGGGCTGCGGCGCCTGGTAAAAAGAAATACATGTTGGGTACTGTATTTTTGTCCCCCAGGCAGGGCTGCAGGGGAGAGGGAGCAGAGAGCGAGGGAGTCGCGCTCTTTTTTTAAGCCGGCGGGGGGCGTGGCTTCACGTTCCCGGGGTTTCTTGTGCAGAAAAGCGCGTTATGTGCTCTCTTCCGGGTTTCTCAGCCCCGGGGCCATTAATCCCGGGGGCCTCATGTTCGCTCCCCCCGATACAATATACATCACCCGGCCAGCGGGTAGTGAAAGTCATCACCCCCACACGCAGGACCATTGTGTGACAAGGACAGATAGCCATCCGCACGCGGTCTCTTAAACCCTTTTTCGCCTGGACTCGACACCCCCTTTTTATTTTTAAGGGAGTTGTGGGGACCTGCGACATTAACCCCCTGAAGGGAAAACCTTTTCAGCGCAAAAAACCAGCAAACCCGCTGTGGTTCTTTTCCCCGGTATTTTTTAAACGTAAAGGGTTAAAATATGCGAATATTCTGCTGATATTTTTAGATTTAGACAGTGGGGTAGCCTCTACTTTTGGCTTTAACCCTTCAGCGTGCTTGTTTCGTCCCTTAAAGAAACCCCCCTTGTTTCTAGTTACGACAGGTTTTGACCGCCATATACGTGGGGGCATTTAAAAAAGGTCCGAAGGTGTGGACCGCCCCAGACCCTTTTTGGGGCACCGCGTAACTGAACCGACCCGACGGCGTCAAGTGCCGGGGGGAGGTTACAGGTGCCAAATTGGATGCCTCGCTTTTCTAAGATGGCCTGTCTGCCTTTTGGTCATTGGGTGTCAGCAGACCTCCTGACAGGAAGCGACACGACCGGTTTTTCCTCCTTCCCCCCAGCAAATCAGAGGCTCTGAAAGGAATGCGGGGAGGGTTCCCCTTCAGGGGCCGATGGGGGGGTTTTCCATTCGGATAAGGAGGATCGGCGGGGTTTGCCTCCTTTTGGGGGCCAACGGTTTCATTTAAAACCATGAGGGGGGTTACAGTTACCGGAGGAGGTAACTAGAGCCTGTGGTCGGCCCCCCAAAGTACCCCGGGGTACCGAAGTCCGATCCACATTGGGCCGCTCTGGTTTTAGCTTAATGGCAGGGGGGGGGGCGCCTGTGTCCAGATAAACGTTTTTTTAAAGGGCAGATTCTTGAACACTATTCCTGTTCCACGAGTTTTGATAATTGGATTTTCCCTTTCCCCGAATGGAGTTTCTTTACCCAGCTTTTTAAATCCTCATTGTTCCCGTTTTAAAGGGGGGGAAGGCGAGTCTGCGGACCCCTGGGGAGAAAAAAAAAGGGGATGGCGCGAAATCCCCACAGGCCGCGGGTCCTGGATTCAGAGCGGTGCTAGGATCCATGGTGCTTGTAAGCTTTTTCCCGATGGGGCCCGTATACGGACGGCGTTGCAAGATGGTCTCCATATCCGAGT
>JARQOD010000002.1:539302248-539357991 GCA_033576555.1 Oophaga sylvatica
AAACCCAAAAATTGGGGAAATTTGAGTTTGGTACGCCATTGCTTTGGGAGACCCCCTGTTTGCCCAAAAACAGGGAAACCCCCCACGTGAAAAAACCCTTTTTTGGAAACTAGCCCCCCTTAAGGAAAAAACTGATTTTTTTGTGAGAATTTTGAACCCCCAAGTGTTTCACTAAAGTTTATAATCCCTGGGTGTAAAAAAAAAAAAAAATTTTCCAAAAAATTTTTTTTAGTCCCCAATTTTTTTTTTTTTCCCAAGGAAATTGGCCCCCAAAAAAATTTTTTTCCCAAAATTTTTTTTGGTTTAACGCTGATACCCCATAGGTGGGGGAGAAATACTTTTTGGGCGCACTTCGGGGGCTGGGAAAGGGAAAGTAATATGTTTTGGAATGCAGATTTTTAGGGGGTTGTCATGTTCAGTTTGCAGAGCCCCTGATTGCCAAACATGTAAACCCCCCACAAGTAACCCCTTTTTTGGGAAAAAACAAACCCCCAAAGGGAACTTATTTTTTTTCCACAAAAATGATCTTTTAGTCACCAATTTCAGCAGCAGATGGAAGGAAGAGAGCCACACTAGTCATTACTAGTGGGTAGGCGGAGCCCAGATAGGATTGACACCTCAGATTGAAAAGAGTGTTGACCGGCCCCTCCAGCTCGGGCTCCTCCTACTCCGGCTTCTCCAGTCTAAAATTTGAGGTCCCAGAGGATGGTCGCTGCTGGAAGCAGCTCCTCAGAAGATTTTATTATTTTCAGCTGCAGATGGAAGGAAGAGAGCCACAGTATTCATTACTGATGGGTAGGCGGAGCCCCAGATCAGGATGTCACCTCAGATCAAAAGAGTGCTGACTGGCTGGCCCCTCCAGCTCGGGCTCCTCCTACTCAGCTCCAGTCTAAGATTTGAGGTCCAGAAGGATGGTCGCTGCTAATGCAGCTCCTCAGAAGATTTTATTATTTTATATTCGGACAGGAGACCTGGATCACTAGTTGGTCTAGAGGTCTCAGGGTACCAGCGCTGCTGTACCCCAACCTCTCCCTTGGCGGATCTGTACTTACTCAAAGTCCCTGCAGAATCCTTGCCGGCCCTGGGGGATGAGGAGAGCTTCCCTGGCGGGACGCAAACCACACGTGCGGTCACTGCGTTCCTCGCCCTGGGGGGAAGCATGGGCATAGCGCCAGAAACCCCTGAGGGTCCCTGTGGCGCCTTGGCTGGTGAGTACTCCACACAAAATTTTATTATTAATGTGTGAGTGCTTTAGCGTCTGATGACAGCGCTATTACATGTATATCAGTATGCTTCAGCGCTGCGGTGACAGCGCTATTACATGTTTATCAGTGTTTTTCACCAGCCTCTCCCTTGGCGGATCTGTAATTACATAATGGTCCCTGCAGAATCCTTGCCGGCCCTGGGGATGAGGAGAGTTTTCCCTGGCGGGGGCGCAAACCACACGCTGGGTCACTGCGCTTCCCGCCCTGGGGGAAGCATGGGCATAGCGCCAGAAACCCTTAGGGGTCCCTGTGGCGCTGAGCTGATGAGTTTTCCACACAATTTTTATTATAATAATGTGTGAATGCTTCAGCGCTGCGGTGACAGCGCTACTACTGTATGTCAGTATGCTTCAGCGCTGCTGTGACAGCACTGTTACATTGTAGATGTGGTGATCTTTTGTCCGCAGGCAGATAGCTGCAGGACAGAGAGGGAGCAGGAGCGGGGGAGTTCGCGCTCAACATTTGAGCTAGCAGGGGGCGTGGCCTATCTATTCCCGGTCTTTTGAGCAGGAAGACGCGCGCTCTGGCGTTTCTCCTGCGACTCCCTCACTGTGGCGGCCATTACACAGGCTCCTGGGCTCCTCAGACCGCTCCTCTCCTTATAAGACACCACGGCCAGCTGGGTGAGTGCTGATTCCTCACCCCGCAGCGCAGCGATCGCTATCCTGCAGCTGCAGTCTCATTAGAGACATAAAATTGGCTGGGACTCACACTTCATATATATATGTTGTGGTGAGTTTGCAATATTAACCCTTCTGAGGGTTATTTCTACCAGAAAAATTTTTTGACTGAATACCGCTGGGGTAACCCTGCCTGGTGGAGGTTAACCCTTCAGCATATAAAAAAAAAAAAAAAAAAAAGAAAAACCGCATAGTTTTTGCTGGTATTACCGCTTTGACCTGTTCATACAGGTGAGACATGTCTGAACAGAGTTCAGATGCCGCGGATCACGTCCCAGTGCCATTGCGGCAATCAGATACGCAGACCTCCACAACGTCTAGCGCTGCGGTCGACAGCGGTGAAAAATTGGACGATATCGCTCGATCGATCAACAACTTGTCTGACCTTTTAGGTCAATATGTGTCTGCTAATTCTTCTCAGAGGAAGCGACGCAGGCCGTTACCGGCTTCTACACGGAGCGAGTCAGACGTATCTGATATTGGGCAGAGTTCCCCTTTAAATTCGGATGGAGAAATATCCGATTCAGATGCGGACGAGCCGCAGGGGCGTTCCTCTATGGCGAAGCGTACGGAGGCATTAATTGAAGCCATGAGAGATATATTACAGTTACCGGAGGAGGTAACTAGTCGTCCTGGTAAATCAGCACGCATGTTCCAGGAGTCCCGTGCTTCGCGTACAACATTGCCAGCTCTGGATGAGCTTAATAGTGTAATAGAGGAGGAACGTCTATGTCCAGATAAGCGTTTTCATGGAACGCATTTCTTGGATACACTTTATCCTTGCTCTGCGGAGTTAAAGGCTAATTGGACTTCTGCTCCTGAAGTGGATGTGTCTTTATCTCAGCTTAATAAATCCTCACTACTCCCTATTAAGGGAAAAGCGAGCTTACAGGAGCCTTTGGATAGAAAAGCAGAATTGGCGGCAAAAGCAAGCTATGAGGCTGCGGGTCATGGATTCCGAGCAGTGCTAGGATCCATGTGTGCTGCTAGAGCTTCTCTAAGTTGGTTGGCACGTCTGAAGACGGAGTTGCACAATGAATCTCCGTTATCTGAGATACGGGAAACTTGTGAATGGTTAGAAACGGCAGCCTGTTATATCTTTGATGCCGGTCTGGATACGGCATCTCTGCTGGCCAAAGCGCAAGCTTCAGCGGTCACAGTCAGAAGAGCTTTATGGCTCAGACAGTGGGCCGGGGACGCAGTTTCCAAACAAGGGTTGTTGGCCTTACCTTACAAGGGTGGCCATCTTTTTGGATCTGACCTCACAGAGCTGATTTCCAAGGCTAAGGCGAAGGAATCAGCATTACCACAGCGTAGGGCCATGGCCTCGGTGTCCAGTAGGCCTGGTGTCTATAGTGGTCGGCGGTCCTTTCGGGGCCGAGGACGATCTAGTCACTCCTCGTGGGGATCGGGTCGTCCTTCCTTCTCAGGAAAGAAATCCTCTCAGAAAACTCGACTACTTCCGCCAGGACAAGCGGGAACTTGACAAGAAGCCCGCAAAGTCTAATTGACGCCAGGGGTCCACTCGAGGATTCTCGAGTGGGGGGTCGCCTGCTTCTTTTCAAGGCGACTTGGATGGCTCGCGTTCCAGATTCCTGGGCAACGCGGATTGTGTCGGCAGGCTATTTCATAGAGTTTGCTTCTCGACCCCCAAATGTTTTTTGTCAGTCTCGCGTTCCGTCGGAACCCGAGCTTGTTGTCGCTTTACAGCGAGAGGTCGAATCTCTGCTACAAAAGGGTGTAGTGATACCGGTTCCGTCAGAGGACCGAGGAAAAGGTTTTTATTCCAACCTTTTTATAGTTCCCAAAAAGGAGAACAAATTTCGCCCGATTCTGGATCTCAAGCGATTAAACCGGCATGTCCATGCCCGGAAATTTCGCATGGAGTCGCTTCGTTCCGTTGTGGCAGCTCTGTCACAGAACGATTTTCTGATGTCAATCGACATTCGCGACGCCTATTTGCATATTCCCATCGGAAAGGCTCATCAGCGCTTTCTTCGATTTGCCATAGGTCAGAATCATTACCAGTTCGTGGCTCTGCCGTTCGGCTTAGCCTCAGCGCCAAGGGTCTTTACAAAAATTCTGGCGCCTCTCATGGCAATCCTTCGAAGACAGGGGATTACGATTCTCCCTTATCTGGACGATCTTTTGATCATGGCTTCCTCGGAGGAGGAGGCGTTGACGGCTCGGGATTTGTCTCTTCAGTTTCTGAAGGACTTCGGTTGGCTGGTCAATTGGGAGAAGTCGTCCCTGGAACCATCGAGGACAATCCTCTTTTTGGGAATGCATCTCGACACGTTTCGGTCGGTAGTTTCCCTACCACCAGACAAACAGTCATGTCTTCTTCGACATGTACAGATTATGAGATCCTCAACGGCAATGTCTCTACGGAAGTGTATGCGTCTTCTAGGACTGATGGTGGCGTCCATGGAGGCAATTCCTTTTGCCCAGTTCCACTCCAGGACTCTTCAAAGGTTCATCTTGAGTCGATGGAATCAGTCGCAATCGCTGGATTGCAGTGTCACCATTTCTCGCGCGGTGCGGGATTCTCTAGAATGGTGGTTACGTCCAGGGGCATTCTCCCTGGGGAAGTCTTTCCTCCCTCCGAAGTGGTCAGTCATAACCACCGATGCCAGCCTGACGGGCTGGGGGGTGTTTGGAACAATCTATGGATTCAGGGGGTATGGTCATCGGAAGAGTCTGTGCTTCCGATCAACATCCTGGAATTGAGGGCGATTTTCCTTTGCCTCCAACATTGGACGGTCCCTTTGAGCGGTCTGCCAGTCCGTGTGCAGACAGACAATGCGACGGCTGTCGCGTATATCAATCACCAAGGTGGGACAAGGAGTTCCAGACTCATGGTAGAGGTGTCCCGAATTCTGATTTGGGCAGAGGCCAATGTACCAGCCATTTCGGCGATTCACATTCCAGGGGTTCAGAATATTACAGCGGACTTTCTCAGTCGCAGAAGGATGGATTCCGGGGAATGGAGCCTCCATCCGGATGTGTTTGCACTACTGTGCTCTCGCTGGGGAACCCCCCAAGTGGATTTGATGGCATCCAGGTTCAATGCCAAGTTACCGACATTCATGTCCAGGTACAAGGATCCGAAGGCGGTGGCGGTGGATGCTCTAGTGGCTCAGTGGGATCAGTTCGAGCTGATCTATGTATTCCCGCCAATATCCTTACTTCCTCTAGTACTGCGTCGGATCAGACTAGAGAGAATTCCAGCTATTTTGATAGCTCCAGACTGGCCAAGAAGGGTGTGGTTCTCGACAATAATGTCGCTGTTGGCGGCACCTCCTTTTCCACTCCCTCTTCAACCGGACTTGTTGACTCAGGGGCCCGTTTGTCATCCGGACTTGATGTCCCTGCGTTTGACGGCGTGGCTCTTGAGACCGAAATCTTGACCCGTAGAGGTTTCTCAGCCGAGGTCATTGCTACCCTTCGTGCTGCAAGATGTCCGGCTACTACTAGGATTTACCACAAAATTTGGGAAACCTTCTTTTCGTGGTGTTTGGGGTCCTCTCGGAACCCGAGAAAATTTTCCATTCCCAACCTGTTGGCTTTTCTACAGCATGGGCTAGACAAGGGTTTGGCAGTAAGCACTCTGAAAGGTCAGATTTCTGCTCTGTCCTTATTGTTTCGGAGAACCATTGCTTCAAATAGAGACGTGCTCTCCTTTTTCCGAGGTATATCTCGTAAGTTTCCGCCGCGGAAGGCACCCGTGTCTCCTTGGCGGCTCAACCTTGTTTTGGAGCTCTTCAGCATAAACCTTTTGAGCCTATGGTTTCTGCTAGCCTTTCTTTACTTTCTTGGAAGGTGGCTTTCCTTGTTGCAGTCACTTCCTTGAGGAGAGTTTCTGAGTTGGCAGCTCTTTCTTGTTCGCCTCCTTTTCTGGAGTTTTTTCCGGATCGTGTAGTGCTTCGCACTCGGGGTGATTTTTTGCCTAAAGTGGTGTCACAATTTCATGTCAACCAGGATATTGTGTTGCCTTCATTCTGCCCGGATCCGAAGAATGTGAAAGAGCGAGCTTTACACACATTGGATTTAGTGCGGGCCTTGAAGTTTTATCTATCTATTACTCAAGGTTTTCGTAAGACGGACTCCCTGTTTGTGGTTCCAGCAGGTCGTCGGCGTGGTCAACGAGCTTCCAAGGATTCTATAGCTCGTTGGATCCGGTCAGCTATTTTGGAAGCTTACCGTCTTCGGGGTGAATCTTGCCCGATTAAGATTCGAGCCCATTCTACGAGAGCTGTGGCCTCATCGTGGGCTTTTCATCAAGGTGCCTCGGCAGTGCAGCTCTGCCGAGCGGCAACTTGGCGCTCTGTCCACACGTTTACAAGGTTTTATAAAGTGGACGTCAGTGCTTCCGCTGATGCAGCCCTCGGACGTAGGGTCCTGCAGGCAGCTGTAGTTTAAAGTTCTGGATGAACTTGTGTTTAGCGCTGGTTGCGCTTTGTTGTTAAGGTTGTTGGGTTTCTGCCTTTTATTGGTTTTTCCCACCCTTATTTTTGAACTGCTTTGGGACGTCCCATCAGTAATGAATACTGTGGCTCTCTTCCTTCCATCTGCAGCTGAAACACGGATTTTGGTAAGAACTTACCTGTAAAATCCTTTTCAGCGAAGGAAGGAAGAGAGACACAGCACCCTCCCAAGGCAGAAGTGTGTTGATGTTTTCAGATGCAGCGCGACCCTTATCTGATAGCGATTATCTGGGCTGAGGTCAGCGCGCTAAGGCTCTGTTCCAGCATCGCCAGCTCATCGCAGTAGTCAGGTTCCGTGAGTAGTACCTGGAACTCTGTGGTTTTTGGCTTTCTTTGCATGCATAACCTGTATCCTTGTGTTTTTTCTCTGAAGTTCCTTCAGAAGGGGTTATGTTGCTCCGCTGGTGATCTTGGCTCTTTTCCTCAAAGCTTTGGTACGACTGGAGCTGAGTAGGAGGAGCCCGAGCTGGAGGGGCCAGCCAGTCAGCACTCTTTTGATCTGAGTGACATCCTGATCTGGGGCTCCGCCTACCCATCAGTAATGAATACTGTGTCTCTCTTCCTTCCTTCGCTGAAAAGGATTTTACAGGTAAGTTCTTACCAAAATCCGTGTTTTTTGATCGCTGGTCTCCCGCTGGCCAGCACGCATCGCTGTGTGTGACAGGCGGGAGACCAGCGATCCGCTGGTAACCAAGGTACACAGCGGGTTTCCAGGCGCGGGCTGTGCCTAGAAACCCGCTGTGTACCTTGGATACCAGCGCCCTGATGCAGGGAGCTGGTAACCAAGGTACACAGCGGTTTCCAGGCACTGCGCAGCGCCTGGGAACCCAACGTGTACCTTGGTTACCAGCTCCCTGCATGAGGCGCTGGTATCCAACGTACACTGCGGGTAACTAAGCGATGTTACCCGCAGTGTCGCTTTTACTGATCGCAGCCTGAGCTGCCTGTTTGGCAGCTCAGCAGCGATCATATAGCGACACACCAGCGATCCTGATCGTTGTCAGGATCGCTGGTGTATCGCTATGTGAGACCCGGGCTTAAGAGTATGGATAGGAGAGCATGAAGAACTGTGTTCTTATCTGTCTGTGATGGACAGGCACTTAGTTATTCTTAGCTTTGTAATTGCATTAGTACATTTTAAAGTGCAAGTCCAACTGTATAGAGAAATATGAGGCGTTGAGGACCCTGGTGCATTAGAATTTGGCTGAAAACCGTCAACGAATACCTCAAGACAAAAAAAATTGTGCTTTGTCATCTAGTCTTGTGTCTGTTTAGAACATAATGTGATTCCAGACCTTGGAAGGACTTTTGTAGCCCAAGCGCCTATATTTTTTTTCTATACAAATGGAGGTTCTCCTTAACCCTTCATGACCTGAGGTGTTTTCGTTTTCTGTTGCCCTTCTTCCTAGAGCGTTTCTTTTGCTTCGTTTTGGCATGCTAGATTTGTCTATTGTGCATGCTGATAAAGTTAAGTGGAAAAGAAAGTTCTATTCCATAGAATCAGGATTTAGCACAGAAAACACAACAAAACTTGATACCTGTATTTTTGCTGCAGATTTTCAGCATTTTTTCACCATCACTTCATGTCATTGGGTGAAAAATCCTGAAAAAACACTGAAAAAATCATGAAAGAAGTGAAGGTACTCTGCCTAAAAATACCAAGCTGTGTGCATGAGATTTCTCAAATCTCATAGACATAGCTGGTATTGTAAATGTAGCTGAAAATTTGCATAAAAAACCCGCTGAAAAAACGCTTAGTGTGAACTTACCCTAAAGGATCTTGCTATACCCAAGGTCTGCAGCAGTGTCTGCTTGGGAGCTGTAGACACAGTCATACACTATTTTTAACCAAGTTCCCTCATGTTTACATTTATTTCAGCAGCAGATTGGAAGGAAGAGAGACACACTAGTCATTACTAGTGGGTAGGCGGAGCCCAGATAGGATTGACACCTCAGATTAAAAAGAGTGTTGACCGGCCCCTCCAGCTCGGGCTCCTCCTACTCCAGCTTCTCCAGTCTAAAATTTGAGGTCTCAGAGGATAGTCGCTGCTGGAAGCAGCTCCTCAGAAGATTTTTTTATTTTCATCGGACAAGAGACTTGGATCACCAGAAGTGGTCTTGAGGTCTCAGGGGTCTCAGCGCTGCTGGACCCCCACCTCTCCCTTGGCGGATCTGTAATTACCCTAATGGTGGTCCCTACAGAACCCTGCCGGCCCTGGGGGATGAGGATTGCTTCCCTGGCGGGGACGCAAACCGCGCATCTGGGGTCACTGCGTTCCCCGCCCTGGGGGGAAGCGATGGGCACAGCGCCACAAATCCCAGGGGGTCCCTGTGGCGCTCAGCTGGTGAGTACTCCGCATTGTTAATGTATGTGAATGCTTCAGCGGCTGCTGCGGCAGCCGCTGCTACATGTGAAGTAACATATTGATGACTGTATTTTTTTGTCCGCAGGCAAATGCCTGCAGGACAGGGGAGAGCAGAGAGCGAAGGAGTTCGCGCTCTTTTTTGAAGCCAGCGGGGGGCGTGGCTTCACGCTTCCCGGTCTTCTGCTGCAGAAGCGCGCGATTTTATGTGCTTCTCTTCCGGCTTCTCTCATGCGCGGCGGCCATTACAAGGTTTCCCGGGCTCCTCATGCTCCGCTCCTCCCGACATAGCATATACATCACCGCGGCCAGCTGGGTGAGTGAAACGTCCTCACCCCCACAGCGCAGGACCTTTCTGTGTGACATGTGACAGATAGCGCTATCCTGCAGCTGCGGTCTCATATAGAGACCTTGTTTTGTCTGGGACTCGCACACCCCTTTTATTTTAATAAGGGAGTTGTGGGGAGCCTGCGACATTAACCCCTATGGAGGGTTAACCCTTTCAGCGCAAGAATCCAGCAACTACCCGCCATAGGTTCTATTCCGGTTTGGATCAGAACATATAAGGGTTAATTTTATCGCTGACATATTCTGCTGATACAGCTGGGGTAGCTCTCTCCTTTAAGAGCTTTAACCCTTCAGCGTGCTTGTTTCGTCCACTTAAAAAAACACACTTTTTTCTAGTTACTGACAGGTTTTGACCTGCCATATACTGTGTGAGGGCATGTCGGATCAGGGTCCAGAAGGTGCGGACCGTTTCCAGATCCGCTTCAGGATCAGTCGCGCGTATCTGATACGCAGACCTCGACGGCGTCAAGCGCAGCGGTCGGAGGTTACAGCGATGCCAAATTGGATGCCATTGCTCGTTCTATCGATGGCCTGTCTGACCTTTTAGGTCATTGGGTGTCAGCTAGATCCTCTCATGACAGGAAGCGACACAGGCCGGTACCATCCTTCCCGCATAGCGAATCAGAGGTCTCTGATATGGATTACGGAGAGGGTTCCCCTTCAGGCTCAGATGGGGAGTTATCCGATTCGGATAAGAAGGGATCGGCAGGGGCATTCTGCCTCTTTTTTGGCCCGAACAGAGGCTTTTATTGAAGCCATGAGGGAGGCGTTACAGTTACCGGAGGAGGTAACTAGACGTCCTGGTAAGTCGGCTCGAATGTACCAGGAGTACCGTAAGTCGCGATCGGCATTGCCAGCTCTGGATGAGCTTAATGGAGCAGTGGAGAAGGAGCGCCTGTGTCCAGATAAACGTTTTCAAGGGACACGGTTCTTTGAGGCACTATATCCGTGTTCTACAGAGTTGGTGGATAATTGGATTCCTTCTCCTGAAGTGGATGTTCCTTTATCCCAGCTTAGTAAATCCTCATTGCTTCCTGTTAAAGGGAAGGCGAGTCTGCAGGAACCGCTGGACAGAAAAACGGAGATGGCGGCGAAATCCACCTACGAGGCCGCGGGTCATGGATTCAGAGCGGTGCTAGGATCCATGTGTGCTTGTAAGGCTTCCCTGTGCTGGTTGGTCCGTATACGGACGGCGTTGCAAAATAGATCTCCGTTGTCTCAGGTAGATGGGTTTCTCGAATTGTTGAAGATTGCAGCCAAATATAGCTATGATGCAGGTCTGGATACTGCGTCACTGTTGTCCAGGGCGCAATCCTCGACGGTCACAGTCAGAAGAGCACTGTGGCTTAGACAGTGGACCGGGGACGCGGTTTCCAAGCAAGGTTTGCTGTCTTTAGCTTGCAAGGGTGGTCAGCTATTTGGGTCTGACCTCACAGAGCTGATTGCCAAGGCAAAGGCAAAAGAAGCGGCTTTACCGCAACGAAGGGCTATGGCTTCTGCGTCTAGCAGGCCTAGTGCCGGTAGTGGTCGGCGGTCCTTTCGGTCCAGGGGACGATTTGGTCAGTCCTCTTGGGGATCGAGTCGTCCCTCTTTTTCGGGAAAAAAGTCCTCTCAGAAATCCCGCACCCCCTGGAAACAAAGTTTCCGTCAAGACAAGCGGGAAGCTGACAAGAAGCCCGCCAAGACGGACTGACGCCAGGGTTCCACTCGAGGGCTCTCGAGTGGGGGGTCGCCTGCTCCAATTCAAAGCGACTTGGATTTCCCGCGTTCCGGACACCTGGGTAACGCGGGTCGTGTCGGCAGGCTATTTCATAGTTTTCTTCTCGACCCCCGGACAGTTTTTGCCAGTCTCGCATTCCGTCAGAGCCCGAGCTATTTGCCGCTTTGCTGCGAGAGGTCAAATTTCTTTGCAGAAGGGTGTGGTAATACCGGTTCCGCCAGAGGACCGGGGAAGAGGATTTTATTCCAATCTTTTTGTGGTCCCCAAAAAGGAGGACAAATTTCGCCCTATTCTGGATCTCAAAAATTGAATCGGCATGTACACACCCAAAAATTCCGCATGGAGTCACTTCGCTCCGTTGTGGCAGCCCTGTCGCAGAACGACTTTTTGGTGTCAATCGACATTCGCTACGCTTATTTGCATGTCCCCGTCGGAAGGGCTCACCAGCGCTTCCTTCGTTTTGCCATAGGTCAGGACCATTACCAGTTTGTGGCTCTGCCATTCGGCTTGGCCTCAGCGCCCAGAGTTTTTACAAAGATTCTGGCGCCTCTCATGGCAATTCTTCGAAGACAGGGGGTTACGATTCTTCCCTACCTGGACGACCTTTTGATTGTGGCGTCCTCAAAGGAGGAGGCGGTGATGGCTCGCAATCTATCCCTTCAGCTCCTGGAGGACTTCGGGTGGCTGGTCAATTGGGAGAAGTCGTCTCTGGAACCGTCGCAGTCAATCCTGTTTTTGGGGATGCATTTCGACACGGTACGGGCAGTGGTGTCCCTACCTCCAGACAAGCGGGCATGTCTCCTCCGACATGTACAAATTATGAAGTCTTCGACAGCAATGTCCCTTCGGAAGTGTATGCGCCTTCTGGGTTTGATGGTGGCGTCCATGGAGGCACTTCCGTTTGCCCAGTTTCATTCCAGGGCCCTCCAAAGTCTCATTCTGAGTTGTTGGGATCGATCGCAGGCTTCACTAGATTGCAGTGTCATCATCTCTCGCAGGGTGCGGGAATCTCTAGGATGGTGGTTACGTCCAGGAGCGTTAACCCTGGGGAAGTCTTTCCTCCCTCCGAGGTGGTCGGTCATAACCACCGATGCCAGCCTGACGGACTGGGGGGGTGTCTGGAACGATCTCTGGATTCAGGGAGTATGGTCATCGGAAGAGTCTGTTCTACCGATCAACATCCTGGAATTGAGAGCAATTTTCCTCTGCCTCCAACACTGGACGGTCCCTTTTGAGCGGTCTACCAGTCCGAGTGCAGACAGACAACACGACGGCGGTCGCGTATATCAACCACCAAGGCGGGACGAGGAGTTCCAGACTCATGGTGGAGGTGTCTCGGATCCTGATTTGGGCCGAGACCAGAGTGCCAGTCATCTCTGCAATCCACATTCCAGGGGTTCAGAATATCACGGCGGACTTCCTCAGTCGCGAGAAGATGGATCCCGGAGAATGAAGTCTTCATCCGGAAATTTTTGCACTGCTGTGCTTCCGTTGGGGAACTCCCCAAGTGGATTTGATGGCATCCAAGTTCAATGCCAAGTTACCGACCTTCATGTCCAGGTACAAGGACCCGAAGGCTGTGGCGGTGGATGCTCTGGTGGCTCCGTGGGACCAATTCGAGCTAATCTATGTGTTCCCGCCGATATCTTTACTTCCTCTGGTGCTGCGTCGGATCAGACTGAAGAGAATCCCGGCTATGTTGATAGCCCCAGATTGGCCAAGGAGGACGTGGTTCTCAACACTGGTGTCGCTCTTGGCGGCACCTCCATTCCCACTTCCTCTTCGCCCGGACCTGTTAACCCAGGGACCCGTTCGTCATCCGGACTTGAAGTCTCTGCGTTTGACGGCGTGGCTCTTGAGACCGAAATATTGACCCGTAGAGGTTTCTCAGCCGAAGTCATTGCCACTCTGCGAGCTGCCAGAGGTCCGGCTACTACTAAGATTTACCACAAGACTTGGGAAGCCTTCTTCTCGTGGTGTTCGGGTTCTTCAAAGAACCCGAGGATTTTTTCCATTCCCAATTTGCTGGCTTTTCTGCAGTACGGGCTGGACAAGGGTTTGGCAGTTAGCACTCTGAAGGGTCAGGTTTCTGCTCTGTCCTTGCTGTTTCGGAAGGCTATCGCCTCGCGGAGGGACGTACGTTCCTTTTTTCGCGGAGTAACCCGTCAGTTTCCGCCGCGGAAGGCGCCTGTGTCTCCTTGGCGGCTCAACCTTGTCTTGGAGGCTCTTCAGCGTGGGCCTTTTGAGCCTATGGACTCTGCTAGTCTTTCTTTACTTTCTTGGAAGGTTGCCTTCCTAGTGGCGGTCACCTCTTTGAGAAGGGTTTCTGAGTTGGCGGCTCTTTCCTGCTCGCCTCCCTTCCTGGAGTTTTACCCAGATCGAGTAGTGCTTCGCACACGGGGCGACTTTCTACCTAAGGTGGTGTCGCAATTTCATGTTAACCAGGATATTGTGTTGCCCTCGCTTTGCCCGGGCCCGAAGAATGCAAAGGAACGGGCTTTGCACACATAGGATTTAGTGCGGGCCTTGAAGTTCTTTTTGTCTGTTACCCAAGGTTTTCGGAAGTCAGACTCTCTGTTTGTGATTCCAGCAGGTCGTCGACGTGGTCAACGAGCTTCCAAGGACTCTATAGCTCGTTGGATTCGGTCGGCCATTTTGGAGGCTTACTGACTTAAAGGCGAACTTTGCCCGATTAAGATTCGAGCTCACTCCACGAGGGCTGTGGCTTCATCGTGGGCTTTTCATCAAGGGGCCTCGGCAGCCCAGCTCTGCCGAGCGGCGACTTGGCGCTCCGTCCACACGTTTACAAAGTTTTATAAGGTGGACGTCAGTGCTTCCGCTGATGCGGCCTTAGGACGTAGGGTCCTGCAGGCGGCTGTAGTTTAAAGTTCTAGTTAACTTGTATTTGGCGTCTGTTGCGCATTTATCAAGGTTGTTGGGATTCTACCTCTTTTGGTTTTTTTCCCACCCTTAATTTTTGGACTGCTTTTGGATGTCCCACTAGTAATGACTAGTGTGGCTCTCTTCCTTCCATCTGCTGCTGAAAGACGGATTTTGGTAAGCACTTACCTGTAAAATCCTTTTCAGCGAAGGAAGGAAGAGAGACACAGCTCCCTCCCATGGCAGAAGTGTGTTGTTGTTTTCAGATGCGGCGTGACCATTCTCTGATAGTGATTATCTGGGCTGAGGTCGGCGCGCTAAGGCTCTGTTCCAGCATCGCCAGCTCATCGCAGTGGTCAGGTCCAGTGAGTAGTACCTGGAACTGTGTGGTTTCTTCCTATTGCATGCATAACCTGTATTCCTGTCTTTTTTCTGAAGTCCTTCAGAAGGGGTTATGTTGCTCCGCTGGTGATATTTGCTCTTCCTTAGCTTGGTACGACTGGAGAAGCCGGAGTAGGAGGAGCCCGAGCTGGAGGGGCCGGTCAACACTTTTTAATCTGAGGTGTCAATCCTATCTGGGCTCCGCCTACCCACTAGTAATGACTAGTGTGTCTCTCTTCTTTCCTTCGCTGAAAAGGATTTTACAGGTAAGTTCTTACCAAAATCCGTCTTTTTTATTTTCCCAAGGGTAACAGGAGAAATTGGACCCAAAAAGTTGTCCAATTTATCCTGAGTACGCTGATACCCCATATGTGGGAGAAAACTACAGTATGGGCACATATCGGGGCTCGGAAGTGAAGTAGTGACGTTTTGCATTGCAGACTTTGATGGAATGGTCTGCCGGTGTCATGTTGCGTTTGGAGAGCCCCTGATGTGCCTAAACAGTGGAAACCCCTGACAAGTGACCCCATTTTGGAAACTAGACTCCCAAAGGAACTTATCTAGATGTGTGGTGAGAACTTTGAACCCCCAAGTGCTTCACAGAAGTTTATAACGTAGAGCCATAAAAATAAAAAAAATCATATTTTCCATAAAAATGATTTTTTTCGCCCCCAATTTTTTATTTTCCCAAGGGTAACAGAAGAAATTGGACCCCAAGAGTTATTGTGCAATTTGTCCTGAGTATGCTGATACCCCATATGTGGGGTAAACTACTGTTTGGGCCATGGCGGAGCTCAGAAGGGAAGGAGCACCGTTTGACTTTTTCAACGCTGAATTGGCTTGAATTGAGATCAGATGCCATGTCACGTTTGGAGAGCCCCTGATGTGCCTAAACAGTGGAAACCCCCCAATTCTAACTCCAACCCTAACCCCAACACACCCCTAATCCCAACCCTAACAACAAACCTAACCCTAACACACCCGTAACCCTAGTCCCAACCCTAACTTTAGCCCCAACTCTAACCCTAGCTTTAGCCCCAACCCGAACCCTAATGGAAAAATGGAAATAAATACATTTTTTTAATTTTATTATTTTTCCCTATCTAAGGGGGTGATAAAGGGGGTTTTGATTTACTATTTATAGCGGGTTTTTATGATTGGCAGCTGTCACATGCTAAAAGACTTTTTATTGCAAAAAATAGTTTTTGTATCATCACATTTTGACAGCTATAATTTTTTCTTATTTTGGCCCACAGAGTCATGTGAGGTCTTACTTTTTGCGGGACGAGGTGTTGTTTTTATTGGTACCTTTTTTGGGCACATGACATTTTTTGATCGCTTTTTATTACGATTTTTGGGAGGCAGAATGAACAAAAACCAGCAATTCATGAATTTTTTTTGGGGCGTGGGCGTTTTATACCGTTCTGTGTGTGGTAAAATTGATAATCCAATTTTATTCTTCGGGTCAGTACGATTACAGCGATACCTCATTTATCATTTTTTTTATGTTTTTGCGCTTTAATACAAAACGATTATATATAAAATAATTATTTTAGCATCACTTTATTCTGCGAGCTATAACTTTTTTATTGTTTCACTGATAATGCTGTATGGCGGCTCGTTTTTTGCGGGACAAGATGACGTTTTCAGCGGTACCAGGTTTATTTATATCAGTCTTTTTGATTGCGTGTTATTCCACTTTTTGTTCGGCGTATGATGATAAAGCATTGCTTTTTAGCCTTGTTTTTTTTTTTTTTTTTTTAAGGGGTTTACTAAAGGGGTTAACCAATGGGACAGGTTTATAGGGCAGGTCGTTACGGACGCGGCGATACTAAATATGTGTGCTTTTATTGTTTTTTTTAATTTATTTACATAAAGAAAGGAATTTATTGGGGTATTTTTTTTTTTTTATTTTTATGAATTTTTTTTTACACTTGTTGTTTTTATTTTTTTTTTTTTACTTTGTCCCAAGGTGGGACACCACTGTATAAGGTCAGATCGCTGGTCTGACAGTGTGCACAGCACCCTTATCACACCAGCGATCTCACTGGCACTGCTGCAGGCTTTCTCAGCGCCTGCTCTCAGCAGGCACTGAGGAAGCCGCCTCCCTGCAGGACCCGGAAGGACCCCGCGGCCATCTTGGATCCGGGGTCCTGCAGTGAGGAGGGTCCCTCGGAACAGCGCGACACATCACTGTGTTCTGAGGGTCTCGGGAGCCCCCTCCCTGCGCGATGCTTCCCTATACCGCTGGACCACTGCGATCATCTTTGATCGCAGTGTGCCAGGGGTTAATGTGCCGGTAGCGGTCCGTAAACCCGCTCCTGGCACATAGTGCCTGGTGTCCACTGTGACAATCAGCTGACACCCGGCCGCAATCAGCTGCGCTCCTGGAGGGAGCGCAGCTGATCGCATGTGACGTACTATTCCGTCCTTGGGAATTAGGTCCAGGGTCACATGGACGGAATAGTACTTCTGATGGGATAAAGGGGTTAAAATGCAATGACGGGCGATCAAAAGAACATATCTGCACAAATGTGGTATCATTAAAAACGTCAGCTGAGCGCTCAAAAAATAAGCCCTCACCCAACCCAAGATCACGGAAAATTGAGACGCTAGAGGTCTCAGAAAATTGCGCAACTTTTTTTTTTTTTTTTTTTTTTAAAGCAAACTTTGGAATTTGTTTTTCACCACTTAGATAAAAAAGAGCCTAGACATGTTTGATCTATGAACTCTTAATGACCTGGAGAATCATAATGGTAGGACAGTTTTAGCATTTATTGAACCTAGCAAAAAAGCCAAACCAAAAACAAGTATGGGATTGCACTTTTTTTGCAATTTCTCTGCACTTGGAATTTTTTTTCCCATTTTTGAGTACCCGACATGGTAAAACCAATGTTGTCGTTCAAAAGTACAACTCGTCCCGCAAAAAATAAGCCCTCACACGGCTATATTGACAGAAAAATAATAAAAGTTATGGCTCTGGATAGAAGTGGAGCGAAAAAAACGAAAAAAGTTCTGGTCATGAAGGGATGAAAATCTTTTTTACTTTTGGTATGCTTCAATAGTCTCCATGGGAGACTAGAAGCTGCCATAACCCGATGATTAGAGTGGCTCTATGCAGCAAATTTGCTGACTTGCTATGAGTGCCGACCATCGGGCGGTGCTCATAGCAATCCGGCACTGACAACCCTAGAGGTCTCCAGGAGACCTCTGGTTGTCATGCCAGCCCACCGGTGACCCACGATCACGTGGGGGTCACCAGTGGGCGGATTTCCGGACCGATGGCCGGAAGCTTGAGTTAAATGCAGCTGTCAGTTTGACAGTGACATTTATCAGGTTAATAGCAGCTGGTGGATCGCGATTCCACCCGTGGCTATTCCGGGCATATGTCAGCTGTTCAAAACAGCTGACATGTGCCGGGAAAGATGTGGTCTCACCGCCGGAGCCACCATCAAAGGGAGTGTGTCCAACATCGGCGTAAATTAATGCAAATGTCGGAAAGGGGTTAAAGGGAAGCAATCGTCAGAAAATAACCTATTGTTTAAATCTGTGTTTTTGTTTTTTGTTTTTTTTGTTTTACATGTATATTTTTAAGCTTTATTTTCTAAATTTCTCCTAAATCACAATCTTTATTGAAATACAGAATTTGAAATGTTGAATTTCCCCTCTGGCTACTATGAAGGTCGGTACTTTCCCTATGATGGTGTTGACAGTCCATAAATCATACAATCAGGATACTACATGTTTCTCTTCACTTATTGTACCAGAATCCCCTCCATGTAAACATTGTGAGGAAAGTCCCCTTAATTCTGATCAGTAGAGTCTTTAGTAAATCTGGCCCTTCACATGCGACAACACGTCAGCAAGCTGCAACTGTTCCTGATTATTCTCCCATTTACTGAAGCATGTTACTCAGCCGAGCCAGAATTTTATCAGTGGGGAAGAGGAGGATAATGCTGCCGCCACACACTCACTGGCTTTATCTCCCCTTACATCAAAAGATTCTGTTGACATTCTAACAACTTTCTTCATTGATATCTGTGGAGGGTTGTGAGGCCCCCAGACACATCAGATGGTCGTACAGTCCTGCTGACATTGGCAGGTTAGGCAGACTTACATCTGAAAGGGAGGGAGAAGTACTGGGATTGTCACCGTAGCTTGCTATATGGGAGCTTCTGGTATATGCCCTGTAAGCCATAGAGCCCTATAGTCCCACTGATTAAAAATTGTCCTTTTGACATCTGCCAGCATATATGTATGTATGTGTGTATGTATATAATATAATTACTGCAGCCTTTAGACAATATGTGCTGCCGTATTCCAATATAGTGATGTTTATTGAAGCCTTCTGTCTGAATATATACTGTGCATCTCTAATGGAGTAGGGAAGACCCATTAGGGTAACTTTCAAGTCCTGAGTGCATGCAATGAAATAATTACAGCCAGAAATAATTTGGTCTTAATTAAAATTGTGTAACTAATGATACTCCCGACACAATAGTGGTTGTTGCGCTACCTTAAGCCCCCGTCTCACACAGCTCTCACTGAGTCACTAGTTTTGTGACGCAGCAGCGATCTCCCCAGCGATATCGCTGTGTGTAACATTCAGCGACGATCAGCCCCCCTGCTGGGTATCGCTGATCGTCGCTGAATGTCCTGGACATTTTTTTGATCGCTGGTCTCCCGCTGGCCAGCACGCATTGCTGCGTGTGACAGGTGGGAGACCAGCGATCCGCTGGTAACCAAGGTACACAGCGGGTTTCCAGGTGCGGGGCTGTGCCTGGAAACCCGCTGTGTACCTGATACCAGCGCCCTGAGCAGGGAGCTGGTAACCAAGGTACACAGTGGGTTTCCAGGCACCGCGCTGCGCCTGGAAACCCGCTGTGTACCTTGGTTACCAGCTCCCTGCATCAGGGCGCTGTATCCAAGGTACACTGCGGGTAACTAAGCGATATTACCCGCAGTGTCGCGTGCTGATCGCTGCCCTGAGCTGCCTGTTTGGCAGCTCAGCAGCGATCATGTAGCGATACACCAGCGATCCTGACAAGTGCATATCGTTGTCGGGATCGCTGTGTATCGCTATGTGAGACCCAGGCTTTACACTGCTCACACTTGTATTATTTGCATCTTACGATGTTTTTTTCCCCCATTTTCTCCCTTCTCTCTCGATTGCAGACTATAGGAATGAAGAACTGTTGCCTGGTTGGAAAGTGCCAGCATTCCAAAATGTAAAAAAGAGATATCCAATCCTAAGTTAACGTATCTGAAGAGGCTCGTCTGTTTTATATACTGTATCATGTGAAGACGTTAGATCTCCAATACTGTTTGCACAAGGTTCCCTGGCAATGATTTAGCTGTTTCTCTCTGAAAATAAGACACGGTCGTGTCAACTTTTGCAATAGTGGCGCACACAGATGTGAAATAAACATACTTGACTCGATTCTGAATGATTATGAGAGCATGAATGCATTTCATATGTTAAATATTGCTAGTTTAATGACTTAAATGATTTTCATATTGACGTCCTCCAACTCCTCCCAGTCATGCCTGTGTCAAGCACTAAAAATGTAGCCATTTCTAGTTTTCCTTTATAAATATATATAGAGAGATATATCCCCTTTAATGAACTCAATGGGGCTAATACCTTTTTGAGTCACGGTGACTTCATTTTATATTTAAAACTTCTGGGTTTATTATAACTTTCATCTTGCCATTATATTATAATTAAGAAACCATTTTGTGCATAATGCTTTTTGGGGGAGGGACGGTGGGGTCTTTTATAGAAAAACTGGGATACTGATTTCTATGGATTTCAAAGCTGAAATATATAATATACTAAAACAACTCTAATATTGCTTCTTGTGTTTTACTGTCACAAATTAAATTACAGCTTTTATGAGTGATTAAATTTTAGTACATTTTCATTTTCTTGATTGTGTGTTTTTGTTTTACCCTCCTGTGCCACCGCTTTGTTACTCTTAAAGGGGTTGTCCAGTCTTAAACTAAAAGTCTGTAGTTGCTGTGAGACTGCAGACTTGTGAATCTTCACATTGTGCTCAATGCGAGGATTCTCCTGGAACTTTGATATGTACACTTCCGGGCACATTTCAGTTAGATTGTTTCCAGCCTCACTTAATACACTTGTATTGAGCGAGGTCGCTCTCAATTGCTGGAGTATATCACACGCTTGCAGTTACATGACCACCATTCCAGTCACTAGAGAATCCTGACAGCGTGCAGTGCACACGATGTGAGGTTTCATAAAACTGCAGACTTGTAGTTTAAGGCCACCATAAAAAGATGGTTGTCCAACTAGCAGCCATCTTGGCCAAATATCACTTAAGTGATTGCTCCTGTTGGTCTACATGAGTGAGCCACCAGCAAGCATCTCTAGTGGCGGCTTATCTACAGGAGACCATATGATTGTCATTCTAAAATCAGACATGCTGGATCTTTAACTCCCCCCAACCATCAATTGTTTGGGGGCCCCCATACACATGTGACTGTTGGCCAAGCCTGTCTATAGCAGTGGGTTTAGCCAGTATTAGTCTATTGTGTAAGAGGGGCTTTAGACTGAGTTTTAAAACACATTTTATCAACTTTTTTTCTTTTTTCCGTACCATATTTTATCAGTGAAGGAACAGTTGATTGAGTGCTATAAAACCAATGCATGTAATAGGTTTTGGAGATCATTTTACCTGTGGTATCAGGGTCTGGGACAGCATTTAGAGCTTCGAATTTAAGTTTAATTTAAGACTAGGTGGTTGAGGGACCAGTTTAAGACTGCTGTGCTGGGAGCCCTGATGCCTCATGCAACAGCTCAATTTTTTTTTCCCCAGCCAGACTCGGGTGATAAATATCAGCTTGGTAAAGCACTAATGTTAGAAAAATGTAAGGATAGTAACACTGGTAGTTGACTAAAAGTGCAGGCCTGCCGGTCTGGGAGCCCTACTGCTACAGCCACCACACATGAAAGAGACCCAGTTTGGAGTACGAATATTTCCCCAAATTGGGGTCCGACAACAGGAAATGTGGCATCAATTTACCTAGAGTAGAAATGTGATAATTGCACAGCAGCAGTCAGCCATGTGCCATGAATGAGGTATCAGGGTCTGGGCCAGCATTTAGAGCTTTGAATTGAAGTTTCAATTAAGATGTGTTAGCTAAGGGAGCAGTGTAAACCTTATCTGGGAGTCCTGATGCCTCATGCAACACTTTTTTTTTTTCTTCCCCTTTCCAGTCACACTCAGATGGCACAACCATCAGTTTCATACAATACTAATGTACAATAATGTAAGGAAAGTAACACAGGTAGTTGACTGAAAGTGAGTGCAGGCCTGCCTGTCTGGGAACCCTACTTACACAGGCAACCCAGCAGCTAGAGAGCCAACGTGGAGTCTCCACAGTTCAAAAAATAATTGTCACACACCACTAAGGTGGCATCAATTTCCAGAGTAGAAACAGTATAAAAGGCCTCTGACACACCTTCTACATGTAACACACCAGATGGAGACCCAACTTGGAGTTTGCACATTTCAAAAAATTGTAACAGCAGGCATAGAAGACACCACGAAGATGACCCTTACTGCAATAACGCAAGATCAATACATGACACTAAAAACTACACCATTGCCTAGTCTGCCCAATCTGCTACTAGGGTGCAAAAGTCATCGGAGATCCATGACTTGTTCATTTTAATGAAAGTTAGGTGGCCTACACTTTGAGGGTACAGCTGGATGCGCTTATCCCATCAGGACACTATCAGCAGTGCAGAAGACATGTTCTGAGAAAATGATGGCTGCCGGGCATGACAATCTCCAAGACGTTACAGGCGAGCTCAGACTACTCTTCCATTTTTGAAGCCAAAAATGCAAAAGTGTCCAAACCCCCTACCGATGGCATTAATATTCAGCTCCAAATACTCCTGCACCATCCTCTCCAGTCGTTCACAATGTGTGAGACTTGTACTCTGTTCTGCTGGTGCATGAACTGAAATAAAAGGGTTAAACGACTCTCTTATGCCACTTACACTGCTGCTAATGTTTTTTGCGAAGACGCTTTGACGTTCCCAGGGTTGGACGTCTAGAACTGGGATGAACACTGTGTGCTTCACTGCGGTCTTGGGGAAAACCACTGTTAAGATTGTCTGCAATCGTGTTTTGATACTCCAACATGCGCGCACCTTTTCCGGGAATGGGGGGGAAGCGTCTGGCTAAATTTACTCTTGTACCATGGATCTAACAGAGTGGCAATCTAGTAGACGGCACTATTTCTAACCCTAAGAATATGGGCGGAGTGCTCGGTCAGAGAGCGAATGTACAAATGACAAGAAAATCCAGCTCACCACCTGGGATTCCACACTTCTGGAGCACAGATAGCACATGGGCAGGGTGCAACATCCAATGGAGAAGGCAGAAGAATCCAGCTCACAGATGAAATACAAAAATTTGTATTTTATTTTCTAATGTACATGAAGCAAATATTAAAATTTTGTGTTCACAAAAAAGAGAATACAGGCATCTTTTGACGCGTTTCGAGCGACATGCACTATTTGTCATGATACCATCAAAGTGAACTTACAGGATTTAAAAACAATCTGTGAACATGTGCACACACCAATTTCCTGATTGCAAACAAATCAGTTAAGTCAAATGTGAGAACTCTACACCTAGACATATTAGAATTTCCCATGCATGGCTACAAAAGATTTATATCTGTTAATTTCTAACATTATACACAGAGACCGTATAATACTAATTTGTATTCCTGTACAACAAGGAATCAGTATTAGATACATTCCATGAAAAATACATATACATATTTTTTTAAATGGCATAATAAATAACAATATTTCTGACTGATTTGTCTTTGTTGATGTGATGGTTCATTTTCCAGATATACGGAATTCCTTTCATTTTACAGGATATTTATCCCAATTATGTACACCAAAGTTGGTAAGATCTCAAAGGATTTTCCATTCGATTTCATAGAAAAAACGAAAGTGTTAACACATGCAGGATAAGACGCACCTAGGTCTTAGAGGAGGAAATTAGGAAAAAAAAAACTGAAGCAAAAAATGTGGTCAGTTCTGTACTTAATATCACCTATCCTGGTAAATATGGTCCCCTCATTCCCATCCTGATACACATGGCCCCTCATTCCTAGCCTGGTACGCATGGTCCCCCTCATCTTTATCCTGGCAGGAATGATCTCCCTCATCCCTATACTGGTATGCAGGGTTTCCATCTCGTTCAAGTATGCATGCCTCCATCGTAGTCCTGATATGCATGGCATCTTCCAGGATTCAGACAGAACCCCAGGTGGAAGATTCCCTATGATGAGGCTGATGGAGGAACTGTGGACTCTATCTGACGTGTGATCTGGTGGTGTCCATCTTTTTAGGTGTGCATATAAGTGCCATCGGCTAGTTTTGTGCACTCTGCTGCCTCATTATAATGAATGGATCCTTCGGGGATTCAATAAATTATGTCACTCCTTAGAGATTTAAAGGGAAACCCCGATGCAAGTTCGGGATAAATGTGATCCCAAACATTATGTAAGATGTTCCCAATAAAAACATCAACTCAATCCACAAAAAAGCAAGTCCCCACTCAGGTCTGTCATCTGTTAACGGAAATAGTGGGGGCTTCCACGTTACGGGTAGCACGAAGGCTCTGGAAAAGCGAAATGGCCCTCGCCCCGCAAAAGAAACTCAGAAAATTCTGTGCTCCCAAATCCAAATGCCCCCTCCCTTCACATGTTTGACATTTCTGTACCGATGACTGTGAAGAAACCAGATTAAATCTTAATTTTCCAGACAATCATCTTTTTGTAAACCCACGAGAATTGACTTTTTATCTGTATTGGCTTGTGAATTTAAGTGTTTATGTCTGGTGGGTCAAGAAGGCAATCTTGCAAGCTGATATGCTATTTAACATACTGTGTAAGTCTAAAGGCACTGCCACACTTAGCGATCGCACTAGCAATCACGACAACAACTTAACCTGGCGAGATCGCAAGTGTGATCGCTAGTTAGATTACCAAACACAACTCATCAGCGATCTGTATAACGACCTCTGCGGTCGTTGGGAAAACCTAGTCCCACCTGCGACGCTGGTGAAGTCGTTCATAAAGGGTGTCACACTCAGCGATTCAGGCTCACCAGCGGGACACCAACGACCAAAAAACAGCTCAGAACGTTCATTAGCGATCAACGACATCTCAGCAGGGGCCACATCGCTGCTACATGTCACACAGTTAAGTCGCCAACGAGATCGCTGCTGCGTCATAAATGGTGACGCAGTAGCAATCTCGTTAGCGATCTCGCTTAGTGTGGCATACCCTTAATAGTGACTTGTACATAGTGGGTGTTTATCTGGGTTTATTGTAAACTGATATGCTAATTGTGCATTGTATTATAAAACTAATTTGTTGACTTCTAAACCAGTTTGAGCTATGAGGCTGAACTGAAGGACACTGGGTAAATCTAAAAAATAGATAATAATAATAATAATAATCTTTATTTATATAGCGCCAACATATTCCGCAGCGCTTTACAGTTTAACAGTTTCAAAACACAAGTCATAGGTAACAACGTTAACAATACAATAATTAAAGCAAAATAAGCCGACCCTGCTCGTGAGAGCTTACAATCTACAATGAGGTGGGGGAGATACAAAGTACAGGTGTGTATATACAATGGTGCATTTACAATAATGGTCCAGCCATCTTGAGGGAGTGAGGCATGGATGGAGATAGTGAATGGGCTACACATACACACTTAAACATAGAACGACTTTGGTTAGTGAATGTGATAGGCCACTCTGAACAAATGTGTTTTGAGGGAGCTCCTGAAACCATGCAAATTGTGGATAGTCCTAATTTCCTAAATAGATCACCTGCCTTGGGTATAAAAAGACTCCAGAGACAGAGAGCTGTTCATTTCAGACCTCATCTCATCACACAGAGCTACCAGTCGGTCATTCTGCACAAGACTCAACGGACCAGAGACAGGACTGCAGCTAATTCATCATGGCACCATCACGAGGGTCTCGGATCTATGATTCTATGGGAATCAACCTATGAGTTTTCGGCTTCGGTTGGAAGAACACAGATCTGATCCAGTGACCATCTCTGAACCAAGGATATGTTTGGAGAAAGCCAGGTTTTGGGACCCGCTGGTCGTCTGGTTCCATGGAGGTGGTCGGATAATCCAGGTGGTGACTCTCGTGTCAACTGGCTTTGGACCTTGTATGGACTGTCACCTCCCTATGCTTGTCGATATCTCTTCTCTGTGTGTATATCACAGGTGGAATAGCGACACTGGGAGCTGTGATGTAGCAACTGGCTTTGGGCCTTCTACGGACTCTGGACTGTTCTCGGTCATCTCCCTACGCTTGTCAATATCTCTTCTGTGTATATCACAGGTAGAATATTGACCCTGGGAGCTCTGACGTAACATCTACCGTTATCCAGGCAAGTCAGTGGAAGGGTTGGGCCCTTTAATGTGCACCTTGTTGGGGGTAATTGCTGGGAATGTTCTGTTTGCTATTGGGCATTGTGGTTCAATAAAGCATTGCCACACTGTTTTACCCTAACCCTGCGTTGTCTGTGTGGTATGTTGCCCTCAGGGAGGTAGAGCGGGCGTTCAGTGGTATGAGCCCTGGTCCATGCAGTCTTTCTAAAGGCAGCCGTGCTAGAGGACGAGAACACCCACTAACCGCGTTTCTCCACACTAGGTGGCAGCGGTGGGATACTAAGCCCGGCAGAACTGGGGGAGCTGCAAGGGGCTGGTGTTCTCACACACCGTCCAGGGCTCCACAACCAGGGAGGCATACAGACAGACCCAGCAGACTTAATGAGGCATGCACAGCATATTTTGGACGCTACGTCCAACCCCACCAACTCGGCATTGGGAAGAAGACCAGAGTGGATATATGACCTCAACAAGAAACGGAATCTGCAGGAGATGTTCCAGCTTCAACGAATTGAATGGGATTTAATCCAGGAACTATGGAATGCGGAGGAAGCCATGCGTGGACCCAATGGATACCAGTTGCTACTCTTCAATTAAGTGTGGAGAAGGATGACCGGAAGCCTATCATGTCTGGTCAATTCAGATGGGGGAGCAATGTGAAGAAACCAGATTGAATCTTAATTTCCCAGACAACCATGTTTTTGTAAACCCACAAGAATTTACTTTTTATCTGTATATTGGCTTGTGGATTTAAGTGTTTATGTCTGGTGGGTCAAGAAGGCAATCTTGCAAGCTGATATGCTATTTAATATACTGTGTAAGTCTAATAGTGACGTACATAGTGGGTGTTTATCTGTGTTTATTGTGAGCTGATATGCTAATTGTGCATTATATTAGTTTGTTGACTTCTAAACCAGTTTGAGCTATGAGGCTGAACTGAAGGACACTGGGTAAATCTGAAAAATAGATCACCTGCCTTGGGTATAAAAAAAGACTCCAGAGACAGAGAGAGCTGTTCAGTTCAGACCTCCTCTCATCACACAGAGCTACCAGTCGGCCATTCTGCACAAGACTCAACGGATAATTCATCATGGAACCATCACGAGGGACTCGTATCTATGATTCTTATTCTTTGGGAATCGACCTAGTAGTTTTCGGCTTCGGTTGAAAGGACACAGATCTGATCCAGTGACAATCTCTGACCATGGATATGTTTGGAGAAAGCCAGGTTTTGGGACCCGCTGGTCGCCTGGTTCCATGGAGGTGGTCGGATAAGCCAGATGGTGACTCTCGTGTCAACTGGCTTTGGACCTTGTATGGACAGTATGGACTGTCACCTCCCTACGCTTGTCGTTATCTCTTTGTGTGTATATCACAGGTGGAATAGCGACCCCGGGAGCTGTGACGTGTCAACTGGCTTTGGGCCTTCTATGGACTGTTCTCGGTCATCTCCCTGCGCTTGTCAATATCTCTTCTCTGTGTGTATATCACAGGTGGAATATCGAACCTGGGAGCTCTGACGTAACATCTACCGTTATCCAGACGAGTCAGCGGAAGGATTGGGCCCTGTAATGTGCACCATGTTGGGGGTAATTGCTGGGAATGTTCTGTTTGCTATTGGACGTTGTGCTTCAATAAAGCATTGCCACACTTTTACCCTAACCCTGCGTTGTCTGTGTAGTATGTTGCCCATGGGGAGATAGAGCGGGCGTTCAGTGGTATGAGCCCTGGTCCATGCAGTCTTTCTAAAGGCAGCCGGGCCAGAGGACGAGAGCACCCACTGACCCCTTTTTCTCCACAATGACAGCCCGCCTAATTACAAGATCATGATCTGGGCACAATTTACGGGCACTGTAACATACTTGTCATTACAACAGCAGATTGCATTTTTCACTCAGCAACATCCACTGTTTCCTGTTTCTGGAGTCAAAATCGCCACTGCACCTGTAGATAAATTCCCAAAGGGGTATAATTTCCAAAATGGGATCATTTGAGGGGGATTCTGCTCTTCTAGCACTTATGGGCTCTGTATATGGAGTCCACAAACTTATAGAAAATTCTGCGCTCTAGGATGCTAAGACATATGGCAAATAGTGCTCCGTCCCTCCAGAGTCTCGCCATGTGGCTAAGCAGTACTGTACAGCCACATATGAGGTATTTCTACATTCAACAGACATTGTGGGACAAGTTTTGGTGCCATTTTTACCCATTTCCCAGTGTTAAAATGTAAAATCTGGGGCTAAAACAAAATTTTGTTAGTAAAAATGTAATTATTTCTTTCTTCATTGCCCAATGGTAAAAATTCTGTGACCCACCAGTGGTGTCAATATGATCACTGCAACCTAGGTGAATTCATTGAGAGGTGTAGTTTGTAAAATAGGGTCACTTATGGGGGGGGTTCTGCTGTTCTGGCACCTCAGGGGCTCTGTCAATATGACATTGCACGCTCAAAAAAGTCCAGCAAAATGTAAACTCCAATATGGCCCTTCTTCCCTTCTTATATTTGCTCTGTGCCTCAACAGTAGTTTTTGACCACATATGGGCTATCGGCATACTCAGGAGAATTTGACAACAAATTTTGAGATCCATTTTCTCCTGCTGTCCTTGCGAAAATAAAAATAATGGGGCTAATAACATTTTTGTGGGAAAAATGTAATTTATTTTTACGGCTCAACGGTATAAACTTCTGTGAAGCACCTTGTGTTTCAGGCTAAGTTCACACGTTGCGGAATTGCCGCGGAAATTTCCGCGGCAATCCCGCACTTCTCCCGCAGGAAATACGCACGTTTTTTGTGTGCTGATTCCCGCCAGAATAATAGCGTTTTGCAAGCGTAATTAGCTTGCAGAATGCTAGCGTTTTCCTAGCGATCTGTAGCATCGCTTGGAAAACTGATTGACAGGTTGGTCACACGAGTCAAACATAGTGTTTGACAAGTGTGACCAACTTTTTACTATTGATGCCGCCTATGTCGCATCAATAGTAAAAAGATCTAATGTAAAAATAATAAATAATGATATTCTCACCTTCCGGCGGCCCCCGCAGCCTTCCCGCGGCCCCCGCAGCCTTCCCGCCTTCAGCGACGCTCCCGGCAACTCCGGTCCCAAGGATGCTTTGCGGCAAATCACACCGATGACGTAGCATCTCGCGAGACCGCTATGCCATCTGGGTGATTCTTGCAAAGGACTCTTGGGACCGGAAGTTGCCGGGAGCGTCGCTGAAGGCGGGAAGGCTGCGGGGGCCGCGGGAAGGCTGCGGGGGCCGCCGGAAGGTGAGAATATCATTATTTTTTATTTTAATTATTGTTTTACCAGGGATATGGTACCCAGGGCCTGGAGGAGAGTCTCCTCTCCTCCAGACCCTGGGTACCACCGCACATGAACCGCTTACATTCCGCAAAATTAATGAACATGTTGCTATTTTTTCCGCAAAGCGTTTTTTTCGCGGAAAAAAACGCAACATGTGGCCAAAACATGCGGAATCAATTAACATGTATAGGATGCTTAATGCTTGCGTTTTTATCGCGTTTTTACCGCGGAAAACCGCGGAAAAACCGCGAAAAAAACGCAATTATTCCTGATCGTGTGCACTTAGCCTCAAGGTGTTCACCACACATCTATATAAGTTCCCTCAGGGATCTAGTTTCCAAAATGGTGTCACTTGTGGACTGTTTCCACTGTTTAAACACATCAGGGGCTCTCCAAATGCAACATGGCGTCAGCTAATTATTCCAGTAAATTTTTAATTCAAATAGTCAAATGTTGCTCCTTCAATTCCAAGCCCTGATGTGTGCCCAATCAGTGAGAATATAGAGTATCGGTATGCTCAGGACAAATTGAACAACAAATTTTGGGGTCCATTTTTCCCTGATACCCTTGCGAAAATAAAGAAAAATTGAGTTTAAAGTAAAATTTGTGTGACAAAGTTAAATGTTTATTTTCTTTTCCCTTCCACATTTCAAACATTTCTGTGAAGCAACTGAAGGGTTAATAAATTTCTTGAATGTGCTTTTGAGCAGCTTGAGGGGTGCAGTTTTTAGAATGGGGTCACTTTTGGGTATTTCCTGTTATATAGGCCCCTCAAAGTGACTTCAAATGTTATCTGGTCCCTTAAAATATGGTTCTGTAAATTTTGTTGAAAAAATTAGAAATTGATGGTAAATTTTTAACCCTTATAACTTCCTAACAAAAAAAAAAACATTTCAAAACTTGTGCTGATGTAAAATAGACATGTGGGAAATGTTATTTATTAACTATTTTGTGTGACACAACTCTGATTTAAGGGCTTAAAAAATAAAATTTTAAAATTGCAAAATTTTCATCAATTTCCGCTTTTTTCACAAATAAACGCACATCATATTGACGAAATTTTACCACTATCATGAATTACAATGTATCATGAAAAAACAGAATCGGTGGGATCTGTTGAAGTGTTTTAGAGTTATTACCTCATAAAGTGACACTGGTCAGAATTGTAAAACTTGGCCTGGTCATGAAGGTGAATGAGTGAAGGTGTTCTGAAATGTTTACCAATTTCAAATTTGGCATGAAAGTAGCACATTCAAATTCGTGTTCGCATTTTTACTCAAAATCTACAAAATTCGATAAATCATTGCGTTTCCACCAATGCTTTTGTTATTACTTTGGCCAGGATAGTGGTGCTGTATGATGAGTAGGGGGGACATGTTTAATGAGGGGGTGAGGAGAGGTTAGAAGATCGTGTGGAGAGATTACAGGAGCAGCACTTTTTTCTCCCTTAACTTTATGTATATTGATTCCGGCAGCCAATCAGGGCACAGAAACCATCCACATCATGACAAGGTATTCTATGATTGGCTGCCGAAGTCACGTGTACCCGGCTATATAAAAAACAGACATCTTGTTTTCTTGGCTCCATTGCCTCAGTGTCACAGTGCAGAGAGGTCGCTCCTGCGCCATTGCTGAAAGTGAAATCGATCTTCCAGCATTGAAGTAGTGCAAAAACTGTGTGGCAGTATCCGGAAGCCGCATTTGCTACTCCAAATCGTTTGTGATAAAACTGTGTTTCAGTGGCAAATCCGAAGGTCAGATTTCCACTTAAAAATCGCTAGGCCTAATATCGGGGTGCAATAAACAAAAAAAATTTGCACTCTGTAGTGCTAAAGCATGTCAATATGAAATATCAATAGCAATACTGCTTCTGGATACTAGGGAAAAACTGAGACGCTTAGCACATAATTTGGCCAATTCATGCATGCCCAGCAGCCAACAACAAGGTGGTCTCAGATCTGCTGAGTCCTATGTGTCTAGTGTGAATACCTCTCTAAGGCCAGTGTCACACTTGCGTGTGTGATGCGAGAAACTCGCGGGAGTCTCTCACATAAATTCCTGGCACTTCTCGCACGAGTTTCTCGCATCACATACGCAAGTGTGACTCCGGCCTGAGACTGAAGTCTGAATTTCTGGGTAGATGTGAATACCTCTCTTCAAAGCCTTTATTTTATGGGTAGAAAGAACCCTGTTGCAATTATAATCCACCACATGCTGGAGGGCGGAGTGCTCAGTCAGAGAGCTAATATACAAATGACAAAAGACTGACTGTCACTTCCAAGCTAGTGTGAACAGGTGCATACCAAGGCAGCCATCTCCATATACAATAAACAAAAAAAGTTCCACTCTGTAGTGCTAAAGCATGTCAATGTGAAATACATGCAATACTGCTTCTGGATAGTCCAGTCAGTGTTTTGTCATTTGTAGAAAGCAGAAAACTAAACAAAATAGCCCCCCCAAAAATGGCTATTGTCCATAACAACTAGTGATGCTTGTAGTTTGGTGCACACAGCCTGTGCAGTCTCTTCTTAGGGAGAGATTCTGGCTAATTTATCTCAAGCTCCAACACAGATCCGCTCTGCTCAGCTTTCCAAGCTGGCTGACCAAGTTGAACACCGAGTCTAAAAAAAAAAAAATATTGTGATATTCTCACCTTCCGGTGGCCCCCGCAACCTTCCTGGTCCTCGCGCTGTTCCCAGCAAGTCCCGTTCCCAGTGATGCCTAGCAACAATGACCCCAGATGACGTAGCATCACGCGAGACTGCTACGTCATCTGGGGTGATTCTCGCAATGCATCCCTGGGAACGGGAGTTGCCGGGAGCATCGCTGCGAGGCGGGAAAGCTGCGGGGGCCGCCGGAAGGTGAGAACATCACGATTTTTTATTTTAATTATTGTTTTAACAGGGATATGGTACCCAGGGTTTGGAGGAGAGTCTCCTCTCCTCCAGACCCTGGGTACCATCCGCACATGAACCGCTCACTTTGCGCATGGTGGACATAGCCACATGCGAAAAGTAAGCGGTTCAATGCATTCCTATGGTCGCGGAATCGCCGCGATTCTGCAAAAAGTATGAGCATGCTGCGTATTTTTCCACGATGCGATTCCGCTGCGGAAAAACACGCAGCATGTGCACAGCATTGCGGAATCCCATAGAATATAATGGGTTACGTTGTGTAAGCGTTTTTGCCGCGTTTTCGCAGCAAAAATGCTAACAATCCGCAACGTGTGCACATAGCCTTACAGCAAAGAAAAAATGGTGCAAATTTAATGATGCAAGTATTAAAAAACAGGCTTAACTGGCAGCAAATATAAGAAAAAAGCTATAGTAAGAAGCAACATAGAGCCTATTCACAAGAATTATAGCCAATATGAGTAAACAATTATAAATCTTTATTAGCGATACATTATTAGCGATATTAGCGATAGAGGCACAGTGAGCAAACGCTAAGGCAACAAAACAGCAGGAGGAGATGAATATATCAATGTTATAAACAATATACCAGGTAAATGTAATGGCAAATATGCAAGAAGGTAAGTATCCATACAGAGAGCAAACCGGGTACACTAAATATCTACATAACAGCCCATTGGCTAATCATATAATGCATCTAATATATAATTACCTTGTAATGTCTTCACATCCTGTTCTGTCCAGATGTGTCTGGATCGCAGAATTCCAAGTGGAGGAAGTTCACCGACCGCCATATTGGGACACCCAAGTGATGGGTGTCTCAATATGGAAACTGCTGCTGGTACCAGCCTCTCGTGCGGTACCACCAGGAACACCGTCACACACACACACACACACTGTATACGCCGTACGCACCATACACTCACACTGTATATGCCGTACTCACCATACACTCACACTGTATACGCCGTACGCACCACACACAAACACACACTGTATATGCCGTACACACCACACACACACACTCTGTATACACCGTACGCACTACACACTGTATACGCCATATGCACCACACACACACTCTGTATAAGCCGTACGCACCACATACACACACAGACTGTATAAGCAATGCGCACCACACACACACTCTATACGCCATCCGCACCACACACAAACTGTATACACCGTATACACCACACACGCACACACTGTATACGCCGTACGCACCACACATGCACTGTATACACCATTCGCACAGCACACATACACACACACTGTATATGCCGTACGCACCACACACAGTATACGCCGTATGCACCACATACATACACACACACTGTATATGACGTACACACCACACACACACACTGTATATGATGTACACACCACACACACTGTATACGCCGTACGCACCACACACATACACACTGTATACACCGTACGCACCACCCACACACACACTGTATACACCGTACGCACCACACACATACTGTATACGCCGTACGCTCCACCACACACACACTCTGTATAAGCCGTATGCACTACAGACACACACACACACCACACATGTATACGCCGTATGCACCACACACACACACTGTATACGCCGTATGCAGCCTCTTGCGTGGTACCACCAGCGGAACACCATCGTGAGCACACCGCCGCCGCCGGGATCAGCCGAATGATTCACTGACCGCCGCCATCTTTGTACAGGAGGAGCGCATGCACAGTTTTAAAGAGAGAGTGGATAGGTGGGTGAGCACAATTGGGGGAGAGATTCTCAATGCTGCAAAGCCTGCCCCCATCATGACATTACCACCCTCCCGATGCAATAGCATCGGGCCTCCATCTAGTAATTGTATAATTGTCCAAAGGTAAGCAGTGGGCTGAAATTAATTAAATACCTGTAGTTATCTAGTTGGACTGGTGTCAGATCCCAACACGTGTTTCGGCATGTAGACTTCGTCAGGGGCCTGGCGTCAGACCAATCAATAGAATACCACCATGTATAAGGGCACATTGGGGTCATCTGCAGCACATGTGACAGTTCCAGAGCACACATCATCCACCCTCCAACGTGTCATCCGAAGGGGCCGGGAGTCGCTAGCGTCAGCACAACCACGTGACTGAACACATGATAGAGATCCGCTCACATGGCACGGTCCGGGCTCAGATAAAGACGCCATGAGGAAAAGGACCTGCGGGTCGGAAATATGCATTTTATCTCTTATAGTCTTCAAAATAGTGCTCAGTGGGCACAATACAATGAAAGGAAGCATCAGCACTTCTCTAGGATGTCTTTGATGTCTATTTGGTTTAACAATACTTTACTTGCATTCCCAGATAAGCACTGACTTTTGTCAATGTATTGTTCTATTGGTGCCCCAGGTAGAGTGGAAAAATGTGATAAATAAAGGAAAAAAAAGTTTTGCATCCAACAAAAAACAATGAAAGTGAAAAACAAAAATACTCTCCCCCCATATAAAGTAAAATTTACATTGTTTGTGGTCATATTCAAAGGTATGGTGTTAACACTGGCAGTAGTCAGGAAGGATGCTGAGGACCCATTGTAAAGAAGCATACACCAAGTGGGATTTGAACCCAGGACCCCAGAGCTAAGAAGCAACAGCAGTAGCAGCCCTCTATATAGGAAAGAGAAATCTATGATTGCCTATACAGATAAACAATATGCAGTCTTATATCTGCCAGATGTAGGCTGAAAGAACGTTACGTTGGGTATACCTAAAGGGTGAGTGCACAGAGGCAATGTGCACTTAGCCTTATAGCTGCTGAAAAGTGCAACGGAAAAAACAATAAAAATTAGATGGTAATTAAAGCCCTCTTTTTTTTCAGGCCTAGTCATTAACTAATTAAAGGGAATCAGCAAGCTTTAGTTACTTCATCTGAGAGCAGGATAATGTAGGCAAAGAGACCATGAATCCAAAGATGTATCACTTAGTTTACTGGTTACCGCTGTTCTGACACAGAGTTCTTAGATTTAGAAGAGCTGAGAAAGCTAACCCTGCCCACACCAGGCTCTTAGTGTACATAGTCTATTGACAAGCTCCTTATCACAGGAGGGGGTGGAGTCAGACTAGCATGCATGTGCTGCTGTAGTCCAGGCAATGATAATCACTAGTTGATAAAACCTTCATTGTAAGTAAACAACAGCACACAGCCTGACATGTGACACATCCTTGAAATCTGTCTTAGCCCCTACATCATGTCCTCAGATTACATAGCAAACACCTGTTGACATATTCCCTTTAAAACACTGACAACTGCATAAAAACACTCAAAATGCAAGTACGTTGTTTCTAATAGAGATCTTGAAAATCACAAGGAATTGATGTATAAAATGATGGAAAATTGTATTACTTTTCATTATACAAAAAAATATTTTCTTCCCTTTTATAGTCTGGGCAATTTATTTGTTTCCACAACAAAATTTCCTTTGCATCAGTTTTGAAAGTACAGACTGTGGAGACCCGCGTGTCTCAAATAGTGCCTTCCTCCCTCCCACAAGTCCCGAAATGAAAACACAGACAGGACTAGATGGGTTGAAACAGGTCGGTCACAGTTTATTAAATTGGTATGCAGAGAAAGGCAATTAGATGTCATAACGGGCTCCTCGGTGAAGGCCCTGTCTGCGACCGACAGGCGAGCAGGCCAATGAGTGGTTACGAACCTTTGCCCTTCTCCACAGTTTCCGCTGTTGTGACTTCATATCATTAACAAGGGTTTTTTTTAATATACAATTATTGAGGCAATTTAAGGCACAGTTTAGTATATAAGGGAGGGAGTGTGGGACAAAAGCTTCCAGGGGTCTGCCGGGGGGGAAAGAGAAAGTCACTGACCCCAGGCACCTGAATTTAACCCTTGTAGGTGTTGCTGGACGCCCCTTCCCCTTTAATCTCATTGGTCAGCTGGGCATCCCAATTAGTGCTTCACCTGGGGAGTGGTGAAAGGGGGGAATGGGCAATGAACAGCATTTTACTCTAACTTTAGCCATATGGGCTCCCCAGTCAGAGGCACGTTTCTTATTTAGTACCATGCCTGTCAGACTGTGGAGACCCATGTGTCTCAAACAGTGCCTTCCCCTATCCCACCAGTCCCGTAATGAAAACACAGACAGGCCTAGATGGGTTGAAACAGGTGGGTCACAGTTTATTAAATTGGTAAGCAAAGAAAGGCCCTTACATTTCATAACAGGGCTCATTGCCGAAGGCCCTGTCTGCAACAGACAGGCGTGCAGGCCAATGAGCGGTTACAAACCTTTGCCCTTCTCCACATTTTCCGCCATGGAGGATCATGTGTATGACCTACACAGGACTCCGACCCCCACCCATCAACATTAGGGCCTGTTTGACTCCATCCTGTAAGCTGGACAGAAATATGTCAAGACCAATGTCCATGAGGTGAACTCCATCCGGTCTTAATAGTGCCGAGTTATCACCTTCCAGCTGGTGGTGACAAACCACAATACCACATATTCCCCTCACGAATTTCGCCATCAGCGCGTTGATCTTTCTTCTTGAATGCTCTATGGCTTTCTCATTCCTTGCGCCATGCCAGACGGCTCGTGGAATTATCTCTGACCACACCAAAATCATACCTGGGAAGAAACAGGTAAACCGTTTAATTTCTGTTGTCATCACTGTATATAGTTCGGCGATTTTGCATTTGCCCTAATCATTGCCACCGGCGTGTAACACTAATATTACCGGCCCTTTGGCCCTCCTGGAGATGTCGATTATCTCCGGGAAAAACTGTTGACATTGGAGCCCTCTGATGCTTCTCCAGTTGACCTCCAGTCCCGTGAAGCTTAGATTTTTCACTCCAGGCCGAAGCTCTGCCCTTTTTGCCGCCCAGGAGACATATGAATGTCCTAATACCCAAACTGCGGGCTTACAGACCCCTGTAAGAGACAAAATGTGCTACTTCAGCAAATCAGGTCCTATATATCTAGCGAAGCATGCGGATTTCCAACGACCCATTCTCTGCACTTCGGCTTCGCGTATCGCTTCACCATTTTTAGTGGTCATACTGGGCCATTTGATGAGTTCACCAGGACCCATGTGCCCATACAAGCGGGATCGCACTTGGATTTTCATACGCAAATGTGCAGAGCGTCGCTGCATGTGACTAAGTCCTGTTGATTAAACTGCCTTCTGACACTGTTTTTGACCACGACAACAATTCGCTACTGGGCAGCGCGCCGAGAAAAGCGATAGTGAAGGCTGCTGATATGAGGATCTCTTCGTATTGCGACTTGCATACTGATGGAGCTATTGAAATAATGTCATGCAATAATCCCAATGAAATGGGGTGACGACAATCCTGACTCGGTTGAAGCCTTTTCCAGCCTTTAATGGCTTGTTTGATGAAAAAGAACTTTGTTACGTCCACCCACCCCATTAGTTGAAAGAAAAAGGCTATTACCAATAAATGCCATTGTGCGGATGTACCCGACTCCCCTCTTTCTTTGAGCCGAATCAAAAATTCTGTTGACACTTGGTATCTTGCTCGGTCGCACTTATCGACGTGCCTATCCTGAAATAGAGAGCACCACTTCTCCCAAGCCTTACCATAGACCTGCCAGGTTGACGGTGTAATGGAGGCGCGGATTAATGGCATGAGTGATTGGCCACTGTGTCCCATAGGGATGGAGGACACTGGACACCCGATGGTTGCGCATTGGGGAGAAGGTCTTTCAAGGCTTGCCAATCAGAAAATAACAGTGAGTTAATGAGATTATCATCTGCATGTGCCACTAATCTGGCTGGGCACCAGATGTTGTTTTTCAAGCATAGTAGTGCTAGTTGGCGAAAGAGAACGAGTAAGGGCAAGGATGCAGAAGACATATAGTTTAAGCTCCTTGCGGTTCTCAGATTTTTCATTTGAAATCGAATGTTTGCGTTCCTCAACTGTTTACCCCACAGCTCCACCGACGCTACTATTGGGAAAATTTCTAGCAGGATGGGTCACACCCCCAGCTTGATGTGGTCCATAGCTCCAGCCAGCTACCTTTGCACCATGGATTCTTGTAGATTGCTGCAAAACTCTCTTTGTTACGTCCTCCTACCGTGAGCCCTAGGTCCTTGCTTGACATCTCTATCACCATGATGCAGGTATTATGGTCATTGTAGGATTGTAGAATTGTCTTCCAGACTAGTAAATCTGCCTTCAACAAGCGAGTGAGCCTAATTCTATGGCCTGGCTGGGAAATGACCTTTGTTGCCAATGATAATCGGCGAGAGAAGGCTCTGCCCACCAGCATTACATGGCTGGCAAATGTCAGCAGACCCAGCAAGGACTGCATCTGTTGGAGTGTGACTTTTTTTTTACTTCACAGAAACTTTCCAACATATGTAGTATTTTCTGTATTTTTTCTGCTGGTAAGCAAAAAACCATTGCATTGGTGTCTATTCCGATGCCAAGGAAAGGCAATACACTACATGGTTCGACCGTTTTTTCTGGTGATAGTGGTAAGCCGAAATGCCGTGATATAAATTTAAATTTTTGGAGAAGGAAGAAGCATAGTTTTTTGGGGCTGACGAACAAAAAATCAGGTAGTGAATCAGAGAATAGCTGCCTGTTTCATAACGGACTACCCAGTACAGGAAAGTACTGAGTAGCTCAAAATAGTGACACGAAAATGGAACATTCCATCGGCAAGTACATATCAAAATAATAGTGCTCGTCCACTTTGCAACCTAACAAGTGGAAGCAGTCAGGGTGCACGGGTAATAGGCGGAATGCCAACTCAATGTCTGATTTTGCTAGCAGGGCGCCGGGCCCAGCTGCTAGGACTAATTCTACTACTTTGTCAAAAGACGTATATGTCACGGACACTTCTTCTGAGGGATAGTGACCTTAACCGATTCGCCTTTTGGGTGTGACATATGATGGATCAGACAATATTTTCTGGGTTCCTTTTTAGGAATAATGCCTAATGGCGAGGTTTCAACAATTGAAAAGGACCCTCCATTCTACCTAGTTCAACCGCCTTTTAGATTTTTTGGTGCAGGATTTTGGGGAATTCACAAGCAGATTTTAGGTTATCAGCCAGGGTTGGTGTTCTTCTGAATTTGAAAGGGATAAAAAAAAACCATCTGTAAAGCCAGAGTGTAATTGGTGTGCCGCTTCTTTATAGGGGTAGAGGTTTAGCCAGAGGCCCATCGCGGTTGCGCTCACCGGGGTTATGCCTTGTAGGCACTCTGTTTGCTGACGAGTACACCTTGTTGCTGGGTGTCCCCCTTTGCAACCTGAGCAGTCGTGCTTATATCTGCATGACAAGGGGAAACGGCAGTTTCCCTCGTTAAATAGCCAGCAGGCCCCTGGTTTTTGTACAATCACTGAGTGTTGACCTGCAGCTGCGGAGTTGTTAGTGGTCATAGATGAAAAGGGGGGCTGCTTCTGTGACAGCATGAGTTTTAACCATACATCTGTCACTTTTACTCCCCAGCCTAGATCGGGCTGTAGGGCCAGCCGCTTGCGGAACACATCGTCATACCGCCACCAATCAGTACCGCCATGGGATTTATACGAATTATATATCAGATCTTGATATATGTATAATTCGGAGCAGCGTTCTGGATGCTTCTGGCCCATAATACAGCCTATGACTGTAAACGCCTGTAGCCAGTTATTCATTGTTTGTGCTATTTTTCGTCTATTTCTATCGTATAACCATTTTCTTGTCCTCTTTTCTTTACCGTCTGTTGGTCGGCTGATAATAATGACCATATGTCGACATAATAATTATTCCATATTTTTTGTCTGGTCTCTTGATCTATGTGTGCGTCTAGCAGGCTAATTTCACAGAAAAACCATCTTTGTGTAAGCTTGCTGACTAAGGTGTCATCTTGTTGTCGGTTGAACTGCATGGGCGCGTCAAGTGTGGAACTAGCGCCTTAATAGCTGAGGCTAGCTCATTCACTCCTGTATTATGCACAACGTTCTGTGTGGCGTCGTTGTTGGCTTCGAAACTCTCACCGCTGTCTGCCACAGGAGGAGTGACTCCAGGTGATGGAGGAACTCCGGCGCCCGCTTGGGTGATGGCCTGGTGCTTGAATTGGCCGGAGGCCCAGGAGATGGTGATGGGTTTCCCAGGCTGGCAGCCTCTGATGGAGCACATGACTGCTGGCGTCTGTCGTGTGCCCAAGCCTGAGTGATTTCAGGTTATGGAGGAACTCTGGTACCCGCATGGGCAATGGTTTGGTACTTGAATTGGCCGGAGGCCCAGGGAAGTGGGGATGGGTCTCCCCGGTTGGCATCGAAAGATGGAGCATGTGACTGCTGGCATCAGTCGTGTGCCCAAGCCTGAGTGACTCCAGGTGATAGAGGAACTCCGGCTCCTGCTTGGGCGATGGTCTGGTGGTTGAATTGGCTGGAGGCCCTTGGAGATGGGGATGGGTCTCCCCGGCTGGCAGCCACTGATGGCATCTGTCATGCGCCCGAGCCTGCCAATCTGGACTCTCAGATGCATCGGATCATTCCAATGTGGATGGGAAACGCCATCTAGAGGACCGAGATCTGTGGCGGCACCCATGTGAGCTGTGTCTCCGGTGGTAATGGGAGGAATGCCTGTTAGAGGGACCGCGGGAATTATGGCGGGAATCATCTGAGGAGGATGGGGAGGACGTGTGGTGTCTATGCCTATGTCTGCTGCAGCTAAGGGGGGTGTTAAGGGCGTTTATATTTGTAAAAAGGGGTTCATTGAGTGGGTTAGGGGCCATAACAATGTTTGTTAACGTTGTACTGTTTAATATGGGCGGTGGTATTACATTACCATATTGGGCTGCAATATTAAGGGTTGTGTATGGGAGGGCGAGGGCTAGTGTATATCCTTTATTAGGTGCTGCTTGGGAAATTATTTGGGGTGTTGTGGGTGTATCTGTGGTGATTGGTGCAATTACAGTTTGTGTACTTCTGCCAGCTTGCTGTAGCTGGAGGGCGCGCTCATCGATTGGGTTGGACCGATCAGCGAGCTCTGCATCCGCATTGAGGAACCTCTGCCCTGTCTCCCAGTTCCCCTGTGCAGGCAGTACGGCTGCGCGTGCAGGAGGGACGGTGTTGTCCGGGCAGAAGAAGACCCGGAAGTGATTGGGAGGAAACCGGATGTGATGTGGGGATGTGAGAGAAGCCTGACCATGACGCGCCAGTAGATGGGCGATGATAGCATGGACCCAGGCCCGGCGCGACCTGGACTGCACCTGTGAAGTGTGAGGGGCGGAGCCGTGAATGGGGCCGCGTCAAGGCCCGCGTGGCGTCCTGTGATCGATGCCTCGTCGCCCACCCAGAGCCTTTCTGGAGGGGGGAGCACCAAGCGGACCGCCTGCCTCCCTGGATTGGAGGATCAGCAGCAGGAGCTCCGGGCACCCATGTAGGAGTGGCTGGACGCCCCTTTCCCTTTAATCCTATTGGTCAGCTGGGCATCCCATTTAGTGCTTCACCTGGGGAGGGATGAAAGGGTGGAATGGGCATTGAACAGCGTTTTACTCTAACTTTAGCCATATGGGCTCCCCAGTCTGAGGCATATTCCTTATTTAGGACCGTGCCTGCTATTCTTGTGCCGATCTGGACACCACCAGAAAAAAGACCCATAATGAATTTTGAGTCCATTTGAACTATTTTTTTTGTCCCCTTTAATTCCGTCTGAATCTTGTTTTTCAGGGATTCAATCAGAACATACAACAGAAGGGTCAATGTGAATGACCCCTTATATGACTGGTACACATTGCCTTTGCTTTCTGTTACGGTTTACCACATGAACTGTCTGTAAAAATTGTGCACTTTTTTTTCTTGTGCATAAAAGAAAAATTGATGTGTCTGTGGTTTCGCTTTTTTAATCTGGAGAAACTGGTATAGATTATTATAACCACAATATTCATCATTTCACAATGTGTAGTAAATGCTTCTAATGTCTTCAGGTCAGTATTATAGGCTGTAGAGATGTATCACTTATAAAAGTTATAATTTAGTATGGTTTTCCAATGTGTCAGTATATTGGCTGCCTGTGGGGTCTTTTTATAAGCTGTCCATAAAATCTACAAATCTTGTTGGCAACCTTGGTCCTGATCCAAATAAAACAACTGGATGGACAATACTGATGACTCCAGGCTTACACAGATTAATGGTACTGACATTTTATTTGGATCAGATGCCTGAAATGCTTACACAATGGGGCACATTTATGATAACTGTAATTCTCAGACAGTGCAAACTTCGAGTAGACAGTCATAAAACGTGCCAAATTTATCAAAATGTTTTCATACTGGATGAGAAATCTGATTTTAACGCTATCTAGTCAAGTTTACACCACCCATGAGTTTGTCTACCTTGTACCAGAAATGTGCGCCACAATTTTGACGCAATATGCTACTCCTTAAGCCAGACTTCAAGTTGGACAACTCATAAAAAAGTGCCTAAAACACAAACAATGGCCCCAATTCATCAAGGTCAGTGATTTTCATGTTGATCTTGATGAGTAGGCATGCTGGAGACAGATGCTCCAGATTCATTAGGAGACACTAGCCTCTTAATGAATTGAGTGTCTGAAAAGTGGCGTGAACCTCTATGTCCATGTGTGCCATGCCACAAATCTTACCCCATTTGCCACATGGAATAAGATTTTAGGCGTAGGAACTCTGTCGCTCATCATGAATTTGTCAAGCTGGGCTTGACCCACCTCTTTTCTGTCCACGTTGTAAGACCTGAGCGAAAATAGTTTGAGAATGCTATGAGTGTCAAAACTTTAGCACGGTCTCGCATTGCACCAAATTTTGTAACTCTTCAATTTTTTTACTCTAGAATTTTGCTGACAAGAGTATCTATATTAGAAAATAAGCAGCTAAAGGACCCACCTAGATCCCTGGCCGAGCGTCATCTCTAACATCAAAATACTATCAATTTTGGCTTCTTCAGACTCTATTCTAATTTCGAATTGCATGATTGTCGCACAGGATTTGTAAATCTGTCCCATTGTGTTAATCAGGGCTGTGAAAAAGAAAATGGCTTCTCCAAATCTTTAAAGAATCTCTCCTGATATGTCAGTTTTAGTAAATCCTTATAGTTACCTTAACTCACAATTATAGAGCAATAGTTCTCCTGCCATTCCTTTATTTCTTCAAGAAATGTACAAATAAGTTAAATATCAGAGACTAATAGTTCCTCTTGTCCAACCAGAGTGTCTAACCACAGTCTGAAAGATGTTAATCTTTGTACCGTGTTAGCCAGTAGATAGAAAAATATTTAGAATTGGAGTCCTCAGTGTTGAAACCTTTTAATGGCTAACTGAAAAGATGGTAAATTACAAGCTTTCAAGTCCACTCAGGTCTAGCCTGATGAAGAGAACTGAGTAGTCTCGAAATCTTGCAATTTGTTCCCATCTTTTCAGTTAGCCATTAAAAGGTATCGATCACTGAGGACTTTCAATTCTAAGGCTATGTGCACACGTTCAGGATTTTTCATCGTTTTTGCGGCGGTTTTCCGCTGCAAAAACACTGAAAAAATGCATGCATTAAGCATCCTATTATTAGGGTATGGTTCCACGTTCTGGATAGCAGGCATTTTGGACGTAGCGGAAACCCCGCTCCGCCCAAAGCCCCGCCCCCTTCAGAACGCGTGGTGAATCCGGATGTGTTCATTGAACACATCCGAAATCGCCGCAGCGCTACATAGGACTGTGCTATTTACCTTGCGGCAACGGAGCATCGCCGTAAGGTAAATGGACATGCTGCAATCTGAAAAGATGCGCCGCATGTCCGGTTTCGCGGGTGTGCCACCCGCGTAATCGGACGCATAGTGGAGACGGGATTTCATAAAATCCCCTCCACTATGCAAGAACATCTAGCCGCTGCGGATTAAACGCTGCGGTAGAACGCAGCATTCAATCTGCAGCTAATACGGAGTGTTTCCCGCTACATGGAAACATACCCTTAGAATGCATTCCGCAACTTTTGTGTACATGCTGCGTTTTTTTCTGTGAGAAATACGCATCACGGAAAAAAACGCTGCATGTTCATTCTTTTTCCGGAATCGCGGCGATTCCGCCACCATAGGAATGCATTGAACCGCTTACTTTCCACATGTGACTATGCCCACCATGCGCAAAGTGAGCGGTTCATGTGCGGATGGTACCCAGGGTCTGGAGGAGAGGAGACTCTCCTCCAGGCCCTGGTACCATAATCGCGATATTCTCACCTTCCGGCGCCCCTGCAGCCTTCCCAGGCCAATCCCGCAACTCCCTGCGCAGGAAATACGATTTTATTAGGTATGTGTATTCCCTCTAAAAAACTAGCATTTGCAAGCGATAAATTAGCTTGCAGAAATGCTAGCGATTTTTCCAAACGATCTGTAACACATTGCTTGGAAAACTGATTGACAGGTTGGTCACATGAGTCCAAACAACGTGTTTGACAAGTGTGACCAACTTGTTCTATAGATGCCGCCTATGCCGCATCAATAGTAGAAAGATATAATGTTAAAAATAATTTAAAAAAAAATTGTGATATTCTCACCTTCCGGCTGCCCCCGCAGCCTTCCTGGTCCTCGCGATGCTCCTGGCAACTCCGTTCCCAGGGATGACTAGCGACAATGACCCCAGATGACGTAGCAATCATGCGATACCGCAACGTCATTTGGAGTCATTGTCGCAAGGCATCACTGGGAACGGGAGTTGCCGGGAGCGTTGCTTAGGAGCGGGAAGGCTGCGGGGGTCGCCGGAAGGTGAGAATATCATGATTTTTTATTTTAATTATTGTTTTAACAGGGATGTGGTACCCAGGACCTGGAGTAGAGTCTCCTCTCCTCCAGACCCTGGGTACCATCCGCACATGAACCGCTCACTTTGCGCATGGTGGGCATAGCCACATGCGGAAAGTAAGCGGTTCAATGCATTCCTATGGCGGCGGAATCGCCACGATTCTGGAAAGAGAATGAACATGCAGCATTTTTTTCAGCGATGCGTTTTTTTTTCGCAGAAAAAAATGCAGCATGTGCACAAAAGTTGCGGAATGCATTCTAATGATAGGATGCTTAATGCATGTGTTTTTTCAGCATTTTTGCAACGGAAAACCACCGCAAAAATGCTAAAAAAATGCGAAAAATCCTGAACGTGTGCACATAGCCTCGAACAGTGTTTGACATGTGTGAGCAACTTTTTACTATTGATGCTGCCTATGCTGCATCAATAGTAGAAAGATATAATGTTAAAAATAATAAAAAAAAATAAAAAATCGTGATCATCTCACCTTCCGGCGCCCCCGCAGCCTTCCTGGTCCTCGCGATGCTCACGTTCCCAGTGATGCCTGGCAACAATGACCTCAGATGATGTAGCATCACACGAGGCCGCTACGTCATCTGGGTCATTGTAGCAAAGCATCCCTGGGAATGGGAGTTGCTGGGAGCGTGGCTGAGGAGCGGGAAGGCTGCGGGGGCCGCTGGAAGGTGATAATATCACTATTTTTTATTTTAATTATTATTTTACCAGGGATATGGTACCCAGGGCCTGGAGGAGAGTCTCCTCTCCTCCAGACCCTGGGTACCATCCGCACATGAACCGCTCACTTTGTGCATGGTGTGCATAGCCACATGCGGAAAGTAAGCGGTTCAATGGATTCCTATGGCGGTCGAATCGTCGCGATTCTGGAAAAAGAATGAACATGCTGTGTTTTTTCCGCGATGCATTTTTTTCACGGAAAAAACGCAGCGTGTGAACAAAACTTGCGGAATGCATTCTAATAATAGGATGCTTAATGCATGCGTTTTGTCAATGGAAAACTGCCGCAAAAAACGCTAAAAAAACTTGAAAAATCCTGAACGTGTGCACATAGCCTCAGCATTTAACTGACAATGTCTAACTATAATGGGACGCCTCCCCAACTGGTAATGCCCACTTGTCAATGTTATGTAGATAAAAATAACATCATGCAGTTGGGCGAGGAAACAAAATCTACATTTATGTACTACATGGTAAAAACTGGCTAAAATTGTCTCTGAAAAAAAATTAGATGTATTGTTGGACAGCGAAAGCAACTTTAGTAAACGGTGCTGGGCAGTTGTTGCAAAGGCCAAAAAAAAAGAGATTAAAGTTAAACTAAAACTAACTAAACTAAAAGATTCACAATGTCCTCATCTGGCATCATCTTTGGTATTCAGGGGCACCTGATCGAGATCATTGTGAACTTCCTTGACTGACACTCAAACGGCAGCATCCTGGGTGCCTCTTGTGATTACTAGGCGCTTATGACATTATGCAGGCCTAGTGAGTACCAAGACATGTTATCCAACTTGTCTTATCACAATGTACAAATATATGAAGAGACAGTATATAGATATTTTGTAAGATCTAATTTGCAACTCGGCCTGCAGCTGTGATAAGGGGGCATCCTGTACGTCTATAGGAAAGAAGGTTTCTCCATCATCACAGGCAGCAATTCTTTACTGTGTGAGCAGTGTGTGAGACTGTGAAACTCTTCCACAAAATGTGGCCAAAAGTTTTGAGACTGAAACAAAATGTGGTTTTCACACAGTCTGTTGCTTCAGTTTTTATAATGGTGATTTGCATCAACACTAGATTGAAAAGTGATCAGATGAATTGCAAAAAATGCAAAGTCTTTTCTTCCATGAAAATTAATCTCAAAAACCCCATGTCCACTGAATTTCAGCCCTACCACAAATTGACCTGTTTACATAATTTCATTAATCTTCTCATTAGCTCCAGAGAAAGTGTAAACAAGGACTAGGCAGCTGATATCACTCTATTATGCTGACTTGAATTATAAGAGCTGCCTGGTTGCTTTAAATGTAGGCTGATGCTTGAAGTCAATATCTTCTACTGTTAACTATGGTTATCTCCAAGGAAACGTGTATTCATCATTGCTTTACTTCAAAAGGACTATACAAGCAAGTACACTGCTGCCAGTAAAATTGCTCCTAATTAACCATTTTTCAGATCTTCAAAGAGAGAATTTCAATTGTGTAAAAGTTTTCAGGGCGCCTGAGAAAATCCAACAAGTGCCAGGGCTGTCTTCTACAGAGGATTGTGCTACGGGATCGGTTCAACACCAGTGCAGACTTTGCTCAGGGATGGCAGCAGGCAGGTGTCAATACATCTGCATGCTCAGTGAGGTGAAGGCTTTTGGAGCCTGACATAATGTCAAGAAGGGCAGTAAAGAATCCACTTCTCCAAGAAAAACATCGACAGACTGACATTCTGCAGGAAGTACATGGATTGGACTGCAGAAATCTGTTCTAAAGATATTTCTCTGATAAAGCCCTCTTCAGATTGTTAGGGACATTTGGAAAGATAAATAGAGAAAAAGGTGAGCGCTATGTTGAGTCCTGTATCATGCCAACAGTATTTCTGAGACCTTTCCGGGTTATGGTATCTGTTCATCAAAGGGAGTGATCTCATAACATTTCCTTGAGTAAAGAATGGTATCTAAACCTCTTCTGAGGCCTCGGTCACATGTCTGTGTTTAAACACGGATGTGAAAAATGATATCAGTCATCAGTGTTTTGTATCAGTCTGTCATCTGTGTCTCCGGTTTTATCACCAGTGGGTCAGTGTTTCTCCGATATGGATATAGAAAAATGGATGTTACAGTGATGTCATCCGTGTGCTGTACGTGGTTTTCACAGACCCATAGACTTGTATTGGCCCTTGTCATCTGTGCTGCTGTAAAATAATGCACATGTCTCCTTGTGCTTTGTATGGACATGTTCATAATACCAAAGATTACAATGGATATGTGTGCTATACGTGAAAAAAACAGATACCACACATTCTGAAAGCACAGACGTACAAAGGAGGCCTAAGACCTACTTCTCCCAATAATCCAGCTGCAATTTGGTGATGAACCATGCTTTTTCCAGCATTGATGGGGACCATGTCACAAGGCGTAAGTGATAACCAAGTGGCTCAGTGAATAAAGCATTGAAATTTTGGGTTCATGGACAGGAAATTCCTCATATCAATCTCATTGAGGGCCTGTCGTCAATTATCAAAGAGCGGGAGGACAAACAAAAACAAGAAATTGTAATAAACTCCAAGCACTGACTAGACAATGGGTTGTCATCACTCAGGATTTGGCCAGAAGCTGATAAACAGCATGTCAGGGAGAATTGCAGAAGTCTCAAAAAATAAGTCAACACTGGAAATATTGAGTCTTTCCATAAACTTGATGTATTTGTCAAGGAAAATGTAAAAACTTATGAAATTGTTATAATTGTACTTCAGTAACTATAGAAACATCTGACTAAAAGATCTAAAAACACTGAAGCTGCATACTTTGTGAAAGTCAGAAGATGTTTAGCCACGGATGGTGGAGTCACGAAACAAGCTCAATGAGGAGCTGGATGCCTGCCGTGAACAATATGTTTCAGCCTTGCAGGTCATGAGCACTAAGTTCTGTGATGGGACATTGATCCAGGGAACTTGTCTAATTGCTATTAAAGGGATTGAAACTATATTTTCTCCTCATTGGGCAATGATCTTCTGCCTCATAGGGTTTTTGGGCTTTTGCCTTCCTCTAGATCAACATGTTAGGTTATAGGATGAGTTCGATGGACTTATGTCTTCTTTCAGCCTTAAAACTGTGAATTTATAAATTTGCTGGAAAAAAAACTAAGAAACAACTCAGAATTATGGGAAAAGATTTTTTTTTCACATGGAATACAATTATTTGCTAGAACAGACGTCAGGAGTTGTGATGTGGCCTCTTTAATTGTTAGAATAATGGGCAGGTGACCATCTTAGTCTTTCATACATGCCTATGGCAGTCATCTTTTCTGGTCATTCTGGAATCATGTGGATATTAGTGATGAGCGAATGTGCTAGGATAAGGTGTTCAACAGCCGCAACACATGCAGGGATGACCTGCTTGTTAAGAAATCTCTGCATGTGTTGCGGCTGTCGAACAACCACGAGACATGCAGGCGCCGGGACTCGAACATAGTTTTCAAGCACGCCGAAGACACTCGATTAGCACACGAGCATGCTTGGATAACACCTTATCTGAGCATATTCGCTCACCAGTAATGGATATCCATCTACTGCCAGTGTGCGCAATTACATTTTTTAAATGAGAAAACGCTAAGTAATCAAGTACGCTCTGAGGCTCAAAAAGTTATATATTTTTCCAGAATGGTTAGATGGATCTGTAAGACGCTAACCTCTTGCTTTTCTCCCTTTGCCTGCACAATGGGCATTTTTTCCTAACTACTTTTTGCTACCTTGATACTTTGTTATAGTTTTCCAGTATGTCCTTATGCTTACTCAATTTTTACCACTAGATGGAGCCACACTCATAAGTTAAATAAAGTGCTTTGTAATAGACACTATGTTCTGTGTGCAATGAGAAGTGATTCCAGCGCTGATTTGCCTGAGCTTTCTCTACCCATAGTGCGCCCTCCAGGCAAGAAAGCACCACCAATCACCAGAGGGAGGCAGACAATGCTAAACCAGTGGGCAGAATTGCACCGAGCCCCTCGGTCACACAACAAGGGTGCAACGAACGCGCATCCTAACTTGCATTCTTTATTAAACTTCAGTTTCTGCAGAATGGAGCCATCAGTTACAACACTAAGGAGAAAAGTCAGACAGCCATATAACTTGGAAGAGGATCGCAAAGCAACGCTCGTTGCCTTCTGCAAATCCATGGCATTTTGCAAAATTCAAGTTAAAACTCTGTCTCAACCACAACATATGACTCTAAACTAATAGGTTTCTTATTAATGCATCCACATAGCTACAGCTGTATCTGCTGTACTGTATCACATCATAGCCACTTCTACACAATGTAGTGGTCACGTCACATCCAAGGATTGTTTATGGCTGGAAAATCTGCAACAAATTCAGAAAATTCTTCAAAAAGTCACAAAGCTCCATTTAGAAACAACATAGAAGTAAAAACCTAGGAATGGATCTTGTTTTATATGTTTCCACTGTTTGCAATGGAAAAACCCAGCAAATTTTGTAGCAGAAAATTCCCAATATGTAACCGTAGGAAAAGTTCCTCCGATGAGTATTTGGTGCATCAGTCATTCTGCGTATTTTCACGGTGCAACAAACGCAACGTTTTACCGTTCCAGCAAAGTGGACGGGATTTCTAGAAGTCTAATACCATCTGTGCTTTTTTCTTTACGATGTGGAAACTGACCCATGGTAAATATAATTTAAATTTAATTTTAAATATATTTAATTTGTGGATTTTCCCCATAGACTTGAATGAGATGATAAACGCTTATGAGTTTTCAGTGCTTTTCAGCGATGGAAATCAGCTAAATATGCATGTAAAAACAAATTATTGGCCTAGGTTAGTGGCACTTCCAATATATAAATAATCCTACAGATAAAAGGAAGCAAATGTCAAATTTATTTTGAAATTTTTTTTACATACTTTATTAAACATATAGAGTACAATACAAATTTAAACAATAGGGGATACAAATACGAAACTAACTGCATGCACAAGGGTATATAAATTATCTCATACCAAATGATTAATGTATAGCATGTTTACTCTATCAGAGAAAATTGACCCATAGTGTCAAATATGATGGATAGTAGAACTATGGTTCAAGGGTCACATAAAAATTATTCGATGAACAGGAATTCTAGGGGAGATATAGACTGGATACCATAGCTAGGGACTAAGTAATGATGTATTATGCAAGCATGTGGGTAACAAATAGGGAAGGAAGGAAAACTCATAGAGATAAATTATACATGACCTGTGGGTGCAGAACAGCACCCCGACGCGCGTTTTGCGTTAGCTTCTTCCTGGGGAGGTTTTCTGTGTGGGGAGTTGGTGAATATGCAGTCTTTTTTATACCATGTTTACTCAGTAGTGGAATGGCATGATTGTGGCACTTCCATCGATGGGAACCAAATTTGACGTCACTGCAGATCTGCGTCTCACGTCACTGGTCCATGCCCCCCCTCCGATGCAACGGACAGGGGGGCAGAGCCAGCGATGATTCAGACGTTTTTCCACGGAGACCCGCATTCCGGGGGTCTGAGGAAGCGCACTCTGCTCCAGGGGAGGTGATCTTATTATGGTATATTTAAGTGGCTATGCTTCGTGTCACGGAATATGTGAAATACCTAGGCGTTGTGTGTTCCCTGCCTTTCCCTAAGTTTGCGCAATATAGGTGCGTAGTAATAGCAGGCTGCATGGACTGAAATGATTTGGACCGGGGGAAGAGCTAACAGCAGCTCAGACGTGATTCAAGGGACTCATATCCCTAGTGTTAAAGGATTGTGTTCTACTTTGGGGGAAGTAATTTAAGTGGGATATGTGGAGTAGTTAGGGATCTGCTTATCCATAGCTACTATGCAGGACCAACTATAGAAAAAGCCTTTGGATCAAAAGGTCCAAAATGGGGATTTTTTTCCCTGCAACGATTGTATAGCTTGCCCTAACATGTCACAAGTATGTAAACCTTTTTTTCAAAATACATTTGGCATTTGCTTCCTTTCATCTGTAGGACTATAAATATGTATGTAACCTGCAATTATCAGTAGAGTTATATCAATGTTAAATGGTATGAGGTTTCCAAAGCAAAGCACTTTTATTTAAAACATGACAAAAGAGGCAAAAAAAATCAATAAAACTGCATGTAAAAAATGCAGTCAAAAAAGCAATAAAAAATGCAAATAATCTAATTGACCAATTAAGCTGCCAAAAAATGTAGTCTAAAGGTGACCGAATTAGCCAACAACTGATCTGGCATGAGCATAGATTTTATATGTGGCCCATGATTGTAAATAAATTCTAGTTAATGCTTGTTTTGTAGTCTGTAGACATGGAGACACATAGTTCTGCATAGGAGCTGTGTACACAAAACTATAGGAAGCATTTTATACCATTTGTAATATTGCTTTCCTTTCTATTTAGATACATAGAGATGATAAAAAAAGTGGACATGTGTATTATGCTAAGCGTCAAAATGCCTCCTCTCTGATGGTCAGGTGCTGTGTTTTCATACATATCAATGAGCACTTGGCTATACATAGACATGATTCTATGTGCAGATCCCAGTAATCATGGTGATTATTATTTTATTATCACTACTAGAATTCATCTTTTACTTATTTATAGGAGACCTGCATTCTCATGTCTGCTATGCCCCAGCCCCAAACATCCCCACACCCCTCTATGATAACAAGGGCAGATCCGTGGTGTAGGTTAGGTAGAGGCGATGACACATTGCACCAAGAGTGACTGCGAGACAAAAGGCTCATAGTGTTTTCTTACACAATCACATGGCAGCCAGCTTTCATGACCATACTGGTTCTTGTAGCACTTTTTCATTATTTATTATAGGGCAGTACTAATTCGTTATATCTATGATTTACAAATTGCGTGTTTTATTATATACCGCAATGAAAAGAACTACAGCTCAGAGACGAGGAGCTTTCAGCTATAGCTCGCAAGAAATGTATATCAGCTGCCATGTTTGCATTCTTTTCTGAGTCAGGCCATGTTCCCGAGAGCAAAAACTCAGCTTTTTTTCCACTGTACAGTCATGGCCAAAAGTTTTGAGAATGACACAAATATAATTTTTACAAAGCTACTGCTTCACTTTTTCTAATGGCAATTTGCATATACTCCAGAATGTTATAAAGAGTGATCAGCTTAACAGCAATTACTTGCAAAGTCAATATTTGGCTAGAAAATGAACTTTATCCCCAAAACACATTTCAACATCATTGCAGCCCTGCCTTAAAAGGACCAGCTAACCTCTTTTCAGTGATTGCTCCATTAACACAGGTGTGGTGTTGATGAGGACATGGCTGGAGATCAATCTGTCATGATTAAGTAAGAATGACACCACTGGACACTTTAAAAGGAGGCTGGTGCTTGGCATCATTGTTTCTCTTCTGTTAACCATGGTTATCTCTAAAGAAACACGTGCAGTCAACATTGCAATGCACAAAAATGGCCTAACAGGGAAGAGTATCGTAGCTAGAAAGATTGCACCTCAGTCAACAATCTATCGCATCATCAAGAACTTCAAGGAGAGAGGTTCCATTGTTGCCAAAAAGGCTCCAGGGCGCCCAAGAAAGACCAGCAAGCACCAGGACCGTCTCTTAAAAGTGTTTCAGCTGCGGATCGGGCTACCAGCAGTGCAGAGCTTGCTCAAGAATGGCAGCAGGCAGGTGTGAGTGCATCTGCAGGCACTGTGAGGCGGAGACTCTTGGAGCAAGGCCTGGTCTCAAGGAGGGCAGCAATGAAGCCACTTCTCTCCAGAAAAAACATCATGGACAGACTGATATTCTGCAAAAGGTACAGGCAGTGGACTGCTGAGGACTGGGGTAAAGTTATTTTCTCTGATGAATCCCCTTTTCGATTGTTTGGGACATCAGGAAAACGCCTCATTCGGAGAAGACAGGGTGAGCACTACCACCAGTCTTGTCTCATGCTCAACTGTTAAGCATCCTGAAACCATTCATGTGTGGGGTTGCTTCTCAGCCAAGGAATCGGCTCTCTCACAGTCTTGCCTAAAAACACAGCCATGAATAAAGAATGGTACCAGAATGTCCTCCAAGAGCAACTTCTCCCAACCCTCCAAGAGCAGTTTGGCGATCAACAATGCCTTTTCCAGCATGATGGAGCACCTTGCCATAAAGCAAAGGTGATAACTAAATGGCTCAGGGAACAAAACATAGAGATTTTGGAGACGGGTGTACAAACAAAAACCTAAAAATTCTGACAAAATGAAAGCACTGATTGTGAAAGAATGGACTGCTATCAGTCAGGATTTGGTCCAGAAGTTGATTGAGAGCATGCCAGGGAGAATTGCAGAGGTCCTGAAGAAGAAGGGTCAACACTGCAAATATTGACTTGCTGCATTAACTCATTCTAACTGTCAATATAAGCTTTTGTTACTCATATGTTTGCAATTATATTTCTGTCTGTAATAAAAACATCTGTCAAACACACATAAAAACCAGAGGGCAGCAGATCATGTGAAAATATAATATTTGTGTCATTCTCAAAACTTTTGGCCATGACTGTAGATGCCCGCACTAAAATACACAATAGCAATCTGCTCATATTATTGCATTTTTAATGGGTTTTTGATGCAAATTTTGGTTTAAGGGTTAAAGTATCTCCTTGTGGAGAGTGACATGCCAGTGTAGAGAGACTTATAATAATAATCTTTATTTTTATATAACGCTAACATATTCCGCAGCGCTTTACAGTTTGCACACATTATCGTCGCTGTCCCCGATGGGGCTCATAATATAGATTCCCTATCTGTATGTTTTTGGAATGTGGGAGGGAAACCGGAGGAAACCCACGCAAACACGGGGAGAACATACAAACTCCTTGCAGATGTTGTCCTTGGTGGGATTCGAACACAGGACTCCAGCGCTGCAAGGCTTATAGGCCAAGCCTTCTGAGAAATTAAAATGCAAATTGCCTCTTCAGAGAGGAAGAGGACTTGCACTCCAGTGCCATCTACTTGAGGCAGCTTTCGTAAAAGTCTATATCAACCTTTTAACGAGCCTTGCCATATGACGTAGGATAAAAGTCAAACCAGAATCTTAATTTGCAGATGCATGTTTCAGGGTGTGGCCGCTCCTCAGTGTAAAGCAAGCAATCTAATTTGACTCTATGAGAGGCCTCTGACTGAAGGTCTAAGGGGTAACAATTCTCCTTGTGGAGAGTGAAATGCCTGACATGCCAGAATAAGGAGGCTTATAAGCTATGCAAACCACAAGTAGAGACGTTACCCCTTTCAGAGGCGTCTCACAGCCAAATCAGATTTCATGCTTTGCACTGAGGAGGGGCAACACATCGATTATCCTAAGTCATGTGCAAGGCTTGTTATAGAGTCGATATTAACTTTTAGAATTGCTATTTCCAATAAGTGGCACTAGAGTTCAAGTCCTCTTCCTCTCTGAAGATGGAGATTTGAAATATCATTTTGAAATCTGCTTTTCCAGGTAGAAACAACAGGATCCTGCAATTGCATTTTTTTACATACATTTTTTTCAGGCTCTCGAAAGAAACCTATAGGAAACAAAATGCTCAAAAAACATACACAATTCAACAAAGTCTTAAAGGGAATCTGTCACCTCATTTCTGGGCTATAAGCTGCGGCCACCGCCATTAGGGCTTATCTACAACATTCTGTAATGCTGTAGATAAGCCCCTGATGTAACCTGAAAGATAAGAAAAACAAGTTAGATTATAATCACCCGGGGGCGGTCCGGTCCGATGGCGTTGCAGGTCCGGGTCCAGCGCGTCCCATCTTCATGCGATGACGTCCTTTTCCTTGCTCCTGTCACGGCTCCTGCGCAAGCGTAATTCTCTGCCCTGCTGAGGGCAGAGTAAAGTACTACAGTGCGCAGGCGCCGGGAAAGGTCAGAGCGGCCCAGCGTCTGCGCACTGCAGTACTTTACTCTGCCCTCAACAGGGCAGATCAGTGCGCCTGCACAGGAGCCGTGACAGGAGCAAGGAAGAGGACGTCATCGCATGAAGATGGGAGGCGCTGGACCCGGACCTGCAATGCCCATCGGACCGGACCGCCCTCGGTGAGTATAATCTAACTTGTTTTTCTTATCTTTCAGGTTACATTGGGGGCTTTTCTACAGCATTATGGAATGCTGTAGATAAGACCCTAATTGCGGTGGCCGCATCTTATATCCCAAAAATGAGTGACAGATTCCCTTTAAAGTGGACAGTGGCATAAGTTTTTATGAAATCACATCCACTTTGCATGAACTTGTAAATGCTGCGGATTCTCTGCACAAAAGGGCAGCGGAAAAAGTGCAGAACTTACGCTATGTGGAACATGGCCTGAGAAATACCAGAAATTGGCTCTTAGGGCCATTGTTGTCCATGTTCCCTAATAGGACACATAGAAGAGGAGTCACCTGCAAAGTAAGCACAGTAAGGACTG
>JARQOD010000002.1:539358091-539400367 GCA_033576555.1 Oophaga sylvatica
AAAAGGCTAGTAACTTAGTGCATTAAACTTTTGTTTTTGCAGTAAGAATAAAATCCTTTTAAAAATTTCTTTTTCCTCTCTCCCTCTCTCTCTCTCTCTAATTATTCTGGTATTTGGTAAATATTAATAATTATGGTAATTGTAATTGTCCTAAAAAGGGAAAGGTTTATTCTGATTCCAGTCAATATTGGAAAAACATGAATAGTGTCTCTTACCTACTCAAAAAAATAAAGGGAACCTCAAATAACACATCCTAGTCTAAATGAATGAAATATTCTCATTGAATACTTTGTTCTGTGCAAAGCTGAAAAATCATCAATGGAAATCAAATTTTTGAACCAATGGAGGCCTGGATTTGGAGAGACCCCCCAAAAGAAAGGGGAAACAAGTCAAAATGATGCTCATTTTGGTGTTGGCCTCTACGTGCCGTAGACCCCCTTTACAACTCCTGGGCATGCTCCAATGAGGTTGCGGATGTTCTCCTGGGGGATCTCCTCCTAGACCTGACTAAAGCATCCGACAATCATGGCCCAGTCTGTGGTGCAACGTGATTTGGTGGATGGAGCTAGACTGCTGTCCCAGATGTGCTCAATCGGATTCAGGTTGGAGAATGGGCAGGCCATCCATAGCTTCAATGCCTTCATCTTGGATGGCATTTTTTGGAGGGCCACACACCCCTCCATGTGCTCGCCAGGGTAGCCTGACGGCATTAGGTCCGGAGATAGCCTCAGACCCCTTGTAAGACCATTGAGGTGCGGTTGGCCCTGGGTTCCTCTAATGCAGGACAATGCCAGACCTCATGTGGCTGGAGGGTGTCAGCAGTTCCTACAAGATGAAGGCATTGAAGCTATGGACTGGCCTACCCATTCCGCAGACCTGAATCCGATTGAGCACATCTGGGACAGCATGTCTAGCTCCATCCAACAACGTCACGTTGCACTACAGACTGTCCAAGAGTGACGGAGCTTTAGCCCAGTTAGGAGGAGATCCCACAGGAGAACATCCACAACCTTATCAGGAGCATGCCCAGGCATTGTAGGGGGGTCATACAGGCACGTGGAGGCCACACATACTACTTAGCATCATTTTGACTTGTTTCCACTTTCATTTTGGGGGTCTCTCCAATCCAGGCCTCCATTGGTTCAAAAATTTGATTTCCATTGATGATTTTTTAAGTAATTATGTTGACAGCACATTCAACTTTGTACAGAACAAAGTATTCAATGAGAATGTTTCATTCATTTAGATCTAGGATGTGTTATTTGAGGTGACCAAAAAATGCCCAAAAGAAAAATGCCCACAGGAAAAATGCCCACAGAAAAAAAGCCACAGTCATGAATGCCCACAGGAAATTTGCCCACACGGAAATTGCCCACACGGAAATTTGCCCACACGGAAATTTGCCCACACAGAAAATTGCACACAGGAAAAATCCGACACAGAAAATCGCACACAGGAAAAATGCCCACAGTTATGATTGCCCATAGGAAAATTGCCCACAAGGAAAAGAAATTGCACACATGGCCAAAATAACAGTTTATAAAAATGTATAATAACAATAACTCCATTTAATTAAACATTCATTGCACACCTGCAAGGTTGACATTTTACTGCAAATTAGCCAATTCCAAATTGGCCAATGGGAGATTGCCCACCTTCTTCACTCTTGCTTTTACATCCGAGGGGGTTTACTATAAGAGCCGAGGTGAATCGCTCGCCTCAGGCGGCCACCACTGGTGGAGAGAATGCTTCACAGCAGAGAGATACGGGCCACATGTCTGCCTCAACATGCTGTTCTCTCCCGGCACCAGGTAGCACCGGAAACAGGAGTTTTGGGCACTGGTCAGAGCAGGCCTAGTGAGGGGTGGTTTATAGCAAGCAAGGCGTGAGAGGGGGGAGGGCTTGCGCTGCATCCAGCTGCTCAGTTCCCCAGGCCCCAGCATCCTGTGCATGATAGCTGGAGCGGAAACAGCTGTACAGCGACTGTGTCCCGGATGGCGTCAGGTTGCAGGCCTGGGACTTGTGGGCGGTCAGCTGCAGCCTGCGTGAAAACCGAGACGCAGCCTTCCAGCCTCTGCAGAGAGACCCTGGGAGCGCTGGGAACAGGTAATACGGGCTGAGAGCCATTTGGCGATAATACCCCTTTTAAAAATGTATAGTAACAACAATACTCTATTTTATTATACAATCATTGCACACCTGCAAAGTAGCCATTTTACTGCAAATTAGCCAATCTCCTTAAGTACTTAAGTTTATCTTGAACCTGGGGGTAGTCCTCTACAGAGGTGGCAACTGTCTGATACAGTGCAGCAAGAGACATCAGTGTCATTTTTGCATCGATAATACTTTCATATTCTGTCTTCAAACCAACATTTTTTATTTTCTAATGAGGCTCTGACACAGATGGAAATAACAAACTTTGACCTCAGCATGTGGAAAGGCAACCCTTACTGCAGTTATACAAGCCTTCTCAAAATCAACTAAAACTTTTGAGGTGCCAGATTTGGAATCAACAGCTTCATTATTTCAAATTCTCTTATACGTCCTCATAATCTTTGTTTGTAGTAAAATGTACAAACATGGTGGATATGAGTTACCCACCTTGGCATGCCAAGTGTACAGTGGGTAAAACATATTGGGCACTGTATCAAAAGTGCCACTCTATAGATGGTATCTTTGTTCAGTTCCAGCATAAGATCTCTATCGCCTAAAACCAGAATTCTATTTCTATGTCCTTTCCGGAATCATGAAGGAGCAGTTGACTGTACTTTTCCGAATATCAAACTTGATAGTTTTGGGGTTAGGCAAATTAACATCTGTTCTATGATGGAGAAGGCTTCTCGCAAGAGATGATTGTCTTGGCATATGAGCCAAGACATCATTTACTCAAACCCGGAACAACACCTTTCCCATCACATTGCAAGGAGTGCATTTAACGCTCTCAGTCTTCTCTCATTTTGCTTCTGGCAACATTTGCTGTTGGTTCTTGAACTACGTTGCCATCTTTTGTTTGATAATTGAATGGCTTTTATGAGCGATGCAGCTACATCTCCAAGTCACCCACTGCATTGATAGTGTGAAATGCCAGATATTCAAACCCCATGTAATTCAGAACTTTGTTGTTTCTCTGGCTACTGAAAACTCCCATTGTTTGCACTACAAGAAGAAATAGAATAGTTTAGATAAACTAAAAATATACTTTTAGGGTGAAAACACACGGGTGTTTGAAAATCGCATAATCTTTGAAAAGTATTATTTATTTTTTTTATTTGCAAAGCAAAACACATGCATTTTTGCATTGTGATAAAAGAGTAGGAAAAAAATGTAGGGATGAGTGATCTGACAGGAACAGGGCAATTTTACCGATTGTCACTCATGGTTATCGGCAGCTCCGTTTCCGAGAAGGGACCGCCCAGACTGATGCAGGTCCCGTCCGGGAGGCTGTTTACTGATGGGCTACTCTGGCTTCCCTTTGGTTTTCCCGCTGAGACCTGGTGATGCATTATCACATCGTCACTGTCGCGTACGCCATAAAAGGGCTGCAGAAACAGGAAGGGGGAATTTTGGGGACCCCCCCTCCACGTTATGCAGTTCTTCCTGCATTTTTTCTTGCCCCAATTGCATGTGTTTTTTGGGACATTTTTTTTTAAACCACCATTGATTTCAATGGAAAACAGTCCGCAATTTATGCGACTTGAAAAAGAACGGCATGTCATCATGATTCCCACCACAAATAAACAGTAATATGTCTTGAGTGAGATAATATTTTTAGATAGTTTTAAGCGGAACCCTGGATATCCGTTACCGCTCCGATGGGAACCGGACCCAATCGGTTTGGGTTCCCATAGAAATCTATGGTAAAAACTATATCGGGCGGACACCCCTTTCCCCAGTAACACAGAGAGACCCCCGCCTGCCGTGACACCCCCCACTCGGGGACATGTGGACACCCCGCCCACGATGACTACCTGTGTTGATCCTTGCTATGCCCCAGGCAGGAACCATTGCCCCTTTGGGGGGCATACCGGGGTGGGAAAACCCCCACCCCCTGCTCTTGTCCTGCAAAAAAAAAAGCTCTACGCCCGGGGTTTTCTCAGAGCCGCCCCCACCCGCTCCCCCGTTCCGGGTAAAATTATGACGCATCGTATGTGAGCCGTGCGGCGGCGTCCCCCGGCATGTGACCGGGAAAGGGGAGGAGTGGACCGCACACGCAACCTGGTGAGTGTGTTTTTTTGCTTTGCGGGTCTCCCCTGCACACCCTCAAAATGATACCTCCCAACCCCCCCGGGATTGAGCAGGACAGCCCCGATTCTGACCCCCCCGTCCCGCGTCCCGGCCCCGCTGAGGACACAAGGTCCCGCGTAAAAAGGCCGCCACCCCCCATGCACCCCTTCCGCCCCCCTGTCTCACACTCACCTCACAGAGCTGCAATGCTGCATTGCGAAAATTTCTGTGCCCACAGGACCTGTGATGAGGTCACGGGAGGGGGGATCAGGGGGTCACATGATCAGTGTCCTCTTTGTGTGCGACTCTGCTGTGCTGTTGAAAGGTGCGGGATAAAGGTAAGGTTGGGGGGTCGGGACTCGGGTTTACGTGTGGATGTAGCAGTGCTGTAGTGTTACAAGCTGGATGAGCAGAGCCGGTGTTACGAGGTGTAGGAGGGGCCGTGGTGTAAAGGGTTTGTGGGGGAGCCGTGTACGAGGTGACGGAGGGGGAACCGGTGTGTACAGAGGGGAGGTGTGTGACGGGTGTACGGAGCAAGCCGGGTGTGACGGGGGAAAGGGCAAGGGTGTACGAGGTGTATGAACGGGCGTGTGTGTCGGGGGTGTAACGGAGTGGGCCGTTGTGTCGAGGTGGTTTGTGAGTGATTAGTGAAAAGAGGTGTACAGAGCAACCCGTGTGTGTACGGGGTGGATGTGCAGGCTGTATTTGGGTACAGGTGTACGGAGCAGAGCCGTGTGTGTACGAGTTGGATGTAGGGGGACCGTGGTGTCAAGTTGGAGGGGAGGGGGAGCCGCGCTTTGAGGTGCACGGAGCAAGGCTACTTTTCCTTGCGTTTTCTTGCGCACGCATCGTGGCACATAAAACGCATTAAAAAAACGCTGAAAACGCTTATAAACGCGCGATATTTACCATTAGGGCCAAAACGCAGGTTTTTATGCGATTTTTAACGTTTTTTTCTGGTTTGCGTTTTTTTGGCCATGGTTTTCTACGTGTCACATTTTTTATCAACCGTCTCTATGTCCATCATCTCTGTCTCTAACATCTGTATCAAAATCTGTCCTTTTCATCTGCTCTATATCTCATATCTCTTCCTATAGATCAACTCTGTCTCTATCATCTCTGCTCTATATCTCTGTCTCATCATCCTGTCTCATCTCTTCTCTTCCTGTCCTATCACCTGTCCTATCTCTTATCATCTCTGTCTTATCATCTGATAACTCTGTCTTATCATCTCTTCACTCTGTCTCTATCATCTGTATCAATCTTTCTCAGATCTGTCTCTATCATTCTGTCTCTATTCTTGTCTCTATCATTTTCCTATCAATCACATCTTCTTATTATTTCTGTTCTACATCGTCCTTTTTATCATCTCTTCTCTACTCTGTCTCATATCTCGTCTCTATCATCTGTCTCTATCATCTCGCTTATCATCTCTATCATCCTGTCTCTTTTTGTTTATCATCTCTGTCTCTATCTCTTCTCTATCACTTACATCTGTCTCTATCACTCTATATTGTCTCTATATCTCTGCTCTTCTCTGTCTTTCAGCTTTTTTTTACACTCCTCACAAAAAATGACTTGTGGGGGGGGTTTAAACAAAATGTTTGACATTTTTTACACCAAAAAAGCGTGCCGCAAAAGCGTGCAGTGCAAAGCCTTGCGCACGCCAGCGCCCCATAGACTGCAATGTTTTTTTTTGCAATAGCGCGCACACGTGCGCACGCGTTTTTTTTTAAAAAATTGGGGAAAAAAAAATTCAACATGAGCACTAGCGCTATGTGCCACACCTGAAAATGCGCGAGCCGCCAAAAAGCAAAATAAAAGCGTGCAAGCCTAGAACCCCCGCCCCCCCATGTTGATAGGGGAAAATTGCCTGCCCGATAGGGGCCTGATGCGCTGCGCATGATGCGTGGCAAAAAAAATGCAAGTGTGAAGTAGCCTAACCCCACCTGTACGGGCCGGGCGGGCCCGCGGAGAGGGGGACGGAGCGGGGCCGCGCATTACGAGGGCACGGGCGAAGCCGCGCTGTACGAGGGCACGGAGCGGGGCCCGCGTGTGCGAGGGGGATGTAGCAGTGCTGTAGCCCCCCCCCCCCCCCCCCCCCCCCCCTTTTTTTCCCCCCCCCCCCCCCCCCCCCCCCCCTTTTCCCACCCCCCCCCCCCCTTTTTTTTCCCCTTTTTTTCCCCCCCCCCTTTTTTTCCCCTTTTTTTTTTTCCCCCCTTTTTTTCCCTTTTTTTCCCCCCCCTTTCCCCCCACCCCCCCCCCCCCCCCCCCCCCCTTTTTCACCCCCCTTTTTTTTTTTTTCCCCCCCCCCCCCCCCCCCTTTTTTCACCCCTTTTTTTTTTCCCCTTTTTTTCCCCCCCTTTTTCTTTCTTTTTTTTCCCCCCCCTTTCCCCCCCCCCCCCCTCCCCCCTTTTTCCCCTTTTTTTTTCCCCCCTTTCTTTTTTTTTTTTCCCCCCCTTTTTTTTCCCCCTTTTTTTCTTTCTTTTTTTCCCCTTTTTTTTCCCCACTTTTTTTTTTTCCCTTTTTTTCCCCCCCCCCCCCCCCCTCTCTTTCTTTTTTTTTTTTTTTTTCTTTCTTTTTTCTTTCTTTTTTTTTTTTCCCAAACGTCTTTTTTCCCCCCTTTTTTTTTTTCCCCCTTTTTTTCCTTCCCCCGGGTTTTTTTCCCCCCCTTTTTTTTTTTTGCTTTTTTTTTTTCCCCTTTCTCTGTTTTTTTTTCTTTCCCGTCTTTCTTTCTTTCTCTCTCTTTCTTTTTTCCCATCTTTCTTTTTTTTCCCTTTTTTTTTTCCCCCTTTCCCTTTTTCTTTCCCCCCCTCCCTCTGTTCTTTCTTTCCCCTCTTCTTTCTCTCTTTTTTTTTTCCCCTTTTTTTGTTTATTTCTTTCCTCTCTATTTTCCTCTTGTCTTCTTTTCCCCTCTTTTTTTCTCTCTCCCCTTTTTCCTCTCTGTTTTCTTTTTTCTCTCTCTGTTCTTCTTTTACTCAGTACCATGTTCCCATTTCCTCACTGTGCCCTCAGTACCTCAGTGTATCACCGTGCTAAATGGGGGTGGTTGGGGTGGACATGGGGGTTTATAGTTTGGGGAAAAGGGCATTTTGGGGGGGGGCCTAAAATATGCCCCGCGTGCTGCGCGCCACAACCTTTGTCCCCTTTCCATTTCAAAATTGGAGGGATGGGAATGTGAAAAGTGTGCAATGAATGGCCTTTTCATAATCATAAAACAACATTATGGGAAGCCCTGGATATTCTGCAATACTGCAATAATCCCGATCCAGATGGATCACTGTGCCCTCATACCAAGCGGGTAAAAGGGTCCGCCCCGATAGACAGCTCATCCCCAGTATAAGTTCCTTGCATCCTATGAAAACCACAGATAGCACAGGATAACGGAGGACAGATAAGAGTAATTCCCCCTTTCAGTCCTATTAACACCCCAAAATAGTGATAACTGCTAAGGTAATGTATAGAGTTTCTGCATTTCCCATGTAACACCACAGTAACACAGTAAAACTGCGACAGGTAATGTAGTAAGGGTTTTGGGAGTCCTATGTAACACCACAGATAACAGTGATACTCCAAAGTACAGGGAAAGCAGTAGATGTTTCTGCAGTCCTATGTAACACCACAAATAAAACAGTGATACCTGTGAGTACAGATAGCAGTAATAGATATCCCCTGGATCACACGGCGTGCTGTTTTTTCCTGAGCTCAGTATGTGCTCCATGTGCTGAGCTGGGGGGAGGTGTAAGGCAGAATCAGTGAGTGATGAGACACATTGTATCTATTGATGATCATAATAGACTGGTACAAATGTGTTTGCAATGCACAGATCTGCAAAATTTTTTCACTAGGTCAACCCAAAATCACAAGATTATTGCACTATCATGTGAACATCCTTGCACCTCAAATATCACAGATCCAAAACTTTGTTGATGCTGCAATGGTGCAAAATTGTGTGGGCAAATTTCCTTGTGGGGAAAATTCTGCGTGGGCAAATGTCCATGTGGGCAAATTTCCATGTGGGCAAAATTTTACGTGGGCAAATTTCCATGTGGGCAAAATTCTGTGTGGGCAATTTTCCTGTGGGCATTCATGACTGTGGGTTTTTTTCTGTGGGCATTTTTCATGTGGGCATTTTTCATGGAACCGTTATTTGAGTGTTCATTTTATTTTTTTTCAGCAGTGTATATACAGGGTGGGCCATTTATATGGATACACCTAAATAAAATGGGAATGGTTGGTGATATCAACTTCCTGTTTGTGGTACATTAGTATATGGGAGGGGGAAAACTTTTCAAGATGGGTGGTGACTAGTGTGAGCATTCCGATACCGCAAGTATCGGGTATCGGCTGATATTCGCTTTATCGGAATTCCGATACTTAGTTCCGATATTTTTCCTATATCGTATACCGGAATCGGAAGTTCCCATAATTCTTTGAGAGGCAATGTGATTTTAGTCAGCCAATGAGGAATCTTATGAAGTGTGGGCACATCCTGTAATGCTGCGGTCATCTTAACTAATGGCATGGCTGTGATTGGCTGCTGAAATGATGTCAGAATGCACTATAAAAGGCGCCGCCTCCATTTTAGCGTCACTGTGCTGTGAACTCAGTTAGGGACAGAACGCTGCTCTGCTGACTCTGAGGGACAGTTAGATATTGCGATTTTGTGTACTGGGCTTTAGGCAGGCTAGTTTACCAACCGCTGTGTAAAGCTTCCTTTTGCCAGTGTTGTTTTAACAGCTCTGTGCAAGGTGTGTGTGAGAGTGCAGGTGACGTGCAGTTTGCTCTGCATGCAACGCTGTCTGTAGGCATCTGCACGTGTCACTCACAGACTCTATTTTTTTCTTCAGTGTAATTCTTGCTGCTCCATGCAATTTAACTATTAGTGTGACGCGCTTCCATCCGTATCCAATACATTGGTTGCAAACACTATAGAAGTAGACAAAGGAGTAGCCTTTCCCAGATTGTGGACAGTTGTGTTTCAGTGTTCACTTCAGTCTGTGTTTTTTATTTTTTGAGTGCAATCACGCTCCAGTTACTTGTTCAAGCACTGCTGCTTGTACTCTGCTGAGCGTGTCTCAGTGCCTCATCCTTTTCATTTCTCTCCAATTGGTGCTGCTCCATTATATTTGAAAAAAAACTAATCTATTAGTGTGACGCGCTTCCATCCGTATCCAATACATTGGTTGCAAACACTATAGAAGTACAGAAAGGAGTAGCCTTTCCCAGATTGTGAACAGTTGTGTTTCAGTGTTCACTGCAGTCTCTGAGGAATAACCACACTTAGGCCTTATAACTTTTCTGACTTTCTTTATCAATCTACCAAGATGAAGAAGGCAGGGAGTAAGGCACGTGGTCGTGCGTGGAGTTTCAGCAGGGAGAGGACGTGGGGATTCTGTGGCTGCTGCCGCACCCAGTGACACAGCATCCACCAGTTTTCCCCGTGAGCGTTCCTTTATGCGCACTTTTGTAGGAGCTCAGCGTACCCCCCTGCTGCGGGAAGAACAAATTGAAGCCGTTGTTGGTTGGATGGCAGCCAATGCATCGACTTCAATTGCTTCCACCTCCTCTCAGGACCACAGCACTGTTGAACAACCATCTGTCTCTTCACCGCCTGCCAAATTGCCCAGGCAGTCAGAGAGTTCTGAACTGGAGCCAGCTGAGTCTCTGCTTCTGTTCTCAGAATCTGTTGGCTTGCAAACAGGGGCCCAGCCAAGCAGCATTCTGGAATGTGAAGAAGAGGCAGTATGCAGTGATGCGCAACAGCTGTGTCTCTCTGAATGTGAAGAGGCGGGTGAGCCAGTGCCGATGGTCAGCACACCGCAGAACGCATCTGATGATGATGAGACTCAGGTGCCATTTTCTGTTGAGCATGGTGCTGGCCAGACCACCCAACAGCAGCAGGTGTTGGAAGAGGGTAGTGGAGATGATGAGGTCCAAGACCCAACATGGCGTGAGGAACAGGAAGGTGGTGGTAGCAGCTCTGAGGAAGAGATTGCCCCAACGGTCCAAACAGTAGGGAGAGTTAGGCTGCAGACTCGGTTGCCTGTAGCCTCCAGTTTGGCACCCGTTTGTAGCAGTTCTCTTCCAACAGCCAAAACGGGCGCTCCCAGGACTTGCACTGCGTGGTCCTTTTTTGACACACTTGCAGATGATATTTGCTATGTCAAATGCAAGCTGTGTAATCAAAAAGTAAAAAGAGGTAAAAATGTCAGTAACCTTAATACCACAAATATGTGGAAACATGTGCGGTCAAAGCACGTGGTTGAGTTCCAAAGACACACTGGAGATGTAGGCCAACCTACAGCAGCACCTACATCTTCAGCTCGTGTTGGAGCCTCTTCCTCCAGCTCACACACAGCTGGTTCTGCTTCCTCACAGGATCGCCATGGAAGAACCTCTGTCACTGTTGTCCAGAGACCCAGTGTTATTCCACCCACAGCTGCAAGTTCCCTGTCATCCTCACACTCCCAGGCCACAAAACAGCCATCGGTAGCACAGGCATGGGATAAAAGACGGCCATACTCGGCAAACCATCCACGAGCACAGGCTCTGAATGCTGGCATTGCAAAACTCCTGTCCCTTGAAATGCTGTCATTCAGGCTGGTGGAGACTGACAGTTTCCGTAACTTAATGGCATTGGCAGTCCCACAATACAATGTGCCCAGCCGATTTTTATTTCAGCAGGCAAGCCGTCCCTGCTCTGCAAAAGCATGTTGAGGGAAAAATTAAACATGCGCTACTAAACGCCGTCAGTAGCAAGGTCCACCTGACCACCGATGCGTGGACCAGTACCCATGGCCAGGGACGATACCTTTCCCTCACTGCCCATTGGGTCAATGTTGTGGAGCCGGGTACAGATCTTGCGAGTGGCGCTGTACGTGTTCTGCCAACTCCAAGGATTGCAGGAATCAAGTCTGTCCACATTGACTCCTCCTCCTACTCCAGTTCCTCAGAATCATCGCTGCAGGAGCCGTCACGGTCTACCTCCACATGGACCCGTGAACGCTTACCTGATGCGACCGATATGAGCACAGCCGTGGCCAAACGTCAACAGGCCGTCCTGAAATTAATTTCCATGGGGAATCGAAGCCACACAGCGCAGGAGCTCTGGAATGCCATCAAGCAGGAGAGCGACGTGTGGTTTTTGCGAGCGAATCTCCAGCCAGGCTTGGTAGTGTGTGACAATGGCCGAAATCTGGTGGCAGCTCTGGGCCTTGGCAACCTCACTCACATACCATGTCTGGCACATGTGCTCAACTTGGTCGTGCAGAGTTTTTTGAGGGACTATCCGGATCTTGATGCACTGCTGCACAAGGTCCGCCTAGAGTGCGCTCACTTGCGACGTTCCAGCATGGCCAGATCGCGCATTGCAGCTCTGCAACGCAGATTTCGCCTTCCTGAACATCGCATCATATGTGACGTACCCACCAGGTGGAATTCCACGTTACATATGTTGGAGCGTTGTGTGAGCAGCAGCCAGCAGTAATGGAGTATCAGCTGCATCAGGCGCAATCAACTCGCAATTTGCGCCGTTCACACTTCACCACTACTGAGTGGGCCTCTATGAAGGACATCTGCCACGTTTTGCGTCCGTTTGATGAGTCAACGCGGATGGCGAGTGCAGATGATGCACTAGCAGCCTGACTGTCCCCCTTATCTGCCTGCTTCAAAAAAAAATTCAAACACTAAGGGATGAGGTTTTGGAAGAGGTGGAGGATGAGGAGTCACTAATTCCATCACCTTCTGGACAGTCAGCGCAACGTGGTTCCTCACAAAGGGCTGGGCAGGGCTCACTTTGTGAGGAGGATGAGGAGGAGTCAATGGAGGAGGAAGACATCGCTCCAGAGGGAGGTACACAACGCTCTAGTCAGTATGTAGAGCGAGGGTGGGGTGATGCAGAGCAGGCAGAGATGACGCCTCTTGCAGGGGACAGCGTTTGTTGGCCAGTTGGGAGTCTGCAGCACATGGTTGATTTCATGCTGCAGTGCCTGAGAAACGACCGCCGCATCGCCCACATTCTCACCACGTCTGATTATTGGGTGTACACCCTCCTAGACCCTCGCTACCGGGACAACTTACAAAGCCTCATCACACCGTTGAACCGGGAGCGTAAAATGCGGGAGTACCAAGACACACTGGTGCAATCCATAATGTTCTCCATTCCAGCCGAGAGCACTGCTGCTGCTACTGCTTTACAAAGCAGCTCTGTGCGTCGAGGCAGTGGAGACAGCTCTGCAACAAGTGGGAGCACAAGCAGCGCCTCTGCACAGGGCAAGACCAGTATGTTCCAAATGTTGCGAAGTTTTGTGGCAGCGCCACAAATGTCTCACCATCCGAGACGGCTCCAGTCAGCAGGAGGCAACGTTTCCGTAAGATGGTGACAGACTACATGTCTTTCCCTCTCAGTGTACTCCCAGATGGCTCTTCCCCATTCAAGTTTTGGGTCTCTAAGCTGGATACATGGCCAGAGCTTAGCCAGTATGCATTGGAGGTGCTGGCTTGCCCTGCTGCCAGTGTATTATCGGAGCGCGTCTTTAGTGCTGCAGGTGTGTACTAACAGACCGTCGCATGCGACTATCCTCCGATAATGTAGACCGGCTTACTTTTCTGAAAATGAACAAGGCATGGATCTCGCCAGAATTTGTCTGTCCGTTTTCAGATTAAATAACTGGTTCGCAACGTTATCCATGTCTCCTGTTATGTTCATCTTTCTACCACCTGAACTCTACTCCCTGGGCTACAACACTGGCAGTTGCTGCTCAGAAGTGTCGTGTCCACAGACCAATACACAAGCTATAGTGTTACTGGCGTTCAGTAATGTCAGCTGTTCCCCTGCTGTGTGAACGGCAAAAAGTCATGCTGCCTCCACCCTGTTGTCTTCTCATCCCTGGGCTTCAACACCGCCAGTTGTTGCTCGGAAGTGTCATTGGCACGGGTACTCACTCCTGCCCAGACTGGTTACAGCACACCATCTGTTTCCTGTCAGTGTAAACGTCACTTAGCCTCCAATAAGTTGTCCTGTCGTGTTGCGGTCGGGTTAGCCGACTCTATGGTGCTTGGAGTTTAGGTGCTTCCTATGTGTGCTGCGGGATATGCAAATAAAGGCTGTTTCCGTTGTGACAATAGGACAATCACCCACTGTAGTACTGTGGGATTCGGTAACTGCGGCCGGCTCGCGGCCTGTCAACTTAAATTTCCATGGGTACCTTCTGCTACCCGTCCGGGTTCCAGTACCGTCAGCTGGTTCTCCGCAGTGCCTTTGCCCTAGGTGCCTCCATCTCGGTATCCGAGTTCCAGCAACGTCTGCTGGTCCTTGGTAGTGCTTTGGAGCACAGGTACCTCCTGCTTAGTAACCGTGTCCCAGTAACGTCAGCTGGTCCTCGGTTGTGCCATTGGCTCTTTTCCTTCTGCTGCCCCTCCGGGTTCCAGCACAGTCAGCTGGTCCTCGTTACTTGCATTGGCTCTTGTACCTTCTGCTACCCGTCCGGGTTCCAGTACCGTCAACTGGTTCTCCGCAGTGCCTTTGGCCTAGGTGCCTCCATCTCGGTATCCGAGTTCCTGCAACGTCTGCTGGTCCTTGGTAGTGCTTTGGAGCACAGGTACCTCCTGCTTAGTAACCGTGTCCCAGTAACATCAGCTGGTACAAGGTTGTGCTACAAATACAAGATACAGAACAAGAGACACAAGAACAATAAGCAGAAGATCTAAAAATATATGCTCTAAATTATAAGCAGAAGAAGACTAAGCAGTGTATGGGGGTGAGTCCGTTCCTCCTCGTGGTGCCCCTGGAAAATGCCTGCTGCTGCTGCAGGCTAAACTGAACACGGACAAATACTGTTGTAATTTAAATCTTTTGTGACAGCAAGAACGGAAGAATGAAAAATTCATACTTTGACAGATTACAAGTACAGGATTCTCTGTCACAAATAAGAATATGATGAAGAAGATGAAGTAGAATATGAATAAGAATAATAGTTTAATAAGAGAATATGAGTAATGTTAACAAAGATGAATAGCAAGAAGTTTAAGAAGAAGATAAAGAAGGTGAAGATGAAGAATAATTTGATGAAAAAGATGATGCTGCTGAAGATTATGAAGGAGAAAGTGTGTCAAAAGTTAAAAAGGTGAAGAGCATGGAAGTTGTGAAATATACATATTTGCCAAAATAGAAAAAACGTGAACAACATTGTCAATTTCTTTGTCAATCCGAACATCTTTAAAAAAAAATATTTATGCTATTCCATTTGATTGGGTTAAACATCTATGCCTTTAATGTCTCCTCAACCTTCCCCAATACATTCTACATTACTCTTTGTTGTTTTCCTTCATGTACAATTAACCAACAAGGCAAGAATGGGGTTTTTTTTAATTCCGATATTTTGTTCCCATAGACTTACATTGGATTTCCAGTATCGGTATCGGGTATCGCCGATATTTTTTGGGTATCGGCGATACCATTCCGATTCCGATACTTTTGGATATCGGAAAGTATCGCTCAACTCTAGTGGTGACCATGGTGGCCATTTTGAAATCGGCCATTTTGGATCCAACTTTATTTTTTCCAATGTGAAGAGGGTCATGTGACACATTAAACTTATTGAGAATTTCACAAGAAAAACAATGGTGTGCTTGGTTTTAACGTAACTTTATTTTTTCATGAGTTATTTACAAGTTTATGACCACTTACAAAATGTGTTCAAAGTGCTGCTAATTGTGTTGGATTGTCAATGCAACCCTCTTCGTCCACTCTTGACACACTGATAACAACACCGCAAAAGACATGCTAGCACAGGCTGCTATGGTCGCCACCCATCTTGAAAAGTTTTCCCCCTCCCATATACTAATGTGCCACAAACAGGAAGTTGATAATACCATCCATTCCCATTTTATTTAGGTGTATCCATATAAATGGCCCACCCTGTAGTGTATGTAAACTTCTGGTTTCAGCTGTATAACCCTAATATGCCCACTCTTCCTTTATTCTAATTTCTATATACAGGTGCTTCAAACAAAAATAGAATATCATCAAAAAGTTAATTTATTTCAGTTCTTCAATACAAAAATTGAATCTCATATATTATATAGAGTCATTACAAACAGAGTGATCTATTTCAAGTGTTTATTTCTGCTAATGTTGATGATTATGGCTTACAGCCAATGAAAACCCAAAAGTCATTATCTCCGTAAATTAGAATAATTAACAAAAAAGCGTATGAACATTCAATTTTGAACTAAACCACCACTCTTGGTGCAGAAAACCCAACATTCCAGCATATGGAGCTACAATGGAAAGACAAATATTACCAGTATGTCTGAATCACAGAATTGCTAATTAATTAATAAACATTTTTTGTCATATTTATATTTATACATTAAAGCTAATGTTTATTCTTATAATTTTTGCATCCTTCTTAACTTGGCTCTTTTCTTTCTCAGTTATGTCAATGGGATTCAGTCAGCAAATCTTGGACATGAATTGCCACCATACTGATTTGTGTTTTCAAAACATCTAATCTATAGTTCAGTGGCATTGTGTTGAACTGAACCCTTTTAATAGAACATAATGTGTTTTTCCCGCACTTCGCTGCCTTTTCTATTTTCCACATGCTTTGTTTTTTTTTAGCAGCCAAAGGAATAAACATGCATTTGATAACCTTGAGATTGCAAAGTTCTCACTCCTATATTTTAAACATTATACATATACTTTCTAACCCTCACTATATACTGTAAATCCAATATATAACCATGGGCAAATAAATGACTTTAATTATGCCAGAAGCTGTCATTAAAATGTCCCTGTCTTATCAGCTGACTGGACTGTCATTTATGGAGTGGAGAAAAACCCCTCCACCCTCGGAAAGTAAATTGATTCTTGTGTGCACATATTTTATACTACAATAATTATACTGTTAGAATTTACTTATATTCATATTTCATTGTTTGCATTTTTTGGAGGGGTTGATGTGGTGCCTGTCTCCTGTTGGGACTATGTATCAGGGTTATAGTAAAGTATGACCGTCAGAGCCATATCAAATGGGAAGCTTATCTTTTCCCTAACTGTGAAACAATTCATGGGTATAGGATTGCCACACTCATCATATGGGGCAGGGCAAGTTAGGGGATGTATTTTTCCCTACCAAGGTTGGGTTTGGATAGAGACTTATATCAGGAAAAGATGCTGACAAGTGAAAAGAGTTGGGTCTGCAGTACAGGTAAGAGAGCTGAGCAACTGTAAACCTTAAGGCACTGTGCCAATGAATACAGAGGCCACACCCAGTTGGTCCACTCTGATTTCACAAAGACCGATACCTGATGGCTTCAGAAGGCTTGAGAAGAGACCTGTGTATTCCCTCAAACACTCCATTGCATAAATTGAGGAACATAGGGTGGGCTATCCTCAGGGATTTGAATGAAGAATGTCTAAGAAGGATACATTGGCGAAAAAGGTGGTAGTTGCTCTGATGAACAAAGGCGTCTAGTGAGAAGGAGTTGAGCATCACACCCTAAAGGAAAAGAGTGGAAAAGTCAGTCCTTGCAAGTGAAAGAGCAGAACTGACATATATTGTGGCCATCAAAAATTCAAAAAGGCATTCAGCTTCTTAACAGGAAAAATATCAGACAACAGTTTGCAATTTGCAATATAGACAACCAATGCTTCAAAAAATTAGGGTTCTTATGTGGTATCAAAAGCAGACAAGAACAAATTTCCAAATATAGATTAGCACACCTAAGTAGAAAAAATTAAAAAAAATAAAAAACTAATAGCCATAATTGTATTTGTCATTAAAAAAACTGTATGTTAGAATTTATCGGTGTTGTATTTATGTACTGCTGAATGTACTGTTACTGTATTGATGTTTCCTTATGATGATTGTGGTAATGTATTCATGTACTGAAGATGGTTATGATGATATATCTATGTATTGATAGTGGTTCTGGTAATATATATTCATACACTGATGTTTCTTTTGGTGATGTTTTCATGTACAGATAGTTTTTTGGTGATATATCTATGTAATGATGGTGGTTCCGGTGCTGTATTCATATACTGATGGTGATTCTGGTACTGTATTCATGTACTGATGTTGGTGCTGGTGATTCATTCATGTACTAATTTTGATTTCAGGTGATGTTTTCATGTACTATTGATGGTTCTAAGCAGTATTCCTGTACTTATGGTGGTTCTGATGCTGAATTCATGTACTGATGGGTGTTCTGGTGTAGTATTCAAGTAGTGATGATGGTTCTGTATTTATGGACTAATGGTGCTTCTTATGATGTTGCATTTCTGTGGCTCTAGTGATGTTTTCATTTACTTATGGATGTTCTGGTGCTGTTTTCATGTTCTGTTGCTGGTTCTGGTGTTATGTTTATATACTGATGGTGTTTCTGGTGATGTTTTTCCAGTACTGATGGTGGTTCTGATACTGCATTCCTGTACTTATGGTGGTTCTGCCACTGTATTTCGTCATAGGAGACAGTTATTTATTGTATACACTGCAATACTATGGTATTGCAGTTTATAATGTAAGTAATCAGATGATCACAAGTTCAAAATAATAATGAATGTATCCCGTAAAAGGAAGACCTAAATAACAATGACTAAATTGTTTTTGTTTAATGCAGGTTCAAATTTCACGGCCAGGAAGGGCGAAATTTAATTTTCGACTCGGACAGCAGAGAAGCCAGAATTGGTCTTGCTGGCACAATATATTGAGTGGCACAGTATTTGATAGTACAGGGGATTTTTTTTCCCAGGAATTGACAAGTTAAAAGTTATACTATAATGACACCTTGAAGTTAACACTGGCCAACATCTATGCCAAAAGGAAAAAATGCATATCTAATATGTATTCACATTCATCACATTATGAAGAGATTGCTAGATATGTGGCATGAAGGCAATGGTACTCGCAGTCGGGAAAATTGGCATATTAAAAAAGGAACCCGACCAGGGGGTCCATAATGTATTTGATAAAGGGCTAATACTTTATTAAGGACCAAAACCAAACTTGTGGGGAAAATTGACATACCAAAACAGGGACGTACAAACATTGTAAATAGACATAAGTGCATTGTGGGTAAGTAAATCAAGGGAGAGAAGCAACCAAGAAATTGCACAGTACAGATACAATGATCACCAGATATGGCTGTATTCATCTGTTTAAGTGCTAGCATGTAAAGGGAACATTGTTATGATATAGGATATTACATATAAAGGAGGACAGTAACCAGAAGGATACATATAGAAGAAGTGTGCTCCCAGGGAGTATGGCGTTCACCCTGACGCGCGTTTCGCCGTTTGACTCCGTCAGGTAGCTCACTTCTATGTATGTATCCTGCTAGTTACTGCTCTCCTTTATATATAATATATCCCATACTGTATAATTTCTTGGCTGCTTCTCTGTGCATTATTTATGTTGATATTGATCTAAATATATATTTTTGCAGTGATACAACCTATAGCTCTCTTATTTACCAACTATGCAATTATGTCTATTTACAATGATTGTGCGCCCCATTTTGGTATGTCAATTTTCCCCACCTTTGGTTTTGACCCTTAAGAAAGTATTATCCATTAATTAAAAGATGGGTATAGAGTTCTTCCAGTACCATTCACAGTACAGCTATTGGTACATTCATAGAGCAGCCAGCACCAGTTATTTTACTGCTTCCTCTGCAAGAAGGAAATTAACTTTTAACTTCCAATATAATTTGCAAAGAAGATTTTCTTCCTAGATGAAGTAATACGTTACAAGACAATAGAATTAATCTTTTGGACTAAGACACTTAGAAGACATGCCAGGCCTCATCAAGAATTGGAGGGGGCGACTGGGGGTGCTTCACCAGTTTGAGAAGCATTGTGAAAGAACATGGCATAATGGACTAACATGATCAAATCACCATATTCATATTATTCTTACTTGTATGAAATCTGATATATACAAAAAGAGATACTCAGGCCCTATAGAAATGTGTTATGATTCAGTGCAACTCAGAAGACTGTACAAAAGCATAATAGACTTTTGCAAAAAGTCTTAGATTTATTTCTGCAAATTAAAATTTACTGATCAATTGCGAAAAAAACATGAAATGGCACTTACCCTATAATTAACATTGGCTATTACTCTGAGCTCAGTGACAGGTGATGCTCCTGATTTTCTATTGTTTGCGTTCTCAATTATTGTTGGACTTGTGTATTGTGTTTCCTGCTCTTTTTCTGTACTGAATAAATATTTTCATAAAAAAATGATTAAAACAGAGACAGATGTCTTATAGAACAAGCAAAAACATATAGTAAATATGGCAAAGCCAAAATAGTTTTCTTTTTAATATGTAATATTACTGGATCCACCATTCCCATCAGCATTTCCAAAGCTCTGTCAGGCTCATTTATGACAAATATTTTTATATTAAACTTTATTGGTTTAAAACATTTATTTGACCTGACGTAGAGATGTTTAATTACAGTAATTGTGACAGGGCTGCTTCTGCTTCTCGGGCTGTACTGTGCATCCTCATGGGATATTATCTTATCCGTGACCCAAATGCTCACTGTAATTGCTCTACAAAGTGAAAAGGATGCATATGCTCAGTACGCCATCTGTCTGGCTATTCTGAGAGTTCAGACATACAGGAGACCTTTGGTGACAACAGCTGCAATTTTGTCAGAATTATCAGTATACAATGTAAGATGTAATAGATGATACTCTACGGTGAATGGAAAATGGGCATTAAAGGTGTAGATGCATCTGTATTCAATAATTATGACTTAGCGCAACCGGCGACTCTTAGTTCAAATAGAAAAATCTTTCCATTGTGTTTGAATAAAATTTCTTGATGGTCTTACAACCCTGTGATCCAAAATCAAAACGATGCCTACCGGCACAGCCATTACGTCCCTGAACTTTATCTTGTGATGTTATGAGACTTTCTCAAGTCTAACCAACTGATATAAACATCACAGCACTTCCCCTCTAAATAGCCCATTATTTAAATCAAGTTTTGAAGTTAAAAATGTTAAGAATTTTTTTTTAAATTTTCAAATATTTTTTACACTGAATACTAGGAGGACTTTACATGGACCAACCGGCGGCAGGAATCCATTGCTGATAGGTGAACATTCTCACGAAATGAGCGTTCTAAAAAACGTTCATTCTTGATAATCTTTCAGTGTAAATGCAGTTTAAGTCTTGCAACAGGCTGATATTTTCTAGTCTATAGAGATCACTTACCAGTAGTCATCTCATTATAATCTCAGGCAGGATTACAATGGAGTAACACCTATGTACAGACACTGGATCCGCAATAAGTGATGATGAGGTCAGCTCCCTTACTCACTCTTCCAGCACGCTGACCTATGTACAGATCATGTAGCATGCTTAGAAAACTATTGCACAGACTTGATAACAAGACCTTGAGTCCTAATAAATTAATGCAGAAGGCGAGCACTGTTCTTGGCATCTAAACCTTAAATGTCATGACAGAGTGAAAGCTACAGTGACTCTTGGTCTTATTATGATCATAGGACCCCCATTTTAATGACAGATGGAAACTCCTATGGTGGGATGCCAAACAATGCTATATGTATCAGGATACTTGGCAAATACTTATCCAATATGATGTCCAGTCCTATATCCACTAGGTGATGTGTTTTGAGTCTGGGAAAACTCATTTAATATCTCCACTGGAACAAATAATCTTTCTACCACAAAACTCGAGTGGCCATAACCATTTTGCAGAAACCTAGATTATTTAGACGTTAAATCAGTCTACAACATATCATTCTTTATCCTTTTTTTTCATTTTTTCTGATCATTAGCCTTTTACTGCCAGGACAAAACTACCCCAACCTTACACCTATAACCACCCCCACATCTATATAGCCCTTTGTCATGCTAACCTTGGCAGACACATAATGCTGAGTTGTTTTTGGATGCCTTTAAATGTTTCTTACGCTTCCACATATTTCCTCCTCATTCATTTTCAGCAGCATGTTATAAGACTCAGTTCAACAGTTTGCAGAAACTCAATGCAGTCAGTTCTCAAACTCATAGTTCCCAAACTCATAGACTGAGTATAAAAATCCATATCTTCGGGCAGCTCGGTGGCTTAGTGGTTAGCACTGGAGCCTTGTAGCGCTGGTGGTCCTGGGTTCAAATCCCACCAAGGACAACATCTGCAAGGAGTTTTTATGTTCTCCCCGTGTTTGTGTGGGGTACCTTGGTTTCCTCCCACGTTCCAAAGACATACTGATAGGGAACTTAGATTGTGAGCCCCATCGGGGATAGCGATGATAATGTGTGCAAAAACTGTAAAGGGCTGCGGAATATGTTAGCGCTATGTAAAAATAAAGATTATTATATCTCTAAAGCCAGATCCAGCTCTATTCCTTCCATTATTTCCTTGCATTCCCCCAGGCATGTACAGTATGTATGTCATCTAGGTCTCCATCAACTACTGAGATAAAGTAAAAGCTACTAGAATGAGTTCTAGCATGAGAACATTGAGTTTTACTCCCTAAATAAAACCATCTGGAAATGTAAAGAAAATGAGTATACCATGCAAATCTGTTATTGTACTACATACTGTCCTAATGCATTGACTCTTTTATACAGTTGGATCTAAGTAAAAAATGATTCAAATCTGTGTGGGTGCTCCTGAAGGTACAAAGATCTTTGTGACAATGATAAGGTTTGACATTCTTTCTTGCAAATTAATAGCTTGGATTAAATCTGTCTTAATTTGGCATAATTACATATCGAATGTTTGAAATCTTGAAATTACAAATGACAGTCAAGAGCCAAAAACAGCATACGGACTGAGGAACAATTTAGAAATGTCTAGTGGAAGGAGGCGTTTACGTAGAAGCAATCTGCTTTTATCTTCTGTAGAAAAACACCCCTACATTAACTACCGTACTTGCTTCAGGAGGTCTGCTGAAATATAAGATGCATTGCTAAAATGTATCACTTCTTTAGAAGTCAAATGTGCAGAGAAATGTGCAGATATGTCCCAAAGAACACCTCCATTTACCATCAGCTTTACTTAACCATTTATCTGTTCTTCAAGTATTCAAGGCAGATGAGCAATTTCTTTGCATACTTTGTAGCCCATCTACCAATGTATACAGCTCTGGCAAAAATTAAGAGACCACTTTCAAATGTTCAGTTTGTCTGATTTTTCTCTTTATAGATATATTTTTGAGTAAAATGTAAATTTTTCTTTTAGTCTATAAACTTCTGACAACACGTCAATGAATTTCCATGCAATAAATTTTGTATTTTTTTTCTGACAACGAAAAATGGTCAAAATTAAAAAAAAAACAGTGCTTTCAGACCTTAAATAATGCAAGTAAAACAAGTTCATAATCCTTTAGAAACAACAATACTAATGCTTTAACTCAGGAAGAGTTCAGAAATCAATATTTTGTGGAATAACCATGATTTTTAATCACAGCTTTCATGCGTCTTGGCATGCTTGCCACCAGTCTTTCACACTGCTTCTGGTGCAAAAATGTAAGCAGTTCTTCTTTGTTTGATGGCTTGTGACTATCCATCATCCTCTTGATTACATTCCAGAGGTTTTCAATGGGATTCAGGTCTGGAGAATGGGCTGCCCATGACAGGTTTTTGATGTGGTGGTCTCTTAGTTTTTGCCAGAGCTGTATGTCAGAGCAGTAAAACTGATCCACGTTGGATTATAGCTACTCAGTAGTTAGTGGGTGACTTCATTTTAACTCTAATTCGTATCAGTTTAGAAGAAGAGGAAGGTAAGTCAATCACTCTGTAGTCCTAGTAACCTGAACAACGCAAAAAATGTTGTGCCATTTGGCTACTAGTCGCCATCCCCAGGGATCTGTGCAGTGATTGACAGGCTACTGTGTATGTAAGAGTGTTTAATATGAGTCTGATATCATCTTAGAAAATGTTACGACTTTTGCCAGCTGAGCCCCACTGTTATGTTGTTATAGTCTCCAGGACCAAGATATCCTTTATTGGTTGCCATCAGCTACTGTTTACCTTTTTCAATGGAGATCCCACTTGGTTAGTTGTCTTATTACGATGGAAGTACCAATGCTTTGTTAATGTAATGCCACGCTATATATCATACTTTGTTGTATCTGCTGTGTACTGCCAGCAGTTAGTTACTTCTAGGTAGTATTACACCCATTCCGTTGGGTATGTACCGCCATGTTTATTACTGCCATGTGACATGTGGGTGCTGTGACAGATGTGTAAAAATCATTCAACAAGTCAGAGGTACACCCATGTGTGATGGAAGGGAATGACCATTACGTTGGAAAATCCTCATGATTAGTTTAATTTCAGGCAAAATAATATTGGCTGACAGTTCCAGCCTGTCCTGCAGTCATTGTAGCTTCTCCTGAATGAAGAAGACCAGCCCTCCATCGTGAAAGAACCACCATTGCTGAAAGAGGGTGAGAATTACAATAAAGAGGGTGCAGAGAAACGTATGCTTAAGAGTGTAGAGTGCACCTATCAGTAGAGATGGGTGGATCTTTTCAAATAGGAATTTGCCAGCTTTACCAAATTTTCCCAAGAATCTCAATGCTGCAAAGTGTCTAATTAACCAGAAAAGATGTGTATAACATTCTGAGGTCTTCAGTTCAAGTGACCTCAACCTCTCTGGTTAGGGATAAATGGATGGTAACTGGTGGTAACCAACCGTAGAATTGTGCAAAAAGAATGTTTTCTTTACGATGCACATACTTTGTGAGGTGGACATATTTCTAGAAGGTGTAGATTTTTCTTTGGTCTTTAAAAAAAAAAAAAGTAAGGCTAGTCCATCTTACATTAAACCTTGTAGCAAAATTAGGATAGAATTATTTTTTTTTGTTATTAAGGTGCTATTACCAGAGTATTTCATAGATCATTCAATTCACAACCACACTGACTTTACAGGTATAGCACGTCCCTATTACTCGAATCTTTGGATTATTATTTACAGACTGAAATTTTCATTTTCAATGTGCATAAGCGCTGCAGAAATACACTACATTCAGATTTTGGCATTTTTCTATCGCTATATGTAATGAGTTATGCACTCTGACCTCCTATAAAATTCTAAAATGGTGCTGCTTGGCCAGCCCTCAAATTTTATAGTGGCTGTAATAGGTCCAGCAGAGCAGTGCTAGATTGTGTGATGTGGTAGCTGCAGGACATTATGAGGAAGCCTAAGTGTCTGTACCTGAGATCATTAGCCTACTCCAATCTTCAGCAGTGAAAAAAAATTATGCCAGTTTTTTTTTAACCTTGTGAATCGAATTGCAAATTTCAGAATTCATAGAGACCTGTAAATTTCAGGAAATTTGACCTAAAGTTAGTTCTCGGCAGATTAATTTTCTCATCTCTCTCTGGTAAAATATGCAGACTGGGAACAGATAGCTGACCTACTGGAAGCCGCAGGCAGACAGGAGACATCCTGGAGAATGCACACAGGTAGCAGAGGTACTGCAGACAGGCAGCAGAAGTATTGGAAGCCACAGGCAGACAAGAGACATCCTGGAGACCACAGATAAGTAGCGGAGGTGCTGCAGACAGGTAACAGATGTCCTGGAAGCTGCAGGGAGACAGGACTCAGAAACACTAAAGTCTTACCACCAGACAGATGTGTTTCTTGGTGAGCTTATATAGGCCCAGAGAGATGATCACATGGAATCATGCTGACCCACCTGCAAAGCCAAATGTGGAGCAAAACAGACTTTAACGGAACAAGATGAGGGAAGAAAAGTTCAGATCTGGGACAGGTGCATAACAGTCCCCCCTACCTTTTAAGGCCCCTTCCAGGTGAGGGAGAAATGGAAGAAAGCGGATGCTTAACATTACATTTTCTGAGCAACATTGGAGTATTTAAGTCCTTCTTTGGCACCCAACATCTCTCCACATTACCATATCCCTTCCAGTCAATCAAATAGAGGTGATTACCAGAAGTCTTCTTACAGTCCAGAATTTTAGTTATAGAGTTATACTTTTCTGCATAGCGATATATTGATGCATTGTGAATGTGATATGTTTTAAAAAATGCAACATATGTATATGATACCAAGTTGGAAGTGCTAGTTGATTGAAAATGAAGGATTAGGCCAGGATCACACATGCGAGAAACTCGCACAATTCTCGTGTGATTATCTCGCACGAACACCCAGCACTGCCGCCGACACTCGGACCGGAGAGTGCGGCTGCATAGAAATACATGCAGCTGCATGCTCCGGTCCGAGTGTCAGCGGCAGTGCCGGGTGTTCATGCTAGAGACTCGCACGAGAATCTTGCGAGTTTCTCATATGTGTGATCCAGGCCTAATGTTTCGTGTGGCACTAAGCAATGAAGGATTTATGTTGAAAGAGTGGTGATTGTGAAATTTAACGCATTAGTGTCAGTGTAGTCTTTACCGTGTAAATATTCTTCGTAGATTTTATGGTGCATGTTGGAATTTGCTTTGTGTTTGAGTATTGGAAGTGTCCTATTTGTGTTAGGAAAATGTGAATGCTGGGTGTTACTAGAGTTGGGAAAAGGCAGGATCTCAGTCTAATTCATGAACTCTAAAAATGTCAATTATAAATGGGGCACTGAATATTAATATGAAGGCCAACAAATAACTAACTTCATAACTGTTCCATCTGTACTGTATCATTACTTTACAATGTAGTCAGACATATTAGGACAGAAAGGAAGTGAAAAAAGTCTGGCCTTTTCTACATTAATAGTACGATGCAGTGAGCCCCATGAAATCCCATGTAAGAGATCTCAACAGGAAGAGGAAGAAATTATTTGGACATGATATTTCAAAGTGATGGGAATGCTGCCAAGTAAACAGATATACGAAAATTACCATTTGCCTTTTTTTCTTTATTCGTATCAATGCAGCAATATAAGGTTATTTATTTATCTTACTAAGAATAAGGTGTTGCTTTCAATTATCTCTTGTCCCGTGTGTCATGGAGACATGTTTGTTTTTGGTCATCAAAATTCCTCATACACATCCATAATTCTGAGAAATTCACAGACAGCACACATATACCACCCTAGGGCAAGACATGCGTTGCCTGTTTCTTTGTAATTTTTTTTGAGGGGGCACACAAGAAAATCATTGGTGGTAAAAATGAACAAGCTGCCTGAATGAGGCCTAAGTATTAGTCATGTCCTTTTTAAAACATTTTGACTCAAATTCATCAAAGTTTTTATGCCAGAAAACCGGCATTACCAGCTTTGAAAAGTCACAAAATTTTTGACTAACCAAAAATTTGGAGACTGTTGGTGTTTTTACACAATTTTCATGCAGATCCAAAAAAAGTGAGCATAGCAAGGGCAAGAAAAGGCATAAAAAGGGCTTGATTGACCGTGGAAACGCTCCCTCATGAAATTCATAATGAGTGGTGGCGTTATATACGACACAAGTCTCACCGCAGTCTATGACTAGAGTAAGATAATTGGCAAGGTGCACATGGGCGTACACCGTGTGGATGTCGCATAGTTTGGATTCACAACCATTAAGCAATCATTAACTTCATCACGCACCCTGCCCTACATGTACTTCATGTGTATGGAGCTTGCTTTATACAGAACAGATGCTGGCTGTAGTACTCAGCTGGCATGGCACATAACAGCAGCGATTGACACTAGCTGAGTTTTCTGCTGTTTAACTATTTAAATGCTGCTGGAAATGTCTGAAAGTGGCATTTACATAGCTTCCATCGATCCCCAGAAAAACAGTGTCATGTAGTGTCAATGGGTTACTATAGCACCCAGGGCCTGCTGAATGCACCTGTTTCCACCAGTTTGGTACTCCTCTGAAGTTCAGCTATGGGCTGATCTTCAATGGAGACGGTTATTTATGCTATATACTGCTTCCATCGTGATCCTGCAACACTGTCATGTCCCATTGGATTACTATAGCACTCAGGGACCTGCTGAAGTCCCTGTCGCTGCCAAGTTAGAAATTCTAAGACGCTCAAACATAGGCTGAGCTTCAAAGGAAACCACAATTTATACCATATACTGCTATACTCAAAGAATCGCATGTTAAAGTATCCTAAGGGGACTAAAAAATAAAGACAGAATTAAAAAAAGTTTAAAAATATATACACACTGAGCGAAAATATAAATGCAACACTTTTGATTTTACTCCCATTTTTCATGAGCCGAACTCAAAGTTCTAAGACTTTTTCTATGTACACAAAATGCCTTTTCCTCTCAAATATTGTTCACAAATTTGTCTAAATCTGTGTTAGGCCGGTTTCACACATCCTGATTTTTCCGGAACTGGTACCAGAGATATCATGTCCGTGTGTCCGTGTCTCATGAATGTGATTTTTGCAGCACACGTGTGGCAACCGCGTGCCACCCGTGTGCCGCATCCTTACTACACGGATGGCCGCCGGGGAAGAAGCGCTACAGTAAGCGGGCTGTCCCCCGGCGGCAGGTGCTATAATAAAGTCCAAAAGATGATAGCAGGTGTCGGATGATAGGACTAATAGTCCCAAAAGCCCCCAGCTGCTGTCATCTTTCTGACTTTATTATAACTCTCATCAATCACCCCTGCTCGCGCCAATCATCGGCAGAGCAGGGGAGAATGCTGAGAGATGTCTTCAGCTTACTATAGCGCTTCTTCCCTGGCGCCGGTACGTGTCACATGGAGAACATCAATGTGTGTTCTCCGTATGCACGTGTGTGGCGCAGTTTGCGGACCATGCTGCAGGATTAAAACGGACATGTCAGCATGTTTTGCACATGGACACATGGTCCGTGAAAACACGCTGACATGAGCATAGACCCATTCATTTGAATGGGTCTACGTGTGTCAGTGTGTCCGGTACGTGTGAAAACTGTCACCACACGTACAGGAGACACTGACGTGTGAAACCGAAACCGGCCTTAGGGTCCCATTACACATAACGACTCACCAGCGATCCCAACAACGATATGCACTTGTCAGGATCGCTGGTGTGTCGCTACATGATCGCTGCTGAGCTGCCAAACAGACAGCTCAGGCAGCGATCAGGACAGCAACTATGCCGGTAACAAGCGACGCACGTCGCTTAGTTACCGGCAGTGTACCTTAGATACCAGCACGCCGGTTCAGGGAGCTGGTAACCAAGGTACACATCGGGTTTCTAGGCACCGCTCAGGGCTTAGAAACCCACTGTGTACCTTGGTTACCAGCTCCCCTGCATCAGCGCTCTGGTATCTAAGGTATACTTCGGATTTCCATGCGCCGCCCGGCGCATGGAGACCCGATGTTTACCTTGGTTACCAGCTCCGGCTGGCTGATCGCTGGTCTCCCGCCTGTTACACGCAGCGATGCGCGCTGGCCATCAGTAGACCAGCGATCAAAAAATGGTCCAGGACATTCAGTGACATCAGCGACACCCAGCAGAGGGGCTGATCGTCGCTGAGTGTCACACTAAGCGAAATCTCTGGCTAGGTCGCTGCTACGTCACAAAATCGGTGACGTTTCCAGCGATCTCGCTTAGTGTAAAGAGGCCTTTAGTGAGCTCTTCTTCTTTGCTGAGATAATCCATCCACCTCACCGATGTGGCATATCAAGATAATGATTAGATAGCATGAGTAATGCACAGGTGCCTTTTATCCTACAGCACAATGCCACAGATGTCACAAGTTTTGAGGGACCTTGCATTTGGCATGCTGACTGCAGGAATGTCCACCAGGTTTGTTTCCCATAGATTGAATGTTAAATTCTCTACTATAAGCTGTCTCCAAATGCTTTACAAAGAATTTGGCAGTACAGATGTGTGGCCCAGCTGCGCTTGGTACACATGTTCCAGGAGTATGTGCTAAAAGGTAATTGCAGAATCTGATATTCATTCACAACACTCACACTTCCCATTATCACCACTAGAGGGAACCTTAGACTATTTAAGGTCAGTGAGTTAGGTAGCAGTAGTCAATTCAAGTCTTGGGTGATTCAGGAGTGAGTCATCCTAGCCAGACGTGAGGAGATTTCCTGTCAGACAAGACAGAAGAGAGAGAGATTTGCAAGCTGATAACTCCGAACAGACAGACTGCTAGCACCCTAAGCAAGTGGAGAGTGACTCTCGGAGCGGGCTTGTAATCAGTCTGACGAAACGTCCTGAAAGCTGCTCTGGACAGAGTCTTTGAAGGAAAGAAGGAAGGGGACTACAGTTTGCAGAACATCGAGTTAACTGAGAATCAGTCAGCGAGCCTGGAAGGAAGGAAGAAAGCTAATGACAGAACCTACTGCTGCCCTGTGCTTATGTTAAGGAGGAGAGTAGGGCAACGGGCGAGTGGTGAACCTAGGAAGGAGTGACTTCGGTGATAGATCGCCCTCACTCAACTAACCGGACACCGGGTCCGAAGCATTGCTGGAACCTTCACGGCTAGTGATAGAAAACCGGAATCCTTGCTGGACTTCAAGTCGCAGAAGGTAGCCCTAAGTGCCGATACGTAACAGGAGTCAGGGAGAACAGGAGTCCGGCCTGATCAGCCAACAGGGCTTAGTTCTTTCCAATATTTGGTCACCACGTCTGGTCACCAGATTAAGCAAAAGGCTCTACCACAATGTTGACCGGGCGTAGCTGTTGCATCAAGAGTTAAACTTCGCTTCACGCAAGTTAGGACTCACACACTTTAAAGGGAAAGGAGGCCTTAAACCTGGATGTGCATACTCCACCCTGACCAGCTTCCCGGGACATACCTGCCACCATCACCAGTAAAGGTATGGAAAGAGAACAACTTGTGTGTGACTGACTTATTATCTGCACCCTGCATCGCCATATCACTCTGAGGGATCCATCCAGTCTCGCCTGTGGGAGACTTAACACCTGGCTTCCCCAACCCTCAGAGGATTCACCCTGCAGCGCTGGTCACTCTGATCAGAAACCACAGGTGGCGTCACAAACAATTATTACAATCCCCTGTAAATATTCCCCCCATTGTATGAGCGCCCAGGGCCACGGACGAGCTCTGCTGCCAGTGACATCCCCCATAGACTTCCATGGGCTCGGTGCCGAGTACCCCATAGCCCTGGTACCATGTGCGGCTCATCTTTGGCGTCACGAACAGGATACGAAGCTTACAATTTGTGAGTCCTGTGTTGCCTAGTGGACTGTTTTTGTGAAAAAGACTGTGAGCAGCAGTAATTTTTGGCGCCATTTTCTGCCATTTTGCCGCCATATTCGCGCCCTGAGGCGCTGTGAAGACGAAGGGTGTGCCTTCGTGGGCGTACCCCCCCTTGTGGCGCGAAAGCAATGGGCGCCCCCTTTAAATGTTATTACAATACAAGAGCCTGCCCAACTGCTAGGGAGGTCCGCCTCCTCTTCATCCTCTATGCCAAAAAGAGGAAGCGCAAATCCCGCCCCCACGGAGGAGACCAGATTGTTCCTGATGGAAAATGCAGTCTGGCCTGGAGAGAGATGGCGGAATGACAGGAGACGCTGTGTGGAGGAGCGGTGGCGCGCAGGCCCCGTTCCCCTGAAGAGCTACTGCCTGTGCCGGAGCCATCCCCAGGTCGGGATACCGACCAAACCATGAAAGAAGTGGTGGAGGTGGAAGCGGTGTTGAGAGGCCTGGCCCGACACGTGAAGATATGGAGGAGCTGGAGCGAAGGTGGCGTGCCCGGAAACAGCGGCTGCTGTGGGACGCAGCACTCTCCCCTCCAGCAGCTCGACCGTTACCTGCATCCCCACTGCAAGCGGCTGATGAAGAACCGGATGCCGGCTCCAAAAGTGCTGATCCCGACTCCACCGATGAAGCGGCGGGAGAGAAGGAGGCTGAGGAGGTCCTGCCCGTTCCGGAGTACCAGCCAGGCCTGGAAGCCGCAGCGGAATGCCGATCCCCGGTAGGGACACCGGAGGAGACCCAGCCGTCCGTGTTGGAGGTCGACTGGGAGGAAATGGAGTACCTGGACAACGTGGAATACGCCGCCCAGGTGGAGAACGAAATGCGACGCCGTGAGCAGGAGCAGCGACAACAGTAGGAGGAGAGAGAGGTGCAACAGTTCCGTCAGCGGTACCAGGAGGAGTTTCTTGCTGATAAAGAAAACGTCAGGAGAGATAAAGGTACGCTCCGGAAACCGCGGCGCCAGGGGTGCGTTAGTGACTTTAAACTCCGCAAAGGCTGGGGTTTCATCCATGAGCCAGGCCTGTACCAAGGAGTATTTGTAGTCGCAGGGATGTGGAGTCTCATCTGCCCATTGGTCATCCGGGAAGGGATCTCATGAATGGGGATATAGTCAGCTATACGCGGCACTGGGGTCTTAAAGGGTGGTATGCTCTGAACGTCTTCCGTGTTAGCGACCCCGTCCCCGACGCCGGTAATGTACATCATGCCACAGTGTCCCAAGCCCCAGCAGCATCAGCGCCAGGCCGCGCACCTGCATCGTGCCCTGCATCATGTACAGCATCCCACTTTGCATCGCAAAAGCCTGATGCGACCTCAGCTGAGTCACAGCGCAAGCCTGCATCTTGTCCAGCATCTTATACTGCAATATACTGATGGTGCGTCCTCAGTTAGATCACTGCGCAAGTCTGCGACCCCTATTGAGCAAGACCTATATTCAGAAGAGGCACCCGTTGGGTCCCAAGTGAATCGCTCTAGTGTAACTGTGGCTACTCAAACACAGATCGCAGGACATGATTTATTTGTAATGCGTTCCAGAGAGCATCGTGTGCTTCCAGCCCCAGGAGTGGAAGACGTCATAACTATTTGCAAAGAAGAAGACCAGTAGAACTCAGACAGGGTTTACTGCAGCTGTATAAAGTTGAAGATTTGCACTTTATTAATATTGTAATGATGTTTGCATAATTTTGCATAGAATACCCCAGTTGGGTAATGTGAAGTATAAATGTGATTTTTCTACTGTGAAATGTTCTTAGCAAAGACTGCGTGGCTGAGGACTTTGCCAGCCCAAAAACTTTAAATGTAAATAGTTCGCACTTCGGTGCCCCATCTTGGTTTTACGTAAAGCCTTACTACCTCTGAAGAAAAACCCGTATGGTGTGGCCTAGAGTGAGGTCTGCAGCTCAGAAGTCCTGCAGCCCACGCAGGACCCACGTGGGAGGTTTTTGGTGCGGGTCCTCCACAAGTATGTTGTATTTATTGATGTGAAAAGTACTTTGATATTTTTCTACTTGCCATTGTATACATTGTAACGTTAAAGAGTCCTTACCTCCCGCAAGGGATGAGTTAATGTTGATGTTATTATAAAAATGTTTTTTCTATTTCAGCCCGGGAGTGCTGATGATAACTAGGGGGGGATGTGTGGCCCAGCTGCGCTTGGTACACATGTTCCAGGAGTATGTGCTAAAAGGTAATTGCAGAATCTGATATTCATTCACAACACTCACACTTCCCATTATCACCACTAGAGGGAACCTTAGACTATTTAAGGTCAGTGAGTTAGGTAGCAGTAGTCAAATCAAGTCTTGGGTGATTCAGGAGTGAGTCATCCTAGCCAGACGTGAGGAGATTTCCTGTCAGACAAGACAGAAGAGGGAGAGATTTGCAAGCTGATAACTCCGAACAGACAGACTGCTAGCACCCTAAGCAAGTGGAGAGTGACTCTCGGAGCGGGCTTGTAATCAGTCTGACGAAACGTCCTGAAAGCTGCTCTGGACAGAGTCTTTGAAGGAAAGAAGGAAGGGGACTACAGTTTGCAGAACATCGAGTTAACTGAGAATCAGTCAGCGAGCCTGGAAGGAAGGAAGAAAGCTAATGACAGAACCTACTGCTGCCCTGTGCTTATGTTAAGGAGGAGAGTAGGGCGACGGGCGAGTGGTGAACCTAGGAAGGAGTGACTTTGGTGATAGATCGCCCTCACTCAACTAACCGGACACCGGGTCCGAAGTATTGCTGGAACTTTCACGGCTAGTGATAGAAAACCGGAATCCTTGCTGGACTTCAAGTCGCAGAAGGTAGCCCTAAGTGCCGATACGTAACAGGAGTCAGGGAGAACAGGAGTCCGGCCTGATCAGCCAACAGGGCTTAGTTCTTTCCAATATTTGGTCACCACGTCTGGTCACCAGATTAAGCAAAAGGCTCTACCACAATGTCGACCGGGCGTAGCTGTTGCATCAAGAGTTAAACTTCGCTTCACGCAAGTTAGGACTCACACACTTTAAAGGGAAAGGAGGCCTTAAACCTACTTGGCAATTACCTGGATGTGCATACTCCACCCTGACCAGCTTCCCGGGACATACCTGCCACCATCACCAGTAAAGGTATGGAAAGAGAACAACTTGTGTGTGACTGACTTATTATCTGCACCCTGCATCGCCATATCACTCTGAGGGATCCATCCAGTCTCGCCTGTGGGAGACTTAACACCTGGCTTCCCCAACCCTCAGAGGATTCACCCTGCAGCGCTGGTCACTCTGATCAGAAACCACAGGTGGCGTCACGAACAATTATTACAATCCCCTGTAAATATTCCCCCCATTGTATGAGCGCCCAGGGCCACGGACCGTGCTCTGCTGCCAGTGACATCCCCCATAGACTTCCATGGGCTCGGTGCCGAGTACCCCATAGCCCTGGTACCATGTGCGACTCACATACAACCGGCCTTACAACTGCAGACCACGTGTAACTAACCACACCAGCCCAGGACCACAACCTCTAGCATCTTCACCTCCAAGATCGTCTGAGACCAGCCACTCAGGCTAGTGCAACAATCAGTTTGTAGAACCTAAGAATTTCTGCACAAACTGTCAGAAACTATCTCAGGGAAACTAAAGTGCATGCTCATTGTCTTCATTGATGTCTCCAACTGATTGCAGTTTGTCATTGTAACTGACTTGAGTGGGCAAATGCTCACAGTGGATGGCCTCTGGCACGTTGGAGAGGTGTTCTCTTCACAGATGGCAGACTGCCTGTGTGGCATTGTGTAGATGAGTGGTTTATTGACGTTGTGAATTAAGTGGTCCATGACGGTAGCGGGGTTATAGTATGGGCAGGCATATGTTATGGGCAACAAACACAGATGCATGTTATTGATGCAATTTTGAATGCACAGAGATACTATGACAATATCCTGAGGCCCATTGTGGTGCCATTCATCCATGACCATCAGCTCATATTGCGCGATGATAATGCAAAGCCCAATTTTGCAAGGATCTGTACACAATTCCTTGAAGCTGAAAACATCCCAGTTCTTGCATTTCCAGCATACTCACTGGACATGTCACGCATTGAGCATATTTGGGTGCTCTGGATCGGCTTATACGCCTGTGTGTGTTCAAGTTCCTGACAATATTCAGCAACTTCGCACAGCCATTGAAGAGGAGTGGACCAACATTCCACAAGCCACAATCAACAACCTGATCAACACTATGCAAAGGAGATGTGTTGCACTGTGTAAGGGAATTGGTAGTAATATCAGATACTTTTTTTTACCCCCCCAGACCATCCCAATACTGTAAAACTGCACATTTAAGGCTCACCTGTGCAATAATCATGCTATCTAATCAGAGTACTGATATGGCACACCTGTGAGGAGGATTTTCGACAAATTTGGAAGAAGGAGGAGGAGAGAGGAGAAAGGAGGAGGAGAAGGAGAAGACAGAGGAGAAGAAGAAGATTTGGTATCGCCGTGTCCATAAATGTGCAATATATCAAAATAAAAAAATTGATTTAAAACATAAAATAGTTGACACAAACAAATTAATTTATTTCCATAATTGTACTGGTCAGGAGAATCATGTTGCCAGGTTATTATTATTGCAGAGCATATTCCATAAAAACAAACCACAAAAAAACACGGTGGAATTGCAGTTTTTTCCACAATTTCATCTCACTTAGAGGTTTTTCCTGTTTTTCAGCATATGATATGGTAAAATGAATGGTGTCCTTCAAAACTACAACTTGGCCCTAAAAAAAACAAGTCTTCAAATGTCTATATTGATGAAAAACTAAAAAATTTATGGTTCTTGTAGGAAGGGAAATTCAAAAGCTACTGCCTTATTTAAACAACAAGAAAATAAGCAAGTTTGCAATTTATATGCTTTTTTTTAACTCTTTTACATAGTATACAGATTGTTGGCAAGGAGATCGACCACCAGACCATGGACAAGTGTGTGAAGTAGTTACATTCTATGGAAGGAGTTAACTCCTAACATCTCAGCCACTTCTCTACCTCTCTTCAACCCATTGACTTATATGCAGCAGTTTGCTGCTCATCTCCCTTCCCATTCCAGTCAACTCTTGACTGAGCGACTCATCAGAATTGACAAGTCACTATCGGGATCCCAATCATCTGTAGTTTTCATAGCAGTTTTCCTAATCATGGTTCTCACTTTTCTAAGCAATGACCTTGTTTAAGTGCACTATTATCCCTATATGCAATCTAGTGATAACAGTGTAGACTTCATAACAATCACAGTAGAAGGAAACTAACCAGAACTGTCACTCAAGGAAGAGTGCCCCCCCCCCCCCCAGCAACTAGGAAGTAAGAGGACTGCACAGCTGTGAGCTGCTCAACATTCTATGGAAAAAATGAAGTTCTCCTGTTAGGTACACTAGGTAAGGTGGATCCGCTAAGCCTTAGATGTGGGTGAGCACACTGATCCCGAGCATTGATGCAGTGGGCAGGAAGGCACATGGGCAGTGAGGACTTGGCACACAAAGAAATGTTAGGAATAGCAGAAGGGATGGAGTGGAATCCAGCACGGAGGAATGCAAGTTGTAAACATAACTACAAAAGCACAGATGGTGGAGCACACCAAACAGAGAGCTAGAGTCTCAATCCCAAGACACAGGTGGGTGTCTAAATGAGCCTCACTACAAGCAATTTATAAAACCTGACATGGAGCACAGCAGAGGGCAGGGGACCCAGGGGAAGGAAATGGGCACAGGATACCTGGGATATGTGTGTAACATCTCTTTTAGCCTTAAAGAGTACCTATCACCAGGTCAAAATTGACCATTTTATGCTTTTTTTTCTGTGTTTTATCTTTTTAAAATTTCACAATATTGTTCCAGATGTATAAGTATTTTATATTTAGTGTGCCCAAAATGCTGGGTAGTGCTGCAGAGTACACTTTGTAAAGACTATAAAAATGAGCTAACTGGAACCATATGTAGGAATTTTGAAAATAAGAGTGGAGTAACCAGAACCAAATAATAACAAAAAGTGCAAACTTTTGATATGGTAACATGTCCTTTTTAAGCAGATGAACTTTACTTGCCTTACAAAAAAGTATTACCATCGAGTTTATAGCTTCTGACACCTTCCGATTGTTTGCCTCTAGGACTTACAATGGGCAGAATCAAACTCACACCTTGTCATTCCTCTGTTCGGACTAATTAACATTTATGCTATATTTGTGGGCATCAGAAAATAATTCCCAATCCATCAAAATTTTACAGAGAGATATTGCCAAATCTCAAGCAGATGTACTTATATGACAAGCATAGACAGAGTTAATTGCAACTCCATTTCGGGAGAAAAGCTGCTGCATGGTTCTGAATAAGTAATCCTCTGAGCGATAATCCTATTTAGTGTCAGATGGAAGACTTTCCTTTACAGTGCATGATGTCCTTTTTACACAGTCACAGAGAACTGTCTCTTTTCCTCCATCTCACTGGGGTGTTTTTCAGATGGATATGCTCTGCTGATGTCTCAGCATATGACGCTGATTCCCTAAGTCTGCGCTTACTACAATACCAAGACATTCGCTACAGACAATACGGTACTGTTGTATTTTGTCACTACAGAGATAGAGAAAACATGAAATAAACTCCTACTTAGTCTGTATATAGACTGAAGGAATGTGGCTACTGTGTGTGTATCTTATGTAATAAGTCACACTACAACTAGTAGAATCTGCATTCACCAAATATAGTTCTAGGCAAAAAAATCATCCAAATACAGTAGTAGACCAAAAAATTACCCAAATATAGTTCTAGGCCTAAAAATCTCCCAAATAAAGTACTAGGCATAAAAATCTCCCAAATATATAGTTCTAGGCCTAAAAATCGCCCAAATGTAGTTCTAGGTATAAAAATCGCCCAAATATAGTACTAGGCCTAAAAATCCCCAAAATTTAGTTCTAGGCCTAAACATCCCCCAAATATAGTTCTAGGCCTAAAAATCTCCCAAATATAGTTCTAGGTCTAAAAATCCCCCAAATATATAGCTCTAGGCCTAAATATTCCCTAAATATAGTTCTAGGCCTAAAAATCGCTCAAATATATGTTCTAGGCCTAAAAATCCCCCAAATATCGTTCTAGGTCTAAAATTTGCTCAAATTTAGTTCTAGGCCTAAAAATCACCCAATTATAATACTAGGCCTAAAAATATCCAAATATAGTTCTAGGCCTAAAAATCCCCCAAATATCGTTCTAGGCCTAAAATCCCCCAAATATCGTTCTAGGTCTAAAATTTGCTCAAATTTAGTTCTAGGCCTAAAAATCACCCAATTATAATACTAGGCCTAAAAATCACCCAAATATAATACTAGGCCTAAAATATCCAAATATAGTTCTAGCCTAAAAATTCCCAAAAATATAGTTCTAGGCCTAAAAATCTCCCAAATATAGTTCTAGGTATAAAAATCGCCCAAATATAGTTCTAGGCCTAAATATCCCCAAATATAGTTCTAGGCTAAAAAATCGCCCAAATTAGTTCTAGGCCTAAAATCCCCCAAATTTAGTTCTAGGCCTAAAAATCCCCAAATTTAGTTCTAGGCCTAAAAATCCCCAAATATAGTTCTAGGCCTAAAAATCTCCCAAATATATAGCTCTAGGCCTAAAAATTGCCAAATGTAGTTCTAGGCCTAAAAATCTCCCAAATATAGTTCTAGGTCTAAAAATCCCTCAAATATAGTTCTAGGCCTAAAAATCTCCCAAATATATAGTTCTAGGCCTAAAAATTGCCCAAATGTAGTTCTAGGCCTAAAAATCCCCCAAATATCGTTCTAGGTCTAAAAATTCACCAAATATAGTTCTACGCCTAAAAATCACCCAAATATAGTACTAGGCCTAAATATCCCCTAAATATATTTCTAGGCCTAAAAATCGCTCAAATGTAGTTCTAGACCTAAAAATCCCCCAAATTTAGTTCTAGGCCTAAAAATCCCCCAAATTTAGTTCTAGGCCTAAAAATCCCCCAAATATAGTTCTAGGCCTAAAAATCTCCCAAATATATAGCTCTAGGCCTAAAAATTGCCAAATGTAGTTCTAGGCCTAAAAATCTCCCAAATATAGTTCTAGGTCTAAAAATCCCTCAAATATAGTTCTAGGCCTAAAAATCTCCCAAATATATAGTTCTAGGCCTAAAAATTGTCCAAATGTAGTTCTAGGCCTAAAAATCCCCAAATATCGTTCTAGGTCTAAAAATTCCCCAAATATAGTTCTATGCCTAAAAATCGCCCAAATATAGTACTAGGCCTAAAAATTCCCAAAATTTTGTTCTAGGGCCTAAAAATCTTCCAAATATAGTTCTAGGTCTAAAAATCCCCCAAATATAGTTCTAGGTCTAAAAATCTCCCAAATATATAGTTCTAGGCCTAAAAATCGCCCAACTGTAGTTCTAGGTATAAAAATCGCCCAATAGTTCTAGGTCTAAAAATCGCCCAAATATAGTTCTAGGCCTAAAAATCCCCAAAATTTTGTTCTAGGGCCTAAAAATCTCCCAAATATAGTTCTAGGCCTAAAAATCTCCCAAATATATAGTTCTAGGCCTAAAAATCGCCCAAATATAGTTCTAGGTCTAAAAATCCCCCAAATATAGTTCTACGCCTAAAATTCGCCCAAATATAGTACTAGGCCTAAAAATCCCCAACATTTAGTTCTAGGCCTAAAAATCCCCCAAATATAGTTCTAGGCCTAAAAAATCTCCCAAATATAGTTCTAGGTCTAAAAATTCCCCAAATATAGTTCTAGGCCTAAAAATCTCCCAAATATATAGTTATAGGCCTAAAAATTGCCCAAATGTAGTTCTAGCTATAAAAATCGCTCAAATATAGTTCTAGGCCTAAATATTCCCTAAATACAGTTCTAGGCCTAAAAATCCCCCAAATATCATTCTAGGTCTAAAATTTGCTCAAATTTAGTTCTAGGCCTAAAAATCACCCAAATATAATACTAGGCCTAAAAATCCCCCAAATATCGTTCTAGGTCTAAAATTTGCCCAAATTTAGTTCTAGGCCTAAACATCACCCAAATATTAATACTAGGCCTAAAAATATCCCAAATATAGTTCTAGGCCTAAAAATTCCCAAAAATATAGTTCTAGGCCTAAAAATCTCCCAAATATAGTTCTAGGTATAAAAATCGCCGGTATAAAAATCGTCCAAATATAGTTCTAGGCCTAAAAATCCCCCAAATTTAGTTCTAGGCCTAAAAGTCACCCAAATATAATACTAGTCCTAAAAATGCCCCAATATATAGTTCTATAGGCCTAAAAATCGCCCATTTATAAAAACAATTGAAATTTTATAGGTGCAATAAATAAACACTGTTTAACACCACTGGGTTTCTCTTAGCTGCTATAGCCTGGAAACATGCAGCCAATCAAACAGGATTTGCTGTTACACGGACAATATACTGTTATTTAATTTTTTTCATAAATCAATAGTACAAAAGAATACAAACAATTTTGTAATATATCTTATAGGAGAAGTTTGCTTCTTTCTCCTCTTTTATTGATCTTTCACTCTCAATTCAAGGGTAAAATCTTTATTCAGTGAAGACAGATTTTTCCATTACTGAGAGAGGAGATGAAAGTTCTTGTTTTTAAAATTCTATTAGGGAGGAATGAGCTAGAGACAAACACTGAAATTCTACTGCAAGTTCTGCTGAAATGAAAGTTACAGTTCTCCATAGAACTTTATGAGCACCAATGGTCCTCTCGTATCTCAGGTAATGGGAAAATCTGTATTCACTGAAGAAAGATTTTACTCATGAATTCTGAGAACCAATTATTAGTTCGGGAAGAAAAAGAAGCAGATTTCTCTAATTAGATATATTGTAACGTTTCTTATTTTCACGTGTATTACTGAGTGATAAAGAAATAAAATTAAAACGACGGTTACTTTTCAGATGCCACCATTCAAATGAATGAATACCCATCTAATTAATCTGTCAATATCTTGAAAATAGTAATTTTGCCACAGTAAACTTGGCAAAATCAACTAAAAATATATATTTTATGGAAATTGATACCGGCTTCATTTATCAAAACTGTCTTATATAAAAACTGTCTTTGTTGCCTGTAACAACCAATCAGAGCTCAGCTTTCATTTTTTAAACAGCTGTGGTAAAAATAAAACTGATCTGTGATTGGTTGCTATGGATAACAAAATAATTTTTCTTTTAGACAGCTTTGATAAATCTTCCCCACTGTGCTATTCCTACAGATGGACTTGATAGACAATGAACAGCATGAAGACTCTTTCTTTGTGGTTCATTAAATCCTTGCACCACACATTGGCCCTCACTAGTCCTAACCCAATTTTTTTCAAACCACATATATTTGCTAATACATCAGTCCTTGATGTGAACTGATATATTTTAGAATTTAATTGCAGCAGATCTATAAAATAATTTGATTTCTATTGACATAAATTGAATTAGCTGGTAGAAAATTGGCTATATGGGTATGACAGCTGTATTGTCAGTGACTTTGCCTTCATATAATAATAGACAATTAAGGGAACTACGAACATGAGAGAATAGCTGAAATGTTTCAGTCTGTAATATTCATTCCTTTATTAATTTTCCAACCTAATATGCATTTTACTACCAGATCAACGTTTCCGATTTTTCTGTTATGGGAGCGTCTCTCCAGTAATATAGGCTGGATTTCAGCTCTGTGTATATCCAGAGAGCTGCTTTTTTCATTAGCTCAGATAGGCATTTCGATCTCTATCCTCATTTTCTATAGCAAGTTTTCTCGCCCTCCTTGAGATACTTCTTCCCCGTGAAAGCTGCTTAGGTCTGTGTCCAATTCTGTCCCCTTACTCGCTATCTAATGTTGTTGCACATGCTGTGTCTGTCTTTTTACAGATGAGTGAATGGATTCATTGCTAATCAAAGTTGTGTTGAATTTTTGGAAACTGATACCCAAAAATGAATATATGAAAACAGAGCCGATTTTTAGAAAAATGCAAAATGCAACTTTTATTAATTAGTACAAAAAAGTTTTTAAAAGAAATACACAAACATAATACAAAATGTCAATGACAAAGGAGAAGGCAAAACCATAGATACCACTATTCAGTTAAATGAATGCCTCAGGTCATGTATAGCAAAATACTTGATATAGTGTCAAGGCTAATAAATATCAGGGTGCTGTGACATAATCATTCAGAGCTGTCCATCAGATGGTAAAGTGCATAGTGCACATAATGAAACCAAAATAACACATATATGAACACCCCATCAGTATAGACATTTACACCAGTGTATGCTACAAAAAATTAGATATACTAAATAATACCCAAGTGAGCAATCTGTATTTTAAAGAGCAAAATAACACTAATTATATAGAGTATAAGTGGACAGTGTTGATCACAGCAACCTAAAATTATACATATATCATAAACACACGTAAAGAGGATGAAAAAACCTCTAATAGTATATAGATTTTGCAGTATACAGATATACATATAAGTGTGCATAGAGATATATATTAAGACCAGGCAGAAAAAACCAATAGGTCAATATTGATATATGCAAATGCAAATACTGCTATTATAAACAATCGCTCACAGTATATCACAGGTGATTCATCCCATATGCTGCTTTATCGACTTCCTGCCAGGTGGATATAAAAACCTGTCTTTATATTTATACACCACGCCCCCCGAGGAAGCACTTAGCGAAACGCGCGTCGGGGCTCTCCAGTCCACTGCTCAGTAAGTTTGGATGCCTTATGATATATATCTTTGACTATTGTCTGTATTGGCTATTGATCTAACACACCACTATGGCATATATGGCCACATGGGAGGAATTGTTTGCAATATATTTGAGGCTGTAGCCCTTTTTTCTATGTTGGCAGCATTTGCACGTTCCTTGCTGATTGCTGTGCCCACTAGGCTTATTAATTAAT
>JARQOD010000002.1:539400467-539671720 GCA_033576555.1 Oophaga sylvatica
TAATGATCTGATATTCTTAGTCTGGTTTAGCATTTTATGTCTATTCACTTAAAGTAGGATTGTCCATTTAAAAAAATGAAATACCCCAAAGTTTTTTCTTTTAAAATAACAAAAAGCATCAATACCTACCCCACACGCTCCTGAGACGCCTCTCTTCTGCTCATCTCCAGTCTTTGTTGATAGGGCTGCAGCAGTGACATCACATCACATCACATCATGTGACCTCTGCAGCCAATAAATGGGATAAGCGTGCCATCTTGCACATCATCACACTGAGCCCTGTGATTGGCTGCTGTGGTCACTTGCTGTAGACATGTCAATCACTGCTACAACTATATCAACAGACACTAGAGGTGAGCTTTGGGGAAGTGGGATAGTGTATCAAGTAACAATGCTTTTGCTATTTTTAAGGAAATCAACCTTTTGCTTTTAATAAAGTACAACCCCTTTAAATGTAAATGGTAAGTATTTGGCTGTGAGCAATGATCTTGAACCCCATAAAGTAGTAGAACAGGACCTGTAGTTCCCAATTATCACTGTTAAGCTCATTGTTGGTGCCATAAAAGTGAGCTGTTCAGAACGATAGTGCAGAGCAAAAACAAATGAAAGGAAGAGAAAAAAGAAAGAACAAAAGATAAGAGTATACCATGTACTGTAGTGTGGGCTGCAATATGGAATATTATTCTGTTTCTATTATTACAGCTGCAACAGTGCCATAAATCTAACGACTAGTAAACTTTTACAATAGGTCTGAGAATAGCACGTTTTCCACTACTTCAAAGACCAAATATCTGATTTTACTTTACGTACAGTTAGGTCCATAAATATTTGGACAGAGACAACATTTATCTAATTTTGGTTCTAGACATTACCACAATGAATTTGAAACAAAACAAATCAGATGCAGTTGAAGTTCAGACTTTCAGCTTTCATTTGATGGTATCCACATTAAAATTGGATGAAGATTTAGGAGTTTCAGCTCCTTAACATGTGCCACCCTGTTTTTAAAGGGACCAAAAGTAATTGGACAAATGACTCCAAGGCTATTTCATGGACAGGTGTGGGCAATCCCTTTGTTATGTCATTCTCAATTAAGCAGATGAAAGGGCCGGAGTTGATTTGAGGTGTGGTGTTTGCATTTGGAAGGTTTTGCTGTGAAGGAAACATGTGGTCACAGGAGCTCTCCATGCAGGTGAAACAAGCCATCCTTAAGCTGCAAGAACAGAAAAAAACCCATCCAAGAAATTGCTACAACATTAGAAGTGGCAAAATCTACAATTTGGTACATCCTGAGAAAGAAAGAAAGCACTGGTGAACTCATCAATCCAAAAAGACCTGGGAGCCCACGGAAGACAACAGTGGTGGATGATCGCCGCATACTTTCTTTGGTGAAGAAGAACCCGTTCACAACATCAACTGAAGTCCAGAACACTCTCAGTGAAGTAGGTGTATCTGTCTCTAAGTCAACAGTAAAGAGAAGACTCCATGAAAGTAAATACAAAGGGTTCACATCTAGATGCAAACCATTCATCAATTCCAAAAATAGACAGGCCAGAGTTAAATTTGCTGAAAAACACCTCCAGAAGCCAGCTCAGTTCTGGAAAAGTATTCTATGGACAGATGAGACAAAGATCAACCTGTACCAGAATGATGGGAAGCCAAAAGTTTGGAGAAGAAAGGGAACGGCACATGATCCAAGGCACACCACATCCTCTGTAAAACATGGTGGAGGCAACGTGATGGCATGGCCATGCATGGCTTTCAATGGCACTGGGTCACTTGTGTTTATTGATGACATAACAGCAGACAAGAGTAGCCGGATGAATTCTGAAGTGTACCGGGATATACTTTCAGCCCAGATTCAGCCAAATGCTGCAAACTTGATTGGACGGCGCTTCATAGTACAGATGGATAATGACCCCAAGCATACAGCCAAAGCTACACAGGAGTTCATGAGTGCAAAAAAGTGGAACATTCTTCAATGGCCAAGTCAATCACCAGATCTTAACCCAATTGAGCATGCATTTCACTTGCTCAAATCCAGACTTAAGAGGGAAAGACCCACAAACAAGCAAGACCTGAAGGCTGCGGCTGTAAAGGCCTGGCAAAGCATTAAGAAGGAGGAAACCCAGCGTTTGGTGATGTCCATGGGTTCCAGACTTAAGGCAGTGATTGCCTCCAAAGGATTCGCCACAAAATTTTGAAAATAAAAATATTTTGTTTGGGTTATGTTTATTTGTCCAATTACTTTTGACCTCCTAAAATGTGGAGTGTTTGTAAAGAAATGTGTACAATTCCTACATTTTCTAACACATATTTTTGTTCAACCCTTCAAATTAAACGTTACAATCTGCACTTGAATTCTGTTGTAGAGGTTTCATTTCAAATCCAATGTGGTGGCATGCAGAGCCCAACTCGCGAAAATTGTGTCACTGTCCAAATATTTCTGGCCCTGACTGTACATTGGTTTAAACTATGCTTGCATGTGTTTTTATTATCTTCATGGTTTTTGCGGCAGGGCTGTGAAATTTACATAAAAGTTTGTTCAAGAAGATTAGAAAAATATGTCTGCCTTTCCTCAGGAACGGCGGCACACCTGTCCATGAATTGTGCCTGGTACCTTAGATCAGTTCAATTTAGGCAAATGGAGCTAAGCAGCAACATCCTACCCAACATATATATATTATTTATATACATATACTGCTCAAAATAATAAAGGGAACACACTTCTGTGAAATAAACCTGTCCAGTTATGAAGCAACACCAATTGTGAATCAATTTCTCCTGCTATTGTGCAAATGGAATAGGTAGAAATGACAGGCAATTAGCAAGACAATCCTTATAAAGTAGTAGTTCTGCTGGGGGTATCCACAGACCATTTATCTGTCCTCATCCTTTTTGACTGTTGTTTTGGTCACTATTGCATTTTGTCATTGATCTCACCCCTAGAGGTACAACACAGCATTAGCATTGTCTTCAGCCCACAGAAGTTGTTCAGGTAGTGTAGCTCATCCAGGATAGCACATCAATGCGGGCTCTGGCAAGAAGGGTAGCTATGTTTGTCAGCACAGTGTCCAGAGCATGGAGCAGATACCAGGAGACAGGCCAGTGCACCAGGAGATGTGGAGGTGGCCATAGGAAAGGAACAACCCAGCATCAGGACTGCTACCTTTTCCTTTGTGCAAAAAGTAACAGGAGGAACAGAGACAGAACACTGCAAAATGACCTCCAGCAGGCCACAAATATCCATGTGTCTGCTCAAACTGTCAGAAACAGACTCCATGAGGGTGGTATGAGGGCCCAATGTCCACAAGTGGGTGTTGTGCTCACAGCCCCACACCGTGCAGGGAGACTGGCATTTGAAGAGAACACCAAGATTGGCAGATTCGACACTGGTGCTCTGTGCACTTCAGGGATGAGGGCAGGTTCACAACAAGCACATATGACAGAGTCTAGAGACATCGTGGAGAACATTTGGCTGCCTGCAACATCCTCCAGCATGACCGGTTTGGCAGTGGGTCAGTAATGGTGTGGGGAGGCCTTTCTTTGGAGGGCCGCACAGCCCTCCATGTTCTATCCAGAGGTACCCTGACTGTCATTAGGTACTGGGAAGAGATCTTCAGACCCATTGTGAGACCATATGCAGGTGCAGTGGGCCATGGTTACTTCTGATGCATGACAATACTAGGCCTCATGTGGCTGAAGTATGTCAGCAGTTCCTGCATGATGAAGGCATTGATGTTATGGACTGTCCTGCCCATTCACCAGACCTGAATCCCATCGAGCACATATGTTGCACCACAGACTGTCCAGGAGTTGACTGATGCCTTAATCCAGGTCTGGGAGGAAATCCCTCAGGAGAACATCGTCCGCCTTATTAGGAGCATGTCCAGGTGTTGTAGGGAGATCATACAAGCACGTTGAGGCTATACACACTAATGAGCATCATTTCCTTGTCTTGAGGCGTTTCCACTGAAGTTGGAGCAGCCTGTAATTTGATTTTCCACTTTGATTTTGATTATTATTCTAAATCCAAACCTCTATGGGATATTAAATGTGATTTCCATTGATCATGTTATGTTTTATTGTTCTTGATGCATTTCACTACGTAATGAATAAAGATTTGCAACTGAAATATTTCATTCAGTTATATCAAGGATGTGGCATTTTACAGTTTCCTTAATAAAATATACAGTGGGGAAAAATAAGTATTTGATACACTGCCAATTTGCAAGTTTTCCCACCTACAAAGAATGGTGTGGTCTGTAATTTTTATCATAGGTACATTTCAACTGTGAAAGACAGAATCTAAAAATAAGAAAACAGAAAATTACATTGTATGATTTTTAAATAATTAAATTGCATTTTATTGCATGAAATAAGAATTTGATCACTTACGTATCACCTGCATACTTGATCACACACTCCAACTCTGCACTCATTACTTGTATTTATTGCACATATTTGAACTTGTTATCTGTATAAAAGACACCCGTCCACACAATCAATCCCACTCCAACCTCTCCACCATGTCCAAGACCAAAGAGCTGTCTAAGGACACCAGGGACAAAGTTGTAGACCTGCACAAAGCTGGGATAGGCTACAGGGCGATAGACAAGCAGCTTGGTGAGAATGCAACAACTGTTGGCACAGTTATTAGAAAATGGCAGAAACGTAGGATGTCTGTCAATCTACCTCAGTCTGGGTCTCCATGCAAGATCTCGCCTTGTGGAGTAAAGATGATTCTGAGAAAAGCCATGAATCAACCCAGAACTACATAGGAGGATCTGGTCAATGGCCAGAAGAGGGCTGGACCAAAGTCTCAAACATTACCTTTAGTCACACACTAGGCCATCATGGATTAAAATCCTGCAGGGCATGCAAGGTCCCCCCACTCATGCCAGAACATGTCCAAGCCCATTTAAAGATCATCAATGATCATCTGTCTGCTCCAGAGGAAACATGGGAGAATAATTGTGTGGTCAGATGAGACCAAAATAGAACTTTTTGGTATCAACTCCAATCGCCGTGTTTGGAGGAAGAAGAAAGATAACTACAACCCCAAGAACACCGTCCCAACCGTGAAGCATGGTGAGAGAAACTTCATACTTTTGGGGTGCTTTTCTGAAAATGGGACAGGATGACTGCACTGTATTGAAGGGAGGATGGATGGGGTGATGCATCGCAAGATTTTGGCCAACCACCTCCCTCCCTCAGCAAGAGTATTGAAGATGGGTCGTTACTGGGTCTTCCAGCATGACAATGATCCAAAACACACAGCCAGGGCAACTAAGAAGTGTCTCCGTAAGAAGCATTTTAAGGTCCCGGCGTGACCTAGCCATTCTCCAGACCTGAACCCAATGGAAAATCATGGGAGGAACCTGAAACTCAATGTTGCCCAGCGACAGCCCCGAATCATTAAAGATCTGGAGTAGATCTGTATGGAGGAGTGGGCCAAAATCCCCACTGCAGTGTGTGCAAATTTGGTCAAGAATTACAGGAAACATCTGACCTTTCTACTTGCAAACAAAGGTTTTTGCATGAAATATTAAGTTCTGTTTTTCTATTGCATCAAATACTTATTTCATGCAATAAAATGCAAATCAATTATGTAAAAATCATACAATCTGATTTTCTGGATTTTTTTTAAGATTCTGTCTCTCACAGCTGAAGTGTACCTATGATAAAAATGACAGACCTCAGTCTCCATTCTATGTAGGTGGGAAAACTTGCAAAATCGGCAATGCAGCAAATACTTATTTTCCCCACTTATATATAACATGGGAACAGGAAGGCAGACCTGACAGAAGTTCAAGAAGTAGAGAGATAGTCTATACTGTGCATTGTTAGCTGATAAAAGACAGGTTGGTTGAGTTTCATGAATACACTATTGAAGAATAGAATGCAATAAAGGTTACTACTATACACAGCTTTAAGCGGTTTACTGAAAAACTTTATAAGAAAAAGTAACATAGTAACAGTATTCTATGGAAGGGTAGATGCCTAGTGGCCACGTTTGAGAAACTGATCCCTATCGCCTGTCACCAAGTATCACTTTTCAATATTTGCCCTTCTGTTGTATTGATATTTTGTTGCACTGAAGCTTTTCCTGCCATGTAAAGTGAAATGTAATAGCCATAAGTTAAAGTAGGTCAATCGCAACATAAGCAGAGATTCCGAAACGTAACATCCTGCACATCATTCTGGCACAAGATTCATTTCCCCTGATTGCCTACACACAGCTAGATTTAGTAGAAGAGCTAATATTGACTCACCAAGTCTCTCTGCAATATTTGCTTTTTCGATTAGGATGGAGCTCAAACAATTTAAGAAAAAGCCTTCCAATTCAGCACTATGTAGCATTACAGGCACTCTTTAATATTATTACACCTAGATATGAGATTTAAAGAGAACTTGTTAACTTTTATGATTTTGTAAATAATTGCATTCACTTTGAGATAACAACTCTAGATCACCATTTCTTCAAATTCTCTGTTGTGATGTTCCTCTCTTATTCCTACTAGAAATGCCTGAATTAAGCCTCTTTCACACATCAGTTTTTTGCCATCAGTCACAATCCGTCGGTTTTTGAAAAAAACGGATCCGGCGACTGATGCCGCAGGATCCATTTTTTCTCATAGACTTGTATTAGCAACGGATGGCCGTACATTTCATCCATCAGATCCATTGAAAATTTTTGGTCCGTCGGCCGGACACGACGCACGAAGCAACGTTTTTTGTCTCCGTCAAAAAATTGTACAGAGATGGATCCGATCCGTCGCTGTCTGTCGTTTGCTATAATGGAAGCCTATGGGCGCAGGATCCGTCGTCATCCGTCAAATGACGTATTCCGGCGACGGATTCGTTTTTTAGAATACATATATATATTATATATATATATATATATATATACATGTCATTGAGACACATATACAGTTTGGACACACCTCAGTGTAAAGTCACACTGAAGGCATCAAAACTGAATTAACACATGTGGAATTATATACTTAACAAAAAAGTGTGAAACAACTGAAATTATGTCTTATATTCTAGGTTCTTCAAAGTAGCCACCTTTTGCTTTGATGACTGCTTTGCACACTCTTGGCATTCTCTTGATGAGCTTCAAGATGTAGTCACCGGGAATGGTTTTCACTTCACAGTGTGGGCCCTGTCAGGTTTAATAAGTGGGATTTCTGGCCTTATAAATGAAGGTCAGTCAGTCCGAAAAATTGGGAAAACTTTGAAAGTGTCCCCAAGTGCAGTTGCAAAAACCATTAAGCGCTACAAATACTAGCTCACATGAGGACCGCCCCAGGAAAGTAAGACCAAGAGTCACCTCTGCTTCTGAGGATAAGTTTATCCGAGTCACCAGCCTCAGAAATTGCAGGTTTACAGCAGCTCAGATTAGAGACCAGGTCAATGCCACACATAGTTCTAGCAGCAGACACATCTCTACAACAACTGTTAAGAGGAGACTTTGTGCAGCAGGCCTTCATGGTAAAATAGCTGCTAGGAAACCACTGCTAAGGACAGGCAACAAGCAGAAGAGACTTGTTTGGGCTAAAAAACACAAGGAATGGACATTAGACCAGTGGAAATCTGTGTTTTGGTCTGATGAGTCCAAATTTGAGATCTTTGGTTCCAACCACCATGTCTTTGTGCGACGCAGAAAAGGTGAACGGATGGACTCTACATGCCTGGTTCCCACCGTGAAGCATGGAGGAGGTGGTGTGATGGTGTGGGGGTGCTTTGCTGGTGACACTGCTGGGGATTTATTCAAAATTGAAGGCATACTGAACCAGCATGGCTACCACAGCATCTTGCAGTTGCATGCTATTTCATCCGGTTTGTGTTTAGTTGGACCATCATTTTTTTTTCAACAGGACAATGACCCCAAACACACCTCCAGGCTGTGTAAAGGCTATCTGACCAAGAAGGAGACTGATGGGGTGCTACGCCAGATGACCTGGCCTCCACAGTCACCAGACCTGAACCCAATCGAGATGGTTTGGGGTGAGCTGGACCGCAGAGTGAAGGCAAAAGGGCCAACAAGTGCTAAGCATCTCTGGGAACTCCTTTAAGATTGTTGGAAGACCATTTCTGGTGACTACCTGTCACGCTGTCTAATGATATGTATACAATGTCAGTAAACTATTAATACAGGAACAACACTCTATACAACAACTAGTATAGCAACATCAGCATGTAAGTATAGAATAGATTTACCTGACACGATATCTGCTGAACCAGGGTTAATCTTGAGAACTTGATGAGCTGAAACAGGAAAGAGGTGGACCGGGATCTAACCTGACCCTAAACTGGGGTCCTAACTAATCCCTCACCTTGGAGGTACTGATAATGGTTCAGAGGTCCAAGTCTCCAACCTAACCCTGTCTCCTATCAGACCCTGAACCCTGTAATCAGTCCTAAGAAGGATCCTGACTACTACCAAAGGGATATGGGCTGATCTTAGCTAAATACACAGATTAGACATATAAGACAGACAGGATAACACTCGCTTGCATACACACTCAAACACCAAAGGAACATAAATGGTCTGGGAAATAAACTCTAACCAAGTTGAGCTTAGAACAACTAAGGAGCTCACAACTAAAGTCTATACAGATTCATTCCTATCTGTGGTCTGCATGAAGGTTTCACTGGCAACTCCCCAAGCAGACAACCAGGAATTTAAAGGAAACCAATCAACAAATAATCAATTGCAGCCGGGAGAAACTGCACCCAGTCCCAGCACCGAGCACAGACAGAATTAACTCCCTAGCTGCCAAACACAAAGAAACAGCAGCTCAGCTGTGAGAAGTCAAAATGTGCAACCGCGACGATCTTCGTGGCAATGCACACATGACAGTACCCCCCCTTCTACGAGGGGCCTCCGGACCCTCAGGGCCAGGCCTGCCCGGGTGAGTTCTGTGGAAGGTCCGAACCAAACGATCTGCGTTAACATCAGACGCAGGGACCCACGTCCTCTCCTCTGGACCATACCCCTTCCAATGCACCAAGTACTGAAGGGACCGGCGATTCAGACGTGAGTCAATGATCTTTGATACTTGAAATTCCAAGTTACCATTGACCAACACAGGAGGAGGAGGTAGAGGTGATGGTATGACTGGTGCCACATACCTTTTAAGTAATGACTTGTGGAACACATTATGAATTTTAAACGTAGGAGGGAGGTCCAGACGAAATGCCACAGGATTAATTATGGAACTGATCCTGTACGGCCCGATGAATCTGGGACCCAGTTTCCAGGAGGGCACTTTAAGTTTTATATTCCTGGTAGACAACCATACCAGATCGTTCACATTCAGATCTGGACCAGAAACTCTCCTCCTATCAGCCATACGTTTGTAACGGTTCCCCATCGCACTCAGATTATTCAATACACCTCTCCACACAGAAGCAAGTGACGACGAGAAACGCTCCTCCTCAGGAACCCCAGAAGGGCCCCCCCCATTGAAAGTACAAAACTGGGGATGAAAACCATATGCCGCAAAAAACGGGGACTTACCAGTGGACTCGCTCCGCCTGTTGTTAAGAGCGAACTCTGCCAGAGGCAAGAAAGAAGACCAGTCCTCTTGGTTCTCTGAGACAAAACACCGGAGATATGTCTCTAAGCTCTGATTCAGACGCTCTGTCTGACCATTGGTCTGCGGATGAAAAGCCGAGGAAAATGACAATTGCATCCCCGACGTAAACAAAATGCCCTCCAAAATTTGGACACAAACTGAGACCCCCTATCTGACACCACATCAGAAGGCAACCCATGAAGTCTAACGATCTCCCTAATGAACACCTGCGCCAGAGTTTTAGCATTAGGGAGTGCAGGAAGAGCAACGAAATGTGCCATCTTACTGAACCTGTCAACAACCACCAGTATGACAGTATTCCCTGACGACGGAGGAAGGTCCGTAATGAAGTCCATAGATAAATGAGTCCATGGACGCTCCGGAAGTTTCAAGGGTAAAAGGGTCCCAGACGGACGGGTATGAGGGTTTTAGAGCGAGCACACACCCCACATGACGCGACAAAAGTTATAACATCTTTATTAGCATTAGGCCACCAAAACCGGCGAGAAAGGAGATCTAAAGTAGCCTTACTCCCTCGATGTCCTGCTAGAGCAGAATTATGATGTGCCTCAATAACCTTTTGTCTCAACAGATTTGGGACAAACAGTCTCCCTGGAGGTCCTGCAGGGGCGTCCCCCTGAGCCTCTAACACCTCCTCCTCAAGCTCAGAAAATACAGCTGACACTACCACCCCCTCCTGAAGGATAGGACTCGGGTCATCCGTTTTCCCGGCCCCTGGGAAACTGCGAGACAAGGCATCAGCCTTTACATTCTTAGACCCCGGGCGATAAGTGACGACAAAATTAAACCTGGTAAAAAACAACGACCATCGAGCTTGTCTGGAATTCAGACGCTTAGCGGATTCCAAATACAACAGGTTCTTGTGATCAGTAATAACGGTAACCGGGTGGACTGCCCCCTCCAAAAAGTGACGCCATTCTTCAAAAGCTAACTTAATGGCCAAAAGTTCCCTATTGCCGATATCATAATTCCTTTCGGCGGACGACAATTTCTTAGAAAAGAAAGCGCACGGATGCCATTTACCAGGGGACGGACCCTGGGACAATATAGCACCCACCCCTACGTCAGACGCATCCACCTCCACAATGAACGGCTGAGATGCATCTGGTTGGATGAGAACGGGTGCCGAAGCAAAACATTTTTTCAAAGAGGAAAAGGCTTGGCAAGCTTTGTCCGACCATTTAGAAAAATCCGTCCCTTTTCTTGTCATGTCAGTGAGAGGTTTGACGACAGATGAGAAATTACAAATAAATTTCCGGTAGTAGTTAGCAAACCCCAAAAAACGCTGCAGAGCCTTAAGATCCCTTGGCTGATCCCATTCAAGCACTGCTCTCACCTTTTCAGGGTCCATACGGAAACCGGAAGCTGACACCAAAAAACCCAAAAACTGAAGTTCCTGTACGGCAAATACACACTTCTCCAGTTTGGCGTATAATTTATTGTCTCGCAAGATCTGCAACACCTGTCTCACATGCTCCTGATGAGACACAAGATCTGGCAAGTAAATTAAAATGTCGTCCAAATATACAACCACAAACAGCCCCACAAGGTGACGAAAAATGTCATTAACAAAATGTTGGAATACTGCTGGTGCAGTAGTCAGACCAAAAGGCATGACCAGGTTTTCATAATGTCCCTCCGGCGTGTTAAATGCCGTTTTCCACTCATCCCCCTCTTTTATCCTAATCAGATTATACGCCCCCCTGAGATCCAATTTAGAAAACCATTTGGCGCCAACAATTTGATTGAAGAGATCAGGAATAAGAGGGAGTGGATACGGATCTCGAACAGTAATCCGATTAAGTTCGCGGAAATCCAAGCAAGGGCGAAGGCCTCCATCTTTCTTCTTCACAAAGAAGAACCCCGCGGCTACTGGGAAGATGAAGGTCTAATATGCCCTTTGGCCAGACTTTCAGAAATATAATCTTTCATAGCCTGCCTCTCAGGACCAGAAAGATTATACAACCTAGCTTTAGGCAACTTAGCATCAGGAAGGAGATTAATAGAGCAGTCATACACGCGATGAGGAGGCAACTCCTGACACCCCTCCTCAGAGAAAACATCCCCAAAATCCTCCAAAAAAGGAGGCAATGTACTAGGCACGACCGCACTGATGACTGTGTTCATGCAGTTGCTTTTGCAAAACTCACCCCATTGGCTTATTTCTCTGGACTGCCAATTAATCACAGGGTTATGTTTAACCAACCAAGGAAGTCCCAACACAATGGGAGTAGGTAGACCCTCCAACACATAACAAGATAATTGTTCCCTATGTATTGCCCCTACCCGAAGGTCAATGTTATGAACCTCATGAACAAAGCTACCTTGGCCGAGAGGCCTGGCGTCAATGGAGAATATAGGGATCGGTTTGACCAATACACTCAGATGCATACCTTGAGCCTGAGCAAACTGAGCGTCAACCAGATTAGCCCCGGAACCACTATCAAGAAGAACAGACAATCTCTCCACTCTCGTACCAACTACCACCTCCACTGGTACAAGGAACTGAGAAGAACTGGCGGATAAAATACATACTCCCAGGTTGTCGTCCACCACACAACCTGGGATTAACAGTTTTCCGGCGACTTTTGGCTCAACAAGGCACGGGATGGACATTCTCCAACAAAATGTCCCTCTTTCCCGCAGAAAAAACATCTTCTAGTCCTGCGGCGTACCGCCAATCCCCTCCTACGAAATGATGTCCCTCCCAACTGCATAGGCTCATCCGAACAGACAAGGGGAACCTCAACATAAGGGACTTTAGTGGTAGGTGGAGAAACAACAGGGAGTGGGGTTACCTCACCCCTCTCCCGAAGCCGTCTATCAGTACGGATAGCTAAGGCCATAGCAGCCTCCAGAGAAGGAGGAGACTCATACTGAGCCAAAACGTCTTTTAATTTATCAGAAAGCCCATGACAAAACTGGCTCCTAAGAGCTGGGTCATTCCACTGAGTATCTGTGGCCCATCTACGAAACTCAGAAGCAAATTCCTCTGCCGGACGATCTCCCTGCTGTATCTTACGTAATTTTGTCTCAGCAAGAGAGACCCGATCTGGGTCATCATATACCAATCCCAGGGCAGTAAAAAATTGATCTACAGACAGTAGAGCCGGGGATCCCGGAGGAAGGGAAAATGCCCAGGATTGAGGGTTCCCTTGCAGAAGTGAGATAACAATTCCCACTCTCTGCTCCTCACTCCCTGATGATCGAGGCCGAAGCCGAAAATACAATTTACATGCCTCCCGGAAGGTGAAAAATTTGTCTCGCCCACCAGTGAACCTGTCCGGGAGAGCAACCTTAGGTTCAACTCTGGTTTGCTCCAGGTGAGACAAAACTTTGGACTTAATGTCCGTCAGCTCCATGGATAATCCCTGCAACTGCAGAGCCAGCTGGGCTACTGGATCCATGGTAACTGGAGATAATTTTTATGGCCAGTGAAAATGTCACGCTGTCTAATGATATGTATACAATGTCAGTAAACTATTAATACAGGAACAACACTCTATACAACAACTAGTATAGCAACATCAGCATGTAAGTATAGAATAGATTTACCTGACACGATATCTGCTGAACCAGGGTTAATCTTGAGGACTTGATGAGCTGAAACAGGAAAGAGGTGGACCGGGATCTAACCTGACCCTAAACTGGGGTCCTAACTTATCCCTCACCTTGGAGGTACTGATAATGGTTCAGAGGTCCAAGTCTCCAACCTAACCCTGTCTCCTATCAGATCCTGAACCCTGTAATCAGTCCTAAGAAGGATCCTGACTACTACCAAAGGGATATGGGCTGATCTTAGCTAAATACACAGATTAGACATATAAGACAGACAGGATAACACTCGCTTGCATACACACTCAAACACCAAAGGAACATAAATGGTCTGGGAAATAAACTCTAACCAAGTTGAGCTTAGAACAACTAAGGAGCTCACAACTAAAGTCTATACAGATTCATTCCTATCTGTGGTCTGCATGAAGGTTTCACTGGCAACTCCCCAAGCAGACAACCAGGAATTTAAAGGAAACCAATCAACAAATAATCAATTGCAGCCGGGAGAAACTGCACCCAGTCCCAGCACCGAGCACAGACAGAATTAACTCCCTAGCTGCCAAACACAAAGAAACAGCAGCTCAGCTGTGAGAAGTCAAAATGTGCAACCGCGACGATCTTCGTGGCAATGCACACATGACACTACCTCTTGAAGCTCATAAAGAGAATGCCAAGAGTGTGCAAATCATTCATCAAAGCAAAAGGTGGCTACTTTGAAGAACCTAGAATATAATACATATTTTCAGTTGTTTCACACTTTTTTGTTAAGTATATAATTCCACATGTGTTAATTCATAGTTTTGATGCCTTCAGTGTGAATGTACAATTTTCATAGTCATGAAAATACAGAAAAATCTTTAAATGAGAAGGTGTGTCCAAACTTCTGGTCTGTACTGTATATATTATATATATATATAATATATATATATATATATATATATTTATAGTTCATAGAGTTCTACATAGCATAATAGCCGCTAAATCAATTGCCGGCTTCAGTAAAATCATTACCGAACCCGATATGATATGACACATGGTTTACATATAGTGAATATCAAAACGATTTATATATGTCAGTGTTTAATCAATTTAGTAGCTTGTGTTAGGAAAAATTGAAACTCTAGGGTTAAATTTAAGGCTATAATCGCAAAAAAAATTACGTGGGCTCCCGCGCAATTTTCTCCGCCAGAGAGGGAAAGCCAGTGACTGAGGACAGATATTCATAGCCTAGATAGGGACCATTGTTTTTGCCCCCCCCTGGTTACAAACATCTGGCCCCAGCCACTCCAGAAAAGGCACATCTATAAGATGCGCATTTTCTGGCACTTAGCCTCTCTATTCCCATTGCCTTTAGTGGTGGTTCATGGGTTAATAAGGGGTTAATGTCACCTTGCTTTTGAAAGGTGACATTAATTCAGGTTAATAATGGAGAGGTGTCAATAAGACAACTATCCATTATTAATCATATAGTGGTAAAGGGTTAAAAAAGCCCACACACACATTAATTAAAAATTATTTTACTGAAATAATTACACAAAGTTTTTGACCAAATTTATTATTCTGCCAATCCAACTGACACACAGGTATTACACAGGTAGTGAGGAGCTGTAAAATCCAGCTCAAAGGAAGGGAGGCCACACCCTTACCTGCACTAAATAGGACTTCAAATATCAATTAAAGGACTTTTTCCTGTGTCTATGTCTTTATTACTTTTGATTATGGGGTTAGGAATGGGATGTGTTATAAACGCATGTCCCTTACTAACCACTGGGCTTGATGTCAGTGGACATAAAACAGCTGACATCAACACGTAAACTATTACTTCACTTGCCAACGCACCAGGGTAAGTGGCAAGAGCTGGACAAAGCATCAGAAATGACGCATCCAATGGATGCACCTTTTCTGGGTGGTTGCGAGCTATTTTTAGGCTGGGGAGGACCAATATCCATAGCACCTTCCCAGACTGAGATTACTAGCCCCCAGCTGTCTGCTTTAGCTTGGCTGGTCATCAAAAATGGGGGGATCCTATGCCTTTTTTTATATTTATTTAAATAATTTAAAAAATTTGAGACCTCTCTATTTTTATCAGCCAAGATAGAGCTCAGAGCTGGGGCTGCAGCCCGCAGCTGTCAGCTTTACCTGCACAGGTTATCAAGAATAAAGCGAACCCACGCCATTTTTTTCTTTTATTTGTTTATTCAATAAATACATGTACAGCAAGCTACGCACGCACTGCACCAAATATCAAACTGACATATTTATTACTATGGACAGGTGCTGGCTGGTGAATACTGTCTTCAGCCTCACCTGGTCTCCCAGCTATCAAGAAGACCAGGCGTAGAATGATGAGAGTAGTACTCTCATCAGCCGACGCCTGTGACCGGTGGTAACCTTTTTACCGCCTGTCACAGCTGCTGGCTTACACGCTGTCATCTGTGTGACACTGGAGGAACCACAGCGCTCTGACCAGCGATAACATGAAAGGTTACTGCTTATCACAGCCTGCGTGGGAAACACTGGATGTTCGATCCCCCCATTCATTTGAATGGGGTTCAAGTTCGGGTACCCCAACCAAAATTTTAAAAAAATTTTGTCCGAAACTGTCGGACCCGAACATCCATGGATCAGCCCATCGCTAGTCAAGATCTATTCCAATAATCGCAAAAGATTCTGCACCCTTGAGTAAGAGGCATTTCTCTCAGGTCATTTAGGATATACAGGTCCTTCTCAAAAAATTAGCATATAGTGCTAAATTTCATTATTTTCCATAATGTAATGATTACAATTAAACTTTCATATATTTTAGATTCATTACACACCAACTGAAATTTGTCAGGTCTTTTATTGTTTTAATACTGATGATTTTGGCATACAACTCCTGATAACCCAAAAAACCTGTCTCAAAAAATTAGCATATCAAGAAAAGGTTCTCTAAACGACCTATTACCCTAATCTTCTGAATCAACTAATTAACTCTAAACACATGCAAAAGATTCCTGAGGCTTTTAAAAACTCCCTGCCTGGTTCATTACTCAAAACCCCCATCATGGGTAAGACTAGCGACCTGACTGATGTCAAGAAGGCCATCATTGACACCCTCAAGCAAGAGGGTAAGACCCAGAAAGAAATTTCTCAACAAATAGGCTGTTCCCAGAGTGCTGTATCAAGGCACCTCAATGGGAAGTCTGTTGGAAGGAAACAATGTGGCAGAAAACGCTGTACAACGAGAAGAGGTGACCGGACCCTGAGGAAGATTGTGGAGAAGGACCGATTCCAGACCTTGGGGGACCTGAGGAAGCAGTGGACTGAGTCTGGTGTAGAAACATCCAGAGCCACCGTGCACAGGCGTGTGCAGGAAATGGGCTACAGGTGCCGCATTCCCCAGGTAAAGCCACTTTTGAGCCATAAACAGCGGCAGAAGCGCCTGACCTGGGCTACAGAGAAGCAGCACTGGACTGTTGCTAAGTGGTCCCAAGTACTTTTTTCTGATGAAAGCAAATTTTGCATGTCATTCGGAAATCAAGGTGCCAGAGTCTGGAGGAAGACTGGGAGAAGGAAATGCCAAAATGCCTGAAGTCCAGTGTCAAGTACCCACAGTCAGTGATGGTGTGGGGTGCCATGTCAGCTGCTGGTGTTGGTCCACTGTGTTTCATCAAGGGCAGGGTCAATGCAGCTAGCTATCAGGAGATTTTGGAGCACTTCATGCTTCCATCGGCTGAAATGCTTTATGGAGATGAAGATTTCATTTTTCAGCACGACCTGGCACCTGCTGACAGTGCCAAAACCACTGGTAAATGGTTTACTGACCATGGTATTACTGTGCTCAATTGGCCTGCCAACTCTCCTGACCTGAACCCCATAGAGAATCTGTGGGATATTGTGAAGAGAAAGTTGAGAGACGCAAGACCCAACACTCTGGATGAGCTTAAGGCCGCTATCGAAGCATCCTGGGCCTCCATAACACCTCAGCAGTGTCACAGGCTGATTGCCTCCATGCCACGCCGCATTGAAGCAGTCATTTCTGCAAAAGGATTCCCGACAAAGTATTGAGTGCATAACTGAACATTATTATTTGATGTTTTTTTTGTTTGTTTTGAAAAAACACTTTTATTTTATTGGACGGTTGAAATATGTTAATTTTTTGAGACAGGTTTTTTGGTTATCAGGAGTTGTATGCCAAAATCATGAGTATTAAAACAATAAAAGACCTGACAAATTTCATTTGGTGTGTAATGAATCTAAAACATATGAAAGTTTAATTGTAATCATTACATTATGGTAAATAATGAAATTTAGCACTATATGCTAATTTTTTGAGAAGGACCTGTACGTCTTCAGGTAGGGACCATGCACACTGAATCCATCAAATATTATGTGCTAAGAGGGCTTGCCCTCCTGGTGGTTCTAGGCCTACCTTGTTTTGGGTTTTGTCTGTTTTATGGCCAGTGTGAACATGCTCCTATTTTGCATGCAACTTGTACTCCAGTTAATTTTTTCGGTTTAGTTTTAGGTAGAAAATACAGTATGAGGCTGAGAAACATGAGATGCATCATCACACCCCAATGCTCTTCCAAACACATCTTCAAAACACAATTTCTTGCTGGGGGAGTAGTGATTTGGGGTCAACTAACTTATCTTTTAAAGGGCTACACAAACATATTAATGATTTGAGCGAGGTTGACAGGTTCCTTTTAAAGGGCTACAAAACTTGGGCAGGATAACGTTACTGAGATAATCAGCACTTCAAGTAGTATTATTGATGTAGATTATTTTATTATAAAGCAATCCTAGTTAAACCCACAGTGATCTGTTACCACAGAACTTCTGTGGACAAATGGACTGCAAAGTTTAATCCAAGTTTCTCACCAGCAGCTGATGCCACAATTCTGCAGCGCTTTATTCTGCTCATGTTACATACTGTAATTGTACAGTTTGCAATTTGTGTGATTACAGACCAAATGGTCACTGTGTTTTTAAAGGGGTTATCTGTAGTGTTGAGCGATATTGCTCGATATCTAAAAATATCGTATCGAAATTGTATCGCCGATAGCACTAAATATCGTCGATATCCGATTTCGATACCGGAAGTCCCATGTAAGTCTATGGGAACAAAATATCGCAACAAAAAAAACCCTTTCTTTCGTTGTAAACACAAAATATACACACATAGAATACATATATATATATATACATGTCATTGTGACATATATATATATACATATATTTATAGTTTATACACTTCTACATAGTAAAATCGACTCTAATTCAATTGCCGGGTAAAGACGTGACATACCCCATAGAAGTCGACGGGCTCGGTGCCGAGTACCCCGAAAACCTCTGGCTCTGTGCGACTCAACTTGGGCGTCACGAACAGGATTCTGTAGCTCGCTATAAGCGAGTCCTGTGTGCCTGAATTGCACTGGTTTTGTGCTTGAGAATTGCTAAAATCATCAGAGAATGTATTTGCCATTTTTCCGCCATATCTGCGTCACGACGAGGCACTGGTGAAGAAGAAGGGCGTGCTCTTCATGGGTGTCACTCACTCAGTGGCGTGAAAACGATGGCCGCCCACTGTAAATGGTACTGCAATGTAACATCGTGCCCCACAGCTCTGGAGTTCCGCCTCCTCATCCTCCTCAGTGTGCGGAAACTAACACGAAGGTCCCGCCTCCCTACAAAGAGGGGCCCTCTCCAGATATGACACATGTGACTTGGCAGAGATGGCTAATGGACACGACGAGCAGAAGTGGGAAGGGATGGAGCAGTCAGAGCTCTCCCCCCACGGAAGCGACCCGATCGCCACGGAATCACCGTTGGGCACCCGGCCTGTAAACCCTCCTACGCTGCAAGAAGCGGAGGATACCCTGAGAGGCCTGGCCCGGCACCGGGAGGAGGTCGCCAGGATGGAAGCCAGCTGGCGTGCCCTAAAAATAAACTTGGAGCGGCGCCAATCCCTCTTACCTGAAGTGTCTGTACCGGAAGGTGAGGCACCCGTTATAGTAGAGGAGCCCTTGCAATGTGATCCGGTTGACGTTGTCGCAGTGGAGGCACCCGTTCCTGCAAAAACCGCAGCACCATCAGCACATCAGAACCCGCTGTCTGCCCCCGTCGCTGAGACAGAAGAAGCGACACCCGTCCTCATGGAGGAGGCCGCGCAGGCACCAGAGCACTACCTGCTTACCGGAGCCCCGACTGTCATTTGATTTAGAGCCGTCTGCTTCCTCCGCAGGGGAGCGCCGCCAGGACTGGGGGGCGACAGGAGAGCTGCCGCAAACCGGACACTGTAAGCTGCAGTGGAGTGGTGGAGACATGGAGCAACTGGTGGAGGAGAATTACAACCGGCGTCAGGAGGAAGAGTGGAGACGTTTGGAGCGGGAAGCAGAGCGACAAAGGGAGCAGCGAGAAACCCTAAAACTTCGCCAACGTCACCTGGAGAAGGATCGGGCAGATAAGGACCGGATGAGAAAGGATAAAGGAACCCTGAGTGAGCCGCGGCGTAAGGGTGCAGTACGGAGCTTTAAATTGAAAGGTGGGTGGGGCTTCATCAAGGAGCCTGGACTTTATTTAGAAGTCTTTGTGACCCGGCGGGACGTGGAGGCTCACCTCCCAGAAGGACACCCGGGGAGGGACCTGTTGCCAGGAGACTTGGTGACTTACACCCGACACTGGGGTTACAATGGGTGGTACGCCCTAAATGTTACCAGGTGCGACCCCTACTCCCCAGTGTGTCAGGAACCTGTGAGACCCTCGAAGCCTTCAGCCTCCCACATCCAGGCCTCTGCAAAAGTGCCCACCCCACGCCGTAAATCTCCCCAGCCTCCCTCAGTGGTCTCCTCAGCAGCCCCAGCTATGGACATGATAAGTATAGCTGGCCCGTACCCGGCGCCTGTTAGGCCCCTGGGGTTCGTACAGTCCGTGACATAGGGCTCCAGACCCGGAGAGAGATGAAAGAGGTGGCCACACAGACCCAGATAGCGGGTCACGACTTGACTGTACAGGCCACATGACGTCATCAGGTCCTGGTGGTCCTTGGTGTCTCGGATGTTTGGCAAGCACCAGAAGAGTACCAGGTGGTACCTGGAACACCCCTGCCAAAGAAGTCTAAATAATCCGGACAGGGTCCCTGTATGTAAATAAATAGTTAAATTGTTTATGTACCCGGACGGTGTGAATGTTCCAAAAAATTTTTTTTAATTTAATAAAAAAAAAAACACAGTTTTCATTTCTTTTATTACTGTCTCATCCTGCTGCGACGCCATCGATCTCCTGTAAAAAAATGAAAAAAAAAAAAAAAGTATACCACCTGACCGACGCAGTCCATAGTAACGAGTGTCCCACGACGATCCAGCTCTGCTACATCAGAATGACAGGCAGAGCCTGTCATCCCGGCGCAGCACAGCTGATTACCTGCTTCCCCGGCGGTGACGTCATCGGACTGACTGCTTTACGGCCGGGATTACCCTGCAGTCACTGCAGTTATCGCGAAAAACTGCATGTGACCGCCAGGGAGAAGATAATGGCGGCCATCAAGCAGTCCAGGACGTGACCGCCGGAGATCTTCTGCCAGGTAAGTGCCGCTGACTCCTGACAGACCCGACCGACGGACACTCACAGTGACAGTGACAAATCCGATTCCGGTATTCGATAAGACGAAAATATCGAAACGAATTATCGAAAGGCCGATAGAGCTAATATCGGCCGATAGCCGATATTTGCATTATCGTATCGCTCAACACTAGTTATCTGGGACTTTGCTTATTTTTCTTTATGAGGCTAAGAACTTACAGGCAGGTAGTTGCTAATTGTTCTGTAAGCCGCAGGTATCTGCTTGCTCAGTAATAATGGACCGCTCCTGCCTGCGATTCTTCTGCTTCTGGGGGTGTCATGTCAACAGAGCAACCTTCTCTTCCGCTTTGCTGATGGGGTTTCACTGCCGATGTCATGTTGATTGACAGTCAGCTCCTCGTTGCCTGAGCAAATTCCAGGTAATCCCATTAACTAGGGTTGCTGTCTAATAAAATAAACTATGTTATCATTATTACTTGGAAGAATGCCGAGTACCTTTATACTGTGTCAAAAATGGAGTAGAACCCTTCTCATCCACCAATCCATTGGGAGTGCCATATATTGTTCCATCTACAAGCTTTTTCTGAAAAGTCAACCAAAACTGAACGGTACGCTGTAACATGGTCTCTTGAGGAATTATAATTTCAAGTCCAAGTAATGGAAAATATTACTTTAAAATGTAAAGTATAATAATATTCCATGCAGGTATGTCTGTACCTAAACTTTTTGGATCGGTTCAATGGTACGTGATGGCTTATAATGCTAGTTAACCAGCATACGAAACATACTCAGGAATGAATACATAATACAGTGTTTCAATGGGATAGTTTAGATTTTGTAACTAAAACTAGAAGCCAATTTGTCAAACCTGACGATGGCATTGTATTGTTTTGGATGCATTTAATCCATCTTCAAAGAGGGATAGAAAATGATGTAATTACTGTTTTTTGGAGCTAGTGCCGAAGCTACATGTGAACCCCCCCACCATTAAAAATATATTCATGCAAATTGTCAAGAGTGTCAGAGGTGGTTAATTAAGCCCTTCAGCCTTCATGCAAATCCAGTACACAGCTTTACTGCCGAGACTCTGCAGGGCATGTCAGAACGTGTTCATCATCCTCGTTCTGTGCTACCATAAAGGATGTAGATCTTCTATGTATTCCAGAGGGTTTTACCCTGGTATCTAGCTATGCTGCTTATCCTCAGCTTTATTCTGATCTTATTATCTTACATAATTTACCACTATTAAATTCTGCATAATTGAAGACATACACCAATTTTATATACGCATATTCACAATCCTCTCTATTAGGCATTGCTGCTATGTTTTAGTGATGGGTCGTTCTTGACCAATACGAGACAAAGAGCCGACTCTATGCTGGGAATGATGGGAGCCACCACCGAAGTAAGAACCACTAAATTCTCTGAATGGCTATCACTGGGCATAAAATGACGGTGGTTGGCAGCCAAAACCCTATCCAAACCCAGACCTCACACGCCAATTTATTTGGCTGGCTGCAAGTAGGTTTGGTTTTGGCTGTGAGTGGGCAGCGTTTCAGCCACGTTCAACTATGGTGAACACATATTTAATAGAGATACAAAAGAGCCGACTCTGATTAGTGAATAGAGTCAAATGATCTAGATTACCAAAAAAGCTGGAATGTTCATCACTACTATGATTGTTCTATGAGATATACCATTCTCTCTCCGACACATTTCAAAATGAGCTATAGCCACTTTCTCCTATTAGGGTCAAGTCCTGACATGGAATCTGAAATCATGGGAATAATGATCAGATCAGGGGTATAAGCTCTCTATCCTACCATTATCTAGGCCATGAAGTGCTTCAGGCCTTCAGCCTATGAGCCAGAAGACTCATGCACAATACATCAATGTGCCAATGCAAGATACCCAATGATGACTCTGAATTGTGCTGCCTGTGACAGGCCGTTGACAACGCAGTCCAAAACTGGGCTCAGTTGCTACATCTGTTGTACATTCGGGGTAAAAAAAAATAGAGTCATACTACTCACTGGTGAAAAAGAGGACACTATCAGGAATAATTTGGGTTGTGATTAGAGTTGAGACAATTTGATTGGGTCCCTGCTTATTCAGCAAGCTATAGCCCTTGCCGAATAAGCTGCAGAGGGAACCCGGATACCTGGAGCGCTCCCGATAATCAACTATCCGGAGCCGCAGCTGCATGTGTCACGGCTGTGTCACTGTCACAACACATGCATGGAGAGCCTGTGTGTGTTGGTCCCTTGCCGAATAAGCAGGGATCCGATCAAATTCGCTCAACTCTAGTTGTGAATATTGTTTTAGGCAGAACGAGTGTTTTAATGATAGTGCCCACAAAAATAGTAATAACAACCCTTCTTCTGTGCCCACATAATAAAAATGCCCACCATTATTATTTTCAAGAAAGCATTAATACTGTGTTGCGGAAAAAAAGGGTCATTATTACTTTTTGGATCAAAAAGTTACTACTATCAAGGGTTACCAAGGGGGTAATATTACTTTGTACAAGGGTAACAGAGTCATTATTACAGTGTAGGGGTTCTAATATGAGTACAATTACTGTGTGGGGCATACAAGGGGCACTATTATTGTTTGTGCCTCTGAAAGGATCAGAGAGGAAACATTAGTTTGTGGATAAAAATGACGCAAAACTAATGTCTTGCACACAATATAGGGCAATAGCTGGAACTATGGCATTATGTGTCACATGATCACATCAAGTTGAGTATAGGGGCAAATGGGGCAGCATCATATTCAGAATTGTGCCCAGCAATATGTGGGAAATAGGTAAGTGCACTGGAAATCTGAGGAGCCAAAGATGTCTGAGCAGCAAACTCTTCATGGTGGTCTGGGCTAGATAGAGAAGAAAAATGAGGGTGAACAACGTGGGTTTTTTATTCAGTAAACAGCATGCTAATATTACTGAGGCTCTATTGCAAGGTAATGGTTTCATTTTGGTGCTATTATTTGTGCATAGAATAGTAGAATTATTTTCAATATTGGTCTTTCTATAGTGACTGTGACCACAGTACATAAGGTGTCACTAAGTACAGTATTTCAGCATTTAATGGCTCATTTTTTACATTGCCCAGGGCCACACATTATCTGAAATCAACCCTTACTATGACTGATATTCTGATGTGGTTTCATGTGACCTTTCTCAATACAGGAACAATCAATTCAATCTATTCTATTATTTCTAAACACTGTTTTTCGGTGATTACTTTGTATCTCCGTTCACACTGCACCCACACACACAAATTATACACCATTTGAAAGGTAAACTTGCCCTTTTCAGCAAGAAAATAGCCAAACAAATCATACATCCACAATTTGATCACAAAATACAGTTTAAACATTAATTTTCATTAACCTGCAATAAGAAAAAATGACCTGCAGGTGGCACCACAGTACCCCAAAGCACACTACCACAAAGCTGCATACAGATATCACAAACAAATCCAAACATTTGCCTTGGGGGCTTTCCAGCTTGCCAAACTGCTTGCCCAGCCTACTTTAGCCAAATTGGAGGATTGCACACTTCACTGCAGGTGAGGCACATATGCAAACACATTTTTAAACATGCACTGCCTATTGAATTGCACACTTGCTCCGTTCATACTCCACCCACACAAACAAATGATACACCATTTGTTTGAAAGGTCAAAATACCTGCAGGTGGCAGCACACTACCCCAAAGCACACTACCACCAAGCTCCTTACAGATATCACAAACAAATCCAAACATTTGCCTTGGGCTCTTTCCAGCTTGTTCAAGTGCTTGTCCAGCCTATTTCAGGCACATTGGAGGATTGCACATTTCACTGCAGGTGAGTCACATATGCAAACACATTTGTAAACATGCACTGCTTTTTCGCTGATTACTTCGCTCCACACACAAATGATACACCATTTGAAAGGTAAACTTGCTCCTTTCAGCAAGAAAAGAAGCAAGCAAACCACACATTCACGATTTTAGCACTAAATACAGTTTAAACATTAATTTTCATAAACCTGCAGAAAGAAACAATGACCTGCAGGTGGCACCTCAACCGGAAGACATTTTTTGGCCTCTACTTATCAAACCAATTTATTGTATTACCAAGCTACATATATAAATACCTGTCTGTCTTCATCATCTCATGAAATACATTTACATTTGACCAGCTTGCTTTTTCTGAAATTGCCTGTGCCCCCGACGACCAATGTGCGAAAATTTAGCACGGGCCAAGCTAGTATAAAAGAACTTGCATTGTGACTCTCGACTTTTATGCAGTTTCTGTGTAGACCCAGCCAGATAGCCCAATACAAATATATTTTTTCTGTTTAAACAAGGACCATCACAGCTACCTTTCCAAACTACAGTAAATAAAATTAAATCACTTAAAGAGATTATTTCACTATGTTTTTAAGTTAACTTGAGTATCCCTTCAAGTTCATGCAGCACCTCTGATTTTGGAACAGTTTTTCTTTTTTTTTTCTGTGCCCCTCCTTTCCGAACTTCCCCCCTTTAGTAATAATAATGGAAATTTTCCCATCATCCTATACCATAGAACCTGTGTGTGGGCGGGACCCTGTTTTGATTGGCCAACATAACAGGAGAAAAAGCAAACGCCCACAGAGAAGTTGTGTGGTACACACCCAGTAAGTTCAAGGGAAAATTTGCATAATTATTACCTAGGAGTATAACTTTGTAATGGAGGGTGACAGAAGAAAAAGAAAAACTGTTTCAAAATCAATGGAAAAGCACAGATTAGAGGAGATTCTCAGCTTAAATAAAAAAAATCCAGTGAAATGTCTTCTTTAAGTTCAGTCTGATACAGCATAAGGCATACTTTAGTCCCCTTATACGTGCTGTGGAAATAAAGAGCAGTAACATGAGAGCCGAAGACAGATGTTCAACTCATGGTAAATGCAATCTGACTTTCTTTAGATGTGAAGCTGGTGGCATGTATCGTGTAAGCATTCTATTGAATTTTGGAGTTGGCAGTACAGAACAGAAATCATTTTCCGAAGGTATAAAGTTTGGTTGGGCACAGTATATCTCAGTATAACTGGCACTATACAGTATCTCTGGCCTTCGGCAGCTATTTGGCATTGCTTTTCACAGGTTATCTAGATACAAGGTTAGGACACGTATCTTTGCCCTGGGTGAAACAAAACCTCGTAACTACTCTGTTGTGTATGTTTTGAGTGGTGTAGCTTGTAATACTAGAAATAGGATAGGACTGCCCCAATTGGGTACACCTTGACACTGTGGGATGGCTTTTACAATTTGTATTAACTAAGTACCCCATATTATTTACATGTACTATTACTATTTACTTACTAAAGGGCATATCTTCATTTTGTTCATTTATTGGGTTTTGTCTGTGAAATTGCCACAGTGTGAATGTGCACCTACCCATTTCACTCATAGCAACTTATGCTCTGGCTCATTTCTTTGTTTTTTCTGTAGTTTCTTGTACCTTGTACAAACAGGGGCTTGGCCCCCTTTTCTGAGTTACGCATTTCAACTATATAGTTTCCCATGGATGGGCGTCTGATCAGTCTGGCCCTTGCCCTGCTCTGTCCTTTTTCACATTGAGATTGGCTGACACAAGGACACTAGGACGGTCGTGATTGGGTACACCTTGTTGCGGTGGGATGGCTTTTATACTTTTTTGATAAAAATATTGTTAACTAAGTACCGTATCTTATTTACATGTACTATTACTGCTTACTTATTTACTTACTATAGGGTATATGTTCATTTTTTGTTTTTTTCTTGTGTTTTGCCTGTGGTGTATGTGACTGCATACATCAGTGACTGTCATTCAGAAGAGGGTGCAAAAAACTAGGATGAGCTCAACATACATGAACACCAAAAAGATTCTCTGTCTTCTTGCTATTCACCCATTTCTGTGCGGGAAAAAAAAGCGGCATTCTTATCAACACACAACAGGGTTTATAAATGTATCCTCCTGAGGGACATGAAAGCTAGATACTGATGTTCTTGGTGCAAGCGAAGTGACAGGATTTTACTTTGTATACAAATCTTACAGGGAGTCCTGCCACCTCGGAAAGTATCAAGACCTACGGTATTTCACTGAAGTCAATGGTTATAACCCCACGGAAGTAGTTCTACTAAAAAACTGTATATGTCCCTTCAAATTAGACTCTCTTAGTAAATACCTGTGAAATATTCACATAAAAGGGATCATAAAACATACAGAGTTTCAGTACCCAACCTATTCTAGCCATAAGATTAGTGTGAGAACTCTCCGCCAGGGCAGCTGTTCTGCTCCATCACAAAAGCCATGCAATGTTCTGTCAATGTGTGCTCAGCTTTGTCATTAGGGCAGAGTGGTGCCATTCACCTCCGAATGAGACAGGTGCCTGCTAGAAAAAAAACTTCCAAACCTAGATACCTCAAACTCTTCCTCTCCCACACACTTTACTTTATTGTCTGTTTTAATGGGTAATAGAGGCCACATGTCCTCATTGTGCTATTCCAGAATGTATTTTTATGGTATTTTTTCTGTATACTGCATTTATAGTTAATGGCAGACATTTATGTAACTCTTACTATAGCTCTTGATTGGAAAAGAAAATTGCTCCAAATATGAAAAAGACTCATAAGTCCAAATGAGTATTGCCCTGTAGAAAGACTTCTGAAAATGTGATACAACTCAACAAATTTGGTGAAAGTTTGCGAAACAGAGCATCCAGGGAAACCTTTACAAATGGGCAGTCAGATGATTTATGAATGCGATATCCATCCCATGACTACTGTCTGCGACCATTTTCACCATAGTTTCACATGCATATAGTGTTCTTACACAAATTGGCAACTTAAAAAGACACATTAACAACCAAAATAACTTCTCACGCTAAATTTCAATGTTTTAGCTTCAGTTTTATGGAGCTTAGGAAGCACCCCGACATATGTCCATCTGCTTGAAAGCAAGAACCTTATGCCTATAAAGATGCTGGAGTTATTCTCATGCTCAATGACTGTCATATCCTAAAATATCTGTCAGAAGTGTTGAAAAAAATAAGTATATTAGATTAGCAAGTAATCTAAACAAGGAGAATTTACCAGGCAAAAAATTACCGTGTGATTGACCCCATCATGGACACCAGCTACTGAATTTGGTGGTGGTATTATAATAAAATAATCCTATTGGGGTAATATAGGGGGATAATTTATTATTACTATGGCAGTATTTTGTTGACTGTTGGTTGTATTGTTCGGTACAGCTTAGCACTATTCTTTATAAAGTATTATGGGGGTATTACTCCAGTGTTCTGGTCTTCATGGCACTCCATGTGTCCTCGATTTAGCCTCACACACAGTTACATAAACCATTGGGACACAATGTTGTGCACCTTATATATGCTTGGTTCTTCTGTGACATATTGAGGTTCGTTACTTCCAACATTACTATTATTTCGCGTTTATAGCAAAACGGTTCTGTTTCTAACACTCTGTAGCCTTCAGGGTCCAGACATTGAAATCACTGCCCCCCTCCAAGCTAAGAAAAAGATTTCAGAAAAGCCTCCAGCCTTGCCAGGACATCTGCACGCTTTGTGTATACATTCTTTTCTCTAATGCATACAGGATGTATAGAAGAGCTATAAACCTCAGGATCGCTGCTTTAATAAAGCAAGTCATTGCAATATTTTGTAGATATTATTTAAAATATACACTCTATGTTTTACATGCTTTCATTTTAATACTTGAAAGTGAAGCAAATAATTGTAATATCAAATAACATTGTAACAATTTTCTGTATTAAAACATAACAAATCTAAAGATAAATATATTACATTATAAAGTGTTTTAACTTGCAAACTTCAAATACTTATTATATTCTATCTTATAATATTCCCTGTTTAGACTTTTTTGCCTTCCTGTATTGTCCATTGTGTGACAAAGGCATACGCTATATATTTTCTTGTGTGAACAGATTTCTTACCAGCTCCTGCTTCAACCTTCTAAGGTACTGGTCCATGTTCTTCATAAATGTGATGAGTTGTGGAAGTCCATGTGCTTGCCCTGAAGGAATGTCAGCACTGGGTGCTCCAGCCTTGGTGGCACATTGTCACATGCAGGCTGCTTCCAGCTCAGCGCTCAGTCTTCTATTAATGATGTAGAAGTTCCCTTACATCAATGTCCATTGAATGCCCCAGGAAAGGACCATCACTCTGGAGCTTCTCTGCTTCTTTTACTGCTCTTGGTTCCTCCTGTGAGAATGTGGCAGCTCAGAGTAGATTGCTTGACAGTCTGATTTCTTTCCATGGCTAAGAGCAATGTACAGGGATAGCTGCTTTCCTCTACAACCAATGGCAGCTCATCCTTCCTAATGAATAGACAAGCCCTGCTGATGAGTAACTTGAAGCCCACAAGAGGGGGTTGCTAAAGCACACTTCACTCTTCTGTGTGAACACACCACTGCACATCCTATATGTGCTTTCCTCTTGAACTAGCAAACATTACATGTAGCGTACAGGCTCGATAGATTACAACTTATTGTATCTTGGATGTACACTAGTGAGGTGACATATCTTGAACGCAACTTTAACGTTTATATGCTTGCTCTTGTGGTGTGTTTGAACTCTACAGCAAGTCCTATTTATGGTGCTTACATACTAGTTTTAATGGTATTTCTACTAAATACTACTTTCGGTTGTGTTCACAGCCTGGCATGGACAACGCCAACAAAGGCATGATGCACAGATACTGTGTAAGGAGGTGGAAGGGTATTAACCCTTTAAGGTTTTATCTCTGGTGTTCTGTGTAAATATATGCTTTGTATATGTTATGTATATATATATATATATGTGGGGTTTGAGTGATAGCTAGGTAGTGCATCCCTGGGGTCACCAGAGGAGGGCACTAATAAGGTAGTGTATATATTCATGGGTTGTCATGGGTGTATCGCCACGAGGATCGTCGCGATTGCACACTCTGACTTCTCACAGCTGAGTTGCTGTTTCTTTGTGTTTGGTAATGAGGGAGTTAATTTTACCTAGCTCTTTGCTAAGACTAGGTCCAGACTCGCCCGGCTGCTTTTGATTATGTTCTAATTAGATTCCTTCATATACCTGCCAGTCTGCTTGTTAGATGCCGGTGAAAGCATTCATGTAGTCTAGCAGACTGGATCGGTTCTGAGAATACTTAAGCTAAGAGCTCCTTAGTTGTTTTTACTCTTACAGCTTATAGTTTATCTCTGAGACCTTAGGTGTTCCTACTGTGTGTGAGTGTTGTATGTAAGACTTTATTTACTTTATTTCTTGTCTTTCTTGTATGTCTTTCTGTTCATTAACCGTTACCTGTTCGTTCCCTTTGGTGGTAATCAGGGTCCTTCTTAGGACTAGATTACAGTTGGCAGGGATTGATAGGAGACAGGGTTTACGCTGGTGGCCTGGACCTCTGTACCTTTAACAGTACCTCCAGGTAGAGGGATTAGTTAGGACCCCAGTTTAGGGTCAGCATAGACCCCGGTCACCCTCTAGCCGGAGACAGCGTATAACGGATTCCGTATTGACCCACTGGACATTCTGTCAGGTAATTCTATGTTATCATATATCTATGCGCATGTTATATAGTATGTTGCCCTTTTGATATAGATTACTGACATCACATATATATATATCTGCTATACAGCGTGACATTTTCACCGGCCCATACTAAAGATTCTCCCCAGCTGTCATGGATCCAGTAGCCCAGCTGGCCCGGCAGTTGCAGGGATTGTCCATGGAGTTTGCAGACATTAAGTCCAAGGTTTTGTCCCCCCGGAGCAAACCAGATCTGAACCTAAGGTTGCTCTCCCGGACAGGTTCACTGGTGGGCGGGACAAATTTTTTACTTTCCGGGAGGCATGTAAATTGTACTTTCGGCAGAGGGTGGGAATTGTTATCTCGCTCTTACAAGGGGACCCTCAATCTTGGGCGTTCTCTATTCCTCCAGGCTCCCCAGATCTCCAGTCAGTGGATCGATTTTTTACTGCCCTGGGTCTGGTATATGATGATCCGGATCGAGTTTCCCTTGCTGAAACAAAGTTACGTAAAATACGGCAAGGAAATCGTCCAGCGGAGGAATATTCTTCTGTGTTCCGTAGATGGGCAACAGATACTCAGTGGAATGACCCAGCTCTTAGGAGCCAGTTTTGTCAAGGGTTGTCTGACAAATTAAAAGATGTGTTGGCTCAGTATGATTCTCCTCCATCACTGGAGGCTGCTATGGCCCTCGCTATTCGCATTGATAGACGAATTCGGGGAAGACGCGAGGTAACTCCGCCTCCCGTGATGACTCCACCTACTACTAAAGTCCCTTATACTGAGGTTCCCCTGGTCTGTTCTGAGGAACCCATGCAGTTGGGAGGGACATCTTTTTGTAGGAGGGAATCGGAGGTGCGCCGCAAGACTAGAAGGTGTTTCTTTTGCGGGAGAGAGGGACATTTTGTTGGGGGGTGTCCATCCCGGGCCTCTTTGAGCAAAGGAGTTAACCTGGGAGTGTGTATTTCGTCCCCAAATCCCTCTCAGTTTCTCGTGCCTGCGGAGGTGGTGACTGGTACTAGAACTGAGAGGATTTCTGTTTTTCTTGATAGTGGGTCCGGGGCTAATCTGGTGGACGCTCGGTTTGCCCAGGTGCATGGTATGCAACTGAGTGTATTGGCCAAACCGGTCCCTATAGTCTCTATTGATTCTAGACCTCTCGGTCAAGGTAGCTTGGTACAAGCTGTTCATAACATAGATCTTCGAGTAGGGGCAATACATAAAGAGCAATTGTCTTGTTATGTGTTGGAGGGTCTACCTACTCCTATTGTGTTGGGACTTCCTTGGTTGGCTAAACATAACCCGGTGATTGATTGGCAATCCAGAAAGATAAGCCAGTGGGGTGAATTTTGCAGGAATAACTGCATGAGCACGGTCATCGGTGCGGTTGTGCCTAGGACTTTGTCTCCTTTTCTGGAGGACTTTGGGGAGATGTTCTCAGAGGAGGGGTGTAAAGAGTTACCTCCTCATCGCGCATATGACTGCTCAATAAAGTTGCTTCCTGATGCCTTATCTCGTACTTTCCCAGGGGCCGGGAAGACGGATGATCCGGTTCCTATTCCTCAGGAGGGAGTTGTAGTGTCAGCTGTATGCTCTGAGCTTGAGGGGGAGGTATTGGGGGCTCAGGGGGACGCACCTGTGGGACTTCCAGGGAGACTGATAGTTCCAGATCGGTTAAGACTGAAGGTTACGGGGAACCGTTACAAACGGATGGCTGATAGGGGGAGAGTTTCTGGTCTAGATCTGAAGGTGAACGATCTGGTTTGGTTGTCTACCAGGAATATAAAACTTAAAGTTTCCTCCTGGAGGTTGGGTCCCAGATTCATCGGGCCGTACAGGATCAGTTCCATAATTAATCCTGTGGCATTTCGTCTGGACCTCCCTCCTACGTTTAAAATTCATAATGTGTTTCACAAGTCATTACTTAAAAAGTATGTGGCACCAGTCATACCTCTACCTCCTCCTTCAGTGGTGGTCAATGATAACGTGGAATTTCATGGGTCGAAAATCATTGACTCACGTCTCAGTCGCCGATCCCTTCAGTACTTGGTTCATTGGAGGGGGTATGGTCCTGAGGAGAGGACGTGGGTCCCTGCGTCTGATGTTAACGCAGATCGATTGGTTCGGACCTTTCACACAACTCACCTGGGCAGACCTGGCCCTGAGGGTCCGGAGTCCCCTCGTAGAGGGGGGGGTACTGTCATGGGTGTATCGCCACGAGGATCGTCGCGATTGCACACTCTGACTTCTCACAGCTGAGTTGCTGTTTCTTTGTGTTTGGTAATGAGGGAGTTAATTTTACCTAGCTCTTTGCTAAGACTAGGTCCAGCCTCGCCCGGCTGCTTTTGATTATGTTCTAATTAGATTCCTTCATATACCTGCCAGTCTGCTTGTTAGATGCCGGTGAAAGCATTCATGTAGTCTAGCAGACTGGATCGGTTCTGAGAATACTTAAGCTAAGAGCTCCTTAGTTGTTTTTACTCTTACAGCTTATAGTTTATCTCTGAGACCTTAGGTGTTCCTACTGTGTGTGAGTGTTGTATGTAAGACTTTATTTACTTTATTTCTTGTCTTTCTTGTATGTCTTTCTGTTCATTAACCGTTACCTGTTCGTTCCCTTTGGTGGTAATCAGGGTCCTTCTTAGGACTAGATTACAGTTGGCAGGGATTGATAGGAGACAGGGTTTACGCTGGTGGCCTGGACCTCTGTACCTTTAACAGTACCTCCAGGTAGAGGGATTAGTTAGGACCCCAGTTTAGGGTCAGCATAGACCCCGGTCACCCTCTAGCCGGAGACAGCGTATAACGGATTCCGTATTGACCCACTGGACATTCTGTCAGGTAATTCTATGTTATCATATATCTATGCGCATGTTATATAGTATGTTGCCCTTTTGATATAGATTACTGACATCACATATATAATATCTGCTATACAGCGTGACATGGGTAAGAGATAGTGTTGCAAAGGATCACTAATGGGGGCATGTTATAGATCTAGTTAGAACGTTATAAAATACGTCAGTGCAGTATTTGGGTTTGGCCACTAGATGGGGGCATAGAGCACATCCAGCCCATTAGACACAATAGTTAGGGACTTGTTGCTAGGGAAGGATTGCCTCCAAGCGGGAATTTGTCAGGAAGTTCCCGTAGCGGAGATCAGTCGGGAGTGGACCTTGCTAGTGTGAGGACATCCACGTTCCTGGGCCCTGAGAATAGGGTAGGAAGAATAGGGGACCAGCAACCCTGAAGAAGCCGGTGAAGAAGTCACTGTGGTAGTGTGAGCCCAAAGAGAGTGGGTTTACGCAGTAGTAGTCCAGTGGAAGAACCACTGTGGGAACGCTCAGCAGAAGAGGTCATGCTGAAGCGTAGAAGCGAGTGGGCCATCAGAAGTATCCAGGCAGGATAACCAGAGAGGGGTGGACGACCTAGTAAATGTGTCTTTCTTATGTTGGATTGAAGTGTCTCCAGGAGAAGCAATTGAAGTGCCATTTTCACCGAGCTCCTCATCCCTTCAATACTTATTGGTCAATTCTGGTGTGGCAGCGGAGAAGAAGCAGAATGTATTGCTGGTATTGTGTAAGACGTGCTTATGGTGTTTTAGATGTGCTGTGCCCAGAGGAAAATAAAGCAGAACTGTTTGACGTGATTCTGGACTCTGACTCTAATTGCTCTGTACGCTCCCTCACGGGAGGAGAACACCCTAGAACAATAGACATTACAGAGGTAAAACACCACACAGCTTCCAGTGCATCGGCCCCGCGGCCGTCCCTTTACAACTGTATAAAACAAAATCCTGAGGGCTCATGCACACATCATTATCACACTCTGTACACCCTCATAAATTTACAGTTACAAAACACAACCTATAAAAGTGAACAAGACTTTCCCCTCATTTCCTATGGAGGTTTTACTCTTTATGAGTCTAACCAAAATGAAATCTCAGTAGCAGTGTCGGACTGGGGTGCCAAGGGCCCACCAGTAACATTGACTTTGGGGGCCCACTTTTCACCTGCATAAAAACTGATATAATCTGGTATCGCTGTAATCGCACTTACCTGAAGAATAAAGTCATCTAATTACTTATACCGAATGAGGAATGGCATAAAGAAAAAATAAAACCAATTCTTGACTTGCTGTTGATTTGTTAATTTAGCCTCACAAAGATCTCAGTAAGGCTCGGCGCACATTTAATCTGCGCTTTACACTGAGCGCTTACACCAGGGTTGCCGTGTAAATCTCTGAAATAAGTGACTGAGATGGAATCCCTCAACAGAAGATTCCCTATAATAAGGCGGATGGAGACACTGTGGATGCCGTCTTGACTATGATATGGTGGTGTCTGTCTTTTTAAGCGTGCACAAAAGCGAGGTCAGTCATAGTTTTTGGGTACGTATGAAAAGATGGACACCGTTGAACAGAGGCCAGAAGGAGTCCAGAGTAACCCTACTGCCTCCATATAGTGAATAGAGCCCTCAGGGGTTTCATCTGAATCATGTCATTTTGAGATTTAGATGGAAACCCCAATGTAAGTGCTCATTGTAGATCACAGGATAAATGTGATCCAAAATTGTAAGTAAAATATTCCCAATAAAAGCTTCAACTCAATCTACAATAAAAAGCGTGTCCCCACTCAGGTCCCTCATCTATCAATGGAAATATAGGGGACTTCCATGACAAAATTTGATGCCATTTTACTCATTTCACTAAATGTATAAATTAGGACTAAAACAACATTTTTGTGGAAAGAATGTAATAATTTTTCTTTACCGCACAATGGTATGAAACTCTGTAAAACTGCTATATACCTGTGGTGTCAATATGATCACTGCACCCTTAGATGAATTTATTGAGAGGTGTAGTTTGTAAAATGGGGTCACTTATGGAGGGTTCCGTTGTTCTCGCACCTCAGAGGTTCTGTCAATGTGACATGGCCCCTCAAACCATTCCAGCAAAATCTGAACTCCAATATGGCCACTCTTCCCTTCTGAGCTTTGCACTGTGCCTCAAAAGTAGTATTACCCCACATACACTTGTTTTTGGGAAAAATGTTTTTTATTAAATTTTCACAGCTCAACGGTTTAAAATTCTGTGCTGCACCTGTGCTCACAATACCTTTAGGTAAATTCCTTGAGGGGTGTAGTCTCCAAAATGGGAACAATTGTGAGGAGTTTCCACTATTTAGGCACATCAGGGGCTCTGCCAACGTGACAAGGTATCTGCTATCTATTCCAGCCAATTTTGCAATATAAAAGTCAAATGGCGCTCCTTTCCTTCCAAGGCCTGCTGTGCGCCCAATCAGTAGTTTTCCATCACATTCCATGTATGATGCAATTTATCCTGTTACCCTTGTGAAAATGCAAAATTTGAGGCCAAAATAACATTTTTGTGAGGTAAATGTGATTTTATTATTTTCACGGCTCAACGTTATAAACTTCTCTGGAAGTTTATAACATTGAAATCATTTTCAACTACATATGGGGTATTGGAGCCCTCAGGAGAAATTGCGTAACAAATTGTACCATTCATTTTCTCATATTGCCCCTTTTTGAAAATCGAACACTTCGGGACAAAGCAACATTTAAGTGTAAAAAATTTTAATTTTTCATTCACTCAGCCCAATGTTTTACAATTCTCTGAATTGCCTGGGGGTTAAAAAATGCTCACAACACCCCTAGATGAATTCCTCAAGAGGTGTAGTTTCCAAAATGGGGTCACCAGGGGTTTCTGCTGTCTTGGCATGTCAGGGGCTCTTCAAATGTGACATGGCATCTACAATCTATACCAGCCAAAATTGAGCTCCAGAATTCAATTGATGCTCCTTCCCTTATGAGCACCCAAACAGTAATTTTCCACCACATATGGGGTATTGGTGTACTCAGGAGAAATTGCCCAACAATTGTATTGTCCATTGTTTTCCTGTTACCCTTGTGAAAATGAAATATTTGGGACTAGAGCAACATGTTTTTGGAAAAATGTTGTTTTTTTTTAATTTTCACAGCTCAACGGTTTAAAATTCTGTGCTGCACCTGTGCTCACAATACCTTTAGATAAATTCCTTGAGGGGTGTAGTCTCCAAAATGGGGTCAATTGTGGGGAGCTTCCAGTATTTAGGCACATCAGGAGCTCTGCCAACACGACAAGGTATCTGCTAACTATTCCTGCCAATTTTGCGATATAAAAGTCAAATGGCGCTCCTTTCCTTCCGAGGCCTGCCGTGCGCCCAATCAGTAGTTCCATCACATATGGGATATTGATGTACTCAGGAGAAATTGCACAACTAATTGTATGGTCCATTTTTTCCTGTTACCCTTGTAAAAATGAAATATTTGGAGCTACAGCAACATTTTTGTGAGAAAAATGTATAATTTTTTTTTCACAGCTCACTTGCGGAGTGAGTCTAACAGGACACCCAATTGTAAGTAAAGTTTAGAAGAATCAGGCAGGAATTTGCACAATTTGTAGATTGTTTGTCTAACCATGGACTGATGTACATCCTAGGCAGTGCGTTGTAGCCATTTCCAGCTTGACGTCTATATAACATGAAGTCCTCTCAGAATTGTTTGCCTCAAGGCATGGTTTACAATAACCATTCTTTCTTTAGAAAAAAATATTTGGCAGTAAACTGGTTTTGCGTGTCTTTATGTAATAAGGAAAACTGCTGTGAAAGCAACACTTACAACTAATTTTTAATTGAAACACCTTGTGTCACATCATTCTTAGAGTAGTAATTCAAGAAAATCTGTCACCAGGTTTTTCCCACCTTATCTGAGAGCAGCATAATCTAGAGACAGAGACCCTGATTCCAGCAGTGTGTCACTTTCTGGACTGCTTGCTGTAGTTTTGATAAAATCACTGTTTTATGAGCATAGCGTTATCACTAGAGGACTAGGAAACCTGATAGTGCTCCATATTCATGAACTCTATAAAATAAAGCCTGTTCCACTGATTGACAACTTTCTGCCTATGCAATTGGTGGTGTAGGTAAGTGTTGCGTCTATCAGAAGCCACAGGCTTAAAAAGGTTGACTCGGACAGACTTGGCACAAGCCACTGCATCTGGCAGATTTCAGAGGAACCTCGACCTTCACCTTTTAAATCCTGTACAGGGATCTGGTCTTACAAAGGAATCCACTGTATTGCTTCCACGAAAGGGATCGGTCAGAGAAGAAAACCGAAGGCAAGAGAGGTCGTCATTCAGGGTCAATACCGAGAAGTCATTTCAGGGATGAAATCAGGAGACAAGCGGGCAGTCAAAATACAGGCAGAGGCCAGAAAACAGGATATACAAAATAACACACAGGAGCAGAGTATTCGAGAACTCAGGCCTAGCTGAAACTAACTACATAACTGACAGCTGGAGTTTATATGGAATGGAGCCCTGTCCATGTCTCCTAGCAGAGACCTAATTACATACCAGCTCACTGCAGAAAAACACAGGTGGACATGAAAGGAACAGCTAGTCTCAGCAATCTAAAAACTAAACTCCCACATGCTGCCTGCGTCCAGCAATAACTGTGGAATTAGTGCAGCGCTGCCTAATGACCAGGGCAGGGGTTGCAGCAGTATATTCAGAAACAGATGTGGCACTGCCACCTTTTTAGAAGCGGCCTCCATACCCTTAGGACCTGGTTTTACAGGAAAACACTGATAAAACCATTTTACTGAGGTGTTTGCATTAATATCACCATCTAGGACCCAAGATCTTTCCTCTGGACCATAACCTTTCAAATGCACCAAGTAATGTAAGGACCCTCACACTATCCATTAATCTATTGTAAGCACACTGCCCAAGCTCATCTTTTCAAAGTCAAAGTGGGCAACACTTCATATAAGACATAGACATATTGAGTAATTAAACCACCTCAGGAACAAGAAGTGTGTATTAAAAAAATTTATATAACTTTATTTAAATCAGTAATAAAAAAAACATATCCATATAAAATAGGATACCTCGACCCAAATAGCACACAAAAAGGTCAGCTAGAGCAGTACATCAACACATAGGACTATATATGCGGCATCTAGATAGTATTACCTTATACACTGTAGATAATATACCATCAATTGTGCAGTCTTTATGAAGTCCTCAATAAATTAACAAACATTTAGAGAATCACTCTTTAACATTAATTTATGTATTTAGCCAATTATCAAAATAGAGTCAAATTCTACTACTCAATATGCCATACATAAATATAAATCACAGCAATATGAATAATTTTGTAGCTGAATAATAAAATGACATAGTGCATTCAGTATTAGGCCAAGCATACATGCCCAAATCAGCAGTATATCAGTTGCAATAAATAGTTATATAGACTACAGGTAGATCAGCATATTTACTGCCTAAATGATAGAGCGGCCCAATACAAATAGTTCCAACATGGAAACCAAATCACTCATGATCAGCTCATTTCTTTTAAAAGACCACCAAACTCACTTGTCCCATACATATTACCTGCTAAGAAGTTGCTAAAAACGTGTAACCCCAAATGGCATACTGACACTTCAAACCCCTGTGTGTGCTATCTGGGTCGAGGTATCCTATTTTATATGGATATGTATTTTTATTATTGATATAAATAAAGTTACCGTATGTATTTTTTAATACACACTTCTTGTTCCTGAGGTGGTTTAATTACTGTAGGGATCACTATGTCTATGCCCATTAATCTAGAAGTTTTTGAAGTTCATATTTCAGATTGCCTTTAACCAAAACTGGAGGAGGAGGAATTCTAACAGGATAAACAGGCAAGCAGTATACTTTGATCAGGAATTTGTGGAACACTCCAAATGGAATGCCACAGGATTGTTAACCCCAGTTATTTTGTATGAACAAATTAATTTGGGTCCTAGCTGAGCTGAAGTAACCTTAAAGAAACACTCCTATCAAAATTTGTATACTCTTAATATATTGCAGTCATCATATTATATAGTACTGTATACTTATAATTGCTCATTCTGCCCTTCTAGACAGCTAATTTTTCTCTTTTCCATTAGGTCTATGACATCACGTGATTAAAAACTGACTAGCTGAATCCTTCTAAGCTCTATGTGGAAACAGGAAGTCAGTTTTCCCTGTACGAATCATGAATCACTGCAAAAGTCCCTGGGACAGGGGGAGTCAGGAGTTCAAAAGGGGGATGATTTTTGGAAGGACAAGAGACTTCCTGTTTCTACATAGGGCAGAGAAAAAATAAGAATTTCCTGGGTGGAAAAGCAAAATGAGCAATTGTACTGTAAGTACACAGTGCTATATAATATGATGAGTGCAATGCATTAAGAGGATAAAACTTTGATGGGAGTACTGCTTTAAGCTTAATATTATTTGTGGATAACCACACCCTGTCCCCAACCCCAAAAATTGGTCCATCAATACGTCTTTTATAGCCAAAGATGTTTCGTGTTCTGTGCCCTTCTCAAGTTTTCTCTGTTCTCTGACCAGATTATTCTTTTTTTCCTACGAATTTACTGGTCTTAGGGGAGTTCAACTCAGAGGCTGAAAAGGAACCAAAGCAAGGATGATACCCAAGTTTGCAGAAACTAAGAGGTTTAAGAGATTCTTGATACTGATTATGGCGAATACAGCTAGAGGCAGCTATTCCACAAACTGTTGGTCAGAGACATAACACTGATTAAATCGTTAGAGTGTCTTGTTGGCACATTCAGTTTGACCATTGGTCTCTGGATGGTAAGCAGATGAGAAAGACAATTCTACATCGATGTGGTTACAAAATGCCCTCCAGAATTTTAAAACAAACCCGTCAGAACCTACATTCTCTGGCATACCATGTTAAACGCACAATGTGTTCAATGAATGATTGACTTAAGTTTTGAGACAAAATGACACTGATTAAAGAACCTGTCAACCACCTTAGGCCGGGGTCACACTTACGAGAAACTTGCACGAGTCTCGCACCTCAATACCCGGCACTGCCACCGGCACTCGGACCGCTGTTTTCAGCTGCATAGAGATACATGGAACCGCACACTCTGGTCACGGTGCGAGACTGGTGCGAGTTTCTCATAAGTGTGACCCCGGCCTTAGAGTATAGCAGGTCAGTAATGAAATCCGTGGTGAGATGAGTCCAAGGATAAGGTAGGAAGGAACTGGAGAAGTTCAGCAGAATAAGTTTGAGATGTTTAAACTTAGGCACAGATTTCACAAGCCAAGACATACTTCTTACAATCTCAAACAATGGTTGGCCACCAAAAATTTCTACTTCTAATTGGATTGTTAAATTGTTAATCGCGGGGTGACCTCAGAGCACTGAATCATAGAACTCCTGAAGAATTTGTAGACGAAACTGGAGGAAAACAAACAATTTTTGAGTGGTAGTATTGCACGCATCTAACACTTGAGATCTATGGATCTCCTCAAGAAGATCTAGGGAAATGGAGGACACAGCAATAATAGCTGAGAATAAAATAGGGATCTGCTCAGAGTCCTTGAACTGAGATGGATGGAGGTTTCGGGAAAGAGCATCGGCTTTAACATCTTTAGCACCAGATCTAAACGTAACCAGAAAATCAAGTCTGAAAAGAACAGAGCCCATATAGCTTGTTGAAAATTCAGTACTTTGGCAGATCCAAGATAGGTAAGATTTTTGTGGTCAGTAATAACCGTGACTTTATGTTTGGCAACAGTTCACAATTACCAATATCATAATTGTTTTTGACAGAGGCAAATTTTCATGAAAAGAAAATGCATGGACGAAGTTGACTGAGAGATGGGGTACTGCTCCGACCTCCTATATGAAAGGACCCTTTAAATCGGGCTGAACAAATACAGGGTCAGATAAGAAAAACTCCTTATTGTGTTGAAAATATGACATGAACAGCACAACACTAAGCATATTTTTAGTTCAGTTAGACTGGATCTAACAATCAAACCATATTTTATCAGTAACCAAGCAAAAATCTAGGTATTGGCAAAGGGTTCACTTGTTTTTTCTTGCAAGTATAAGTCATTTCCTCTGGCAAAAAATACAGTGGCTATGTGACATAAAAATGTCATGTGACCGTCTGGAGACTTTGCACCGACATCGTTGGAATAGTACTCGTCTGGAGGTATGTGGTTTTTTAAATTTTTTATAGGGCACTTTAGCTGTTAAGAAGGGGTTATTCAGTAATGGACAACTCCTTTTAGACTAAAAAGTAAAGCTCATCCATGCAATAACTAAATAACTGTACTTCCAATATTAATACTCATAATAAAAAGTATTCAAGTAGTCCACTAATATTTTAAAGGGGTTGTCCACTACTCAGACAACACCTTCTCAATCCTCATGTCTCCTCCTTGTAAAATAATAACAAAAATGATAGTACTTATACTCAACTCCGATGCTGGTGCCTTCCAGCAGTGTTGGCACTGGCTATCCCGTGGATCGCATCAGATTGTTATGTCACGTGGACCCTGTGGCCAATCAGTGCTGGCCTCATTCTCCTCTCCTTCAAGCAAATCACATCTGGAGAAAGTGAGAGATGCTGCTCTCTCACTTTCTACGAATGCAAGAGATATGGCCGAAGGCGGAGAGAGTGGGGTTAGTGCTGATTGGCCGCAGGGGTCACGTAACATAACAATGTCACGGAATCCACAGGAGAGGTAGTGCCGACACCGCTGGAACAGTGCTGGCACTGGAGGTGAGTATAAGTGCTATTATTTTATACAGGGGAAACATAGGGATTGAGAAGGGGTTATCCAAGTAGTGGACAACCCCTTAACAGTCTATTACTATTAGGAAGTTAGATCCATAAAAGAGCTTTGCTATTTCAACCATATTGAGAAATCAGTGAAGGATTCACATGAAATCACCATAGTGAGTTCTCACAATATACATATTGGACTTGGTGTTTACATTGACAGGCTTAAGGGGCTCAAAATCCCAATATATTGGTACTTGGATTTTATGATGCAGATGCTATGTACAAATTGGATCACGTCTTCAAAAATGTAACCATTTTAATTAATAAAGAGTATTTCACTATAATTTGATGTACAATTTAGGGTACAGAGTATCTTTGACCAAAATTCCATAACGGACATAATTATTATACATTTTTTAATATAAACGTGTAAAGTGTAACCCAACTCATTTTATGAGGTCATAACTCTGGAACGCTTTAATGGATTCCAATAATTCTGAGGTTATTTTTGTGACATATTGTACTTCATAATAGTGGTAAAATTTCTTCAGTATGACTTGTGTTTATTTGTGAATAAATCTGATATAGGAAAGATGTGTATCTTCGTACCGTGTTAGCCAGTAGATAGAAAAATATTTAGACTTGAGAGTCCTCAGTGGTTGATACCTTTTAATGGCTAACTGAAAAGATGTTAACAAATTGCAAGCTTTCGAGACTACTCAGGTCTCTTCATCAGGCGAAGACTAATACAAAATCTGAAGAATCACATATTTATACACAACAAGACACAGGAATAATGCAATAGGTAAGACAAGTGACGTGAAGCAGAACTGTCATTATGGCAGAGGGATGAACATAAATATTGGAACAGTTCATAGATAAGGAAAGTTTTATTACCCTCAGACTCAAAACAGAGGGTAATAAAACTTTCACTCCTTATCTATGAACTGTTCCAATATTTATGTTCATCCCTCTGCCATAATGACAGTCTGCTTCACGTCACTTGTCTTACCTATTGCATTATTCCTGTGTCCTGTTGTGTATAAATATGTGATTCTTCAGATTTTGTATTAGTCTTCGCCTGATGAATAGACCTGAGTAGTCTCGAAAGCTTGCAATTTGTTACCATCTTTTCAGTTAGCCATTAAAAGGTATCAACAACTGAGGACTCTCAAGTCTAAATATTTTTGAAAAAATCTGAAAATTTAGAAAATTTTGAAATTTTCCAAATTTTTATTTTTATGCCCTTAAATCAAAGTCATGTCACACAAAATAGTTAATAGATAACATTTCCCACATGTCTACTTTACATCAGCACAATTTTTTACCATTTTTTTATTGGGAAGTTATAAGGGTTAAAAGTTAACCAGCGATTTCTCATTTTTAATACAAAATTTCTATCACCATTTTTTTAGTGAACCCCTCACAATTGAAGTGACTTTTTGTGGGGCCTATATGACAGAAAATACCCAAAAGTGACACCATTAGTGTTGAGCGATACGATACTGCAAATATCGGGTATCGGCCGATATTAGCTGTATCGGGCTTTCGATTCCGAGTACCGATATTTTCGTCATATCGGATACCGGAATCGGATTTGTCACTGCTGTCACTGTCAGTGTCCGTCGGTCGGGTCTGTCAGGAGTCAGCGGCACTTACCTGGCAGAAGATCTCCGGCGGTCACGGGCTGGACTGCTTGATGGCCGCCATCATCTTTCCCCAGCAGAAGATCTCCGGCGGTCACATCCCGGACTGCTTGATGGCCGCCATCCTCTTCTCCCTGGCGGTCACATGCAGTTTCTCGCGATAACTGCAGTGACTGCTGGGTAATCCCGGCCGTAAAGCAGTCAGTCCGATGACGTCACCGCCGGGGAAGCAGGTAATCAGCTGTGCTGCGTCGCGATGACAGGCTCTGCCTGTCATTGCGATGTAGCAGAGCTGGATCGTCGTGGGACTGTCGTTACTATGGACTGCGTCGGACAGGTGGTATACTGTTGGTTTGTTTTTTTATTTTTTTACAGGAGATCGATGGCGTCGCAGGAATGAGTGTATAATAAAATTAATGAAAACTGTGTTGTCTCTTTTATTTCATTAAAAGACTTTTTTCTTGCTTTGTCTTTTTTTTATACATTTAATAACTTTGGGATTAATAATGGATCGGTGTCTTATTGACACCTCTCCATCATTAACCGGGCTTATTGTCACCGTGCAATCAACGGTGACATTAACCCCTTATTACCCCACTTGCCACGCTACAGGGCAGTGGGAAGAGCCGGGTAAAGTGCCACAATTGGCACATCTTTTGATGCGCCAAATGTGGGGCTGCTGTAGCCTGGTATTATCAGGCTGTTGAGGGCCAAAATCCATGGGCCTTGACAGTCTTTTAATACCAGGCCGCAGCAGTCTGCATTTTACTTGGCTGGTTAACAAAAATAGGGGGACCCCTACGCCGTTTTTTTTTTCGAGGGGATCCCCTATTTTTGTTAACCAGCCAAGCTAAGCAGACTGCTGTGGCCTGGTATTATCAGGCTTGCAAGGTCCATGGATATTGGATCCTTACCAGCCTGAAAAACCAGGCCTCAGCGGTCTGCTTCATCTGGCTGGTTAACAAAAATAGGGGGGACCCCATGCCAATTTTTTTCGAGGGGATCCCCTATTTTTATTAATCAGCCAAGATATGCAGACTGCTGTGGCCTGGTATTATCAGGCTGGCAAGGTCCATGGATCTTGGCTCCTTAACAGCCTGAAAATCCAGGCCTCAGCGGTCTGCTTCATCTGGCTGGTTAACAAAAATAGGGGGGACCCCACGCCAATTTTTTTCGAGGGGATCCCCTATTTTTGTTAACCAGTTCCCTCTGACGTCACTGATTGTGTCCCTGGCTGACCTGAAGTGAAAGTGGAAAGCAATCAATTAAGCTTTCCACTTCCTCTCCTGTCAGCCAGGAGAGGAACTCATTCATTTGGGGGTTTACTGTGAGGCTGCAGCATTAGCTGCGGTCCCTGCAGTAAACATTAACCCTTTCTGAAGGATTACACCGTGGGACCTGACTGTACATCGGATTGGTAAGAATAATTTTGCTTTATTATTTTATTTTTATTACAGGAAATGGTTTTAGCAGGAAAATAAAATATGGTCAAAAACTGTGTGATTATTTCATTAAACTTCTTTTTTATTAAAGTGTGTGTGTTTGATTTTTCTTTCATACAATAGGATTAATAATTGATAGTTGTCTAATTGACAGCTCTCAATTATTAACCTGGCTTAAAGTCACCTTTCAATTGCAAGGTCATTTTAACCCCTTATTAACCCATTCGCCACCGCTACAGGGCAATGGGAATAGACGGGCAAAGTGCCAGAAAGGACAAATCTAATTAGAGATTTGCCCTTTCTGGGGTGTCTGGGGGCAGATGTTAGTAGCCGGGGGGGCCAAAAATAATGGTCCCTCTCTGGGCTATTATTATCTGCCCCCACTCACTGGCTTTGTCTGTCTGGTTGCGAAAATAGGGCGGGAGCCCACGCATTTTTTTTCAGCAATTTTACACCTCATATATATATATACATGTCATTACATTTGTGACACATATATATATATATTTATATTTATAGTTCATACACTTCTACATAGTATAATAGCCGCTAATTCAATTGCCGGCTTTTGTGAAAATGCAGAACCCGACATGAAATGACACTTGGTTTACATAGAGTTAACCAAGTCTTTTCATGTAGTTTGATATCTGATTTGCACAAACAATTACATGAGTGTAAGTGTGCAAAATTTCACACCTGTAGGGGTTAATTAAAGGTGTAAATTCGTAGCAAAAAAGTCCGTTTTTTTTTACAACGAATTTACACCTTTAATTAACCCCTACAAGTGTGAAATTTTGCACACATAGACTGATGTAATTGTTTGTGCAAATCAGATTGCAAATGACATGAAAAGACATGGTTAACCCTATGTACACCAAGTGTCATTTCATGTCGGGTGCTTCTGTCTTTTCACAGAAGCCGGCTTTACCCGGCAATTGAATCAGAGGATATTTTACTATGTAGAAGTGTATAAACTATACATATATGTATATATATATGTCACAATGACATGTATATATATATATATATGTATTCTATGTGTGTATATTTAGTGTTTACAAGGAAATAAAGGTTTTTTTTAGTTGCGATATTTTGTTCCCATAGACTTACATGGGACTTCCGGTATCGGAATCGGATATCGGCGATATTTAGTGATATCGGCGATACCATTCCGATCCGATATTTTTAGATATCGAGCAGTATCGCTCAACACTAGACACCATTCTAAAAACTGCACCCCTCAAGGTACTCAAAACCACATTCAAGAAGTTTATTAACCCTTCAGGAACTTCATAGGAATTAATGGAATATGGAAGGAAAAAATAAACATGTAACTTTTTTTTCACAAAACCCAATTTTTATTATTTTCATAAGCTTAGCTGGAGAAATTGTATCATATAATTTGTTGTGCAATTTCTCCTGAGCATGCCAATACCCCATATGTGGGGGAAAACCATTGTTTGGGTGCACAACAATACTTGGAAGGGAAGGAGCGCCATTTGACTTTTTGAATGTAAAATTTGCTGGAATAATTAGATGATGCAATGTCACGTTTGGAGAGCCCCTGATGTACCTAAACAGTGGAAACCCCCCACAAGTGACATCATTTTGGAAACTAGACCCATCAGGGAACTTATCTAGATGTGTGGTGAGCACCTTAAAACCTCCAATTGCTTCACAGAAGTTCATAACGTTGAAATTAAAAAAAATCAAATTTTTCCCCAAAAATTGTTTTTTAGCCCAAATTTTGTATTTTCACAAGGGTAACAGGAGAAAATTTACCCAAAAATTTGTTGTGCAATTTCTCCTGAGTTTACCCGTCCCCCATATGGAGTCAAAAACTACTTTTGAGGCACACTGCGAAGCTCAGAAGGGAAGTAGCACCATATTACAGTCCAGATTTTGCTGCACTGGTTTGAGGGTGCCATGTCACATTGGCAGAGACTCTGAGGTGCCAGAATAGCAGAACTCCCCATAAGTGATACCATTTTACAAACTAAACCTCTCAATGAATTCATCTAAGGAGGTGCAGTGATTATATTGACACCACAGGTGTGTCACACAATTTTATACCATTGGGCAATGAAAAAATAATAATTTACATTTTTAACCACCAAAATTGTGTGTTAGCCTAAAATTTTACATTTTCATACTGGGAAAACAGTAAAAATGGCACCAAAATTGGTCCCACAATTTCTGCTGAATGTGGAAATACCCCATATGTGGCTGTACAGTACTACTTTGCCATACGGAGAGACTTGGGAGGGATGGAGTGCTATTTGCCTCCTGGAGCGCAGATTTTTCTAAAAAAGTTTGCAGACTCCATATGTAGAGCGCTTAAGTGCTAGAAAAACAGGATCCCCCTCAAGTGACCGTATTTTGGAAATTATACCCTTTTGGGAATTTATCTACAAGTGTAGTGATAACTTTTACTCATTGTTTTCCAGAAACAAGCAGTAGTGAAAATTGGAAACTGACATTGTAGTGACCAGTACGTTGCAGTCACCAGTACGTTATGCCCAGCTCATGCCTCTGGAGACACGCACCAGTAAATTAAGCCGGCTCTAATCACTACAGAAATGCCAAACATATTGACGTTGTATGTGGTTTAGACACACTAAGTCTCAGAAGAAAGGGGGCATTTGGATTTGGAAGCGCAGAATTTGTTGAATTTCTTCTGATGGGCGAGGAGCCATTTCACTTTTGCCGAGCCTTTGTGCTACCAGTAACATGGAAGCCCCTTTTATTTCCATTAACAGATAATGGACCTGAGTGGGGACTTGCTTTATTGTGGATTGTGTTGATGCTTTTATTGGAAACATTTTACATAACGTTTGGGATCACATTTATCTGGCGCTCTACGCTGACCTCTTACTTTGTGGTTTCCATCTAAATCTCCAAGTGACGTGATTCAGATGAAACCCCCGAGTGATCCATTCACTACAATGAGGTAGCAGAGTTACTCTGGACTCCGTCTGGCCTCTCTTCAGCGTTGTCCTTCTTTTCAGAAGTGCACAAAACTGTGGCCAACGGTACTTTTATGCATTACTAAAAAGATGGACACCACCGGATCACAGGTCCTATGGCGTCCACAGTGCCTCCATCTGCCTCATTATAGGGAATCTTCTGGTGGGGGTTCCGTCTGAATCACGTATTTCAGAGATTTCCACTGAAACCCCGAGTAATCGTTCAGTGCAGGATAAATGTGCGCCAAGTCTTACTGCAATCTTTGGGAGGCAGAATTAAAAAAATCAACAGCAGGTGAAGAATTGGTGTTTATTTTTTATGTCATACCTCATGCAGCATAAGTGATTAGGTGACTTTATTCTTCGGGTCGGTGCGATTACAGCAATACCAGATTTATATCAGGTTTTTATCTTTGGCTGCTGTCACTAAAAGATGCTTTTTGTTGCAAAAGCTAGTTTTTGCATACCCGTATTTTGAGAGCTATAATTTTTTCATATTTCGGCCAACAGAGTCATGTGAGGTCTTGTTTTTTGCAGGGCGAGTTGACTTTTTTATTGGTACCATTTTCGGCACATGCATTTTTTGATCGCTTTCTATTCTGATTTTTGAGAGGCAGAATGAACAAAAATCAGCAATTCAGGAATTTTTTTTTTTTATATACTGCTCCAAGCAAGATAACATTGATAAGGCAGCTTTATTCTTCGGGTCAGTATGATTACAGCGATACCTCATTTAGGGCTCATACTCACCGGCGACGAAAATGGATGATAGTCTGCCGATAAAAAATCGGATTCAAATCTGACCAATGTTATTCAATAGGTGACATCTCATTTGTGATTTTTTTCTCAGCCGAAATCGGTGTGAGAAAAAAATCGCAACATGCTGCGATTTGATGCGAATTTGGCATGATAATCGCTAATACAAGTCAATGGGTGCGAGAAATCATCGCACAGCACTCGCACCATGCGAGTGATGTCCGAATTATACGCACCGGTCTCTTTTGAAAAGCCGGCAATTCATCCCTGGCTACTGTAAAATCACACTGACAGCTCACAAAACACTAGATATATACACATAGAATACATATATATATATATATATATACATGTCATTGTGACACACATATATATATATATATTTATAGTTCATACACTTCTACATACTGTAACAACCGCTAATTCAATTGCCGGCTTTTGTTAAATCACAGAACCCGACATGAAATGACACATGGTTTACATACAGTTAACCATGTCATTTCATGTATTTTGATATATGGTTTTAACTTACAATTACATGAGTGTATGTGTGTGAAATTTCACACATGTAGAGGTTAATTAAAGGTGTAAATTCGTTGAAAAAAAAATGCGTGGGCTCCCGCTGTATTTTCTCCACCAGACAGACAAAGCAAGCAAGTGGGGGCAAATAATAATAGCCCAGGGAGGGTGCATTTATTTAGTGCCCCCTCTGGCTACTAACATCTGCCCCAGACACCCCAGAAAAGGCAAATCTATAATTATAATCACCCTTCCTGGCACTTTGCCCGTCTATTCCCATTGCCCTGTAGCGGTGGTGAATGGGTTAATAAGGGGTTAAAGCTACCTTGCAATTGAAAGGTGACTTTAAGCCAGGTTAATAATTGAGAGCTGTCAATTAGACAACTATCAATTATTAATCCTATTGTATGAAAGAAAAATCAAACACACACACTTTAATAAAAAATCATTTTAATGAAATAATCAAACAGTTTTTGACCATCTTTTATTTTCCTGCTAAAACCATTTCCTGTAATAAAAATAAAATAAAAAAGCAAAATTATTCTTACCTATCCGATGCACAGTCAGGTCCCACGCTGTAATCCATCAGAAAGGGTTAACAGGTTATAGCTAGCAGGCAGCTAATGCTGCCTGCTGAGCTGTTCCCCCTGAATGAATCAGTTCCTCTCCCGGCGAAAGGAAAGGAAGTGATTAATGTGTGAAGCTTAATTGATTTATTGCCACTTTCACTTTCACTCAACATGAGGCTGCGCGATTGCGGCGCAGTACATATACTGCTGTTTGCGGGAATGCAGCTCCCGCAGAGCAGTATATGTATGGCGCAAGTTGGGAAGGAGTTATACCTATTATAGCTTTATAGGGGTCTGCATCCTGAAATCCCAACTATTACTTAAAAGACTGTGCAGAAATGTTCAGTTCCTGACCAAGTGTGCCCAGAATGGTATAGGGGCACAATAGAAAGTCTGTGGCCCTGTTCATACAGGAGCTCAATGCTTCTGCCTGCTGAGCTGAACACAGACCTTTGATGGGGTCTCCAGATCATAACTGATCTCCTGCACGTTTGAGGGGGGGTATGATCTAAAAAAATATTTTTACATTTGCTACACTTCGAATGTATTAAATATAAATGAATCTCATAGACTGTAAGCTTGAGAGCAGGGCCCTCACTCCTCTTAGTATCTGACGTATGTGATATCTTGTAATGTCTTCATTGTCTGTACGAGTCCATTCTGTAATGTAAAGTGCTGCGGAATATGTTGGCGCTATAGAAATAAAAAATATTATTTAATTCTTATTATTATTATTATATTATTATTATTAATTTACGCACAGTTCTATTTAAATGACATCATTCTTAAACATACTCCAAAAATAATCCTCTGTGATTTTATTTTCTTATATTCTATGAAAAAGAGATTCTAAGAAGAAAAATTGAATGATGAATCAAAGTCGTAGGTTTCAAAGTCGTCATGGCAATAAACACGTCTAAATACCATTTCTACTTGAATCATAGACACTAAGGAAATAAATGAAGGCTTTCACACCATAACATCTGCCGTGACTGCCGATAATTGTTTTATTAACCTGAACATACTGGGAATACTGAGCATTCCACGCTAGTCTTAGCAGAAGTGTGCGATTTTTTTCCCTTGTACAGTTGGTTGTAGCTATTTGATTCTTAGTTCTATCTAATGTAAGAGGACAAGCATGAATAGTTACGTTCAGTAGCCACAGACCACAATCTTTAATGCATGCCCCCAAGTTTTCTGCTCCATTTTCTTTATAGTACATAGGAGCTATAAGCTTCAGATAACATTGGTTTTAGGCTCTGGTCACCTTTACCTTTTAATTAATGTATTCTTAAAAAATAGGAAAAATGCTTTCTTTTTAATTGACAAATCTAATTTTTGCGTTAGGCTGGGGTCACACTAGCGAATGCCATAAGGAGCCGCAGGATGCATTACAATACAGAACATAGGCAATTTGTGGACTGACTGGTGGAGTAAGGCCGGGGTCACACTTGCGAGTGCAATGCGAGAAACTCGCGCGAGTCTCTTGCCTCAATACCCGACACTGCCGCTAGGACTCGGGCCGGAGCCTTCAGCTGCATAGAAATACTTGCAGCCGCACAATCCGATCCCGAGTGCCGGCGCCAGAGCTGGGATTTCACATGCAAGCATCGGACGATTTCTTCGCATGTGTGATCCCGGCCTTATAATAGCAAGGGCGTATTACAATGGATTCAGTGTAGACAATGCTCCGTGAGCTGAGTACATCAGTAGCACTTTAGAAACCAGGACTTATCCTATAATTGGCCTTTATTTTTGGGACAGCTGAATCTGCTTTCTCAGAAGACAAACACAATACTAGTTTCTTGTATCAAATGGGATAGTCATTCGACATGGTCAAAGGTCAATAAGATCCAAACTATCCACTGCCCATGAATCTGCAGTCTGCACATATCTTCCTTAGCTGCCGACAGTATTCTATTTTAACACTTGCAGTGCTATTTCTAGATGTACTTACCCCTGACCTACAGACATTTGCTTCCAAGTATACTTCGCATCCCATTCTCCACCCAAGAATGTGACGGAATAACATTTCTGCTGATCCCACATCTCCACATACTGACATCGTACCTTCAGCTGTTTGTATAGAGGATTACTGGGGACATTCTAGAAAGGGACAGCAGAGGACAGTTGTTCAACTACTTAGTGATCATTTACCCATCTTCCTTATGATCTCAACTGTACCGGGGGTCATAGACAGTAAGAAAGACAAGGCAAAATTGCACTAGCTTGCAGATATGAAACTAATATTATTCTAGCAGGTGATGAAAGTAAACTATCTTGGGGAAAAAAATCCTGAAAAGTAATTAGCACTTTGCCTGTTTTAATTATGTTTTGTGACTCCCAGACAGCAGCGCGCAGCAAGCAATTTTCATTTATATAATTAGCATTAATCTCACGTAATTAAAACTAGCAAGAATGCTGCCGTATGATATTTACTCATTAAACTCTACGCACCTCACAACCTCAGAACAGATTCTACGAAATGCAAAGGGGAAATCGCAGCACTGGAAATTTTCTAGTATTTCTCTTCCAATCCTAATAGGCTGTGCTTACATCACAATGCAAATGTCTGCTTGGAGTGTGATTTTGGCCTCCAATATATATCTATATGGAATAGGGAAGTAAATTATGATATTCTGCACAATAGAAAACAGTGTACCACATGTTATGTGTTTTTTGTTTTTTTTAAACACAGGGTTTTTTGGATTTTAGAAGCCACTGTAATGCATCCACCACAGGCCTCCATTGGACATATACGATGGTAGCTTTTCCCAGCTTGGAATTACAGTCTCTTTATAGGGACTGAAATATACAGTAGTAGAAATCACAATCGGCAAGAACATCGTAATTTCATTGCAACTTTTTAAGAACAGAAGCTCCATTTGGGGGGTTTAGAGTGCACTGATGCCACTTGGGGGTAATGGAGTGTGCTGGAGAGCCAGGGTTGTAGGCTGCTACTTGGGTGATATGATGGCAGAAATGCAGAAGATACAAAGGAGAATAACGTTGCAGAAGCCATTGGTGGGGCAAGTGTTGCATGGTGGGGCACAGATTGGAATGGCAGCGGGGAGCATGATATAAGAGATCTGTGATGGTCCGCACTTGTAGGATGACGTGGACCAGCTAATATAGAACAAGAGGGAGTCCCATCTTGGAGGGCGGAGGTGCTGCCACTGCTGTGCCAGGTGCTCAGTCTGAATGTATGGTGAGGGGTAGAAATCAGAGCTAGGCAGTGTACTGCGGCCATCACTGTCATGTTTATGAAAATTACTACAAGTGAGCTAAAGGGTGAGATTGTGAAAAGTGTACAAAAAACTACATGTAGCCAGCCAGAATGTCCAGGGCTCTGTTTGCTATGCCCTCGAAGTCCGGTGCTTTAGAGATGAGTGGGTGAGACAGCTGTTTGGTGAGGGCAGTGTTGTTATATAGAGGGGGAGGGGTTGTAAAAGCGATGTATCCCACTATATCCATATGCACTGGGATACATTGCAGTCTACCATCATAGCACTGTATATGTCAGGAATCCTCCCAATATATTACCCCCAAAAAGGCTCACAACATGAACAAAGTCTTAGATGTTTTCATTTATAGTAAAGTTAATTGGTTATTCCCAGAAGATAAAGCTATCCTCCATCCATAGGAAAGGGGAAAACCTACTCCTCTTACTTACTGACTCCCAACAATCTTGAGAATGGGGCTCTGGATCCCAAGAACCGGGCTATACGGAGCCTCATCTTGAATAGGGTGGAGGTTTACATGCTCAACTCCATTCATAGTTTAAGGGCAGTCCCATATGTCACATCCTGTTTATTAATACACCATGCTATTACACATGCTATGTTTAGTACTTGAAAAAACCAAAAAATACATTCACAGCTTGTACATGATGGTTGGAATAGCTTGTATGTTATGATTTCTGATTAGACACAAGGGTACCTAATAAAAGTCTCCTGCAAATTATAAATGGGATTTTGAAAAGAAGTCCCAATTCTGCAAGGTGTGAACATACTCTAACTTTACACATATGTACTTTGTGCAGCGATACAGGGTCCCAAGAGGTAACAGAGCCCACTACAACCTCCAAAGCCACTTCTGTCTCATACACAGTGAAGGGCCCATATAGTGTCCTTGCAAAGAGACCCTCTTCTCCATTACTGCTTTGCTTGTACAGATTTTTTTTAAATAAAATGCTGGATGCCCAACTACTGTGATGCCACTCTGATTCCCAAAAAAAAACAGAACTAAAACTGAGGCTTTCCATTTTTCAGCACATGGGTGTTCAAGGGGTGATGTTCAGTAGGAACATGGACTAAGATTTCCGCACCTCCGCTTTTCGAATCTGTGGTGTTTGCAGAGGTTAGACCTCACGGATCTTTGTGTTATGGCTTACTCTAGCACTCACGTAGGATTACCTCTTTTACAACCCTAAAGTGGCTATCCCACCCTCAGGTCCAAGTCTGTATGGGAATTTGAGTTTCTGTTCTATCTGTAATTATTGTAACCCTGTGTACTGTATGAAATCCTGTCTATGTTTGGAATATATATAAGGATTTATGACCACATACAAGAACTGATGCCAAACTACAAAGGTAAATGATTGCATTGATATGCCAGCAGAAACTAAAAGTGAGGCAACACTGTATGAGTCACAAAAGACAAGAACACCTTTAACCATTTGACCCCTAGGGTACTATTCTGTTTGCCCTCCCTTTTCCTTTGTTGGAGCTGATCCCTGGACTCACTTTGTAAAAGATAGGATTGCTTTGTGGTCACTTTATTGCTAATTGAAAGCGCGGTACCCAGCTGTTCCAAGGAATATCACTTATCCCTACTTATGAGACATGCGAGACATGCCTGAGGGAGAAAGCGTCTGTTCCAACGGTGACATCATGAAATGCCAGGAAAATTAGTAAGATGGCGAATAGCTAGAATGAACTTTTCACCACATCACACTGAGACAGTACAGTGAGCCGTCTGATCAAGGCTACAATGTTTAGGATTTATTAGACATAAGTTACATCTACGAGTAAATGACTACTGCCTACCAACAGGGTCATGTAGAAACATGCTGAAAGAAAATGGATGAAGCTTCGAAATCTGAATATTCCTGGTATTAGGGGAGAACATCGTATTTTGTAGTGAACCAAGGTTACAGGGAATCACTGCACATAGCAGTGTGCATAATATGTGGTTAAATACGAACATAATGACAACATAACATACTTATGACACACGGCAATAAACATACTTGGTAGTCTTGGCTTCTTTTATTATATCAATTTTTGGCAGTGATATCTTCTGAGGTTGTGAAGGGGCCTTTCTGCTACTATTCACCCAATGGTTCAGATATAATCACAACGTCTCCTTTCCTGGCTACACCACAAGCTTTACATACGAGCAGTATAAATAATGTGGCTATGCACAATAAATTACCGTATATACTTGAGTATAAGCTGAGATTTTCAGCCCATTTTTTAGGGCTGAAAGTGCCCCTCTCGGCTTATACTCGAGTCATATACCAGGGAGTCGACGGGGGAGGTGGAGCGCCGCTGTCCTATATACTCACCCCCTTCTGGCGCGGTCTCTGCAGCCCCTGGTCTTCTCCCACGGTCTCCGCCGCCTGTGTTCAGCTGTCATGTGGTACCGCTCTTTAAAGTCATGAATATGCACATATTCATGACTTTAAAGTGAATCTGTCACCCCATTTTTGGACTATGAGATACGGCCACCGCCATCAGGGGCTTATCTACAGCATTCCATTTATTGTAATGGTTTTGTATTATGCGGCTCATTTGGGGAACACACACCCTGCTGCTTCATACTGTGTCCTGTTACTGTGATTCTCTGCTCCTGGGAGCTGCGCACGCGCCCCCACATTGTTTCTATAGTGACCACTGTGCAGCGTCACCTGACGCATGCGCTGTGCTCACTATGGGCAGAGACATCTGCCGAGCCTTTACCTAGCTGCCCCACCTCCGGTCTCTTTCCTGGGACCATCGCACACCTGCTGGTGATTCTCCTATTTGGATCAGGTATTTATAGGAGCTTTTTGATTCTATTTGCTACATTCCCCTGATGAAGCCGTCCCTGTAACGGCAACACGTGTTGGGTCTCCCCGCCTCTGGGTCCTGCTTCCACAATGGCCGCATCATATGGACCTTTATTCAGCACTTGCCATCATCTGGCTGCACTTTAGGAGCCTTCATCCAGGACTTACTGCACGTGAGCCCTATTGTGTTCATTGTTGACTCTTTGCAATTATTGCATCTGTGCACCCTGGGTTTACAGGACCCCTGGCATCCCTGACATTTCATGCTTATTTATTTCAATGATAGCTTGTTTCTGTCTAATTCTCTTTGACCCACTGGGGTTTTTAGGGTACTATTCTCAGGTCAGGATTTACCTCTAGGTTCTTTGGGTGTGGTTATTCTGCCCAGGCTCTTCACATCCATTTTGTAAGGCAATACAATGCTGTAATCTCAGGCTCTTGTTCACACAGGCTCAATTTTGGGCAATTTATACTGGTTTAATTCATTGTGTTTTTTCTGTATATACATACATATTTTTTTGTGGAACATTGCCTTATCTGTGTATTGTACATTGGCCATTGCGGTGGCAGCAGGCACCATGCAGGGTTTTCATTGTTTTTAAATGTTTTTATCTGGTTTTGTCAATAAATTCCTATTTCTATAATTATATTATTGTGGTTTGCATTATCCATTGTGGTCTTCTTTCTCTCTTTTTCTGGGGGTGAGTATAAGTACTATTCACCTGTCCCCGTTCCACCGCTGCACGCCGCTGTGTCCTCGCCTCCTCTAGCTGTGAATGTTCAGGTCAGAGGGCGTGATGACGTGGTTAGTGCGCGCCACGTCCTCTGCCTGAGCGCTCACTGACAGGACCCGGAAGACAGTGGCGTGCAGCGGTGGACCGGGGGACAGGTGAATATTGCAGGTGCTGGAGCCTGAGCCAGTGATGACACTGGCACCTGTCCCCAATAGCACGCCTGTGTCCCCGCCTGCTCAGGACACCAGTACCTGGCCCCAGCGACGAAAGGTGAGTATGTCATTTTTTTTTTCATTTGCAGCAGCAGCATAAGGGACCTATACTATCATATGGGGGCATAATCTATGGAGCATCTTGTGGGGCATAATACATGGGGCAGCATATGTGGCACAATCTATGGAGCATCTTGTGAGGCATAATACATGGGGCAGCATATGGGGCACAATCTATGGAGCATCTTGTGGGGCATAATACATGGGGCAGCATATGGGGCACAATCTATAGAGCATCTTATGGAGCATTATACATGGGCAGAATATGGGGCATAATCTATGGAGCATCTTGTGAGGCATAATCTGTGGGGCAGCATATGGGGAATAATCTATGGGGCATCTTGTGAGGCATAATACATGGGGCAGCATATGGGGCACAATTTATGGAGCATCTTGTGAGGCATAATACATGGGGCAGCATATGGTGCACAATCTATGGAGCATCTTGTGGGGTATAATACATGGGGCAGCATATGGGGCACAATCTATGGAGCATCTTGTGGAGCATTATACATGGGCAGCATGTGGGGCATAATCTATGGAGCATCTTGTGAGGCATAATCTATGGGGCAGCATATGGGGCATAATCTATGGGCATCTTGTGGGGTATAATACATGGGGCAGCATATGGGGCACAATCTATGGAGCATCTTGTGGGGCATAATACATGGGGCAGCATATGGGGCACAATCTATGGAGCATCTTGTGGGGCATAATACATGGGGCAGCATATGGGGCACAATCTATGGAGCATCTTGTGGAGCATAATACATGGGCAGCATATGGGGCACAATCTATGGAGCATCTTGTGGAGCATAATACATGGGGCAGCATACGGGGCACAATCTATGGAGCATCTTGAGGGGCATAGTACATAGGCAGCATATGGGGCATAATCTATGGAGCATCTTGTGAGGCATAATCTATGGGGCAGCATATGGGGCATAATCTATTGGGCAGCATATGGGGCATAATATATGGGCAGTATATGGGGCATAATATATGGGCAGCATATGGGGCAGCATATGGGGAATAATATATGGGGCATAATATATGGGGCATAATTTATGGGGCATAATCTGTGGAGCAGCATATGGGGCATAATCTATGGAGCATTGTATGGGGCTCCTGATTCAATATGGCTATTCAAAACATTTAACCTACTTTAATTTTACTTTTATTGGTATCTATTTTTATTTTTGAAATTTACCAGTAGCTGCCTCATTTTCCACCCTAGGCTTATACTCGAGTCGATAAGTTTTCCCAGTTTTTTGTGGCAAAATTAGGGAGGTCGGCTTATACTCGAGTATATACGGTACCCAAGAAATCTAATTATGTAGTTTGCTGTTCTGCAGTGTTAAAGTATATATTAGGTCTCGGGCACTTAACGGCATTATGGCCCCATGCATCCTCTGCGTTGTACTCGGCTGTAGTAATTGCACATTTACTTTCGAGAGGTGACCCTGTACCCACAGTATGTACTTTTCTTAAACATGCTTGAAATCCAAAAGGAGAAAAAAGTTTTTATGTAAAGAATAGGCACATCCGAGTAAAAATGTATTTATTTTTATTTAAGATGCACATAGAAAATAAAGATTAACAATAAGGCAATACAATGTAAGAAACCATTAAAGATACGCAAACACAGTGTGATTGAGGACAAATAATATCACACCTGAATAGAGTACCTTTACACCCCATAAGGGAACTCCAAGGAATCTATGAAACTAATCTATCAGATCACAGAGCCTGAACAGCTATTATAAAGACAGCACAAACTAGAAATTCTAGAGCAGAAGAACATGCACTTCTACCAAAAATGTAAAAAAATAACAAAAAATGTAATAATAATACATATATTCTAGAATGTCAAGGTAGAAGAAAAGATGTGCCCAATAAGAGGGTAACATCTACCTAATCCAGGAGGATATATAAATGGAAGATCCCTTTCCGGAAGGGTGGCCCATGCGCATTGCTGGAACCAGGTGTAATGATTCCACCCCTCAGTGCTGAGCTGTCTTTGCAATGATTGACAGCTCAGTTATCCAGTCTAATGCAGGGATGCTGAGATGTCTGTGTTTTCATTGACAGCTCGGCCATCCAATCTGAGACTGGGAGTTGCTGAGCTCTCATCAGCTGCTGGCTTTTGACCTGGACTCCTCGACTATCTGTCTTGTCTGTGAGAAGTGACTCGATATCACATTATGGCTGACCCATACGTTTTTCTTTTCGCCAGTATGGAGCCTGTTCACAGGCTCTGTGACCAGTTGGTGAATTTGAAGCTGATTATGCAGGTTCTCTGGATAAGGAATGCCAGAGTCTGGAATCATTGTAATATCAGCTGCATGGTCCGATGATTAGTTTGATGAAGAATCCCAATAGCCCTCCATTGCCAGCAATAGCTGTGATGTCAGTACCTCTGAAGTACAGTTGGTTTCTCTTGTACCTGTAATAGCCATCGCTAATAAATTTTCATAAAACAAAAACCAGCTTAGGGTTTTCATGGAAATCTGTAGGTTATTTTTTACCCTATGTTCCTGGTCATCAAGGATGAGTTCCAGCGGATGGGAATAATCATGTTCCTACTGTGAGGGGGTCCTCAGACCTGGACATTTTCCTTGTCTCCACAAGCACCACAACGGTCTTCTGTGTAAATCTTTTTTGACACTTTAGGCGTGACCTATGCTGAACCCGACAGGTTCCAGGTCGCCGAGGCAAAGATCATTAACCTGGCACAGGGACGTCGCACTGCTGAGAATTACTGCACTGAGTTTCTTCAGTGGTCCACCGAAGTTCTGTGGAATGATGGAGCTCTCAGGTGCCAGTTCCACAAAGGCCTTTCTGAAACTCTTAAGGACGCTGTTGTCCTTCATGACGCCCTTATCCTTCATGACGCCCTTTGTTCTTTGGCAGAGGCCATGACCTAGGCCAATTGAATGGAGACATGGTGAACAGCAGGCTGCTCGTTATATTTCCCCAGAGCAGATCCATTTACTGGAGGTGGAGCCATTTAAAGTTAGAGTCACCATTCCTCATGTTGTGGAGAGAAAATGTAGACAAGGTCTTGGACTCTGTCTGTGGTCTCACTGGACATTTTCTCAAGAATTGCCCAACTTGTCCTCAGGCAAGCAAACCATCGAGAGAACGTCTGAGTCTGGGTGTCGGCCGAGGTCGCCCAGACTCTCAGGTACCTTTTTCTTCCTCTGATATAGTATTGATGAATACAGTTTTATCCTTCAAGGACCAGGTGTTATCAACATTGGCGTTCATTGACTGTGGGTCTAATGCTAACATCATTGAACTAGTACTAAAGTTAGGACTAGGGACAGTTAGTTTAGAAAGACCCATTCAAATCTTCGCCATTGACAAGACACCATTAACTCAGAATCTAGTCGAGAGGATAACGGTAGATTTCAAGCTCCAAATGGGATCGCTCTACTCTGAATCAATCTCCTGTTTGTGTTGGATAATTTACCTGCTGGGTTAGTACTGAGGCTTCCATGGTTGTATATTCACAATCCTATTATTGATTGGTGTCATAAGGAAATTGTTGAATTGAGCCCTAATTGTTATAAGAAATGTCTAAAGTTTGTACAAATATGCTCTGAAGGGTCTGCCGGGGTACCTGAAAGACTTCAGAGATGTGTTCTCGGAATAAGAGGTGGAGATACTACCTCCCCATAAGTCTTATGATTGTTCTATTAATCTTGTCCATAATGCCAAATTGCCTAAAGCTCGCCTTTACGATTTGTCTGGGCTTGAACGGGCTGCCATGAAAGAATATGTTAACGAGAGTTTACAGAAGGGTCATATCCGTCCTTCCTCCTCACCTGTAGCTGCCAGATTTTTCTTTGTAATTAATAAAGATGGCAGCCTCCATCCCTGCCTCGATTTCTGAGAACTAAACAAAATCACAGTTAAAAATACTTACCCACTTCCACTCATTCCCGACCTATATAATCAGCTTCTGGAGGCTAAGTAGTTTTTTAAACTTGATCTTAGAGGAGCATACAATTTGACACACATCCGGAAAGGTGATGAGTAGAAAACGGTGTTCTAAACGTCTGAGGTTATATTTGAAAACCTTGCCATTTGGGTTATCCAATGCTCCTGCTGTTTTTCAAAACTGTAGGAAGGATATTTTCTCTGATTGCATTGGAAGATTTGTTGTGATTTACCTGGATGATATTCTCATTTTCTCACCCGATTTGGACTTTCACCAGGAACATTCCAGGATCAAGAATGGAATGGAGCTTTAGTTGCAAAAATACTCATCAAGAAAATTACTATGTGTGAATGTACTCTAAAGGCTCTTGTAACGTACGTTACTTTTGCATTTTGGTTATACAATTCAAACGAATGTGGAGTCATAGAGGTTTTAAGTGGGGACAGAGTTTGAAGAACAAAATGTGTCCTAACCAATTTGGATATTTTTCACATGTGTACATGCTATAAGAAATGTTTTCACGGTCAGGATTACATCCGGATTAGCTGCGAATTGAACGCTGCGTACAGCCACAGCGTTTAATCGCAGCGTCCAGATGTTACAGCATAGTGGAGGGGATTTGAAGAAATCCCATTTCCACTATGCATAGTAAAAGGTGGGTGACACACCCACGAATCCGGACATGCGGCGCGTCTTTATAGAACGCAGCAAGTCTATTTATCTTGCGGAGACGCTCAGTCTGTGCAAGATAAATAATACAGTCTATGGATATGATACGGTGATATGATGGATACTTGCGGAATTACCGCGCGTAGAAAGGGGGGCGGCGCTTTGGGCGGAGCGGGCTTTCTGCTGCTTCCAAAGCGCCGGCATTACAGACCGTGGAAACATACCCTTACAATCACAATCTCTGGGAAGATATACAGTCATGGCCAAAAGTTTTGAGAATGACACAAATATTATATTTTCACATGATCTGCTGCCCTCTGGTTTTTATGTGTGTTTGACAGATGTTTTTATCACAGACAGAAATATAATTGCAAACATATGAGTAACAAAAGCTTATATTGACAGTTAGAATGAGTTAATGCAGCAAGTCAATATTTGCAGTGTTGACCCTTCTTCTTCAGGACCTCTGCAATTCTCCCTGGCATGCTCTCAATCAACTTCTGGACCAAATCCTGACTGATAGCAGTCCATTCTTGCACAATCAATGCTTTCATTTTGTCAGAATTTTTAGGTTTTTGTTTGTCCACCCGTCTCTTGATGATTGACCACAAGTTCTCAATGGGATTAAGATCTGTGGAGTTTCCAGGCCATGGCCCCAAAATCTCTATGTTTTGTTCCCTGAGCCATTTAGTTATCACCTTTGCTTTATGGCAAGGTGCTCCATCATGCTGGAAAAGGCATTGTTGATCGCCAAACTACTCTTGGAGGGTTGGGAGAAGTTGCTCTTGGAGGACATTCTGGTACCATTCTTTATTCATGGCTGTGTTTTTAGGCAAGACTGTGAGAGAGCCGATTCCCTTGGCTGAGAAGCAACCCCACACATGAATGGTTTCAGGATGCTTAACAGTTGGCATGAGACAAGACTGGTGGTAGCGCTCACCTTGTCTTCTCCGAATGAGGCGTTTTCCTGATGTCCCAAACAATCGAAAAGGGGATTCATCAAAGAAAATAACTTTACCCCAGTCCTCAGCAGTCCACTGCCTGTACCTTTTGCAGAATATCAGTCTGTCCATGATGTTTTTTCTGGAGAGAAGTGGCTTCTTTGCTGCCCTCCTTGAGACCAGGCCTTGCTCCAAGAGTCTCCGCCTCACAGTGTGTGCAGATGCACTCACACCTGCCTGCTGCCATTCCTGAGCAAGCTCTGCACTGCTGGTAGCCCGATCCCGCAGCTGAAACACTTTTAAGAGACGGTCCTGGCGCTTGCTGTCTTTCTTGGGCGCCCTGGAGCCTTTTTGGCAACAATGGAACCTCTCTCCTAGAAGTTCTTGATGATGCGATAGATTGTTGACTGAGGTGCAATCTTTCTAGCTGCGATACTCTTCCCTGTTAGGCCATTTTTGTGCATTGCAATGATGACTGCACGTGTTTCTTTAGAGATAACCATGGTTAACAGAAGAGAAACAATGATGCCAAGCACCAGCCTCCTTTTAAAGTGTCCAGTGGTGTCATTCTTACTTAATCATGACAGATTGATCTCCAGCCATGTCCTCATCAACACCCACACCTGTGTTAATGGAGCAATCACTGAAAAGAGGTTAGCTGGTCCTTTTAAGGCAGGGCTGCAATGATGTTGAAATGTGTTTTGGGGGATAAAGTTCATTTTCTAGCCAAATATTGACGTTGCAAGTAATTGCTGTTAAGCTGATAACTCTTTATAACATTCTGGAGTATATGCAAATTGCCATTAGAAAAAGTGAAGCAGTAGACTTTGTAAAATTTAATATTTGTGTCATTCTCAAAACTTTTGTCCATGACTGTACAAAACTTAGCAGAAATTACTGATGTTGTGTCATTTACCCTAACTCCTGAAATGGACAGACTTTTTTACACACTTTCAAGTATTGATATTTCTCTTTCAATATAGGTGAGGGATTTACTATTTATCTGGGATCTAGCAACAAGCAAAAGTATACTACACCACTTTCTTAATCCTGCACCCCCCCTTCTCTCTGGTTCACATGTTCAGTAATTGCTCGGCATTTTACATTGGTTTTTCTATTATACTTTTCCTCTGACTGTTCCACTCCTGATTTTGTCCTACAAATACTGATGTAAAATACTGACCAAATACTGAATGTGTGAACGTGGCAAAATAGAACACTTAAGGCCCAGTCTCACATAGCGACACACCAGCGATCCCGACAATGATCAGGATCGCTGGTGTGTCGCTACATAATCGCTGCTGAGCTGCCAAACAGGCAGCGATCAGGACAGCGACACTGCGGGTAACGTCGCCTAGTTACCCGCAGTGTACGTTGGATACTGGCGCGCTAAAGCAGGGAGCTGGTAACCAAGGTACACGTCGGGTTTCCAGTGCTGCGCGGTGCCTAGAAACCCGACGTGTACCTTGGTTACCAGCTCCCCTGCAGCAGCACGCTGGTATCCAACGTACACGTCGGGTTTCCAGGCACAGCCCTGCGACTGGAAACCCGATGTGTACCTTGGTTATCAGTAGATCGCTGGTCTCCTGCCTGTCACACGCAGCGATGCATGCTGGCCAGCGGGAGACCAGGGATGAAAAAAAAGTCCTGGCATTTCTCACACGACCAGCGATTCACAGCAGGGGCCTGATCGCTGGTATGTGTCAGACATAGCGAGATCGCTGCTGAGATCGCTGTTTAGCAGCGATCTCGCTATGTGAGACGGGGCCCTTACAGTAAGTAACATGGAGTGGCTAAATAGATTAGCAGATAAGGAGAAACTTACTAAACATTTTTTGAAACCTTGTTACCGATCGTATTAAGAAAATAGTTGATTTCTAATTTTGAAGGCACAAATTGGAATTTAATTGAGATTCTTAAGGGGCAAGCAGCTTTCATTTTATCAACAGACCGCTGAGTTTCTGTTGATCTCATTAGATTGAGAATTTTGGTTGAGACACACATGCGGGGATAGGAGTTTGGTGGGGAAGAAAGGGAAGGTGAGGGTTAAGACATAAAAAGAAATAATGAAAGGAATTATCCAGCATTAATTATTTTTTGGACTATCGACCTAAAAATTAACAGGCAGGTAGTTGCTATCTACCTGATGGTCGTGCCTTCGTCGATCTCTGATGGCACAGAGTGGTCACAGACTGCTCCTATTGATGATTCAGAGGCTTCCACTGACGTCACACCAACAGAACAGTGGCTTCCCTTCTGTCCTGCTCTATAGACAGGGCAGAACTAGAGGCATATCCGGGGGGGCAGCCAGGGTATGTGCCCCGTGTGCAGCCAGCAGGGGGGCGCAGCCAGCAGGGGGGCGCAGTTAGGCCGCCTAATGCGGCGGTCCGCAGTGTCTCCCCCGCGTCTGCATTCTGTCGCCCTCGGCCAGGAAGTCGGCGGTTCCCTGTGCCGGCTGTCAAGCTGACAGCCGACGCAGAGAAGCTGCTGCGTGCCGGCTTCCAGGGAACAATTGAAGCTCTGACCGCCGGGTCAGAGCGATGCCAGCAGCGTGATTAGGTCATGTGATCACGCTGCTGACGTCACTCGCCGGCGGCGGCAAGAAGGGGAAACGATGGTGGTAAGTGTGCTCCACTGTGGAGCTGAAGAAACCACTGAAGATTAACGGGGGCATAATATGGGGGGATGAAACTTTATGTGGGGGGATTTGGAGTGGGGATGGAGGTACTTTATGTATGGGGGGATTTGGAGTGGGGGATGGGGGTACTTTATGTGTGGGGGGATTTGGAGTGGGGATGGGGGATTCTTTATGTGTGGGGGATTTGGAGTGGGGGATGGGGGTACTTTATGGTGGGGGGATTTGGGGTGGGGATGGGGGGTACTTTATATGGGGGGATTTGGAGTGGGGGATGGGGGGTATTTTATGTGTGGGGGGATTTGGAGTGGGGATGGGGGATTCTTTATGTGTGTGGGGATTTGGAGTGGGGATAGGGGATTCTTTATGTGTAGGGGGATTTGTAGTGGGGATGGGGATTCTTTATGTGTGGGGGGAATTGGAGTGGGGATGGGGAATTCTTTATGTGTGGGGGGATTTGGAGTGGGGATGGGGGATTCTTTATGTGTGGGGGGAATTGGAGTGGGGATGGGGAATTCTTTATGTGTGGGGGGATTTGGAGTTGGGATGGGGGATTCTTTATGTGTGGGGGGATTTGGAGTGGGGATGGGGGCAGAGGCGTTTCCGGGGGGGGCAGCCGGGGCATGTGCCCCAGGTGCAGCCGGCAGGGGGGCGCAGTCGGGCCGCCTAATGCGGCTGTCCGCAGTGTCTCCCCCGCAGCTGCATTCTGCCGCCCCCAGCCAGGGAGTCGGCGGTTTCCTGTGCCGGCTGTCAAGCTGACAGCTGACGCAGAGAAGCTGCTGCGTGCCGACTCCCAGGGACCAATTGTACTGGCGTCTATACAGACGCCAGTACAATTGAAGCTCTGACCGCCGGGTCAGCGATGCCAGCAGCGTGATCAGGTCATGTGATCACGCTGCTGACGTCATTCGCCGGCGGCGCCCAGAAGGGGGAACAGTGGTGGTAAGTGTGCTCCACTGTGGACCTGAAGAAACCACTGGAGATTAACTGGGGCATAATATGGGGGGATGAAACTTTATGTGGGGGGATTTGGAGTGGGGATGGGAGATTCTTTATGTGTGGGGGGATTTGAAGTGGGGAAGGGGGTACTTTATGTATGGGGGGATTTGGAGTTGGGGATGGGGCGTACTTTATGTACGCCTAATGCGGCTGTCTGCAGTGTCTCCCACGCAGCTGCATTCTGCCGCCCCCAGCCAGGGAGTCGGCGGTTTCCTGTGCCGGCTGTCAAGCTGACAGCTGACGCAGAGAAGCTGCTGCGTGCCGACTCCCAGGGACCAATTGTACTGTGTGGGGGATTTGAAGTGGGGAAGGGGGTACTTTATGTGTGGAGGGATTTGGAGTGGGGATGGGGGTACTTTATGCGTGGGGCGATTTGGAGTGGGGATGGGGGTATTTTATGTGGGGGGATTTGGAGTGGGATGGGGGATTCTTTATGTGTGGGGGATTTGGAGTGGGGATTGGGGATTCTTTATGTGTGGGGGATCTGGAGAGAGGATGGGGGTACTTTATGTGTGGGGGATTTGGAGTGGGGATGGGGTATTCTTTATGTGTGGGGAGATTTGGAGTGGGGATGGGGGATTCTTTATGTGTGGGGAGATTTGGAGTGGGGATGGGGGATTCTTTATGTGTGGGGGGATTTGGAGTGGGGATGGGGTACTTTATGTATGGGGGATTTGGAGTGGGGATGGGGGTATTTTATGTGGGGGATTTGGAGTGGGGATGGGGGATTCTTTATGTGTGGGCGATTTGGAGTGGGGATGGGGGATTCTTTATGTGTGGGGGATCTGGAGAGAGGATGGGGGTACTTTATGTGTGGGGGGATTTGGAGTGGGGATGGGGTATTCTTTATGTGTGGGGAGATTTGGAGTGGGGATGGGGGTACTTTATGTGGGGGGATTTGGAGTGGGGATAGGGGTACTTTATGTATGGGGGATTTGGAATGGGGGATGGGGGTACTTTATGTATGGGGGGATTTGGAGTGGGGGATGGGGGGTACTTTATGCGTGGGGGGATTTGAAGTGGGGGGATTTGGGGTGCTTTATGTGGGGCGATTTGGAGTGGTGGATGGGGGGTATTTTATGTGTGGGGGGATTTGGAGTGGGGATGGGGGATTCTTTATGTGTGTGGGGATTTGGAGTGGGGATAGGGGATTCTTTATGTGTAGGGGGATTTGTAGTGGGATGGGGGATTCTTTATGTGTGGGGGAATTGGAGTGGGGATGGGGAATTCTTTATGTGTGGGGGGATTTGGAGTGGGGATAGGGGGTACTTTATGTGTGGGGAGATTTGGAGTGGGGATGGCGAATTCTTTATGTGTGGGGGATTTGGAGTGGGGATGGGGGTACTTTATGTGGGGGGGGATTTGGAGTGGGGATGGGGGGTACTTTATGTGTGGGGGATTTGGAGTGGGATGGGGGATTCTTTATGTGTGGTGTAATTTGGAGTTGGGATGGGGGATTCTTTATGTGTGGGGGGATTTGGAGTGGGGATGGGGGCAGAGGCGTTTCCGGGGGGGGCAGCCGGGGCATGTGCCCCAGGTGCAGCCAGCAGGGGGGCGCTGTCGGGCCGCCTAATGCGGCGGTCCGCAGTGTCTACACAGATGCCAGTACAATTGAAGCTCTGACCGCCGGAGTGGGATTTGGATTTGGAGTGGGATGGGGGATTCTTTATGTGTGGGGGGATTTAGAGTGGGGATGGGGGATTCTTTATGTGTGGGGGGATTTCGAGTGGGGATGGGGATTCTTTATGTGTAGGGGGATTTGGAGTGGGGATGGGGGATTCTTTATGTGTGGGGGGATTTGGAGTGGGGATGGGGGATTCTTTATGTGTGGGGGGATTTGGAGTGAGGATGGGTACTTTATGTGTGTGGGGATTTGGAGTGGGGATGGGGGATTCTATATGTGTGGAGGATTTGGAGTGGGGGATGGGCGGTACTTTATGTGTGGAGGATTTGGAGTGGGGATGGGGGTACTTTATGTGCGGGGGGATTAGGAGTGGGGATGGGGGATTCTTTATGTGTGGGGGGATTTTTAGTGGGATGGGGGTACTTTATGTATGGGGGATTTGGGGGAGGATGGGGGTACTTTATGTATGGGGGATTTGGAGTGGGGGATGGGGGGCACTTTATGTGTGGGGGATTTGGAGTGGGGATGGGGATTCTTTATGTGTGGGGGGATTTGGAATGGGGATGGGGTACTTTATGTATGGGGGATTTGTAGTGGGGATGGAGGTACTTTATGTGTGGAGGGATTTGGAGTGGGGATGGGGTACTTATGTGTGGGGGGATTTGGAGTGGGGATGGAGGGTATTTTATGTGGGGGGATTTGGAGTGGTGGATGGGGTATTTTATGTGTGGGGGGATTTGGAATGGGGATGGGGGATTCTTTATGAGTGGGGGATTTGGAGTGGGGATGGGGGATTCTTTATGTGTGGGGGGATTTGGAGTGGGGATGGGGGATTCTTTATGTGTGGGGGGATCTGGAGTGAGGATCGGGAGTGCTTCATGTGTGGGGGGATTTGGAGTGGGCATAGGGGATTCTTTATGTGTGGGGAGATTTGGAGTGGGGATGGGGGTACTTTATGTGGGGGATTTGGAGTGGGTGATGGGGGTACTTTATGCGTGGGGGATTTGGAGTGGGGATGGGGGATTCTTTATGTGTGGGGAGATTTGGAGTGGGGATGGGGATTCTTTATGTGTGGGGGATTTGGAGTGGGGATGGGGGATTCTTTATGTGTGGGGGATTTCGAGTGGGATGGGGATTCTTTATGTGTGGGGGGATTTGGAGTGGGGATGGGGGATTCTTTATGTGTGGGGGGATTTGGAGTGAGGATTGGGTACTTTATGTGTGGGGGGATTTGGAGTGGGGATGGGGGATTCTATATGTGTGGAGGATTTGGAGTGGGGATGGGGATTCTTTATGTATGTGGGGATTTGGAGTGGGGATAGGGGATTCTTTATGTGTGGGGGATTTGGAGTGGGGATGGGGTACTTTATGTGTGGGGGGATTTGGAGTGGGGATGGGGATTCTTTATGTGTGGGGGGATTTGGAGTGGGGGATTCTTTATGAGTGGGGGATTTGAAGTGGGGATGGGGTTTTCTTTATGTGTGGGGGAATTTAGAGTGAGGATGGGGGTACTTTATGTATAGAGGGATTTGGAGTGGGGGATGGGGGTACTTTATGTGTGTGGGGATTTGGAGTGGGGATGAGGATTCTTTATGCGTGGGGGGATTTGGAGTGAGGATGGGGGTACTTTATGTGGGGGATTTGGAGTGGGGGATGGGGGTACTTTATGTGTGGGGGATTTGGAGTGGGGATGGGGGTACTTTATGGGGGGGGATTTGGAGTGGGGATGGGGGGTACTTCATGTAGGGGGATTTGGAGTGGGGATGGGGGTACTTAATGTGTGAGGTGGAATTGGAGTGGGGATGGGGTACTTAATGTGTGTTGGGGATTTGCAGTGGGGATGGAGGGTACTTAATGTCTGTGGGGATTTGGAGTGGGGATGGGGGGGTACTTAATGTGTGTGGGGGATTCTGCATGGGGATGGGGGATTTAATGTGTGTGGGGGGATTTGAGGACACTGAAGAGTATGTATGAGGCATGTATGAGGAAACAGTATGGGGGGTGGGTGCAGATAGTATGGGGAGCGAACGGGTGAATGTATGTGGACAGTATGGGGAATGAGGGTGATGGGATGTGTGCAGACACAGTATGGGGAGTCGGGTATGTGTGAGCCGACAGAATAGAGAGTGAGGGGGTAAATATATGAGGAGACAGTATGGTGAATAGGGGGGATGTGAGAGGAGACAGTATGAGGAGGGAGGGGAATAGTGTGAGGTGACAGTATATTGCAGATATTTTTATTTAGGAGCATTATAATGACAATTCTATCTTTTAGGGCATCGTGTGGAGAGTTGGTGCAGAAGATTGGAGAAGATGGAAGTGTGCAGAGACGGCTGTGGATGAGAAAACTCATCATGGGGTCTGGACAAGAAGAAGAAAAGAAGGAGACAACGTCATCTATAAGGTACCTGGAAGTAAATATTATTTGTGAAACTGACTTATTGTCATGTTTTTATTTATATTAGGAGCATTAGAGTGGTTCTCCAGGTTTGTGCTGAGTCTGCAGTCATTCTATGTGACTGCAGACTTCTGAATTCTCATAGTGTGCACTGCACGCTGTTAGGATTCTCTCTTGCCGGTGATTTACATACATGCGGTCACATGCTGACTAGACATGTGTGGCCTCACTCAATGAAAATGAACAGAGCGAGGCGGGGCACGTCTAGTCGGAATGTGGCCAGAAGTATATAAATCACATACTTGTGTTGACATGACCGTGTACTCTTGCCACCGGTAAGGGAGAATCCTAAAAGTGTGCAGTGCATTCGTTGTGATAATTCAGAAGCTGCAGTGTCAAGATTCAGCTCTGCAGGTTCCAGCAGTTGTCACATGGACACTGTACTCATATGCGATTTTCATACTTATGGTCCTGTGACAACGAGCTTCTCTTCCTGCTTCTCTCAGATTTTCACTGAACATTGAGAGCATTAGGGAGAGCAGCTCGTCCGTACATGACTAAGTGTGCAAATCGCATGTGTGCTTGGGGGGGGAGGGCGCCGAACCGAATTCTTGCCCCGGGTGCCAGAAAGCCTAGATACACCTCTGGGCAGAACTACCGACATCATGTCTAACTGTGGGGAGCTTGGCTGCCAAATAGCATACGTGGGCAATCACGCCCTGTCGACAGACCAGCTTAGAAGAGGAAGAGCTGCTCTGTTGATGTGGAGCAGCTGAATTCCTGGGTAGAACAGGCAGCTGATCGCTCGGTGCCAGCGCCGGGTAGAACAGGCAAGTAGTTAGCAACTACCTGTCTTAGTTTTTTAGGCACTTAGTAAAAAGAAATAGTCCTGGATACACCCTTTCATGATTCTATATACTCTTAATCTCGCAATATTTGTATTAGTTATTTGTTTTTCTCTTGAAACATTTAATAAAATATTTAATAAAAAAAAATAAGATTTTTTTGTATTATTCATATATTTAGTGCAAAGTTCATCACATATTTATTTTCATAAAGATGTAGGAAATTTCCGGAAACCCAATGTTACCATGTTACAACAGTAAATGCATTTACTGATTATTATACAGTGGCATGTAAAAGTTTGGGCACCCCTGGTCAAAATTACTGTTATTGTGAACATTTAAGCAAGTTGAAGATTAAATGAACTCTAAAAGGCCTAAAGTTAAAGATGACACATTTCCTATGTATTTAGGCAAATAAAATATTGTCATATTTTACATTTTAAAAATTTTAAAAAAATGGGCGAATGCAAAAGTTGTGGCACCCTGCATGGTTAGTACCTCGTAGCGCTCCGTTTTGAAAGTACCACATCTTGTAAACACTTTTTATAGCTAGACATAAGTCTGGATTTTTATCCATTCTACTTTGGAAAATTTCTCCGGTTTTGTGAGATTCCTGGGTCGTCTTGCATGCACTGCTAATTTGAGGTCTAGCCACAAATTTTCAATGATGTTCAGATCAGGGGACTGTGAGAGCCATTGTAAAACCTTCAGCTTGCACATTTTGAGGTAGTCTATTGTGGATTTTGAAATGTAGAAACCATCCTCTTTTAACTTCATCTTTTTTACAGGTAGTGTTATTTTTGCATCAAGAATTTGTTGAAATTTCATTGAATCCATTCTTCACTCTACCCGTGAAATGTTCCCTGTGCCACTGGCTGCAACACAACCCCAAGGCATGAATGATCCACTCCCATGCTTAATGGTTGGCGAGATGTTCTTTTCCTGGAATTCTGTGTCCTTTTTTTCTCCATCCGTACCTTTCATCATTGAATCCAAAGAGTTTTATTTTAACCTCAATGGTCCACAGGATCTGTTTCCAAAAAGCATCCGGCTTGTTTAGATGTTTTTTTGCATACTTCTGACTCTGCATTTTATAGTGAGGATGCAGGAGAGGTATTCTTCTGATGACTCTTCCATGAAGGCCATATTTGTGCAGATGTCTCTGAACAGTAGATCAATGTACCACAACTGCAGAGTCTGCTAAATCTTTTAGAAGGTGGTTTGCAGTCAAGCAGGGGTTCTGATTTGCCTCTCTAGCAATCCCATGAACAGCTCTCGCTGAAATTTTGCATGGTCTTGCAAATCTTATCTTGACCTCCACTGCTCCTGTTAACTGCCATTTTTTAATTACATTTCAAACTGAGGAAAGGGCAACTTGAAAACACTTTGCTATCTTTTTATAGCCTTCGCCATGCCTTTAGTTTATAGGGCTCTATCCTGCTGACAGATTCTGTTTAACTGTTCACAATAACAGTAATTTTGACTAGGGTTGCCAAAACTTTTGCATGTCACTGTATATCAACCATTTATAGAGACAAATGGTCCGATTCATCATTTGTGCTTCTCATTTACATATGTTTTAACTTGTGATCTTCGCTGACATTTTTTGTGCCAAATTTCTTCCAAACAAAAAAGGGAACAAAATACCAAAAACTTGACAAAAAAACAGGCGCAAATGCAATAATATAAATGAGAGTACCTGTATTGAGGTGTGCTTGTAGCCACAGGAGTCAGTCCAAATGATGAGAAGGTCCTATTAGCGATGCAGAGGGAAAGTCCATAGAATAAAACATGTTGCTCTCTTCACCATATGTTGGTAAATGCAGACTGGAGGTTGCTAATGGTAGGGGCACCGTCCCGGCCGATGGCGGAAGCCCCTGAGATAAGCTGTGCTGCAAAAAAGAAGAGCAGCGTAGGAACGATATGTGTTACTAAGCCGGCAAGGCGCAGACAGGCTGCAGGACTTGCGTGACGTCACTGTCACGTGTCAGAGAGTGACAGTCCCTGAGAAGGAATCAGCAGTATTCCGAAACGCGTAGGAATTGTGGTCCTTTGTGCGTTCCATAGCCGGTCACTTGCTCTGACATGTGACAGTGACGTCACGCAAGGTCCTGCAGGCTGCCTGCTCCTTGCCGGCTTAGTAACACATAACGTTCCGGCGCTGCTCTTCTCTTTTGCAGCGCGGCTTATCTCAGTGGCTTCCGCCACCGGCCGGGACGGTACCCCTACCATTAGCAACCTCCAGTCTGCACTTACCAACATACGGTGAAGAGAGCAACATTTTTTATTCTATGGACTTTCCCTCTGCATCGCTAATAGGACCTTCTCATCATTTGGACTGACTCCTGTGGCTACAAGCACACCTAACTACAGGTACTCTCATTTATATGTGCCACTAGTACCTTTGTACTATTTTATTAACCCTTTCAGTCATCATCAGATCTTGAAAGAGACTTTTTTCTTATATGCACTCATTTAGGTATTGAAAGCAAATCTCACTATTTTCTTACATCCATTATTTGGTCCTTATCTCTTCTAGTGCAAATTTTTATTATTTATTTGCATTGTGTATTGACTATTGGACAAATAGGGGTTGACTTGTCCTAATATTTGCAGCTAGAGATTTAGACTGTTGTGTTGCCCCAGGTCTGTTTTATATTTTTTTTTGCAAATGCAATAATGAATCAGGACTCGGAGTTGGAATCAGAGTGGGAAAAATAGAGGAGTTGTAGGTTTGGCTCATCCATATCATAGTCCTGACTGTAAAAATTCTTGCTTTCTGGTTAGGTACAACGTTACCTAAGACAAACTAATTTTAAATAGGATTTTGAAAGAATGAGAAAATATCCACTAATATTTTCCGTAGAATTGTAGGAAGGAACCCACATATTGGCAAGTTAGATATCTTAGTATATATTCAGTATATAACGTGATTATTGGTCTGAATGACTTCCTTGACCTTTTTGTCAGCTGATTCAAGATTGTTAATGGGCTTTTCTACGGAAACATTATCCTCACTGTTCATTTCCTAGCACAATCCTTCGAGATATGGAAAATAGACTCTAATCTGCAATATCGTTCAAAGGTCACCAATTTTGGCTGCAAAGATCTTATTGCTTAAGCCATCTACGGTGTAATATGACAGCAATGTATGGTGCTTCTGGTAGATACATTTGTATATTATTTTGGGCTGTCTATTCCGTAAGTCTGGATCAACTTTGTTTTTTTTTTATTTGTTCTGTTCAAAAATCATAAAAAACTTACAGTATTTCTTAAAGGGAAACTGTCATGTAAAATTATGCAGGTAACCTGCAGATATGGGGTTAATCTGCAGGTTAATAGCGTTCAGACATCGAGCACGCTGGCACTGACTGCTCCGCTGCTGGGTGGAAATGAACCTTACCCCCTCCTTCATTCATAGTGGGGCAGTTTCACAGTTTCAGTCACCGGTCAGTGTATAAAGAGTGTAGGCTGCAACTGCACCCCTGGCACTGACTGACAGCATGCTCTAATGATGAGGAGCCACCCCTATGACTGAACACTGTCGGGGGATAAAGCTAATTTCCTCCCATCTATCAGAAGGCTATTAACATGAAGATTAACCCCATATCTGAAGGTTAATAGCATTATTTTACATGACAAGTTACTTTTAATATCCTTAAAACGGTTTGCTCCCAAAGTACATTTTTATGACTACATCTTGGAATAATAATAAATCCCACAATTGGATGTGTTAAAAAAAATGTTCCTGTGCCAAGATAATCTTATAACTGTGTCCCTGCCGTGTCCTGTGTAATGGCTGTGTCTCACATTACAGGAACATTGTCTGATCATACCACAGCTCCTGGGCAGGTTGGAAGCAAAAGAGTATACAGACAGGACAGGATCACAGCTGATTCTTTTTGTGAGGTAAAACATTTCCCTTCCTGTTTTTAAACAATGTTTACCTGAAAGAAATAATCAGCTGTGATCCCCTGATATAATGTCTGTATCCTCTTTAACTTCCTCCCCTGCCCAGGAGCTGTGGTATGATCAGACCATGTCTCTGTACAGTCAGACACAGCCATTACACAGACACAGCAGGGCACATTTATAAGATTATCTCAGCACAGGAACATTTTATTTAAATACATCCAATTGTGGATGTTATTATTATTCAAAGATTTATTAATTAAAGTGTTGATTAAAATTAACTTTGTTAGTGGGAAAACCCCTTTAATTTCAGAATTCTTCACCGTTCCCTCATTGCCGGTATTCAAGTCCCTGCATACATGGCATAATGTACAGATATGATGAGGTCAATCAAGCTACGGAGGAGGTGATTACATACCAGACTGAATGACTATGAATGGCGCCTCCCAGATGAGTCAAGGGTAATTAACTAATAGCGCTCACTCAAATATAACTTTATTTTTTACATAAAATAAGTTTAATCAGGGCCATGTTGATAAAGATACTCCACAGCAAAACAACAGTTGTAAAGCCAAGTGACAGACTAGCATTGAGGCCACAGTCACAATACAACTTCTTTTATAAGGAAAACATTTGTCCCACTTTCCAACCATGTATTTCCCCTTGGTAATCACTGTCACACTGCAGAGGGGACCTTCTTGTACCATAAATGCAATTTTGAAGGGGAAATACAGTAAAAAAGATATTGTGATTTATGTCACAGACACAAAGCTACATCTCATTTACAATAAGGGTGGGTCCACACTAGGCGATGGGGGAGCGTGAAACGACTGTTGATTGGATACTTATAAATCAATCAGTGGTGGATTAATAGCCTTGTTAGTAGGCAAATAGCACTTTCCATGCATACAGAACGAGCGTTAAGATCATTCTCTGCGGCTAGAATATCAGTGTTCTCAGCACCACATGTACTAATCACGCAGAGTGATGTACTGACAAGATCGAAGCTTAACCTTGGGATTTTCTGTTTTTGTTTTTCGCTCCCCTTCTTCCCAGAGCCATACCTTTTTTTATTTTTCCGTCAATATGACTGTGTGAGGGCTAGTTTTTTCCGGGACGAGTTGTACTTCTGAATGACACCATTGATTTTAACACTGAGTGTACTGGAAAATGGGATAAAAAGTCCAAGTGAAATTGCAAAAAAAGAGCAAAAAAAGTGCAATTCCAAAATAGCTTTTTTTTTTTTACTAGGTTCACTAAATGCTAAAACTGACCTGCCATTATGATTCTCCAGGTCATTACAAGTTCGTAGATACCAAACATGTATAGGTTCTTGTTTATTTAAGTGGAGAAAAAAAATCCAAAATCTGTAAAAAAAAAAATGGCGTCATTTTCTGAGATCCGTTGCGTCTCTATTTTTCGGATCTGGGGCTGGTTGAGCTTTATTTTTTGTACATCGAGCTGATGTTTTTATTGATACCATTTTGGGGTAGGTATGTTGTTTTGATCACCTGTTATAATATTTTATTTCAATGTTGCAGTGACCAAAAAAATGTAATTCTGTTTACCAATTCATTTGTTTTATATTTGGATAGATCAGGCGTTTCTGTATGGGTCGATATCAAATATGTGTATTTTTTATTGGTTTATTTTGACTGTGGGAAAAATGGGGGTGATTTTTTTAAAACATATTTTTAACTTTTTACTTGATTCAATAGTCTCCATAAGAGACTTGAAGCTGCGATCTTCTGATTGCTTGTGCTACACATAGCAGGGCTTAAGCTATGGGGCGGCGCTCATAACAGATCGGCAATGACAACCACATTGATCCTCGATTCCGGCGCGAGCATTTAACATGTCAACAGACACGGGTGGATTGCGATTCCACCTGTGGCTGTTAGGGGCACATGACTTTGTTGGGGGTTCTGTCGGAATATCGTTTTCCAGGGCTCCACAAAGAACCCAAAACAGAGAGACAAAAATGGGGCACAAAAGTAATGTGACCCTGGCATAACACCTAGTACTGTTTATAATATATCCTATTAATATTCTGAATTTGTATTAATGTTTCAGGATTTGAGATATTCTACCCCCAAATGCTGCCATTGACTATGTCAGGAGCATGTAGTGACATTTGTAATAACATTGATCTGTATCTTGGCAGGACTGGGGCCATTCATTCTGGCTGCTCACTACCTGGAAAGTCGGGATCAGGTAGAATTCGGGGGCTGGATGAATTAGTGGAGCTGCTGTAGACGGTTGTGACAAATGAACAGCCTAATTCAATTCCATTATAACGCCCCAGTTGCTTATCTCCAACTGCACAGCTAATAAATCAGGCGGTGGGATATTGTTAAATTACAGATCAGTTTCACATTAGGAGCCTGAGGCTATGTACAGCCACTCAGGCACGCAATTCCAGCCCTTGCACTCAAGGGACATGGCCATACTGGAGAGGTGTAATTAATCATTATATTATGCAGAATACTGTAGGACTGCGCTTAGTGACATGCCTGGGCGGCACTGGTTAACATTGTGTGCATTATTGAACCTTTCAGCTATTGTGTCACTATCCCAGAGCATGACTGATGTATGTAAATGTATTTTTACTGAATCTATTTGCCAGCACTGTTGAGTACAGCAGAGGTGGCAGGAATACTTCCCTTCAGAAGCCACAATAACGCCATCCAAAAGCCCGAGCCATGGAACTAGTATACGGTAATTTACGGTATCGCTCACAGCAATATTTCTACCAGAAGCCTAATACAACGTCTACATATGGCAACTACAATGCCCATATGGGTGAGTGACGACCACATATTTGCCATCCTAAAAAGTGCCATTTTTTTCATAAATATATAGTTCAGGTGAAAATAAAGAAACTTTGCAACATCTCTTATTAGACAAATCTGCTTCTTTCTCACAGATTCTCTGTGTGTGTCTCCTTCCATAGAATTTTAACCCCTTCACCCATGGGGTCATTTTCCGTTTTCATTTTTTGCTCCCCTTCATGATTCTCCATGTCATCACGAGTTTGTGGACAGCACTAGTGTTGAGTGATACGATACTGCAAATATCGGGTATCGACCGATATTGGCTGTATCGGAATTCCGATTCCGAGTTCCGATATTTTCGTCAGATCGGATACCGGAATCGGAATTGTCACTGTCACTGTCAGTGTCCGTCGGTCGGGTCTGTCAGGAGTCAGCGGCACTTACCTGGCAGAAGATCTCCGGCGGTCACATCCCGGACTGCTTCATGGCCGCCATTCTCTTCTCCCCGGCGGTCACATGCAGTATCTCGCGATAACTGCAGTGACTGCTGGGTAATCGCGGCCGTTAAAGCAGTCAGTCCGATGACGTCACCGCCGGGGAAGCTGGTAAGCAGCTGTGCTGCGCCGGGATGTCAGGCTCTGCCTGTCATTCCGATGTAGCAGAGCTGGATCGTCGTGGGACAATCGTTACTATGGACTGCGTCGGACAGGTGGTATACTGTTGGTTTGTTTTTTTTATTTTTTTACAGGAGATCGATGGCGTCGCAGGAATGAGAGAGTAATAAAAAAAATGAAAACTGTGTTGTCTCTTTTATTTCATTAAAAGACTTTTTTCTTGCTGTGTCTTTTTTTTAAACATTTAATAACTTTGGGATTAATAATGGATCGGTGTCTTATTGACGCCTCTCCATTATTAACTGGGCTTATTGTCACCGTGCAATCAACGGTGAAATAACCCCTTATTACCCCGCTTGCCACCGCTACAGGGCAAGTGGGAAGAGCTGGGTAAAGTGCCACAATTGGCACATCTTTTGATGCGGCAAATGTGGGGCTGCTGTAGCCTGGTATTATCAGGCTGTTGAGGGCCAAAATCCATGGGCCTTGACAGTCTTTTAATACCAGGCCGCAGCAGTCTGCATTTTACTTGGCTGGTTAACAAAAATAGGGGGACCCCTACGCCGTTTTTTTTCGAGGGGATTCCCTATTTTTGTTAACCAGCCAAGCTAAGCAGACTGCTGTGGCCTGGTATTATCAGGCTTGCAAGGTCCATGGATATTGGATCCTTACCAGCCTGAAAAACCAGGCCTCAGCGGTCTGCTTCATCTGGCTGGTTAACAAAAATAGGGGGGACCCCACGCTAATTTTTTTCGAGGGGATCCCCTATTTTTGTTAATCAGCCAAGATATGCAGACTGCTGTGGCCTGGTATTATCAGGCTGGCAAGGTCCAAGGATATTGGCTCCTTAACAGCCTGAAAATCCAGGCCTCAGCGGTCTGCTTCATCTGGCTGGTTAACAAAAATAGGGGGGACCCCACGCCATTTTTTTTTCGAAGGGAACCCCTATTTTTGTTAATCAGTTCCCTCTGACGTCACTGATGGTGTCCCTGGCTGACCTGAAGTGAAAGTGGAAAGCAATCAATTAAGCTTTCCACTTCCTCTCCTGTCAGCCAGGAGAGGAACTCATTCATTTGGGGGTTTACTGTGAGGCTGCAGCATTAGCTGCGGTCCCTGCAGTAAACATTAACCCTTTCTGAAGGATTACACCGTGGGACCTGACTGTGCATCGGATTGGTAAGAATAATTTTGCTTTATTATTTTATTTTTATTACAGGAAATGGTTTTAGCAGGTAAATAAAATATGGTCAAAAACTGTGTGATTATTTCATTAAACTTCTTTTTTATTAAAGTGTGTGTGTTTGATTATTCTTTCATACAATAGGATTAATAATTGATAGTTGTCTAATTGACAGCTCTCAATTATTAACCTGGCTTAAAGTGACCTTTCAATTGCAAGGTCATTTTAACCTCTTATTAACCCATTCGCCACCGCTACAGGGCAATGGGAATAGACGGGCAAAGTGCCAGAAAGGGCAAATCTAATTAGAGATTTGCCCTTTCTGGGGTGTCGGGGGCAGATGTTAGTAGCCGGGGGGGGGCCAAAAATAATGGTCCCTCTCTGGGCTATTATTATCTGCCCCCACTCACTGGCTTTGTCTGTCTGGTTGCGAAAATAGGGCGGGAGCCCACGCATTTTTTTCAGCAATTTTACACCTCATATATATATATACATGTCATTGAGTTTGTGACACACATATTATATATATATATATATTTATAGTTCATACACTTCTACATAGTATAATAGCCGCTAATTCAATTGCCGGCTTTTGTGAAAATGCAGAACCCGACATGAAATGACACTTGGTGTACATAGGGTTAACCATGTCCTTTGCTATCTGATTTGCACAAACAATTAAATCAGTCTATGTGTGCAAAATTTCACACCTGTAGGGGTTAATTAAAGGGTATGCACACTAAACAATATCGCTAACGGGATCGCTAAAAACGTCATATTTAGCGATCCGTTAGCGATATTGTTCAGTGCGGCAGCTGCCAGCGACGAGCTTCCTGCTGTGATCTCGCTCGTCGCTGGAATCGCTCCGGACCCTATTTTCTCGTCGGCGCTCCCGCTGGGTAAGTATCTTATCGCTGTGTGGCACCTTTCTTTAGCGATTTAGCGGTACTTTTGTACGCTAAAGTCGTAAGAAGATCGCTACGGCGATAGCGTCGTAACTATATCGCTAAATGCGGCAGCATTTAGCGATATAGAAACAATCCGCTAGCGATCTCATTAGTATGCAACGCTAACGAGATCGCTAGCGGGATTGCTTAGTGTGGCAGTACCTTTAAGGTGTAAATTCGTAGCAAAAAAGTCAGTTTTTTTTACAACGAATTTACACTTTAATTAACCCTACAGGTGTGAAATTTTGCACACATAGACTGATTTAATTGTGCAAATCAGATAGCAAAGGACATGAAAAGACATGGTTAACCCTATGTACACCAAGTGTCATTTCATGTCGGTGCTTCAGTCTTTTCACTGAAGCCGGCTTTACCCGGCAATTGAATCAGAGGATATTTTACTATGTAGAAGTGTATAACTATACATATATGTATATATATATGTCACAATGACATGTATATATATATATATATGTATTCTATGTGTGTATATTTAGTGTTTACAAGGAAAGAATGGGGTTTTTTTAGTTCCGATATTTTGTTCCCATAGACTTACATGGGACTTCCGGTATCGGTATCGGGTATCGCCGATATTTTAATGGTATCGGCGATACCATTCCGATTCCGATACTTAGGGATATCGGAAAGTATCGCTCAACACTAGACAGCACACATGTATAGGTTCTTTATTATTTAAATTGTAAAAAAAAATCCCAAAGTTTGCAAAATCTAGGGCTGAGCGAGGGTTATTTTTTGTGTGCCGAACTGACATTTTTATTGATACGATTTTGGGGTAGATACAATGTTTTGATCGCCCATTATTGCATTTTATTGCCCGTTATTATATTGCAATGTTGTGGCCACCAAAAAAAAACTAATTCTGGCGTTTTGATTTTTTTTCTTATTACATACGTTTACCGATTGGATTAATTATTTTTATATTTGGATACATCGGGCATTTCTGAACTCAGCAATAACAAATATGTGTATTTTTTAGTTTTGTTTTGAATGGGGCACAAAGGGGGGTGATTTGAACTTTTCTATTTTTTTACTTTTTTGTATTTTTAAAAACATTTTTTTTCACCTTCACTTGCGTCAATAGTCTACATAGGAGACCTGAAGCTGATCAAATCAGCTGTCAAGTGCCGGAGCCCGTCAATTGTCATGAAGGGGATAAAAGCACCAACTGTCATCTCCTATCTCAGTAATGAAAAACCTGTCTTCACTAAATACAGATTTTAGCACTGAATTGAGAGTTAAAGATCAGTCTAGGAGGAGAAAGAAGCAGATTTCTCTGAGACATGACAAAGTTGCTTATTTTCATCTGTACTATTGATTTATGAAATAAAAATTAAAATGATGATTACTCTTTTGTAAATAGGTGTGAGTGATGTCTTATGACCAAGGTTGTCTGATCCTGTAGAGGGTCGTGATTCCAGTCTGGCCGTGCCTTCTATTCATGGATCCTCTGGTGTCTCTCCCTACACTCATCCTGTTATTAAGCCACTGTTATAGAACCTATAGGCCCAATTGTCAGCTCATATGTGTGGCCCAGCTGCGCTTGGTGACACATGTTCCCTGGAGAATGCACAGAAAGGTAATTACAAAGCACCTGATATTCATTCACACTCACACTTCCCTATAGTGCCACCAGAGGGAGCCCCTTTAGAGTATTTAAGGGTGTGGGAGACGTTAGCAGTAGTTCAGTTCAGTGCTAGTCAGAGCTTTGTCTGAGCCAGTGCGAGTTCAGACGTGTGGAGATTCCTGTCAGATGAGACAGAGGAGGAAAGATTGCAAGCTGTTACCTCAGAACAGGCTGACTGTTAGTTCCCTATGAACGTGGAAAGTGACTCTCGGAGCGAGCGTGAATTCAGTCTGACGGAAGGTCCTGAGAGCTGCTCTGGACAGAGTCTATGAAGGAAAAGAAGGAAGGGACTACAGTTATTATAACAACGAGCCAACTGAGAAACGGTCAGTGAGCTGTGGAAGTAAGGAAGCTGACGACTACACCTACTGCTACCCGTGCTTATGTTAAGGGTGAGAGTAGGGCGACGGGCGAGTGGTGACAAAAAGGGAAAGAGTGACCGAGGTGATATAGCAACGGTAGCTGCCTCCACTCTACACAACCGGACACCGGGTCCGAAGCTTGCTAGAACCTTCACGGCTAGTAGGAGAAAACCGGAATCCCTGCTGGACTTCAGGTCACAGAGGGGCCCTATAGTGCTGATACGTAACCGGGGTCAGGAAGAACAGGAGTCGGGCCTGATCAGCATAGACTTAGTTCTTGCCAAAAGAAGGCTCCACCACAATGTCGGCCGGGCGTAGCTGTTCTACACCGAGTTGAACTTAGCTTCATGCAGGTTGGAAACTCACACATTAAGAAGTAAGGCCCTAAACCTACTCAGTGATTACCTGGATGTGCATCATCCACCCTGAGCAGCTTCCCGGGACGTACCTGCAAATACCACCAGTAAAGGTATGGAAAGAGACTGACTTGTGTGTGTCTGCCTTATTGCCTGCACCCTGCACCGCCATAGACTTTGAGGGAACAGTCTCACCTGTGGGAGACTTAACACCTTGCTGCCTAGTAACATCCCCTCAGAAGATTCACCCTGCAGCGCTGGTCACCTTGATCAGAAACCACAGGTGGCGTCATGAACAATTACTAAAATCCCCTGTAAATATCCCCTTGAATGAGCGCCCAGGGCAACGGACCGAGCTGCGCTACCTGTGACCTCTTCCCCATTGAAGTTAATGGGCTCGGTGCCGAGTACCCCATAAGCCTGGTACTTTGTGTGCGACTCATCTTTGGCATCACGAACAGGATACAAGCTTACTAAATGTGAGTCCTGTGTGCCTAGAATTGGACTGTTTTGTGCAAAAAGACTGTGTTGCTGTTATTTGATTTTTGGCGCCATTTTCCGCCATTTTGCCGCCATATTCGCGCCCTGAGGCGCTGGTGAAGGTGGGCGTGCCTTTGTGGGCGTACCCCCCTGTGGCGCGAAAGTGATGGGCGCCCTGTCTAAGTGCTATTACAATGTGAGAGCCTGCCCTACTGCAAGGGAGATCCGCCTCCTCTTCATCCTCTATGCCAAGAAGAGAAAGCGAAAGTCCCGCCTCCACGGAAGAGACCAGATTGTTCCTGATGGAAAACACAGTCTGGCCTGGAGTGAGATGGCAGAAGGACAGGAGACGCTGTGTGGAGGAATGGCGGTGCGCAGACCCCGTTCCCCTGAAGAGCTACTGCCTGTGCCTGAGCCGTCCCCAGGACGGGTGGACGACCGAAGAACTCAGAAAATGGAGGAGGTGGATGCGGTGCTGAAGGATATGGCCCGACACCGTGAAGAGATGGAGGCGATGGAGAAAAGCTGGCGTGCCCTGAAACAGCGGCTGCTGTGGGACGCGATGCTCTCTCCTCTGGATGCACACCCGTCACCTGCACCACCACTGCCAGCGGCTGATGAACCACCGGAGGCCGGCCCCAAAAGTGCTGATCCTGACTCCGCCGGGGACGCGGCGGGAGGGAAGGAGGCTGAGGAGGCCCTGCCCGGACCGGAGTGCCAGCCAGGCCTGGAACCAGTGGCCGCAGCAGGATACAGTCCCCGGGAGGGACGACGACGGAGGAGACCCAGCCGTCAGTGATGGAGATCGACTGGGAGGAGATGGAGTACCTGGACGACGTGGAATACGCCGCCCAGAAGGAGAACGAGTGGCGACGCCGTGAACAGGAGCAGCGGCAGCAGCAGGAGCAGAGAGAGGCGCAGCAGCTTCGCCAGAGGTACCGGGAAAAGGATCTCGCTGACAAGGAGAACGTCAGGCGAGACAAAGGTACGCTCCGGGAACCACGGCACCAGGGGGCCATTAGAGACTTCAAACTTCTGGGAGGCTGGGGGTTCATCCACGAACCAGGCCTGTACCAGGAGGTATTCGTCAACCGCAGGGATGTGGAGTCTCACCTGTCAGAGGGACACCCGGGAAGGGATCTCATGATTGGGGATATAGTCACCTACACGCGGCACTGGGGTCTTAAGGGGTGGTATGCCCTGAATGTCTCCCGTGTCAGCGACCCGTCCCTGAAGCCGGCAACGTACCCCGTGTCTCAGTGTCCCAAGCCACAACCCCATCAGCGCCAGGCCGCGCACCTGCATCCTACTCTGCATCGCAACAGCCTTGTGCGTATCCAACTGAGCCACTGCACGCACCTGCTTCCTGTCCAGCATCCTATGCTGCAACGCAACCGGCTAGTGCGTCCTCAACTAAGCCACTGCGCAAATCTGCATCATCATTGGAAGACCTGTACTTGGAAGAGGCACCTGTTAGGCCTCAAGGAAGTCGCAAAGCAAGTCGCAAAAGTGAAACAAGGACTGTGGCTACCCAGACACAGGTAGCAGGACATGATCTACTGGTGATGCGTTCCAGAGCGCACCGCATACTTCCAGCCCCAGGTATGGAAGGTGTAACCGCTATATGCAAAGAAGAACAGTAGGACCCAGACAGGGTTTACTGCATCTGTACAAAGTTAAAGAAGATTTGCACTTTATTGAATGTTGAAAATATGTGATGATGTTTGCATAATTTGAAGTAGTATATCCCAGTTGGGTAATGTGAAATATAATGTGAAATGTTCTTATGCCAAGGACTGCGTGCTGAGGACTCTTGCAGCACAGAACTTTAGTTGTAAATAGTTAGCACTTCGGTGCCCCATCTTGGTTTTACGTAAAAACCATCTACCTCAGAAGAAAAACCCGTATGTGTGGCCTTGAGTGAGGTTTGCAGCAGAGAAGTCCTGCAGCCCACCCAGGACCACCGTGGGAGGTTTGGTACGGGTCCTCCACAAGAATCTTGTATTTATTTGCACTGAGAAAGTATTTTGATATTTTTCTAATGGCAATTTGTACACAATGTAACGTTAAAGTGTCCTTACCTCCCGCAAGGGATGAGTTATGTTGTTGATGTTATTATAAAAATCATTTTCTATTTCAGCCCGGGAGTGCTGACGATAACTAGGGGGGGATGTGTGGCCAGCTGCGCTTGGTGACACATGTTCCCTGGAGAATGCACAGAAAGGTAATTACAAAGCACCTGATATTCATTCACACTCACACTTCCCTATAGTGCCACCAGAGGGAGCCCCTTTAGCGTATTTAAGGGTGTGGGAGACGTTAGCAGTAGTTCAGTTCAGTGCTAGTCAGAGCTTTGTCTGAGCCAGTGCGAGTTCAGATGTGTGGAGATTCCTGTCAGATGAGACAGAGGAGGAAAGATTGCAAGCTGTTACCTCAGAACAGGCTGACTGTTAGTTCCCTATGAACGTGGAAAGTGACTCTCGGAGCGAGCGTGAATTCAGTCTGACGGAAGGTCCTGAGAGCTGCTCTGGACAGAGTCTATGAAGGAAAAGAAGGAAGGGACTACAGTTATTATAACAATGAGCCAACTGAGAAACGGTCAGTGAGCTGTGGAAGTAAGGAAGCTGACGACTACACCTACTGCTACCCGTGCTTATGTTAAGGGTGAGAGTAGGGCGACGGGCGAGTGGTGACAAAAAGGGAAAGAGTGACCGAGGTGATATAGCAACGGTAGCTGCCTCCACTCTACACAACCGGACACCGGGTCCGAAGCTTGCTAGAACCTTCACGGCTAGTAGGAGAAAACCGGAATCCCTGCTGGACTTCAGGTCACAGATGGGCCCTATAGTGCTGATACGTAACCGGGGTCAGGAAGAACAGGAGTCGGGCCTGATCAGCATAGACTTAGTTCTTGCCAAAAGAAGGCTCCACCACAATGTCGGCCGGGCGTAGCTGTTCTACACCGAGTTGAACTTAGCTTCATGCAGGTTGGAAACTCACACATTAAGAAGTAAGGCCCTAAACCTACTCAGTGATTACCTGGATGTGCATCATCCACCCTGAGCAGCTTCCCGGGACGTACCTGCAAATACCACCAGTAAAGGTATGGAAAGAGACTGACTTGTGTGTGTCTGCCTTATTGCCTGCACCCTGCACCGCCATAGACTTTGAGGGAACAGTCTCACCTGTGGGAGACTTAACACCTTGCTGCCTAGTAACATCCCCTCAGAAGATTCACCCTGCAGCGCTGGTCACCTTGATCAGAAACCACAGGTGGCATCACGAACAATTACTAAAATCCCCTGTAAATATCCCCTTGAATGAGCGCCCAGGGCAACGGACCGAGCTGCGCTACCTGTGACCTCTTCCCCATTGAAGTTAATGGGCTCGGTGCCGAGTACCCCATAAGCCCTGGTACTTTGTGTGCGACTCATCTTTGGCGTCACGAACAGGATACGAAGCTTACTAAATGTGAGCCTGTGTGCCTAGAATTGGACTGTTTTGTGCAAAAAGACTGTGTTGCTGTTATTTGATTTTTGGTGCCATTTTCCGCCATTTTGCCGCCATATTCGCGCCCTGAGGCGCTGGTGAAGGTGGGCGTGCCTTTGTGGGCGTACCCCCCTGTGGCGCGAAAGTGATGGGCGCCCTGTCTAAGTGCTATTACAATGTGAGAGCCTGCCCTACTGCAAGGGAGATCCGCCTCCTCTTCATCCTCTATGCCAAGAAGAGAAAGCGAAAGTCCCGCCTCCACGGAAGAGACCAGATTGTTCCTGATGGAAAACACAGTCTGTCCTGGAGTGAGATGGCAGAAGGACAGGAGACGCTGTGTGGAGGAATGGCGGTGCGCAGACCCCGTTCCCCTGAAGAGCTACTGCCTGTGCCTGAGCCGTCCCCAGGACGGGTGGACGACCGAAGAACTCAGAAAATGGAGGAGGTGGATGCGGTGCTGAAGGATATGGCCCGACACCGTGAAGAGATGGAGGCGATGGAGAAAAGCTGGCGTGCCCTGAAACAGCGGCTGCTGTGGGACGCGATGCTCTCTCCCCTGGATGCACACCCGTCACCTGCACCACCACTGCCAGCGGCTGATGAACCACCGAAGGCCGGCCCCAAAAGTGCTGATCCTGACTCCGCCGGGGACGCGGCGGGAGGGAAGGAGGCTGAGGAGGCCCTGCCCGGACCGGAGTGCCAGCCAGGCCTGGAACCAGAGGCCGCAGCAGGATACAGTCCCCCGGGAGGGACGATGACGGAGGAGGACCCAGCCGTCAGTGATGGAGATCGACTGGGATGAGATGGAGTACCTGGACGACGTGGAATATGCCGCCCAGAAGGAGAACGAGTGGCGACGCCGTGAACAGGAGCAGCGGCAGCAGCAGGAGCAGAGAGAGGCGCAGCAGCTTCGCCAGAGGTACCGGGAAAAGGATCTCGCTGACAAGGAGAACGTCAGGCGAGACAAAGGTACGCTCCGGGAACCGCGGCGCCAGGGGGCCATTAGAGACTTCAAACTCCTGGGAGGCTGGGGGTTCATCCACGAACCAGGCCTGTACCAGGAGGTATTCGTCAACCGCAGGGATGTGGAGTCTCACCTGTCAGAGGGACACCGGGAAGGGATCTCATGATTGGGGATATAGTCACCTACACGCGGCACTGGGGTCTTAAGGGGTGGTATGCCCTGAATGTCTCCCGTGTCAGCGACCCCGTCCCTGAAGCCGGCAACGTACCCCGTGTCTCAGTGTCCCAAGCCACAACCCCATCAGCGCCAGGCCGCGCACCTGCATCCTACTCTGCATCGCAACAGCCTTGTGCGTATCCAACTGAGCCACTGCACGCACCTGCTTCCTGTCCAGCATCCTATGCTGCAACGCAACCGGCTAGTGCGTCCTCAACTAAGCCACTGCGCAAATCTGCGTCATCATTGGAAGACCTGTACTTGGAAGAGGCACCTGTTAGGCCTCAAGGAAGTCGCAAAGCAAGTCGCAAAAGTGAAACAAGGACTGTGGCTACCCAGACACAGGTAGCAGGACATGATCTACTGGTGATGCGTTCCAGAGCGCACCGCATACTTCCAGCCCCAGGTATGGAAGGTGTAACCGCTATATGCAAAGAAGAACAGTAGGACCCAGACAGGGTTTACTGCATCTGTACAAAGTTAAAGAAGATTTGCACTTTATTGAATGTTGAAAATATGTGATGATGTTTGCATAATTTGAAGTAGTATACCCCAGTTGGGTAATGTGAAATATAATGTGAAATGTTCTTATGCCAAGGACTGCGTGCTGAGGACTCTTGCAGCACAGAACTTTAGTTGTAAATAGTTAGCACTTCGGTGCCCCATCTTGGTTTTACGTAAAAACCATCTACCTCAGAAGAAAAACCCGTATGGTGTGGCCTTGAGGAGGTTTGCAGCAGAGAAGTCCTGCAGCCCACCCAGGACCACCTGGGAGGTTTGGTACGGGTCCTCCACAAGAATCTTGTATTTATTTGCACTGAGAAAGTATTTTGATATTTTTCTAATGGCAATTTGTACACAATGTAACGTTAAAGTGTCCTTACCTCCCGCAAGGGATGAGTTATGTTGTTGATGTTATTATAAAAATCATTTTCTATTTCAGCCCGGGAGTGCTGACGATAACTAGGGGGGATGTGTGGCTCAGCTGCGCTTGGTGACACATGTTCCCTGGAGAATGCACAGAAAGGTAATTACAAAGCACCTGATATTCATTCACACTCACACTTCCCTATAGTGCCACCAGAGGGAGCCCCTTTAGGGTATTTAAGGGTGTGGGAGACGTTAGCAGTAGTTCAGTTCAGTGCTAGTCAGAGCTTTGTCTGAGCCAGTGCGAGTTCAGATGTGTGGAGATTCCTGTCAGATGAGACAGAGGAGGAAAGATTGCAAGCTGTTACCTCAGAACAGGCTGACTGTTAGTTCCCTATGAACGTGGAAAGTGACTCTCGGAGCGAGCGTGAATTCAGTCTGACGGAAGGTCCTGAGAGCTGCTCTGGACAGAGTCTATGAAGGAAAAGAAGGAAGGGACTACAGTTATTATAACAATGAGCCAACTGAGAAACGGTCAGTGAGCTGTGGAAGTAAGGAAGCTGACGACTACACCTACTGCTACCCGTGCTTATGTTAAGGGTGAGAGTAGGGCGACGGGCGAGTGGTGACAAAAAGGGAAAGAGTGACCGAGGTGATATAGCAACGGTAGCTGCCTCCACTCTACACAACCGGACACCGGGTCCGAAGCTTGCTAGAACCTTCACGGCTAGTAGGAGAAAACCGGAATCCCTGCTGGACTTCAGGTCACAGAGGGGCCCTATAGTGCTGATACGTAACCGGGGTCAGGAAGAACAGGAGTCGGGCCTGATCAGCATAGACTTAGTTCTTGCCAAAAGAAGGCTCCACCACAATGTCGGCCGGGCGTAGCTGTTCTACACCGAGTTGAACTTAGCTTCATGCAGGTTGGAAACTCACACATTAAGAAGGCCCTAAACCTACTCAGTGATTACCTGGATGTGCATCATCCACCCTGAGCAGCTTCCCGGGACGTACCTGCAAATACCACCAGTAAAGGTATGGAAAGAGACTGACTTGTGTGTGTCTGCCTTATTGCCTGCACCCTGCACTGCCATAGACTTTGAGGGAACAGTCTCACCTGTGGGAGACTTAACACCTTGCTGCCTAGTAACATCCCCTCAGAAGATTCACCCTGCAGCGCTGGTCACCTTGATCAGAAACCACAGGTGGCGTCACGAACAATTACTAAAATCCCCTGTAATATCCCCTTGAATGAGCGCCCAGGGCAACGGACCGAGCTGCGCTACCTGTGACCTCTTCCCCATTGAAGTTAACGGGCTCGGTGCCGAGTACCCCATAAGCCCTGGTACTTTGTGTGCGACTCATCTTTGGCGTCACGAACAGGATACGAAGCTTACTAAATGTGAGTTCTGTGTGCCCAGAATTGGACTGTTTTGTGCAAAAAGACTGTGTTGCTGTTATTTGATTTTTGGCGCCATTTTCCGCCATTTTGCCGCCATATTCGCGCCCTGAGGCGCTGGTGAAGGTGGGCGTGCCTTTGTGGGCGTACCCCCCTGTGGCGCGAAAGTGATGGGCGCCCTGTCTAAGTGCTATTACAATGTGAGAGCCTGCCCTACTGCAAGGGAGATCCGCCTCCTCTTCATCCTCTATGCCAAGAAGAGAAAGCGAAAGTCCCGCCTCCACGGAAGAGACCAGATTGTTCCTGATGGAAAACACAGTCTGGCCTGGAGTGAGATGGCAGAAGGACAGGAGACGCTGTGTGGAGGAATGGCGGTGCGCAGACCCCGTTCCCCTGAAGAGCTACTGCCTGTGCCTGAGCCGTCCCCAGGACGGGTGGACGACCGAAGAACTCAGAAAATGGAGGAGGTGGATGCGGTGCTGAAGGATATGGCCCGACACCGTGAAGAGATGGAGGCGATGGAGAAAAGCTGGCGTGCCCTGAAACAGCGGCTGCTGTGGGACGCGATGCTCTCTCCCTGGATGCACACCCGTCACCTGCACCACCACTGCCAGCGGCTGATGAACCACCGGAGGCCGGCCCCAAAAGTGCTGATCCTGACTCCGCCGGGGACGCGGCGGGAGGGAAGGAGGCTGAGGAGGCCCTGCCCGGACCGGAGTGCCAGCCAGGCCTGGAACCAGTGGCCGCAGCAGGATACCGTCCCCCGGGAGGGACGACGACGGAGGAGACCCAGCCGTCAGTGATGGAGATCGACTGGGAGGAGATGGAGTACCTGGACGACGTGGAATACGCCGCCCAGAAGGAGAACGAGTGGCGACGCCGTGAACAGGAGCAGCGGCAGCAGCAGGAGCAGAGAGAGGCGCAGCAGCTTCGCCAGAGGTACCGGGAAAAGGATCTCGCTGACAAGGAGAACGTCAGGCGAGACAAAGGTACGCTCCGGGAACCGCGGCGCCAGGGGGCCATTAGAGACTTCAAACTTCTGGGAGGCTGGGGGTTCATCCACGAACCAGGCCTGTACCAGGAGGTATTCGTCAACCGCAGGGATGTGGAGTCTCACCTGTCAGAGGGACACCCGGGAAGGGATCTCATGATTGGGGATATAGTCACCTACACGCGGCACTGGGGTCTTAAGGGGTGGTATGCCCTGAATGTCTCCCGTGTCAGCGACCCCGTCCCTGAAGCCGGCAACGTACCCCGTGTCTCAGTGTCCCAAGCCACAACCCCATCAGAGCCAGGCCGCGCACCTGCATCCTACTCTGCATCGCAACAGCCTTGTGCGTATCCAACTGAGCCACTGCACGCACCTGCTTCCTGTCCAGCATCCTATGCTGCAACGCAACCGGCTAGTGCGTCCTCAACTAAGCCACTGCGCAAATCTGCGTCATCATTGGAAGACCTGTACTTGGAAGAGGCACCTGTTAGGCCTCAAGGAAGTCGCAAAGCAAGTCGCAAAAGTGAAACAAGGACTGTGGCTACCCAGACACAGGTAGCAGGACATGATCTACTGGTGATGCGTTCCAGAGCGCACCGCATACTTCCAGCCCTAGGTATGGAAGGTGTAACCGCTATATGCAAGAAGAACAGTAGGACCCAGACAGGGTTTACTGCATCTGTACAAAGTTAAAGAAGATTTGCACTTTATTGAATGTTGAAAATATGTGATGATGTTTGCATAATTTGAAGTAGTATACCCCAGTTGGGTAATGTGAAATATAATGTGAAATGTTCTTATGCCAAGGACTGCGTGCTGAGGACTCTTGCAGCACAGAACTTTAGTTGTAAATAGTTAGCACTTCGGTGCCCCATCTTGGTTTTACATAAAAACCATCTACCTCAGAAGAAAAACCCGTATGGTGTGGCCTTGAGTGAGGTTTGCAGCAGAGAAGTCCTGCAGCCCACCCAGGACCACCGTGGGAGGTTTGGTACAGGTCCTCCACAAGAATCTTGTATTTATTTGCACTGAGAAAGTATTTTGATATTTTTCTAATGGCAATTTGTACACAATGTAACGTTAAAGTGTCCTTACCTCCCGCAAGGGATGAGTTATGTTGTTGATGTTATTATAAAATCATTTTCTAATTCAGCCCGGGAGTGCTGACGATAACTAGGGGGGGATGTGTGGCCCAGCTGCGCTTGGTGACACATGTTCCCTGGAGAATGCACAGAAAGTAATTACAAAGCACCTGATATTCATTCACACTCACACTTCCCTATAGTGCCACCAGAGGGAGCCCCTTTAGGGTATTTAAGGGTGTGGGAGACGTTAGCAGTAGTTCAGTTCAGTGCTAATCAGAGCTTTGTCTGAGCCAGTGCGAGTTCAGACGTGTGGAGATTCCTGTCAGATGAGACAGAGGAGGAAAGATTGCAAGCTGTTACCTCAGAACAGGCTGACTGTTAGTTCCCTATGAACGTGGAAAGTGACTCTCGGAGCGAGCGTGAATTCAGTCTGACGGAAGGTCCTGAGAGCTGCTCTGGACAGAGTCTATGAAGGAAAAGAAGGAAGGGACTACAGTTATTATAACAACGAGCCAACTGAGGAAACGTCAGTGAGCTGTGGAAGTAAGGAAGCTGACGAGTACACCTACTGCTACCCGTGCTTATGTTAAGGGTGAGAGTAGGGGACGGGCGAGTGGTGACAAAAAGGGAAAGAGTGACCGAGGTGATATAGCAACGGTAGCTGCCTCCACTCTACACAACCGGACACCGGGTCCGAAGCTTGCTAGAACCTTCACGGCTAGTAGGAGAAAACCGGAATCCCTGCTGGACTTCAGGTCACAGAGGGGCCCTATAGTGCTGATACGTAACCGGGGTCAGGAAGAACAGGAGTCGGGCCTGATCAGCATAGACTTAGTTCTTGCCAAAAGAAGGCTCGACCACAATGTCGGCCGGGCGTAGCTATTCTACACCGAGTTGAACTTAGCTTCATGCAGGTTGGAAACTCACACATTAAGAAGTAAGGAGGCCCTAAACCTACTCAGTGATTACCTGGATGTGCATCCTCCACCCTGAGCAGCTTCCCGGGATGTACCTGCAAATACCACCAGTAAAGGTATGGAAAGAGACTGACTTGTGTGTGTCTGCCTTATTGCCTGCACCCTGCACCGCCATAGACTTTGAGGGAACAGTCTCACCTGTGGGAGACTTAACACCTTGCTGCCTAGTAACATCCCCTCAGAAGATTCACCCTGCAGCGCTGGTCACCTTGATCAGAAACCACAGGTGGCGTCACGAACATGTACTAAAATCCCCTGTAAATATCCCTTTGAATGAGCGCCCAGGGCAACGGACCGAGCTGCGCTACCTGTGACCTCTTCCCCATTGAAGTTAACGGGCTCGGTGCCGAGTACCCCATAAGCCCTGGTACTTTGCTGTGCGACTCACATATGTGATGAGTTCTGATGTCTCAATCTCTGTATAACCATATTGATAGTTGTTATTCTTGTTCTTTCAATATGTTTCCCTCTTTCTTCTTCGTTAGGGCCCTTTTCAATATTCTCTAGATGAGATGAATAATATCTTTCCCCCGGTCAGGGAACGACTCCTGCAGCGGGGCCGGCATCCTCAGTGTCTGTAATGTCCCTCCATGACCTTTTAATAAACAATTTTGGCACTCAGCTGAACCATAAGTCGAGCCTCCCTGCTGTTGTGTGGGTGATCTCCTAATTGGATCAAATATACATTCATCTTTGTCTTCATCACCTGGTGTGTCGCTTCTTGATGATGTGGTGCTGTGCACGCTGTGCCTCTCTCATAATCACAAAAAAATCATATTCTAAATCATATTCTTAAAGGGAATCTATCACATGAAAAAACTGTAACCTACAGTGCGGGTTAATAGCGTTCTGAACCTGTCAGGCACCAACACTTAGACCCCACTGCTGGGAGGAAATGAACCTTGTTCCTCCCGGTAGCGTTCAGGTGTAAGTCTTTGGGGTGGTGCCGGAGAGCGTTCAGTAACCTCTTTGTGTATAGGAAGCGGAATTTGTAACCTTGTCCCCGGCCATGACTGATACTGGCTCTACATTAGGACCGGCGGCTGTCAGTCAGTGCCGGGATGCGGTGACTGAAACCGCACCGCCCCCATGGCTAAAACCCATACAGTACCGGGAGAAATAAACTTGATTTCCTCTCGGCAATGAAGCCTAAGAGCTGGCGCTATTTTTTCCCCACGAAAGGTTCCCTTTAATCTGTTTGTGTACCATTATCTGGTACGTGCGCCATGCGCCTACATGTCACGATTACTACTAAGCATACAATAGCTCGCTAGGTGTTGGTGCCATAATGTGCCACAAATGCTTTCTGAGGTTAAGTGCCGGTAATAGTCAGGACATGTGTGACGGTATATCCATTCCATGCCCATGCATGCGTTTTTAGGTTACACTCTCTATGGAGGTTACTTGCTATTGATGTGTCCAAACAAAGTGTAACCTCAAAAGGCAATGGAACAGACATAATACACGCATGCGCTGAAGATTAAAGGGAATCTGTCACCCTAAATTGGCGGGATATTTAAATGATGGCAGTCAGGTCAGATGGGCGGTGTTTTGGGTACTTGCCTTAACATGTTGTTCGCGCTGTCTCCATTATTTCTGGGAATTGTAGTCGTTGCCCTCCATATAACACGCCTGCGCATTGCAATCTGCGGGCAAAGCATACTGCGCGTGCGCAATTCAAGATTGCAATGCGCAGGCGCGTTATATGGAGGGCAACGACTACAATTCCCAGAAATAATGGAGACAGCGGCAACAACATGTTAAGGCAAGTACCCAAAACACCGCCCATCTGATCTGACTGCCATCATTTAAATATCCCGCCAATTTAGGGTGACAGATTCCCTTTAAAGGCACCTAATCTCAGAGCGCATAGAAGCCACTTCATGATGACTTTTGGGTCACCAGAGCTAGCAAACTTCCTTACACCATGCTCAGAGCATCATGTAGCAAGTATAACCCGACCTATAAAACTGTCCACTAGTTAACCCTTTTAGTGAACACCGCAAAAAAATCAAAACAAAAAAACACAAGGAGCCAAAAAACGATGCTTTATCATCATACAGCAAAACAAAAAGTCGAAAAAAATGCAATGAAAAAGTTGAATGTAAATAAAATGGTATAGATGAAAACGTCATCTTGTCCCACAAAAAAAGCTACCACACAGCTCCATCAGCAGAAAAATAAAAATGTTATAGCTCACAGAATAAAGCGATGCAAAAATAATTATTTTTCTGTATACAATAGTTTTTATTGTGTACAAGCGACAAAACATAAAAAAAACTGTATAAATGTGGTATCGCTGTTTTTCGTACTGACCCAAAGAATAAAGCTGTCATCAATTTTACCAAAGCAGAGTGGCATGAAAAACACCCCAAAAAACAATTCCTGAATTTTTGTTCATTCTGTCTCCCAAAAATCGAAATAGTAAGTGATCAAAAAATGTCATGTGTCCAAAATTGGTACCAATAAAAACGTCAGCTCATCCCACAAAAAACACCCTTGCATGACTATGTTGGCCGAAATGTGGAAAAATTATAGCTCTCAAAATATGGCAATAGTTTTTACAAAAAAAGTGTCTTTTAGTGCGTGACAGCAGCCAAACATAAAAAAATTATATAAGCCTGGTATCACTGTAATCGCAATGACCAGAAGAATAAAGTCGTCTAATGACTTATACCGCATGCGGAACGGCGTAAAATAAATAAAACCAATTCTTCACTTGATGTTAATTTGTTAATTCTGTCTCCCAAAGATCACAGTAAGGCTTGGCGCACATTTATCCTGCGCTCTGCGCTGAGTGCTTACACTGGGTTTCCGTGTAAATCTCTGAAATACATGATTCAGACGAAACCCCTGGCGGAAGATTCCCTATAATGAGGCAGATGGAGGCACTGTGGATGCTGTCTGGCATATGAACTAGAGGTGTCCGTCTTTTTAGGATTGCATAAAAAAGCGGTCGGCAACAGTTTTGTGCACCTCTAAAAGAAGGACACCGCTGTGTTTTTTTTTAACCATTTCATACAATAGGATTAATAATGTAGAGTTGTCTAATTGACAACTCTACATTATTAACCTGGCTTAATGTCACCTTCCAATAGCAAGGTGGCCTTAACCCATTATTAACCCATTAGCCACCACTACAGGGTAATGGGAATAGACGGGCTAAGTGCCAGAAAAGCCGCAACTATTCATAGATGTGCCTTTTCCGGGGTGGCTGGGGGCAGACGTTAGTAGCCAGGGGGGGGGCCAAAATAATGCTCCCTCTCTGAGCTATTATTATCTGCCCCCACTCAGGCTTTCCCTGTCTGGTGGAGAAAATACCGCGGGAGTCCACGCATTTTTTTTCAACGAATTTACACATTTATTAACCCCTACATGTATGAAATTTTGCACACATACACTCATGTAATTGTTAATCAAAACCATATATCAAACTACATGAAATTACATGGTTTACTGTATGTAAACCATGTGTCATTTCATGTCGGGTTCTGTAATTTCACACAAGCCGGCAATTGAATTAGCGACTATTATACTATGTAGAAATGTATGAACTATAAATATATGTATATATATATATATATATTATATTATATATGTATTCTATGTGTATATATCTATTCTTTCCATTCTTTATTAAATCTGTCAGTGTGATTTTACAGTATAGCCGGGAATGAATTGCCGGCTTTTCTAAAGGACACCGGTGCGTATTTCTCACAAGTCACACTAATGGTCCGTGTGTAATCCGATGTTTTCACGCACCCATTGACTTGCATTGGCGAGTTTCGGGCGTAATACGGTGCAAATCCCAGCATGCTGCGAGTTCACTCGCATGTATAAAACGGACAAGAAAAAATCGGATGATGGGAGCTGCCCATAGATTAACATTGGTCCGAGTGCAATGCGATTTTTTTCTCGCATTGCACTCGTCCGTATTTCTCGCTGGTGTGACTCCGGCCTATCTCTGCTGTCTCATTATAGCGATTGGATCCATCGGGGGTTTCATCTGGATCACGTTACTCAGAGATTTAGATGGAAACCCCAAAGTAAGTTCTCAGAGTAGTGCACTGGATAACTGTGATGCAAAGTGTTATGTAAAATGTTCCCAACAAAAGCTTCAATTCAATGCACAAAAAAAGCAAATCCCACTCAGGTCTGTTGAAAAAATTAAAAATCACTTGCATCTTTTAACCTTTAAAACTCTCTAACCAAAAAAAAATTATGTTTCAAAAATTGTGCTGATGTATAGTAGACATGTGGGAAATGTTATTTATTAACTATCTTATGTGATATAATTCTCTGATTTAAGGGCATAAAAATTAAAAGTTTGAAAATTGCAAAATTATCTAAATTTTTGCCAAATTTAGTTTTTTTTTCACAAATAAACGCAACTTATATCGAAGAAATGTTACCACTATCATGAAGTACAATATGTCCCGGAAAAATAATCTCAGAATCAGTGGGATTTATTGAAACGTTCCAGTTATTACCACATAAAGTGACAGTGGTCTGAATTCCAAAATTTTGCCTGGTCATGAAGGTGCAAACAGCCTTGGGGGTAAAGGGTTAAAGTTTACATTTTAATATAATGGGGCTTAATGTAATTTTGCAGCATAAATTTTGGAATAAAATCCCTGGACTTAGATATTTGACGGTCACCTAATATAAAAATTACTTTGCGGCACTTCAAACAGTTTTTTTTCTGTGTCATTCTATACACTACAAATCTAGAGAAATTGATGCATGACAGAAGTGTGATATTCCAGCCCGATGCCAGGAATACTAGTCTTACAGAATTATGGTCATTTGCTTACCATTGGGTTGGAAAGTGTCAACAGCTGCATGTGGCTCCCAATTCACAATGGCCCCGCCAAGAAAGGTGTTGTCCCCATTAATGTTGATGAGGGGGTGCTGCCTGATTTTTTCATGGGCGCAATACTAACACCAAAGATAGAAATAATATAAACAACAGTAATAACAGTATTAATAATAAAAACAACCATTGTGTTTTCCTGATTGTTAAAAGTGAATCATGCTTGTACATGGCACTATGGCTTGCAGGCTGAGCATGAAAGATAAAACTATGCTGCCCTCTTCTGGATGAATGGGAGTTTACACACTGAGACCACAGTAAGGTTGGAGTCAGAGGAGAGTGTGAAATATTGAACGATTTTCATCCGTTTTGTCATCCTTGTACCATTTATGTGTCTGTTTTTCATATCTGCGTGGCATCCGTATTTATACATCAACCTTATCAGATACAACTTCCCAGGTTAATAATGGCAATGTATCCGTAAAAAAAGAAATGCTACCCAGATGATCTGATTTTTTGGGGCGCTTCCATAGCTTTGAATGGGTGATTCTCACTCTATACTCAGAAGAGAATAGTGCAGGCTGAGATTTTTCTCACTTGGAGTGTGTGAAAAACTGTCATCTGAATAGCCCTACTGATTTGCATTGGTCAGTGCGCTGTCTGATTTTTACTTGGACAGCACGTCAGTATAGTACACTCGTCTGAGCGAGCCCTAACTGATGAATGCAGCGGACATGGTGAGCTATTCAGAAGCATGATGACAAGGTAGATAAAGAAATTGCTGCCAATCACAACGGTTCACTCATGTAGTCATATACAGTAGGAATGTGAGTAACAAGGTGGCACGGGGTGGTGGTTGTGGGCGAGTTCACTAAACAACAGTCAGTGAGCACCCCGGAACCTTGTACATGAAAAGATAAAGTCCTGGTACTGCTATACAGCTGATTACCTCCCTTCCACGTTCACTTCTCCTTCCAAGGGCAACGAAGAGACAGACAATGACACGTCCAAGGCTTTTTATAACGGAAACATTTACGTGCAGAATAGATGTCTTCAGGCACAGATTATAAGCAGCAGGCAGTCCTTCACATTCAGCACACACTCTGTCCTAGTTGCTGAACTTCTACTCATGTCCTGGGAAGCTGTGCTACTCGGATATGAATTCTATCCCTGCCCCACAGCCTCTATTCAGTCCTCAGCCTCAGCTGCTGACTCTCTTCCTGCAGACCAGTCCGCGCTCCATCTTGACCCTGTCCTGGTCTCAGGCTGCCGAACTCTTGTATTCACATGGACCCTTGACTCAATGTGTCCGGCCTCTTGTCTGAGTGCACTTACACCCTCACTGGTCCACAATTTTTCTGTATCTAAATATCAGAGAACACGGAGTACACAGGTTCATAAAGAATTCACATTTTTATTTTATTACTACAAAACATGTTATTCTATAAAAGAAATGTGCCAAAAAAATGCATTCAGGGATAAACAGAGCCAATATAAGCGCTGATGTTATATATACATTCTTGCACACTTTTTGCAGGTGCGTGCCATAACAGTAATAATACTGGTGATGCTTAAAGGTCAGAAGTAGTTGCATATAAGTCTGTTATACATGTACTTCACATAAAGTGCATATCGTCATTAACTACTCTCAATGCAACAATAAACTGACCCACAGTCAATGTAAAAAAACTTACACCAGAATTGAACATGCCCCGCAATAAGGTGGTATATAAAAAAGAGCAGAAGTGAAGAGTACCAGAAAGGGAAGGTCCCTAAACTACCACCCAACATTTGGGAATATCAAACCAATAATAATCAAAGATATAAGCCCACATGCGGAATTTCCTTACCAAGGTAGGAAGGCAGGACCCCTAGATCAGTTAACACGATCCTGACGCGCGTTTCGCGGGTATACACCCCGCTTTCTCAAGGGAATGTGCGCTAAAAAACTCAAAAAGACCTTCTTATGTCCCAGATGGTAGGTCACGTTTAAAAGATCGGTCTATCATTGTGGTGCACGGTGCATGCGCAGCGCGCCCAACAGGTCCTGGTACGTGCAGCAAAGGCATCCGGCATCACTGTGCACACGTGGGGAGGGAAGAAGTCCCGGGCAGACGCAGGAGGCCTAAGGATGCCCAGCGGCACACCAGGCTCCGTGGGCAGCAGCGCGCATGCGCACCATCACAAATCACCAATTTATAAAGCATTACAACTATTTATATCAATCATACTTAACAGCATAGTTAATACTTTACAGCACCTGACATTACCATAAATTTCAAGCATCAACTCCCCAACACATACACAATGTATAAGAAGTATAACATAGGAAGTTGAAGTCAATGCAAATATGATATGATAGCTTCATGATTTTTCTTCCATTAAAGACCATCCAAAAATAGAGCATAGAAGGAGGTAATCCATGATGGAAATTTGTACCACAATTTCAGCGCTTATATTGGCTCTGTTTATCCCTGAATGCATCTTTTTTGTCACATTTCTTTTATAGAATAACATTTTTTGTAGTAATTAAATAAAAATATGAATTCTTTAAAAACCTGTGAACTCCATGTTCTCTGATATTTAGATGTTATTTGGAGTAGGTGTTGATTTATATTAGGGTGGACCACTACTGGATGTGATCCACCTATTCGCATGATATGCGACTAAGGTTTGTGTTTGTAATGTTTCTGTAGTGCTGCTTTGCCTCTACGAGGCGTCCGTGCCCCTAATTCCACCATCTTCCTCCTATTCCCCTTGTCCGGTTTCAATTGGAAAAGGTAAAAGGTGAACTCAGCTCTGCCTAATCCCGGCCGTAAGCCCCGGATTCTCTTTGGAATGGTTACTTCATTAGATGACGACCACTCACACGCTGCTCAATCTGGGGTCCCTTATTGCCTCAGCAAACTTCTGCCTTGTCTCACTGCTACACAGCTTCTATTTGCTTGTTGCCCTGGGCATGGCCGCTTGGGCTCTCCCACTGACTTCTTCCTGCTTTTCCCTTATCTACTTGCTCCCTCCTACAAGGTAACCCATGCTTGCTTGTAGTCTACCACTGCTACCCTTCTAGTGCCTTCTGCTGCTACCACCTAGTGGCCGTCCTGTCACATTCACTCACATGCAGTATTATTATTTATTATTATTATTTATTTATATAGCGCCATTAATTCCATAGTGCTGTACATGAGAGGGGTTACATACAAAGTTATAGATATCGTTTAAAGTAAACAAATTTACAATGACAGACTGGTACAGAGGGGAGAGGACCCTGTCCTTGCGGACTTACATTCTACGGGATAATGGGGGAGAAACAGAAGGTCGGGGGTGCGGCAGCTCTGGTGGTGGCGAGGCGGCAGCTCTGGTGTGGTGGCGGCGAGGCGGCGGCAGCTCTGGTGGTGGCAGCGAGGCGGCAGCTCGGGTGGTGGCGGCGAGGTGGCAGCGAGGCGGAAGCTCGGGTTGTGGCGGCGAGGCGGAATGGTTATTGCAGGCTGTAGGCTTTCCTGAAGAGATGGGTTTTCAGGTTCCGTTTGAAGGATCCAAGGGTGGTGGATAATCGTACATGTTGAGGCGTGGAATTCCAGAGGATGGGGATATTCGGGAGAAATCTTGGAGGCGGTTGTGTGAGGAACAAATAAGTGTGGAGGATAGTAGGAGGTCTTGGGAGGATCGAAGATTACGTGAAGGAAGATATTGGGAGATTAGTTCAGAGATATAGGGAGGAGACAGGTTGTGGACGGCTTTGTAAGTCAGTGTTAGTAGTTTGAACTGGATTCGTTGGGGAATTGGGAGCCAGTGGAGGGATTTGCAGAGGGGAGAAGCAGGGGAGTAGCGAGGGGAGAGGAGGATTAGTCGGGCAGCAGAGTTGAGGACAGACTGGAGTGGTGCAAGAGAGTTGACGGGGAGGCCACAGAGGAGGATGTTGCAGTAATCGAGGCGGGAGATGATGAGGGCATGCACAAGAGTTTTAGTAGATTGAGGGCTGAGGAAGGGACGGATTCTGGAAATGTTTTTAAGTTGGAGGCGACAGGAGGTGGAAAGAGTTTGGATGTGTGGTTTGAAGGACAGGGCAGAGTCGAGAGTTACTCCGAGGCAGCGGATTTCAGGTGCAGGAGAGATCGTGATGCCATTTACCATAATAGATAGATCGGGTAGGGAAGATACATGAGATGGAGGAAAGATGATGAGTTCGGTTTTGTCAACATTGAGTTTTAGGAAGCGAGAGGTGAAGAAGGAGGATATGGCTGATAGACACTCCGGGATTCTGGACAGCAGAGAGGTGACATCTGGGCCAGAGAGGTAGATCTGAGTGTCGTCTGCATACAGGTGGTACTGGAAGCCATGGGACTTTATGAGTTGTCCTAGGCCAAGGGTATAGATGGAAAAGAGTAGGGGCCCCAGGACAGAGCCTTGAGGGACTCCAACAGAGAGAGGGGGGATGAGGAGGTAGTGTGGGAGTGGGAGACGCTAAATGTGCGGTTGGAAAGGTAAGAGGCTATCCAGGACAGGGCAAGGTCTTTGATGCCAAGGGAAGAAAGAATCTGTAGCAGTAGGCAGTGGTCGACTGTGTCAAAGGCAGATGACAGGTCAAGGAGGAGGAGGATGGAGAACTGTCTGTTAGCTTTAGCTGTGAGTAAGTCATTAGTAATTTTGGTCAGGGCAGTTTCAGTGGAGTGGTGGGGGCGGAAGCCAGATTGGAGGTTGTCAAGGAGAGAGTTAGATGAGAGGTGGGAGGAAAGTTGAGCGTGGACATGCTGCTCAAGGAGTTTGGAAGCAAACGGGAGCAATGATATTGGGCGATAGCTGGGCATAGCAGTTGGGTCAAGGTTTGTTTTTTTGAGGATGGGTGTGATGGTGGCATGTTTGAAGGCAGAGGGAAAGGTACCAGAAGATAGCGATAGGTTGAAGAGATGGGTTAGGGCTGGGATGAGCGTGTTAGTGAGGTTGGGGAGCAGGTGGGATGGGATGGGGTCAAGTGCACAGGTGGTGAGGTGAGATTTGAAAAGGAGGTGAGTAAGCTCTCCTTCAGTGATGTTGGAGAGGGAGGTTAGTAGGGAAGGACAGAGGTCTGGTATATGGAGTGGTTGGGGTGGTGGAACAGTAAAGGTTTGCCTTGTTTGGTCGATCTTATTTTTGAAGTAGGTGGCAAAGTCCTCGGCAGAGATGAGGGGAGTTGGAGGTGGCAGTGGTGGGCGGAGGAGAGAGTTGAATGTGCTGAACAGTTGTTTTGGGTTGCAGGATAATGAAGATACAAGGTTTGCAAAATAGGTCTGTTTAGCAGAGGTGAGGGCTATTTTGAAGGCAAGTGTAGCTTGTTTGAAAGCAGTGAAGTCGTCTGGCAGGCGCGTTTTTTTCCAATGCCGCTCCGCGACCCTGGATGATTGTCGAAGTTTTTTGGTGAGATTGTTGTGCCAGGGTTGCCTATTGATTCGTTGCACTTTGCCGTGCGTGAGAGGGGCGACTGAGTCTATGGCAGATGTGAGGGTGGTGTTATAGAAAGTGGTGGCGCTGTCTGTGTTGTGGAGTGAAGATATGGAGGACAGAGGTAGGAGAGAGTCTGAGAGTCTGTGAATGTCTAGGTGTGCGAGGTTTCTGCGAGGATGTGCCAGTGGCTGGGCATAGGGGGCAGGTGAAGAGGACAGGGATGAGAAGGTGAGTAGGTGGTGGTCTGATAGGGGAAGGGGAGAGATTGTGAGCTTAGATAGGGAACAGAGGCGAGTGAAGATGAGGTCTAATGTATGTCCATCTGTGTGGGTGGCTGTGGAGGACCACTGAGTAAGTCCAAAGGATGAAGTAAGTGACAGGAGCTTGGAGGCTGCTGGCTGGTGGGTGTCAATAGGGATGTTAAAGTCACCCATGATAATGGTGGGGATGTCAGCAGAGAGAAAGTGAAGAAGCCAGCTGGAGAATTGGTCAATGAAGGCAGTGGCTGAGCCCGGTGGTCGGTATATGACGGCCATTTGGAGATTAGAGGGAGAGTAGATACGGACCGAGTGGACCTCAAAGGAAGGGAGGATGAGGGAGGATGGGGTTTGGATACGGTTGAAGGAGCAGTTATTAGAAAGAAGGAAACCCACGCCTCCACCATGTCTGTTGCCAGAGCGAGGAGTGTGGGTGAAGTGGAGGCCGCCGTAACTCAGTGCAGCAGGGGAGGCCGTGTCAGCGGGTGTCAGCCAGGTCTCAGTGAGGGCCAGGAAGGAGAGGTTGCGGGAGGTAAAGAGATTGTGGATCACGTGGAGCTTGTTGCAGACGGAGCGGGCGTTCCAGAGTGCTCCAGAGAGAGAAAGCTGGGGGGTAGGGTTTAGTGGCACAGGTTTTAAGTGTGAGGGATTGCGGTAGTTTCTCTTACTGTGAGAAGTATAGGGGTGAGGATTAGTGGGATGTATGAGGCAGGGGGGGCCAGGATTGGGGGATATGTCGCCAGCAGTGAGAAGAAGCAGAGAAAGGGAAAGCAGATTGGTGAAGGAGAGTGAGCGGCTTACGTTATATTTTAGTGGGAGAGGTCTGAGGTTAAGAAGCAGGTCTGCAGATGAGGCGATGTGGGGGGGTAGGAGAGAGGGGGAGATAGTTATTAGGTTGGAGCTTGCAGGGGTTTGGGGATAGCGAAGGAGAGTGAAGATTAGTGGAGCAAAAACGGTGAGGGCAAATGTGAACATGGTTAAAGAACAGGGTAAAAGAAAGGCAAGTAAAATTAGAAGACAGTGATTATTCTACCTTCTGACCGATTTCTGGACTATTTCTGGATATATTTCTGATGTAACACTTCAAAGATGTCACACTTAAAATGATGTCACACCTGACCAAGGCCATATCTGACCTGCTCCATTCAACTTATACCATTCAAATGTCCAAGAAATGAAGCCAGGTGAGAGAGAGAGAGAGAGAGAGGGGAGGAGAAAGGAACAGGAGGAGAGTTCACAGCAGGGAGCAATTAACAGATTGCAGTTAATAGAACATTTGCCTAGCATCACAGATGAAGAAAGACAGATTAAGATGGAGGTATAGGCTTATGAGTGAGGGTCACAGACAAATCAATATGTATTCAGTAAATCTGAAGGATGCTACATGGAATTAAAATCAGGGAAAAAGCAGCAGCGTACCAGTTACAACAGAAAAAAGGAGTACATAGGATTCTGGGGTGCAGTGGGTATTCTGGATAGGAGGTGGTTCAGACGTACCAGTTACAACAGAAAAAAGGAGTACATAGGATTCTGGGGTGCAGTGGGTATTCTGAATAGGAGGTGGTTCAGACGTACCAGTTACAACAGAAAAAAGGAGTACATAGGATTCTGGGGTGCAGTGGGTATTCTGGATAGGAGGTGGTTCAGACGTACCAGTTACAACAGAAAAAATGAGTACATAGGATTCTGGGGTGCAGTGGGTATTCTGGATAGGAGGTGGTTCAGACGTACCAGTTACAACAGAAAAAAGGAGTACATAGGATTCTGGGGTGCAGTGGGTATTCTGGATAGGAGGTGGTTCAGACGTACCAGTTACAACAGATAAAAGGAGTACATAGGATTCTGGGGTGCAGTGGGTATTCTGGATAGGAGGTGGTTCAGACGTACCAGTTACAACAGAAAAAAGGAGTACATAGGATTCTGGGGTGCAGTGGGTATTCTGGATAGGAGGTGGTTCAGACGTACCAGTTACAACAGAAAAAAGGAGTACATAGGATTCTGGGGTGCAGTGGGTATTCTGGATAGGAGGTGGTTCAGACATACCAGTTACAACAGAAAAAAGGAATACATAGGATTCTGGGGTGCAGTGGGTATTCTGGATAGGAGGTGGTTCAGATATACCAGTTACAACAGAAAAAAGGAAGTACATAGGATTCTGGGGTGCAGTGGGTATTCTGGATAAGAGGTGGTTCAGACGTACCAGTTACAACAGAAAAAAGGAGTACATAGGATTCTGGGGTGCAGTGGGTATTCTGGATAGGAGGTGGTTCAGACGTACCAGTTACAACAGAAAAAAGGAGTACATAGGATTCTGGGGTGCAGTGGGTATTCTGGATAGGAGGTGGTTCAGACGTACCAGTTACAACAGAAAAAAGGAGTACATAGGATTCTGGGGTGCAGTGGGTATTCTGGATAGGAGGTGGTTCAGACGTACCAGTTACAACAGAAAAAAGGAGTACATAGGATACTGGGGTGCAGTGGGTATTCTGGATAGGAGGTGGTTCAGACGTACCAGTTACAACAGAAAAAAGGAGTACATAGGATTCTGGGGTGCAGTGGGTATTCTGCATAGGAGGTGGTTCAGACGTACCAGTTACAACAGAAAAAAGGAGTACATAGGATTCTGGGGTGCAGTGGGTATTCTGGATAGGAGGTGGTTCAGACATACCAGTTACAACAGAAAAAAGGAGTACATAGGATTCTGGGGTGCAGTGGGTATTCTGGATAGGAGGTGGTTCAGACATACCAGTTACAACAGAAAAAAGGAATACATAGGATTCTGGGGTGCAGTGGGTATTCTGGATAGGAGGTGGTTCAGTATACCAGTTACAACAGAAAAAAGGAGTACATAGGATTCTGGGGTGCAGTGGGTATTCTGGATAAGAGGTGGTTCAGACGTACCAGTTACAACAGAAAAAAGGAGTACATAGGATTCTGGGGTGCAGTGGGTATTCTGGATAGGAGGTGGTTCAGACGTACCAGTTACAACAGAAAAAAGGAGTACATAGGATTCTGGGGTGCAGTGGGTATTCTGGATAGGAGGTGGTTCAGACGTACCAGTTACAACAGAAAAAAGGAGTACATAGGATTCTGGGGTGCAGTGGGTATTCTGGATAGGAGGTGGTTCAGACGTACCAGTTACAACAGAAAAAAGGAGTACATAGGATTCTGGGGTGCAGTGGGTATTCTGGATAGGAGGTGGTTCAGACGTACCAGTTACAACAGAAAAAAGGAGTACATAGGATTCTGGGGTGCAGTGGGTATTCTGCATAGGAGGTGGTTCAGACGTACCAGTTACAACAGAAAAAAGGAGTACATAGGATTCTGGGGTGCAGTGGGTATTCTGGATAGGAGGTGGTTCAGACGTACCAGTTACAACAGAAAAAAGGAGTACATAGGATTCTGGGGTGCAGTGGGTATTCTGGATAGGAGGTGGTTCAGACGTACCAGTTAGAACAGAAAAAAGGAGTACATAGGATTCTGGGGTGCAGTGGGTATTCTGGATAGGAGGTGGTTCAGACGTACCAGTTACAACAGAAAAAAGGAGTACATAGGATTCTGGGGTGCAGTGGGTATTCTGGATAGGAGGTGGTTCAGCTGTACCAGTTACAACAGAAAAAAGGAGTACATAGGATTCTGGGGTGCAGTGGGTATTCTGGATAGGAGGTGGTTCAGACGTACCTGTGGATGAAAGTAGATGGATCAGGACACAACAGCATGAAGGGGAATATACCATGCGCTATCATTCTGGATATATTTCTGATGTAACACTTCAAAGATGTCACACTTAAAATGATGTCACATCTGACCAAGGTCATATCTGACCTGCTCCATTCAACTTATACCATTCGTAGTATATATTACAACACACATGTGGGGATGAGTAGCAAGAGGAGAAGAGGTACCATTCAACTCCCACACATGTAAAGAACTGTTATGTACACTAAAAGCAACAGGAACGCTCACTTAGTTACACCGCTTCTGTAACTCCCATTCATTTCTATGGTAGTTACACAAACAGTGCAGCCCAGCTGTGCTCAGCCATTTCCATAAACTCACCTCTGGTGGCCTGGAACTAGGAGAAGGTAATTCTATCTTGGTCATGAAAGGTAGAGATGGAAGTAACCATTTACAAATTCCGAATTACCTAAATTATTTCTGTGTAAACTATAGATATTGGAGTGACCAGAGAAAACAGACACATAAGTCCCTATTGCACTGAAGTAACAACCCATATACAGTGCCTTGAAAAAATACTCAAACCCCTTGAACTTTTCCACATTTTTTACATGTTACACCCACAAACTTAAATGTATTTTATTGGGATTTTATGTGATAAACCAACACAGAGTAGCACTTATTTGTGAAGTGTAAAGTAAATGATACGTAAGTTTCTAAGTACACTGCTCAAAAAAATAAAGGAAACAATTAAACAACAGAATATAACTCCAAGTAAATAAACTTCTGTGAAATCAAACTGTCCACTTAGGAAGCAACACTGATTGACAATCAATTTCACATGCTGTTGTGCAAATGGAATAGACAACAGATGGAAATTATTGGCAATTATCAAGACACACTCAATAAAGGAGTGGTTCTGCAGGTGGGGATCACAGACCACATCTCAGTACCAATGCTTTCTGGCTGATGTTTTGGTCACTTTTGAATGTTGGTTGAGCTTTCACACTCGTGGTAGCATGAGACAGACACTACAAACCACACAAGTGGCTCAGGTAGTGCAGCTCATCCAGGATGGTACTTCAATGCGAGCTGTGGCAAGGTTTGCTGTGTCTGTCAGCGTAATGTCCAGAGGCTGGAGGCGCTACAAAGAGACAGGCCAGTACACCAGGAGATGTGGAGGGGGCCGTAGGAGGGCAACAACCCAGCAGCAGGACCGCTACCTCCGCCTTTGTGCAAGGAGGAACAGGAGGAGCACTGCCAGAGCCCTGCAAAATGACCTCCAGCAGGCCACAAATGTGCATGTGTCTGCACAAACGGTTAGAAATCAACTCCATGAGAATGGTCTGAGGGCCCGACGTCCACAGATGTGGGTTGTGCTCAAAGCCCAACACCGTGCAGGACGCTTGCCATTTGCAAATTGGCGCCCTGTGCTCTTCACAGATGAAAGCAGGTTCACACTGAGCACATGTGACGCCGTGGAGAGCGATCTGCTGCCTGCAACATTCTTCAGCATGACCGGTTTAGCAGCAGTGGGTCAGTAATGGTGCGGCGTGGCATTTCTTTGGAGGGCTGCACAGCCCTCCATGTGCTCACCAGATGTAGACTGACTGTCATTAGGTACCGAGATGAGATCCTCAGACCCCCTGTGAGACCACGTGCCGATGCAGTTGGCCCTGGGATCCTCCTAATGCAGGACAATGCCAGACCTCATGAGGCTGGAGTGTGTCAGCACTTCCTGCAAGATGAAGGTATTGAAGCTATGGACTGGCCCGCTCGTTCCCCAGACCTGAATCCGATTGAGCACATCTGGGACATCATGTCTCACTCCATCCACCAACATCACGTTGCACCACAGACTGTCCAGGAGCTGACGGATGCTTTAGTCCAAGTCTGGGAGGAGATCCCTCAGGAGACCATCCGCCGCCTCATCAGGATCATGCCCAGGCGTTGTAGGGAGGTCATACAGGCACATGGAGACCACACACACTACTGAGCCTCATTTTGACTTGTTTTAAGGACATTACATTCCACTTTAATTTTCGTGTGATTCCAAATCCAGGTCTCCACTGGTTAATAAATTTGATTTCCATTGATGATTTTTGTGTGATTATGTTGACAGCACATTCAACTTTGTACAGAACAAAGTATTCAATTATAATATTTCATTCATTCAGATCTAGGATGTGTTGAGTGTTCCCTTTTTTTTTTGAGCATTGAATTTCAAAAATATAAATGTGAAAATTGTGACGTGCATTTGTATTTAGCCCCCGAGTCAATACTTTGTATGACCATCTTTTCCTGCAATTACTGCTGCAAGTCATTTGGGGCATGCTTCTACCAGCTTTGCACATCTATGAGCTCAAATTTTTTTCCCATTCTCGCTCTAGCTCAGTGAAATTGGATGGAGGCGTCTGTGAACAGCAATTTTAAAGTCTTGCCACAGTTTGTCAATGGGGTTTAGGTCTGGACTGTGATTGGGTTATTCACACACATGGGTATGCTTTGATTGAATCATTCCATTGTAGCTCTGGCAGTATGTTTAGGGTTGTTGTCCTAACCTAACCCTGCTTAACTCTTCTCCACAACTTTATCCCTGACCTGTCTTGTGTGTTCCTTGGTTTTCATTAAGCTCTTTGATCCCTAATGTTCGCAAACAAACCTCTGAGACCTGCAAAAAACAGCTGTAGATATTGTAAGGTGACTACCGAACACATAGTTAATGGGAGGTATGTATCACAAAGGTGGCTGCCTTCTGTGATGTAAACTTGGGAGTATTGCTTCAGTGCACATAGTATTAAGAGGCTTGTTTTGTGCATCTGGGCCAGGTTTTACAGGCAGCTGAGAGTTGGGGGGGTCTGGCTGCCCACATACCCTACCCCTGGGTGTGTCCTGGACTGCCTCTAAAGTGACTTTGTTAGAACTATTTACTTTGTTTGCCTGCACTGAAAGTTTATTTTTCTTTGTGTGTGGCTGGTTTATGAAGCTCCAATAAACCAGCCTGGAGATTTAAATGGAAACAATTTCTGAGTTACCTCACTATGCAATTTAGTAGCATTCCCACAATATGCTGAGAATAAACTACACATAGGTGAACAAAATTTACTAATTATGTGACTTTTGGAAGCAATTGGTTACTCAGGATTTTATTTTGTGGTATCAGACTACAGGGGGCTGATTACAAATGCACATCACAATTTTCAGATTTATAAAATAATTACAAAACCATGAATCATTTCCTTTATACTGCATAAGTACTTGTTACTTTGCGTTGGTATATCACATAAAATCCCAATAAAATATATTTAAAGGGTATGCCACACTAAACAACATCACTAACGGGATCGCTAAAAAACGTCACTATTTAGCGATCCCGTTAGCGATGTTGTTGTGTGCGGTATCTGTCAGCGACGAGCTTCCTGCTGTGATCTCGCTCGTCGCTGGAATCGTTCCGGACCCTATTTTATCGTCGGCGCTCCCGCTGGGTAAGTATTATCGCTGAGTGTGGCACCTTTTCTTAGCGATTTAGCGGTACTTTTGTACCGCTAAAGTCGTTAAGGAGATCGCTAACCGCGATAGCGTCCTTAACGACATCGCTAAGTTAAGCCGCACTCAGCGATATATAAACAATCCCGCTAGCGATCGCATTAGTATGCGTCGTTATCGTTATCGCTAGCGGGATTGTTTAGTGTGGCAGTACCTTAAGTTTGTCAAAGTACCGGGCGTGCTTACAGAGGCCGCTCACTGAAGATGGCCCCAGGAGGAAATCAGTTCACCCTAGGTCTGTGGGTTGGTTTCTGAGGTAACAGTTTCCCTTAAGGCCGAGTCACACTAGCGAGAAATACGGACGAGTGCAATGCGAGAAAAAATCGCATTGCACTCGGACCAATGTTAATCTATGGGCAGCTCCCAGCATCCGATTTTTTCTCGTCCGTTTTGTACGTGCAAGTGAAATCGCAGCATGCTGCGATTTGCACCGTATTACATCCAAGACTCGCCAATGCAAGTCTATGGGGGCGAGAAAACATCGGATTACACACGGACTATGCGTGTGACTTGCGAGAAATACGCACCGGTGTCCTTTAGAAAAGCCGACAATTCATCTCCGGCTATACTGTAAAATCACACTGACAGGTTTAATAAAGAATGGAAAGAATAGATATATACACATAGAATACATATATATATATATTATATATATATATATATATACACATGTCATTGTGACATATATATATATACACACACAGTACAGACAAAAAGTTTGGACACACCTTCTCATTCAAAGATTTTTCTGTATTTTCATGACTATGAAAATTGTAGAATCACACTGAAGGCATCAAAACTATGAATTAACACATGTGGAATTATACATTACACTTTACAAAAAAGTGTGAAACAACTGAAAATATGTCTTATATTCTAGGTTCTTCATAGTAGCCACCTTTTGCTTTGATTACTGCTTTGCACACAGAAAAGGTGAACGGATGGACTCTACATGCCTAGTTCCCACCGTGAAGCATGGAGGAGGTGGTGTGATGGTGTGGAGGTGCTTTGCTGCTGACACTGTTGGGGATTTATTCAAAATTGAAGGCATACTGAACCAGCATGGCTACCACAGCATCTTGCAGCAGCATGCTATTCCATCCGGTTTGCGTTTAGTTGGACCATCATTTATTTTTCAACAGGACAATGACCCCAAACACACCTACAGACTGTGTAAGGGCTATTTGACCAAGAAGGAGAGTGTTGGGGTGCTACGCCAGATGACCTGGCCTCCACAGTCACCAGACCTGAACCCAATCGAGATGGTTTGGGGTGAGCTGGACCACTCACCGCTTCAATTTTGAATAAATCCCCAACAGTGTCACCAGCAAAGCACCTCCACGCCATCACACATCCTCCTCCATGCTTCACGGTGGGAACCAGGCATGTAGAATCCATCCGTTCACCTTTTCTGCGTGCAAAGCAGTAATCAAAGCAAAAGGTGGCTACTTTGAAGAACCTAGAATATAAGACATATTTTCAGTTGTTTCACACTTTTTTGTAAAGTGTAATGTATAATTCCACATGTGTTAATTCATAGTTTTGATGCCTTCAGTGCGATTCTACAATTTTCATAGCCATGAAAATACAGAAAAATCTTTGAATGAGAAGGTATGCCCAAACTTTTGGTCTGTACTGTATATATATTTATAGTTCAAACACTTCTACATAGTATAATAGCCGCTAATTCAATTGCTGACTTTTGTGAAATTTCAGACCCGACATGAAATGACACATGGTTTACATACAGTTATCCATGTCATTTCATGTAGTTTGATATATGGTTTTCACTAACAATTACATGAGTGTATGTGTGCAAATTTTCATACATGTAGGGGTTAATTAAAGGTGTAAATTCATTGAAAATAATTGCGTGGGCTCCCGCGGTATTTTGTCCACCAGACAGGGAAAGCCAGTGAGTGGGGGCAGATAATATAAGCTTAGGGAGGGTGCATTTATTTTGTGCCCCCCCTGGCTACTAACATATGCCCCCAGCCACCCCAGAAAAGGCAAATCTATAATTAGATGCACCCTTTCTGGCACTTAGCCCGTCTATTCCCATTGCCTTGTAGCGGTGGCTAATGAGTTAATAATGGGTTAAAGCCACCTTGCTATTGGAAGGTGACTTTAAGCCAGGTTAATATTTGAGAGTTGTCAATTAGACAACTATCAATTATTAATCCTATTGTATGAAATTAAAAAAAAACAAGTACACATTAAAAATTATTTTAATGAAGTAAACACACAGTTTTTGACCATCTTTTATTGTACTGGTATTCCTTCGATTCCCTTGTTCTCCTGTAATAAACAAAAATAAATAACATTATTCTTACCTATCCGGCGCTCAGTCAGGTCCAACGCTGTAATCCTTCACAAAGGGTTAACATGTTTACTGTGAGGACCGGAGCTAATGCTGCAGCCTCGCAGTAAACCCCCGAATGAATGAGTTCCTCTCCCGGCCGACAGGACAGGAAGTGATTAGCTGGGAAGCTTAATTGATTGTTTCCCAGGCTAATCAGTTCAGGTCAGCCGAGGACTCCCTCTGACGTCACTGATGCTGTGCAGTGTCCCCGGCTGACCTGAACTGAACTGATTAGCCTGGGAAGCAATCAATTAAGCTTCCCATCTAATCACTTCCTCTCCTGTTGGCCGGGAGAGGAACTCATTCATTCGGGGGTTTACAGCGACACTGGAGCATTAGCTCCAGTCCTCGCTGTAAACATGTTAACCCTTTCAGAAGGATTACATTGGGGGACCTGACAGAGCGCCGGAGAGGTAAGAATAATGTTGCTTTATTATGTTATTTTTATTACAGGAGAGCAAGGGAATCGGATGGAGCGCCTGTAAAATAAAATATGGTCAAAAACTTTCTATTTATTTCATTAAAATAATTTTTAATTAATGTGTGTGTTTTTTTGTAAACATTTAATACAATATGATTAAACTCTCAATTATTAACCTGGCTTAAAGTCACCTTCCAATAGCAAGTACGCCACCGCTACAGGGCAATGGGAATAGACGGCTAAGCGCCAGAAAGGGCGAATCTAATTATAGATTTGCCTTTTCTGGGGTGGCTGGGGGCAGATGTTAGTAGGCAGGGGGGCACAAAATAAATGCACCCTCCCTAGGCTATTATCTGCCCACACTCGCTGGCTTTGCCTGTGTGGTAGAGAAAATACAGCGGGAGCCCACACATTTTTTTCAACGAATTTACACATTTAATTAACCCCTCATGTATGAAATTTTGCACACATACACTCATTGTTAGTGAAAACCATATATTAAACTACATGAAATGACATGGTTAACTGTATGTAAACCATGTGTCATTTCATGTCGGGTTCTGTAATTTCGCAAAAGCCGGCAATTGAATTAGCGGCTATTACACTATGTAGAAGTGTATGAACTTATAATATATGTATATATATATTTATATATATGTCTCAATGACATGAACAGTACAGACCAAAAGTTTGGACACACCTTCTCATTCAATGATTTTTCTGTATTTTTATGACTATGAAAATTGTAGAATCACACTGAAGGCATCAAAACTATGAATTAACACATGTGGAATTATACATTACACTTTAAAAAAGTGTGGAAACAACTGAAAATATGTCTTATATTCTAGGTTCTTCAAAGTAGCCACCTTTTGCTTTGATTACTGCTTTGCACGCAGAAAAGGTGAACGGATGAACTCTACATGCCTAATTCCCACCGTGAAGCATGGAGGAGGTGGTGTGATGGTGTGGGGTGCTTTGCTGGTGACACTGTTGGGGATTTATTCAAAATTGAAGGCATACTGAACCAGAATGACTACTACAGCTTCTTGCAGCAGCATGCTATTCCATCGGTTTGCGTTTAGTTGGACCATCATTTATTTTTCAACAGGACAATGACCCCAAACACACCTCCAGGCTGTGTAAGGGCTATTTGACCAAGAAGGAGAGTGTTGGGGTGCTACACCAGATGACCTGGCCTCCACAGTCACCAGACCTGAACCCAATCGAGATGGTTTGGGGTGAGCTGGACCGCTCACCGCTTCAATCTTGAATAAACCCAACAGTGTCACCAGCAAGCACCCCACACCATCACACCACCTTCTCCATGCTTCACGATGGGAATTAGGCATGTAGAGTCCATCCGTTCACCTTTTCTGAATGCAAAGCAGTAATCAAAGCAAAAGGTGGCTACTTTGTTTTCCAAAACTTTTATTAGGATTTTATATAACAATGGGAAGGGAAGATAAAGAAGGGAAGGGGCAGGGAGGGAAAGACAGAAAGGGAAAAAGGGACCATGTGGTCCTTGAAACCCATAGGATAGAAAGCAACAAGTTAACTTTTACAAACATCTCAATAACTCAATATCAACAAAGGCATTGAATACAAATAGATAAAAAAAAAAAAAATTAAAAAAAGAACAGAGTAAGGTAATGCTGTATAATACCTTTGGTAAGCATTAAGGAAATAGAGTAATCCATCTGGACCATTTTCTGGTATATTTGTCAAACTTATTATTCACCTGAGCTATTTTTTGTTCGAAAGCCTTATGGAGGGTAATTTTTTCGATAATGTCTTGGATTTTGGGGGGATCTGGTCTTTTCCAATTAAAGGCAATAGAGTTTTTAGTGACTAGTAAGATGTGGATCACTAAAGAAATAGAGAAATGCTCAATGTCGTCTGAGTTTAATGATAAGAGGGCTAGTTGAGGTGACAGAGTAATGGGTTTGGGTAGTGAATTGATTAAGGCTGATATGTCATTCCAAAGGGGTTTGATTAGAGGGCAGTTCCAGAATATATGAAGTACGTTACCATATTGGCCGCATCCCCTCCAGCAAGTTGACAGATTTTCCGGATTTATCTTGGAAAGTCTAGCTGGAGTATAGTACCATCTAGTCAACATTTTGTGATGGGCCTCCTGAAGAGACATGGAGATAGTGGCGGCATAGGAAATGGAGCAAGCCTGTTCCCAATCTGCTGACTCTGGGGCTATATGAAGTTCTTTCTCCCATCTCAGCAGATTATGGGATCTGACAAACACTTGGCTTTTATTTAACCACATGTATATATATGAGGTGCTCCAAAAAATATTATGGTTTATGTTGATTATGAGGTTAGCTGCGGGTTCTGATAAGTTTGGCTTGGTTGAAAGAAATTTTTCAATTAGGTCTTTAAGTATAATGTACTGACAGAATGAAGAAGATGAGACATTGAATCTCTCTTTTATTAGGGTGAAAGGGATGTGGATGTTTTCATTATAAAGGTCTTTAACTCTTAACGCCATGTGTTGCCCAAATGGAATCAATATCTTGATTGTAAAGGGTGCAAATTAATTGGAGTGGGAGATTTTTAAAAAAGGTGGCTACTTTGAAGAACCTAGAATATAAGACATATTTTCAGTTGTTTCACACTTTTTTGTAAAGTGTAATGTATAATTCCACATGTGTTAATTCATAGTTTTGATGCCTTCAGTGTGATTCTACAATTTTCAGTCATGAAAATACAGAAAAATCTTTGAATGAGGTGTGTCCAAACTGTTGGTCTGTACTGTATATATATATATATATATGTATTCTATCATGTGTTTATATCTATTCTTTCTTTTGTGATGTAAAAACTGTCATTTGGATACATTATATGTTGGTTTTGCAAGCCGGCGAGAAAATCTCGCTGTATGGATGCCATACGGATGTTTTGATGCGAGGAAATCGCATTCTTGCATTGCACACGGATGACATACGGATCACTGTTCAGTGGACTTTTCTGCGTATTACGGCCGTATAATACGGTCCGATTTTTTATCGTTGTGTGTGACCCCGGCCTAAGACTGAGTATTTGGTGAGCTTTTGATGTGGCAGACTTTCTGCACCTAAACTAGGTCAGTTACATCTTTTCATTGCGTTTTCACGTTTTTTTTTTTCATTTCCACGGCGGAAACACGCTAAAAATGCGTATGTGGTTTTTACCTGCAGATTTTCTGCACTTAATGCAAATCTGCACAGAAACCTCAGTGTGTCGGCAGGAGAAATTCACATTGCGGATTTGAAACAGGCACCGCAGGGCAAATTATACTGGGTAAAAAAGAACCTCAGAGGGCAGATCTCCATACATCCCAACCACACTGCTGAAACTGTAAGGCGCTGCATTTTGATGCAGCAAAATTACAGGACTTTAAAAATTTATAGTGTGGACACAGTCTAAAGACAAGATAGATTACCTGCAGTGGTTTCCCCTCTAGGCCATGTTCACACATTCAGTATTTATAATCCAAAACCAGGAGTGGGTGATAGAAACCCGTCACCACGTCTGTATTTATTATACTTTTCCTCTGTTCCTCTCCTGGTTTAGACTTACAAATACTGAAGGTAAAATACTGAAGGTGTGACCGTGGCCTTAGGGTGGAGTCACATGAGCATATAAAAACCAGAGTTTCATCCAGAAAAGTGGGAGCATTTTTCTCCCGTGTACAATCTGTTAGCAGCTATTAACCATTTAGTTTTCTACGTTACAGAATTACAATGTATCTGTAGAACTCAAATGCTATACTGTGGTTCATTTAAAATCCAATTTTTTTTGCGCAACCGCTGAACTGAATGGGCGAGTCTCTTCTCATTTACTCAAGCACATTGAGATTTTTTTCATGCAGTTTAACTCAGCGAAAAAAAAAATTGTCAGAATAACACTGGTGCGATCCATATTTTTTCATGAACGTCACGCGGACCAAATACGATCAAGTGAATGAGCCCTGAAAGCGGAAACTTGAAGACGGACAAGGAGCCTGCGCAGCTGCAGGAGCAGGGAAGGAGCAAGGAAAGAGCCGGTGCAAGGAAAGAGCAGGAGCAAGGAAAGAGCAGGAGCAAGGAAAGAGCAGGAGCAAGGAAAGAGCAGGAGCAAGGAAAGAGAAGAAGGAAGGAGCAGGAGAAAGAGCAGGAGCAAGGAAAGAGAAGGAGCAAGGAAGGAGCAGGAGAAAGAGCAGGAGCAAGGAAAGAGAAAGAGCAGGAGCAAGGAAAGAGCAGGAGCAAGGAAAGAGCAGGAGCAAGGAAAGAGCAGGAGCAAGGAAAGAGCAGGAGCAAGGAAAGAGAAGAAGGAAGGAGCAGGAGCAAGGGAAGAGAAGGAGCAAGGAAGGAGCAGAGAAAGAGCAGGACAGGAAAGAAACAAGGAAAGAGAAGGAGCAAGGAAAGAGAAGGAGCAAGGAAAGAGCAGGAGCAAGGAAAGAGCAGGAGCAAGGAAAGAGCAGGAGCAAGGAAAGAGCAGGAGCAAGGAAGAGCAGGAGCAAGGAAGGAGCAGGAAAGAGCAGGAGCTAGGAAGGAGCAGGAGAAAGAGCAGGAGCAAGGAAAGAGAAGGAGCAGGAGAAAGAGCAGGAGCAAGGAAAGAGAAGGAGCAAGGAAGGAGCAGGAGAAAGGTAAGAGTGGCAGCAAGGAAAGAGCAAGGAAAGGAGGTGGGAAGGAGCGGCAGCAAGGAAAGAGCAGGAGCAAGGAAAGCGGCAGCAAGGAAAGAGCAGGAGCAAGGAAGGAGCAGGAGCAAGAAGGGAGCAGGAGCAAGAAGGGAGCAAGAGCAAGAAGGAGCAAGGAAGAGCAGGAGCAAGGAAGGAGCAGGAGCAAGGAAGGAGCAGGCGCAAGGAAGGAGCAGGAGCAAGGGAAGGAGCAGAGCAGGGAAGGAGCAGGAGCAAGGAAGGAGCAGGAGCAAGGAAGGAGCAGGAGCAGGAAGGAGCAGGAGCAGGGAAGGAGCAGGAGCAGGGAAGGAGCAGGAGCAGGGAAGGAGCAGGAGCAAGGAAGGAGCAGGAGCAAGGAGGAGCAGGAAGGGGCTTTGTGTTCTGCAGACCAGGCTGGGTCTCCATCCATACAAACAGAACATCCACATGTCTGCACTAAGCGCCCCCTGGTGGTGGCTGCAGGGAATTTCTGCGGGTCTGTTAGGAAGGAGTGCAGCCTCGGGTCCCTCAGAACTGTAGTCTCCCACTGGTACAGACACCTCTGTAGCGTCACTATAGAAGCCCGCACATTACACACAGCGCTGCCACACGTAACTGGGCGCGCGAACACACAGGACTCTGCTCCCGCAGCACCACGCATGCTCTGTCTGCAGTGCACGCTGCATTCTATTTATAGCTCTATGCAGTACGCTCCGCCCTCACACCTGACTGGTCACATGGCCGTGACATCACCGAAGGTCCTTGAGCCTTTGGACGTAAAGTTGCTGTCGCTTTGGATGTGAAGCTGCCAGTGGTGAGTGGGCGCCGTGGGTGCCGGGTGGGGAGGATATTTAGCAGGGGCCGAGATGGGCGCTGCAGGTGCGAGGAGCTGTGTGTACGTGTCCTGTGCCCATGTTACATGGTGCAGGAAGACTCCCACACTGCCAGTGATGAAGGCAGATGGTATAATCCGCAGTGTGCTGTTGTTGCAGATCACCATGTAAGGCCACATTCACACGTTCAGTATTTGGTCAGTATTTTTTCCTCAGTATGTGTAAGCCAAATCCAGGAGAGGAACAATCAGAGGAAAGTATATTAGAAACTCGTCACCACGTCTGGATTTATCACCCACTCCTGGTTTTGGCTTAAAAATACTGAAGGTGTGAACGTGGCCTAATGCAGGACGTGTCCTGTGATCCCTGCAGGTTTGTAGGAGGAATATTACGTGTCGGGATTCAAGCTGTGTTCACACTTAATGAAGCTCCCTGCAGACAATGTCAACTTATAATAAAAGATCTCCAGAGCTTCCCTGACCTCCCCCCGTTCCTGTGTGACCCCTCCTGTGACCGTGCCTGCAGTGTCACATAGCAGGAGGCGGACGGACAGCATGGCCGCCCTGTGTGATCCGAGCCGCACTACAGGGCCTGAGCGTGAAGCGTTGTACCTGTCACCACTGTATAAATCCTCATTGAGCTGCACTAGATATCAGGGGACCTGCGGCCATCTCCGAGGTGCCAGTGTCTGCCTTATCGTATTCCCACTGCTCCACTGAATATCCATTATTTTTTTTTTTTTTAAATCTGTCATCCGATCCAGAAATCTGGGCCCTTTTAAAGGGAATCTGTCACCCTAAATTGGCGGGATATTTAAATGATGGCAGTCAGGTCAGATGGGCGGTGTTTTGGGTACTTGCCTTAACATGTTGTTAGCCGCTGTCTCCATTATTTCTGGGAATTGTAGTCGTTGCCCTCCATATAACCACCTGCTCACTGCAATCTTGAATTGCGCACGCGCAGTATGCTTTGCCCGCAGATTGCAATGTGCAGGCACGTTATATGGAGGGCAACGACTACAATTCCCAGAAATAATGGAGACAGCGGCGAACAAAATGTTAAGGCAAGTACCCAAAACACCGCCCATCTGACCTGACTGCCATCATTTAAATATCCCCCAATTTAGGGTGACAGATTCCCTTTAATTCTGTGCTACATTTTATGGTCTTTGCCAATGGGGCGTGGCTCACAAGGTAATAAGGCAGAACACCCCTCCCAGAGATTGTGAGACACTCCCCATGGTACACACCATAAAAACGAACACTACATAAAAGGCTTCTATATCTGGACCTGTATGGCGGATGGCATAATATGGAATACTCGGGGTGGTGGGCAGAGGGAATAAGATAAGAGTAACACTGGACTCTGGTGAGCGGTCCTTACCGCAGAGATGTGATGGGTTGCACGGAGCAGATGTTCCGTCTCCTGCCCGTTCTGTCTTACATACAAGATGTCCATTTCCTGGTCCTTTTTATTCCTACTTGTAGATGATACAAAGCGTCTTCTTACCTACCCCCCTTGATTTGTTGTCTTTCAGGCCGTGTTCTGTAAGGGTTGTCCGTGTGAAATAAGAAATGGCTGCCCACACGTTGGGCTCGCGGCCTCGCACTGGAGATGTCTTACAGGGTCCTGACGTGTCTCCTGACTTCAGCTCACTGCTCCTGTCACGTCCCGTTCTCGAGGGCTTGGAAGCCGCCGGTTTTCACAAACCCTCTCCTATCCAGAGCAAGGCCATACCTCTGGGGCGGTGTGGTTTAGGTGAGTGAAAGAAGGGACGAAAGCCGGCAGTCAGCAGATCGTGTGTGTGGTCACTTCCAGGTGTAACTAAATGCAGTGTAATAAATGGGACTGAGACCTTAATTATTTTAAGGGCTCATACACCTGATCATTAAAATTGTCCGTGCTCATGGACCCAGGAAAAAAATCTTAGCGTGCACGAGTCGCATCTGATTATCGCATCGCACTCAGCCATTCATGTGTGTAGGTCCGTGCAAGATATCGGACCTCACTCCGATCACATCCAAGTGCAGTCTGATTTTCATGGACTGACAGAATGGAGAAGATGGAGAAATTTAGTTGTTTCTTCTCATCCGAGAAAATCAGATCTCAGTTTGATTAGAGTTTGATCAGAGCGTGATTAGCATAATCAGACCAATGTTCTTAGATGAGAGAAAACCGGTCGTGTGACCGAACCAAACCCAAATATTAAATACAAATGTCCAGTGTAAAGTTAAATGTTTCATCAGAAGAGAAAACAGAACATCTGAAGTGGAGGGGTACATACCACAAGACAAGGGGTGAGACACAAGGGGAGGGTTAGGACAAAAGGGACCAATGATTGCGTTATTACGTTTGTGACTCCATCAGACTTCTAGGAAGTTGTTGTGGCATCATAGTTTCCCAGAGGTCCCAGATCTTCACAAATTTGTCCAGGCTGTTGAGAGAGGTCTTGAGGCGCGCTAGTGAGCGGACGGCCTTTAGCCACCCATATGGATCTACACAAGATGTGGGGGCTGCTTGTTTCCAAACTCTTGCTATCAGAGATCTAGCATCTGTGCAAACGTGTAGGAACAGCCTGGCTGAGCTCTTTCCCCGTCTCTGGGGGGAACATTCAGGAAGTAATTTAGGTGGTCCATGAGAAGAATGGAGGAGAGGCCCTCTACCAACTCCCTCATCATACCCCAAAAAGGGTAGTAATGCTACATTCCCAGAAGATATGACTGAGCCAGTATGTGCAAAATGGCTTTAGCAGATTTTACGTGGAAAAACTGTATGTGTGGACTTTAGTTTGTGCACATACTGCACAAGCCACGCGTGTGCTTGGGAAATGAATAGAGTTGTGTTAATCGATGGTCACAACCTCGTCCAGCAGCCACGTCTGCTTGATGTTAACCCTAAGAACTGCCTCTTACTTACCTGACGGCATCTGGATCTTGTTTTGATATGTCGGCCTAGTGTGCCACACATAACATCACCCCATGTCGGCTCATCAAAGGAGCAGTCCCGGATGCCATTAGATATGAGGCAGTGGTCAGATTACGGACGTGGCCGCTGGACTGGATCCTATGCCCCATACTTGTCACTGCATGTAACCCATAGACTGATGTCACCACACAGAGCGCGGCCAGCAGCCAAGTGACGGATCGTCCTTCACACACACACTCTTTAGTATTAAATAGATCAGAGGAAAAGAACTGCTGGATTGGAAGTCTTTGCTGGAGATGCACTCATTTTTTATTATTTTCTTCTAAATTTAGATTTAATCGTTCAGGCTAAGTCCGGCACTGGAAAAACTTGTGTCTTCTCCACTGTGGCGTTAGACTCTTTGATCCTTGAAAATATGGCAGCACAGGTATTCTTACTTTTTATTTATTCTCATGCTGCTCACCTTGTATTTCATATTATTACTGTAGTGTTTTCTTATGTTTTAGATTTTGGTGTTGGCTCCAACAAGAGAGATTGCTGTCCAAATCCATTCAGTCATTATTTCTATAGGCAGTCGCATGGAGGGTTTGGAGTGCCATGTTTTTATAGGAGGGACACCATTGCCACAGGACAAAGCTCGCCTGAAGAAGTGTCACATCGCTGTGGGCTCGCCTGGTAATCACGTATTCTAGTGTCCTGGTTAAAGGGGTTGTCTGTCCTTAGAGTGCAAGTCTACAGTCACTCTATGTGACTGCAGACTTCTGAATCCTTATAGTGCGCACACTACACACTGAGGATTCTCCAGTGCCGGCGGCAGTCGCAGGTTTGTGAATTGCATACTTGCGATAACGTCCTGACTTGATGTGCTAGGCCTTGCTCAATTCATGTGTCTTGTTGGAATGTATGAAAATCGCAAACTTGTGGTCACGTGCATTTTATAATAAATACATTAAAAGGGTTTTCCAGACTTAATAATATTGATGACCTATTCTTCAGCCGTCAGCAACTCTGGCAAGAGCCAGATGCAGACAGTGAACAAATCCGAACCGTGCCGCTCCATTTAATGTGCTGTGGCTTTCCTCAGTTGTTGCTGGAGTTCGTCCGTTTCAGAGAAAAATGTTCTTTAAAAGTCAATGGCTTCTCTCCTCCTGCTGCCCTGGAGTGACAGGTCTCGTCCTATACAGGCACATAGGCAGAGACCTATCAATCCAGAGCAGCGGGTTGGTGGTAGGCGCCGGAGACCTGCCTGTCGGACTAGTCATCAGTGCGGCTCAGTCCCCAGCAGCCTGCTGAGCGGAGCTCTGCTATTTGGCTCCTGCCAGAACTGCAAACAGCTGATGGATGGCGGTGCCTGTGGCATATTTGCTATTGCTTCATCATTAAATGCCAGATCTATCAAAATATAAAATTATGTAACCCAAATGGTAAACGTCTTAAAGAATGTAAAATGGAAACCTCAGCCATTTTCCGGTCACCTCACCTCTAATTTAAATAATTGGGTGTTCTCCCAAATGGTATCAATAGAAACTACAGCTTACCAAACAAAAATATTCCTCCCACGTTCCATAGGGCTCAGAGACCTAAATATATGTATACATATTTTTTTTTAATAAAATTTATACATTGTATTTAATTATAAAGAAAAGCCGCTATATACCGTACTTGGTATTGGTTATAGTGCTGATTTGCAGAATCATATTGCCAGGTTATTTTTACTGTACATTGAGCGCCATAAAAGCAAAACCCCAAAAGCAGTGACAGAATAGTTTTTTTTTTTTTTTGTCTCACCATTTCACCCAGTTTGCCTTTTTCTCCCCCACATTTCTGCACATTTGGTAAGCTGGTGTTGGTGTCACTCAATCTACAATCATCCCACAAAAAACAAGTCCTCATATGGCGTCAGCGGTTGACAATCTAATGAGTATAAGGGCCCAATGACACTCCCCAGGCGACATCTGTTTGTTTGCACTTTCTTACTTCGCTCTCCCAATTAAAAGTTCATTAACGCTCAGCCAAGGTGAGTGTGCATCTGAATGGGGCGTTATAAAAGATAGCTGTTGCCCAAATGAGTAATTGGCATATGGGCACTTTTAGTATGCGGGTAGTGTTCGGTGGGTTGTGGCTTTCTTGGCTAGCAGTGTGTTCACATCACGTTTGTACATTAAGCTGGAAGTATACATTGTGCTCCATTGACATGATGTATGCCAAAAGTGTAGAATGTGCTATCCCATAGCATTCATTGAAAAATGTACAAACTGTAGAATACATTTATACAATGGGGCCCTATGGGTGACAGATGTGACTATTCCTATACAGGGGGCTCAGACATTAAATATAGTCCTACTTCTTGTCAGTGCTGGTACAAAGGATCAGGGCATTGGAGCGCAGTGCTTGGCTAAGTATTTCTGCCACCTACACCCAACTGAGCAAATGTTGTTACATGTCCTATGTTGGGAAGGGGTTAAAAAAAATGCCTTTCGATCACTGGGGAATCACTACTGTCCCCAAGAATAGATATGTGATCACTTTCAATCTTGGTCCAAACGTTTCCAGTGAACACAGTTATTTTTGCTCCTGTTCTTTGCATCTCTCTGCTGATTTCTCCTGAGAAGTAACACAAATGTTCACTTTTCAGTACATGCCTTTTGTGTCGCTGGCGTTCAGAGCTCCGTTTTTTTGGACTACCATCACTGATGGCTGCGGTCCATTCCTGGCTTCAGTTACTAACTGCTTTTAATTATGTGTAAAAATAAACTCCGTCTTATTTTGCCAGGCAGCGTTTGCCAGTCTGGGCTCACATGAACATTTTAATATTTAATTTGTTTCCCTCTTGCAGGCCGAATAAAGCAATTAATAGAAATAGGCTATCTCAACACATCCAGCATCCGTCTATTTATTCTTGATGAAGCAGACAAACTACTAGAAGAAGGAAGCTTCCAGGAGCAAATTAAGTAAGAAAATGAAGGGTTAATTGGTCTGTTTAATTAAAAACCTAAAATGGAAAGTACACACCAACCCTCAGTTCCTCCCGTAATATTCTCCCCTTGTCCTCTTCTGTTATCTAGATTGGAGAATTATCCCTCCTCTTCAGACCCCAGCTTACTGCTCACAAACAAGGAGCCTTCCCCCAAAGATTGGGGAATCGTTTCCTGTGGTTTTTCCATCATACACTGCTCAAAAAAATAAAGGGAACATTCAAATAACACATCCTAGATCTGAATGAATGAAATATTACATTGAATACTTTGTTCTGTACAAAGTTGAATGTGCTGACAACATAATCCCCAAAAATCATCAATGGAAATCAAATTTTTGAACCAATGGAGGCCTGGATTTGGAATCACCCCCAAAATGAAAGTGGAAACAAGTCAAAATGAAAATCAAAACAAGACAAAATTAAAGTAGAATTTAATGTCCTTAAAACAAGTCAAAATGATGCTCAGTAGTGTGTGTTGCCTCCACTTGCCTGTATGACCTCCCTGTGCCTGTATGACCTCCCTACAACGCCTGGACATGCTCCTGATGAGGCAACGGATGGTTTCCGAGGGATCTCCTCCCAGACCTGGACTAAAGCATCCTCCAACTCCTGGACAGTCTGTGGTTCAACATGACGTTGGTGGATTGAGCGAGACATGATGTCCCAGATGTGCTCAATCGGAATCAGGTCTGGGGAACGGGCAGGCCAGTCCATAGCTTCAATGCCTTCATCTTGCAGGAACTGCTGACACATTCCAGCCACATGAGGTCTGGCTTTGTTCTGCATTAGGAGGATCCCAGGGCCAACCGCACCAGCATATGGTCTCTCAAGGGGTCTGAGGATCTCATCTCGGTACCTAATGGCAGTCAGGCTACCTCTGGCGAGCACATGGAGGGCTGTGTGGCCCTCCAAAGAAATGCCACCCCACACCATTACTGACCCACTTCCAAACCGGTCATGCTGACGGATGTTGCAGGCAGCAGATCACTCTCCACGGCGTCTCCAGACTCTGTCACATGTGCTCAGTGTCATCCTGCTCCCTGAAATTCCTTCAGCATGACCGGTTTGGCAGTGGGTCAGTAATGGTGTGGGGTGGCATTTCTTTGGAGGGCCACACAGCCCTCCATGTGCTCGAGGTAGCCTGACTGCCATTAGGCACCGAGATGAGTTCCTCAGACCCCTTGTGAGACCATATGCTTGTTCGGTTGGCCCTGGGTTCCTCCTAATGCAGGACAATGCTAGACCTCATGTGGCTGGAGTGTGTCAGCAGTTCCTGCAAGATGAATGCATTGAAGCTATGGACTGAACTGCCCATTCCCCAGACCTGAATCTGATTGAGCCATCTGGGACTGTCCAGGAGTTGACGGATGCTTTAGTCCAGGTCTGGGAGGAGATCCCTCATGAGACCATCCGCCTCATCAGGAGCATGCCCAGGCTTGTAGAGAGGTCATACAGGCACATGGAGGCCACACACAATACTGAGCATCATTTTGACTTGTTTCCACTTTAATTTTGTCTTGTTTTGATTTTCATTTTGACTTGTTTCCACTTTCATTTTGTGTGTGACTCCAAATCCAGGCCTCCATTGGTTCAAAAATTTGATTTCCATTGATGATTTTTGTGTGATTATGTTGACAGCACATTCTACTTCGTACACAACAAAGTATTCAATGAGAATATTTCATTTATTTAGATCTAGGATGTGTTATTTGAGTGTTCCCTTTATTTTTTTGAGCAGTGTATATTTAAATATATAAATCCCTTCCTTCTGAGTGTTAAATTGCTGCCCTGCAGGGAATTATGGTTACATTTAGCTCTGCAAAGGAATCTGTCATCTCCAAAATGTCCACCACAGTAAGCACAGGTTCTCATAGAGGACCTTATAGTAAGAAGAACCATGTTTATCTTAGAAAAATCTGATGCATTGTTTTTATGAGAACATTCTTCATTCATATGCAAATGATATGTTCAAAGCCATGTGGGTGAGGCTTTGTGGTCTTGAGCTGCCCTTCTCCATCAGTTTGGTGTGATCTTCACCTTCGCTGCATGGATTGACCGCAATGATTTTACTTATAAAGGGGGTTTCGACTTTTAGGATAGTAGACCTCAAGTATTTCTTGCAACATAAAATAAAAAAATCAGATAGTAGTCCCACTCTCTGGGTCCACCGCCTGCTTATGGCCATTGCTCTGGTTTCTGTGTTTTGGCTACAGCGATGACGCTCACATCACCATCACCACTGGAGCCAATCACTGAGTGCAGCGGCTCAAGCTGTCTACATGAGCAGAACCACTGAGTATTGATTGTCTGCAGGGGTGATTTGAGTTTACAATGTGTTGTCAGCGATACAATGGAGAGATTTTGCTGGGGATGGAGAGTACTATCTAATTTTGTTACTTTACATTACCATAACAGTTTGGGGTCCATTTTTCTAAAAGTGAAAATGCCCTTCAAGCCAGCACTGTCTACTCTGCCTCGTGCGCCGGCACAGGTTGGCTGTTGCTCTGCCCTTGTGCGCCGGCACAGTTCGGCAGTTGCTCTGCCCTCGTGCGCCGGCACAGGTCGGCAGTTGCTCTGCCCTCGTGCGCCGGTACAGGTTGGCTGTTGCTGTGCCCTTGTGCGCCGGCACAGGTCGGCAGTTGCTCTGCCCTTGTGCGCCGGCACAGGTCGGCAGTTGCTCTGCCTTTGTGCGCCTGCACAGGTCGGCAGTTGCTCTGCCCTCGTGCGCCGGCACAGGTCGGCAGTTGCTCTGCCCTCGTGCGCCGGCACAGGTCGGCAGTTGCTCTGCCCTGTGCGCCGGCACAGGTCGGCAGTTGCTCTGCCCTCGTGCGCCGGCACAGGTCGGCAGTGCTCTGCCCTCGTGCGCCGGCACAGGTCGGTAAAGAAGAACATTTACCAGTGACCTGTTCTGTGCATGTACCGACTGTGTCATTTGGCACTTGCACAGATTCTTAGAGGCAGGGGGTGAGATACTTGATATAACTGTAGAAGGAAGTGGAATTCTGCTCCAAGCATCTCATTTGCATATTGACTAAGAAAAGAAAGTTTATTCAATGGATTTGGAAAAAGTAAGTAAAGTAAGACTCTCATTGAAGCTTTATACTTGCCTGCATGCAGAACTCATCAGATTAAACATTTCGGACAAGTTACTCTTCCCTTTTACTTTTATTATTGATTTCTCGGTTTATTGTATAGAACCTTATAGTAAGTGGTAATGTTCAGGTTTTTCTTTTCTCAGTTGGATTTATTCATCTCTTCCCGCCAACAAGCAAATGCTAGCTGTTTCAGCCACTTACCCAGAATCCTTAGCTAAAGCGCTGACGAGGTATATGCGGGAGCCAACGTTTGTCAGGTTGAATGTAACTGACCCCAGCCTTATAGGTACGTGCAACCCAGTAGAGAAGGAAATCACGTAATGGCTCTTGTTGTATCGGACTTGACTTTTGTCTTGTTCTGTTTTGTGTAGGGTTAAAACAGTATTACAAGGTGGTGAATTCACATCCTCTACCACACAAGACCTTTGAGGAGAAGATCCAGCACTTGCAGGAACTGTTTAGTAGAGTTCCGTTTAACCAAGCCTTAGTATTTTCTAACTTACATAGCAGGTAACGTTATTGATCTCCTATTACAAACAGCTCCTGATTGTGCCATGATAATGGTGTGATCATAGGACAGTTCTTGAGGACTCATTTCCTGTAGTAATTGGCCATTAGTGAGTTCTTCAGATCACCCAACTGCCAGTCTCTGGAAATGCTGGTGGCCATCTATCAATCCTGTCCACCCACATTGTCTTTTTTACTATATTTTTAGATCTTGTGTTATAACAACTGTATCTTTATAGGGCCAAACACCTCTCCGATGTTCTCACCGCCAAAGGTTTTCCAGCTGTCTGTATTTCTGGTAAGCTAGAGTCACAATTTGATTTTTGCTTCTTATTTTCCCCACAATTTGATTTAACATGTAAAGTAAATAAGAGAGATTACTTGTTATGTGATGTTACACTTTTTCTTGTCTCCATGCAGGAGGTATGAACCAAAACCAAAGATTGGATGCTATGGCCAAACTAAAGCAGTATCATTGCCGTGTCCTTATTTCTACTGATCTTGTAAGTCGCATGAAAAAGATTCAAATATGGCCTAATCTCATCTTGGTATGGTAACTCCGTCCCAATCGCGTGTGTAGGATGAAGCATGTAGTAACGTAACGGTGCAGAACTGTGTTTGGAAAATAACAACGCTCGCCTGAGTGCTGCCGCCTTTTGAAACTGATATGTCCCATAGGTTCAAAGAGTATTGGCCTCTCGTAAGTGCCCCATATGTGAAGTCAACCAAAGATGACCTCTACCAGTATAATATTGTTGGCCTCTCCTATGTAACCCGTATATAAAGACAACCAAAGATGACAACAGCGAGATTGACTGAGTATCTTATATATGTGGGGCATCCTGGCTTAATCCTGAAAAATAATGTCTTGAGAAAGAAGGATATGGTTGTCTGACATCCAGTCCTTTTGTTTCTTCAGGAGATGGTCTACCAGAGAAGTCTAGCATTTGCTTCCTCCCTTCCCTCAGTGGAAACATAATCTCTCAGCAGAGTCGGAATAGGCCTTTGTCAGACGACAGCTCTGCAGCTCAGTATGGTGTATGGGCATTTTGAGGGCAGTCCATCAATTTTAAATGGACTTGGAAAACCCTTTTGACAAACTTTCATTAGTGGAGAGTTTCTTGGTGGATTGACGAATTTTACTTACTGAGGTGCTACTTTCATGTTAACAATGGAAACCCCCGATCTGATCCGTGTGTCATCACATAAAAGCAATTATGTAACATAGACTTAGTCCATCCATTCTCTGGCTGTGGTATGTCGTCCGGTGTCCATTGCATGTACACATATTGGCACACACTGTACTCAGCACCTACTATTGATACACCTACTAAAGTTTTTCCATATTTTTTTCTACATACAATTCATGATTGGGTGATCTGTGGCATAGTTAATAGTTTAGGAATTTATGAAATGTGAATTTCTGTCTATTTTTTTTGTATTTTCTACATATTAGACATCACGTGGTATTGATGCTGAGAAAGTGAATTTGGTTATAAACCTGGACGTGCCTCATGACTGGGAGACCTACATGCACCGAATAGGAAGAGCTGGACGTTTTGGTAATCGCTATATCGTCAGCTTTGTGCATCACACGTTTATGTATTCTAACCACAGAAATAATTCACCTCTTGTTACACGGAATAATAAGATCACAAAATCCTTAATTATAAAAAAAAAATGCAAAGAGTAAAATCATACTAATTAATTTTGCCTTTGCATTCGTGTGTTATTTTTTTCCCTTTGAAAAAAAAATGTATAGATATTACATACTTTTTTTTTTCCCCCAAGGCAGTTTATACCAGCATTTCAGAACAGTTTGTGTTGCCTTGCTATTATTATTATTAATAATTTTTTAAAGCATTAGTCTAATTCTGGATAACATACTTTATCTAAGATCAGCCTGTTGGCCACAGCGGGGATGTCGGATTCTGAATGTTAGTGAATAAAGGCACAGACCTGTAGTGTTCTCAGTATGTGCCATAGTAAAAGTTAGGCCTCATTCAGATTACCATTTTTGTTTTCTTTAACATAGGTAAAAAATGATGTGTTTTTTTTCTCAATGTGCAGGATTGATTTTTATCCATTTTTGGTCAGTGTGTCCATTTTTCACACCAGTGTGTAGAGATGGGTGAACCCAAGCGGTAAAGATCAGGGTCCGTACCAGACACCTAGCGTCAGTGCGCAAATCCCGAACACAGACTTCTCCCAGAAGTCTGTGTTACTGTTTGGGCTCTGCAGCTCAAAAAAGCTTGTTGAAAGGCATAGTCAAATGTAATAATGACAGGGACAGAGTAAAGTCCATTATTTGAAACAAAAACTTCCCGACCCTCTTTTTTTCCTATTTATTCGACAAAAAGACAAAAGAAAAAGTATCTTGACTTTCCATCAATGGTTATATCCCACAACAATCCAGATGTTTTGGTAAGCGATCACACCCCAGTCGGAAAACAATGAGTAGTGCTTGTGAAGGCAGCTACAGTGACCGGCGGTAACTTTAATGACGTCACAGGCAGATTCGTTCTCGCTCTCTGCTCACTGTGTTCCGGCTGGCATGGTGAGAGGTCACATCACTAATATGACTGCTCTCTAAACCATCCGGATCGTCATGGGACATGGCCAGTAAAGGATTATCGGCGGAAAGGTGAGTATAACTTTGCTTTTTTATTTTTGTTGAATAAATGGGTAAAAGAAGGTCAGGGATTTTTTATTTCAAATAAAGGACTTTACTCTTTCTGTGTCATTATTACATTTGACTATGGGGGGTGTCTTATAGACACCTTTCTATTACTACCCCCTGGGCTTAATGTAAGCTGACATTACAAACCTGACATCAACCCCAATACTTTGTAATAGAGGACATGGCACTCAATGGTAACGAGTTGGCGGTGCACAAGTCAGGTATCCAACCAAACGTACAAAACTATAATTAACTTGGCACTCGTACAAAAGGAGCAATTTGAAAGTTTCTTTATTTGCATCCAGACAAACAGAAGTCCATTTTTAAACGTTTTCAGTCCTTTGACGGACCTTCCTCAGAAAATTGGTTCCAAACAGATTTGCTGAAACATATATACAAAAACAAAAATTCATTTGTTAAAAATAGACACAAAAATTATATTCGTAGATAATTGTCACATGTGACAGCAGATATAGCCGGATGGGAGTAGTAGTCCCATCAGACAATGCCTGGCTACACACACAGACGCCCGCACACAGACTCCCTGCCCGCACACAGACTCCCTGCCCGCACACAGACTCCCTGCCCGCACACAGACTCCCTGCCCGCACACAGACTCCCTGCCCGCACACAGACTCCCTGCCCGCACACAGACTCTTCGCCCGCACACAGACTCTCCGCCCGCACACTCTTCCTCCTTCCTTTCCGCAAAGTTTTTGGCACGCAAATCCACACCTGCGGTTTGGCTGCGGATTTGACTGACTCAATATAAGTCAATGAGAGCAGAAATGCTGCAGATCCGCAAAAAGAATTGACATGCTGCGGAAAATAAAACGCTGCGAATCCCCGCGGAATTCTCTGCAGCATGTGCACACCAATTCTGAATTCCGATTGATTAACATTGGTTGAGCAATACATTGCAGATTTGGTGCAATTCCGCGCGGAAAAAACGCTGCAGATCCGCAAAAAAATCCGCAACGTGTGCACATAGCCTACAGTTCTAAATAGTTTCATAAACTTATCAGAGGAGGATGTGAGAACTTAGAGATAGATGCTGATATCTGAATATTTGAAGTTTTTTTTTTTTTTTTTTAATGAGAAGTAAATGTGGGCTGTCAGACTGCTGCACACGTCTTTTTAAAGCGGCAGCAGCTGGAAAAGCTGACTAAAGAATCCCCGGATACAGAGTTTTAGATATCATCAATCTAAATGGAGCAGATTAGTAGACTTGTGTGCCATACATTACACAACATGATGATCGTGGGAAGAATTAGTGTAGTAGCCATATAATAGGTGGTCCGTGTACGAGGTGGGACTTACACTCTATTTGCTGACGGTGCATTGATGTGTGTGAATACATCTGTCAGGGGTTTGCTTATTTTAAGATGCAGTTTTCTGTTTTTTACTTGCTGACTTTTGATTGTATAAAAGCCTATGTAATGACACAACTCTGCTGCCACAGGTACCTATGGACTATCTGTCTCTTACTGCTGCCGGGGAGAAGAAGAGAATTTAATGATGTCAATAGCTCAGAAGTGCAACCTTCGACTACTTGCTTTACCTGGTAAATGTGATTGCGGGCAGTAGAGAGTATTCATGTACAGTAGATTGTCTACACAGGAGCTGCTGCTCCAGAGCTTAAAGGGTAACCGTCCATTTAATATTTATTTGATATATCAATAGTTCATGTGAAAATAGTTAACTTTGCAATGTATCTTATCAAATAAAACTGCTTCTTTCTCCTCGATTCATTCTCATTTCAAGGGTAAAATCTTTCTCCAGTGAATACAGACTTTCCTATTACTGAGCTAGGAGAGGACAATTGGTGCTCATAAAGTTCTTTGGAGAACTGTAACATTTTTTCAGTAGTGCTTGCAGTAGAAGATTTGTGTCTGTTTCTATCTCCCCCCACTCCATAGATTGTTAAAAGAACCAACTGTCATCTATCTCAGTAATGGGAAAATCTGTCATCACTGAAAAAAAAGATTTTACTTGGTAATTGAGATCAAAATATCAGTTCAAAAAAGAGAGAGAATTTAATAAGATTTCATACAAGGTTGCTTATTTTCACGTATACTATTGATTTATGAAATAAAAATTAAAACAAATGTCAAACTACAATGCTTCATAACTAGTGATGAGCGAATGTATCGGATAAAAGGTGTTGTCGGAGCATGCTCAGGTGCTAACCGAGTGTCTTCGCCGTGTTCGAAAAATATGTTTGAGTTCCCGCGGCTTCTTGTCACGCAGCTGTTCAACAGCCGCCACACATTCGGGGATTGCCTAACAAACGGACAATCCCTGCATGTGTTGCAGCCGTCGAACAGCCATGAGACATGCAGCCGCGGGGACTCGAACATATTAGTTGAACATGCCGAAGACACTCGGTTAGCACCCTTATTCGCCACACACGTTCACTTATCACTATTCATAACCATTGAAAAGGTGCTAATAAACTTTAACCCCTTTACCCCACATGGACATATTTTCATTTTTGCGTTTTTGTCCTTCGCTCCCCATTTTCCCAGAGCCATAACTTTTTTTATTTTTCCATCAATATGGCCATGTGAGGGCTTGTTTTTTGCGGGATGAGTTGTACTTTTGAACGACACTATTGGTTTTACCATGTCCTGTACTAAGAAAACGGGAAAAAAATTCCAAGTGCGGTGAAATTGCAAAAAAAGTGCAATTCCACACTTGTTTTTTGTTTTTGCTTTTTTATTAGGTTTGCTAACTGCTAAATCTGACCTGCCATTATGATTCTCCATGTCATTACGAGTTCATAGACACCAAACGTGTCTAGATTCTTTTTTTTATCTAAGTGGTGAAAAAAAATTCCAAACTTTTGTTAAAAAAAAAAAATTCACCATTTTCCAATACCCGTAGCGTCTTCATTTTTCTTGATGCCGAGTTGGGTGACGGCTTATTGTTTGCACGCTGAGCTGACATTTTTAATGACACCATTTTGGTGCAGATACGTTCTTTTGATCGCCCGTTATTGTATTTTAATTCAATGTTGCGGCGACCAAAAAAACGTAATTCTGGCCTTTTGACTTTTTTTTCTCATTACACTAATTAGCGATCAGGTTAATCCTTTATTTTCTTGATAGATCGGGCGATTCTGAACACGGAGATACCAAATATGTGTATGTTTGATTTTTTTTTTTCCATGGGGCTAAAGGGGGGTGATTTGAACTTTATTTATTTTTTTTTTTTTACTTTACTTTTTGGCATGCTTCAATATTCTCCAAGAGTGACTAGAAGCTGCCATAACCTGATCGGCTCAGCTACATAGATCATTTCATGATGATCAGTTCGCCTGTATGTAGTAGCGTTTCTCACTTGCTATGTGTGCCGACCACTGGGTGGCGCTCACAGCAAGCAGGCAGTGACAACCATAGAGGTCTCTAGGAGACCTCTGGTTGTCATGCCAACCCACCGGTAACCCGCGATCACGTGATGTGGGTCACCAGTTGGCGGATTTCATGCACAATTGCAGTAAGCGCTTGTTAAATGCCGCTGTCAGCATTTGACAGTGGCATTTAACGGGTTAATAGCTGCGAGTGGATCGCGATTCCACCCGCGGCTGTTCCAGGCACATGTTCAAAACAGCTGACATGTCCTGGGAAAGATGTGGGCTCACCGCTGGAGCCCACATCAAAGGGAGGGAGTACGACATCGGCGTACTATTACGCCCAATGTCGGAAAGGGGTTAAAGGGGTTGTCCAATGGCAAATTATTATTTTTAATTTTTATTTTTTCAATGCTTTAAAGGAAATTTGTCACCATAATGTAAGAACAGAGACACTGATTCCAGCAGTGTGAAACTTACCAGGCTGCTTACTGCAGTTTTTATAATAACACCGTTTTATCTGATGCTGATCTACCGGTTGTTTGAATGCTGAGTTCTGTATAACCCCACCCACAATGTGGATTGACCGCTTTCTGCCTATGCACAGTGTACACAGAAAGCTGCCAATCAGTGGTGGGGGCAGGGTTATTCAGAGCTCATGAATACTGAAGACTACCTAGCAGCAGGTTTATTAGTCCTTTAGTAGTAATTTCCTGCTAATAAAACAGTGATTCTAAACTACGTCAAGCAGTCTAGTAAGTGACACGTCACTGGAATCGGGGTCTTTATCTACATTATGCTACTCTAAGTTTAGGTGGCAAAAATTTGTTGACAGAGTTAATGAAACATATCCAGTAAGATAGGTCGAAGTCAAGCCTTTGTGACCACTAGCCTTGGAGGAATGGCCAAAATTTGCAGCTCTCTGCCCAGGATTTGAGTAGGAATGGGATATTTCCTTTTGGCCTTAATACATGAGACATAGTCTAGTGTGATCAGGTTGCTGTTTCACGGTATGGTAGCGTAGGTCATGGAAGTGACCGGAGCACGATTATTACAGCTTGTTCCTACGGATAGGTTACCTTGCTATGGAGTTTCCATGAAAAGAGGGAAACTGGATCCCAAAATCGTCAGTGTCAGGATTTTCATTTTTCTACTCCAAAACTGTGTGAAATTGGCCTACATGTTACTTTTTGTTGACATCCACTATTCCCAAATTATTATTCTTAGGATATTGAGTATTTTGTTCTATTTGATCAACTTTTAATTAAAATAGTTTTTTGTTTCTTTTTGTTTTAACAGAGCCAATTCCAGATGGACTCATGGAGGAAGCTTGTGACTGGAATGTGGAGATAATGCCTATGACGAACACACCTCAAGCTGTAATGTCTGATGTCCAGACAGATGATTGCCTCAAAACACAAAATACGGGCATAAATACCTTACCAGAATTGGGCATAAGCAAGAAACATACTCAACCTAAGCAAAAGAAAATTTCCAAAAGAAAGTCTACCGAAAAAGAAAATCCGCAGGAATGGATGCACGTAGAGACTTCTAACTTACCTAAGAAACCAGATAAACCTAAAAAGACAGAAGAAGGATTGGAAAGTGAAGGCAAACTCCAACAGGGGCTGGATAATTCGCTCCCAAAAATCCCAAGTCTAGCGTCTTTTAAACGTCCAGTGGTTTGCACGTCATCTTTTGCTGAGCTGGTCGAAGATTATGAGCAGTTTATTAAAGAAGGCTTAGAAAAGCACGTGGAAGTCATCCGTGTCTACACAGACGCAGGAGGTCACGCAGAGAGAATTTCTTCTGAAATCTAGGCCAGGAGAACAGTTCCACAGATATGTCAGATGCTGTTATCACTCCAGATAACTGTAACCCAAGTGTGAATTCACGTGAGGAAAGTTACAGCTCATCCAGCTCCTTATCTGAGAGCGAAGACACTAGTGAGGAATCCCAGCATTCACCGGAGAAGGCGAAGACCAAGGAGGTGTCGAGCTCTTATCCTGCTCTATCCGCACAAGGGACTGATGGGGCTCCTGTTTGCCGGATGAATGTGGATGAGTTGTCAGTACCTTCAGAAAACGTTCAGCAGGTAACCCTGGTCAAAGGAAACAGTTCTTCTACTAAACATATCATTAGCAGCAAAAAGCTTAAGAAAAGAGCTAAAAAAGTAACCCAACTGTCCAGAAGAGAATTATGTCCGGAAACTCCGGATGACATGTACCAGCTGGACTATATGAATGCCAGTGCTTTTCCTTATGGCACCATGAGCTATGCTGACTACTGGCGGTCATACTATCAAGCGTGGCAGAGCTACCACTCTGCCGTCTCCAGCCCTTATTACCGAAATGTTTACAAGTGCTCCAACTGGATGTCTGCGTACCACATGCACTCCGTGTACCTCCACGAAATGCTCAAGCCTTGATGCCTCTCAGAAGAAATCCTTTCAATCACTGAAACTTTCTATTTGCATTCAATTTATTATCCTTCGCTCTCAAATTTTCTTTTGTATTTTGCCGAACTTGTGATGTGGCTACTGATGTCATAATGCTGACTGACCGTGCATGATTTGGAAAGTAGTTGCCCAATAGTATAGTCTTCTATTAGCCTTACCATTGTGTAGATAAAAGAAAACATTCATATATTTTATTAGGAACTGCAAGTTCTGTAACGAGTGCCTTTATAAAGCGCTAAAGGTGCACTAAGCCTGCACAAAATGTATCCGGAGACTCTGCTCCCCTGATTTGTCCGTTTTATTTAATAAAGCACTTGTATTCTAGAGCTGCGCAAAAGGATTCGCAGGATCCTGGTTCAGCAGCCATATCAGTAGACCATTGCTCCGTACCAGAGCCTTGTGAACCCCCTGCTACCTGCTGACCTCTCCTGGTTAGTAGGCCTGCCACGACACAAGCATGATGTCACACGGGGCCTACTGATCGGAAGGAGTTGCCAGCAGAGAGAAGCTGCTTTGTAGGACTTTGGTCCTGCTGCCACCGACTAATAATGTGTCTGCTGGACCCAGAGTTCTACACTTTTTTTTTTTTGCTCAAATTTTCAAATTCAGAGCATCTTTTCAACTCTGCATTGCGCCTTTCATCTGTTATGACTTCTAGAAATATCTTGGCAATTGGGTCGTACCAGATGCAGGTGTGTCCTGACACCGTTGGTGAGAAACGGAACGCCCAGTTGTCTATTTATTCACACATTTCCAATACAAACAGGTGTGGAACGGCACCATGTTCAGGATCCTGTTATTTCATGGGAAATTCAAGCACTAACTAAAATGGCCTGAAACCTGACGGGTCTTCTTATAGTATATACAAAGCACACATGTGAACAGGTTTCTTGATGTGATCAAAACTGATGTTACTCGAAAAAGAGGGGGATCTATTCTGTACTAATCTATAGGAAATCGCTTTCTAGTAAACGGCGACCACCTGATGAAAAGAACAGCAGAAATAGGGGGCTACAAAGGTGGGCTTTTCCTGGTGATGACGCTTGGTAACATGTAGGATCCCATTATTCCTACTGAAGATGACAACTGTCTGCGTCTACTCCTCTCATATTTAGTATGACATAAATAAAGCTAGTTCAAGGGATTTAAAGATCTCTGCTTGCTGTCATCCAATAGTAATCCTAATTTCTAGGAGATAAAAACTATGATCATGTATCAATCCGCCATGTACCATTGTGTTCATCACATGACCCAGACAGATTATTATCTCCTGAAATTTAAGGGAACCTGTCACCAGGTTTGGCCGATAAGCGATACGGCCATCACCCTTCAGGGCTAATATACAGCGTTCTGTAGTCTGTTACCATAGAGACTCATTGGTTTTGCCTGGGAGCTGTAGACACAAAGCTTTAATTTTAATCAGAACTTTTCAAAATTTCTCAATATTTTTTCTATCCACTTGGAGCACGGAACGATTGGTTGGTAAGGTACACATTGCCTTTCATCTTGTATGCCTTGTCCCTGCCAAGAATACTGCTAATGTGTATTTTAGGCTAATTGGTGCTCTTCATCTATCATGAAATACAGTATATTAATGGGACGTACAATCTATTTTATCTTCTTTACTATGTTACTCTGGGATGTTGGATCAACCTGTACAGATTGCAAGGACATGGTTATATTCCACATTGCTTTTATGGCTGCGTCTGCCCTCCCGGACGATCAGTCTGATATTAAGATAGGTGGGTGCATATTGCTAGATAGAGACTCGTGCTCTATTACATTTCTGCACTGCAGTGTGACGACTACCAGGTAGTGTACATTCTTGACTAGAACATGACATACTCTTCTAATGGTGATTTATGCTCTTGGTCAAAATTTCTTGTATGTATATATAGGTATGGAACATGCCAATGGTATAAGCCATCAAAAAACCTAATTTCCATGTGATCATTGTTCGTTTCTGCTCAAGCACGAATGGAATGTCTAGGTACTGCAATCAGTTCGCCAAATAATAAGCTGCAATTCCCATGGACTTTGGCCATAGACGGTCAACCCCTCAAACTGTATTTCAGCAAACATTGATGTTGGTGCTTAATGCATCATGTTCCTTGGTGTGTTGCTTGGTGGAGGCCACTGTTACTGTGGTGTTGTGGCTGTGGGGTGGTGTGAATCGGAGTCACCGGATCTCAACCTTACAGCATGTAGCAGTGGTTGGTACATGGCACCGCACCTTTAAGACTAGAGACCCACTCTGAGGTTCACCTTGATATGGCAGTGGGTTTCATACAGTCTGGTCAGAATGAAAAAATAAGAACCGCAATAGTTCAATGTATAAGTTTTTGGATGTGACTTCAATGTAGTTTTTCCACATCATATTTTTGCAGCAAGTCAGTGAGACCCTGGAGTTTCAGGTTTCAAGCCCTGAAAAACAGGTTTCTGGGGTATCCACTGATGTGGCTATTCACTTCAATGACTACCTGTATAGCAGCCTATTGCTAATGCCCCTACTATTACATCAGGCAGACTGTGATGTGATGTTTTTGGGGGGGCCAAAATATTGACTAATACCTCAAGGGTCCGCATTATCGTACCTACACTAAATTAAAAAAAATTCACTGAAAAAAAGGACTAAAAAATAATCACATCACAGGCCGCCTGATGTAATAGTAGTGGCATTGGTAACAGGCTGCTGTACGTCTTTTTTTTTTTACACATTTTTTTATGAAGGCTGCAGGCTGAGTCTTTAGAGTGGGGACTGGGTAATGTGGGGTGTCATTCCTGTCACATATGGTATTGGCAGGGGCTGCCTGATGTAAGACCTGTGTGCAATAAGAATACTAGGCAGCCCCCCACACAGATGTTTGGTGGGTTACTAAGTGGTTATTTTCAGTATTTTGCACCAGTACTGCCCCCACCTTTATCATGGGGGGACCTGCTGCATCCTGTTTGTGCATTTGTGTCCGGACATGGTATTGCAAGTAAGGATGCTTTTTCTCTCTTTTAGTGATGTTTTTTTTTTTTTTTGTCTCTTTTTTTCATTGAATTTTTTGACCCGCTTTTCAGCAGTATCTGCCTTTTTGAGTCGGGCACAAAAGCACAGTTGAACAAGCTTTTTTACCCAACTCCAAAATGCAGACACTACCCAGAAGAAGGTCAGACAAAACACAAAGTGACTCCGTCTGCTTCGTTAAAGTCAAGGGCCTCATCGGCAGATACACCAGGATACCATTTTTAGACCTTCAGACTGAAGCGATTGAGCCATTGACTTGTGGAAAAATAAAACGTGTTATGATCCCGGCCTAAAGAAGAAATTCCCAGGGGTGCTGCACTATGCCCTGTTTCTTCAAGCCCAGGGCTGCATGACCTCCATGAGCTGCCATATAGGCTTTGTTCTGTTCCCTAAATACAGTGAAATTCTCCACTCTGTACATACAGAGTCCGCTGGGGCATAAGGGCTCATCAGCTTCTATGGTGTCGCATTACTTTTCCGTACAACTCGAAGGTTCTATACAACTGTAACCAGATCGCGTGCTTGATCTTTCCCTTTCGTTCAGGCGTCCCCTAGTAACTTACGTTTCTTTTTTCCCCCTAAAGTTGCACGTTTAACAAAAATGGCGCCAACATATTTGTACTTGCAATCACTCCAGAGGGCTCTGCAGCCGATTTGCAACAAATTTTGTGACTCTTTGTAAAGTCACTAATGATGAATTGGGTGAAAACAGCTGGAAAACACTAAACTTCGCTCCCAATGGGGAACATAAATAAAAATACGTGTTACACATAAAAATAGACTTCTTCGAAAGGAGTAAATGAAAAAAATATGGTGAACAAGAAATAAATAAAAATGCTAAAAAGTGGCCAAAAAAACAGGTGCAAATACAATAATGAATTGGCCCTGACAAGTTTCATATTCTTGATACGAAGTAAACGAAATTCTGGCTGATGTTTTGGTCACTTTTGAAAGTTGGTTGTGCTTTCACACTTGTGGTTGCATGAGACGAACTCTACAACCCACACAAGTGGCTCAGGTAGTGCAGCTCATCCAGGATGGCACATGAATGCGAGCTGTGGCAAGAAGGTTTGCGGTGTCTGTCAGCGTAGTGTCCATAGGCTGGAGGCGCTAGCAGGAGACAGGCCAGTACACCAGGAGACGTGGAGGGGGCCGTAGGAGGGCAACAACCCAGCAGCAGGACCGTTACCTCCACCTTTGTGGAAGGAGGAACAGGAGGAGCACTGCCAGAGCCCTGCAAAATGACCTCCAGCAGGCCACAAATGTGCATGTGTCTGCACAAACGGTTAGAAACCGACTACATGATGGTCTGAGTGCCCGACGTTCACACATGGGGGTTGTGCTCACAGCCCAACACCATGCAGGACGCTTGGCATTTGCCACAGAACAGAATTGGCAAATTCGCCACTGGCGCCCTGTGCTCTTCACAGATGAATGCAGGTTCACACTGAGCACATGTGACAGAGTCTGGAGATGCGTGGAGAGCCTGCAACATCCTTCAGCATGACTGGTTTGGCAGTGGGTCAGTAATGGTGTGGGGTGGCATTTCTTTGGAGGGTCGCACAGCCCTCCATGTGCTTGCCAGAGGTAGCCTGACTGCCATTAGGTACCGAGATGAGATCCTCAGACCCCTTGTGAGACCATATGCTGATGCGGTTGGCCCTGGGTTCCTCCTAATGCAGGACAATGCCAGACCTCATGTGGCTGGAGTGTGTCAGCAGTTCCTGCAAGATGAAGGCATTGAAGCTATGGACTGGCCCGCCCATTCCCCAGACCTGAATCCGATTGAGCACATCTGGAGACATGTCTCGATCCATCCACCAACATCACGTTGCACCACAGACTGTCCAGGAGTTGGCGGATGCTTTAGTCCAGGTCTGGGAGGAGATCCCTCAGGAGACCATCTGCCGCCTCATCAGGAGCATGCCCAGGCATTGTAGGGAGGTCATACAGGCACGTGGAGGCCATACACCCTACTGAGCATCATTTTGACTTGTTTTAAGGACATTACATTCCACTTTAATTTTGTGGGTGACTGCAAATCCAGACCTCCATTGGTTAATAAATTTGATTTCCATTGATGATTTTTGAGTGCTTTGTTGTCAGCACATTCAACTTTGTACAGAATAAAGTATTCATATTTTTCCAGAAGTAATAACTGAGGATTGCCACAACATAGAGTTATAAGCTAAGATGCTCCAGAATTACTCCATACGGAATGCTTGGATTGTCACCCATGATATGCTGCTTGTGTGTGACTTCTCTGCAATTTGGCTGTTTTATGTCTAGCAAATTTACAAACCTTTGTGTGACCGCAATTCTCTGAAAACATCTGTGCAATATATCTCCTGTTTTTTCTTTTCTCCGTTCTATATATCCCCATAGGAGATGCTTTCTTTAATGTACAGAGGGATTTTTTTGGTGTTTTACATCCGTGCAATTTGTCTGCGATTTGCTATCGCATTATCATTTTAGAACTCTGATTTTGCTGGGAATAAAACTGCCAAGTTGCAGATAGGTTGCACACGAGTCACATGTGTGCGACTTGCAGTGAAGTCAATGGCAAGTCTGATGCTTACAACCAATGATAGGAAATCAAACACATTTGGAAACATTTTTTTCTCTGTGTCACATGACGCAAACCCCACAATATTGGAAATCATTACATCCGATTTCAGTGTCATGTGATTCAAGTTGCAGTGTAGCCCAATTGTACCTCTGTTTTCTTACTTCTGCTCAATTTTAACTATAATGCAGTAACTGAAAATATTTATAACTTGGCACCTATACGCTAATTGAAATTAGGCAACCTTGAACATGGGATATAGTTTTGTGTATACATCAACTATGCAGACCTACATGAACCAGACTCGTGCAGCAACTCCTCCATGATTACAGGTCCTTTACACACTATATAAATTCTGGTTTTCTTACAGAAATCTAAGTTAAATCACGGAAAGGAAAAGGGGATGCCCATTGAACTCAGAACTTGCAGCTTTACATAAAGCCATTTCAGGGGAAACCGATGTTGAAAATAAAAAGCATAAATCAGATAACAGCAAGTGTCAGACATGTCTGAAGTTTTTTTGGAGGTTCAGCTGATGAAGCCACCACTAGTCACTAAAATTAAAGAGTGAAGTTCTTCCTATCTTATAAAATGATGGCACTTAGTGATCAGTGAGGGTTAGTGCAGCTGTTCACATCCTTTTTAAACCAGTTAACGCTGCAGGTCCCTGCACAGTCGTGTTCCTAAGGGCCACCTCGCAGAGGAAAACGGATACATTGATACATAACTTTAATTTTTGGTATGATGATCGGATTCACTATGATCATATGCCGATCGTAGTGATGTGAAAATGGAAAATTCCCTTTAAGGACAAGTTCCCACGATAATTTTTGGTGAGTTTTTGACATTGCAAATTTTCACTGCGACAAAAATGCACCGTCTTACAGTTCCAACAAAGTGGATGGGATTTATAGAAATTTCATGCCTACTGTTCCTTTTTCTGTGCAGCATAAACTCACCATGGTGCATGTTTCAAATCTGCAACATGTCAATCTCTGGCAGATACGCTGGGTTTTATGTGCAGATTTTCCCTATAGACTTGCTTTAAAATGCATATGCGTTTTCAGTGTGGAAATGCAACAAATACCCATGGAATCTCCAGATGAGAGTACAAATGAAGTTTTGTCAAAGCCAAATACTAGGAAGTGTGAAAAACAAGGCAGATTTATTTAAAGTATACTGTACCAAAAAGAGAAAAAAGCTGCAGCATCAAAAATGCATATAAAAAACACAGGTAACCGAATATACCTAATGAGTGCAGAAAATCTGCAAAATCAAAAACTCACCACATACTCATCGTGAGAACAGAGTCCGTGTTCGTTCCCACTATGAGCTTTTGGCGGGTTTTGATGTAGCAGATTTTCTGGAGAATTTCTGCAACTATTAAGAAAATTAGGTCACTTGAGTTTCTTCATTTTTTGATGCTGCTGTTTTTGTCTCTTGTTGGTATGTCCTGTTTTCAACAAAACTGATTTGTATGTGAGCACATGTATGTTTTTTTACCTTCGGTTTACCGCATCTAAGGCCCCTTTCACATGTGCGTGCTTCTGTTATATGTGGCATCCGTTTTTTCCACTGATACCACGCGTACCCATTATATGTGTGAGATTTTTTTTTCCGCAGCAAGGATGACACCGGCCAATACAAGTCTATGGATCTGTGGAAAACACATACAGCACACGGATGGCATCAGTGTACCATCTAAGTGCCAGCCGTGTGCTGTACGTGTTTAACATTGCCAAACGTCGAGATCAGGGGTCTCAAACTGCATTCCTCGAGGGCCGCAAACTGCATGTTTTCAAGATTTCCTTAGCATTGCACTAGGTGCTGGAATCATTATCTGTGCAGATGATGAAACTATCACCTGTGCAATACAAGGAAATCCTGAAAACATGACCCGTTTGCGGCCCTTGAGGAATGCAGTTTGAGACCTCTGATCTAGATGGACATATTGGACTCCTATGTTTAACTATCTGTATACGAGGTAAACCTGATAACTTCTACTAACTGAACTTACAGCATCATATCGATGGAGACATAGTGCATTAAGTGTAAGTAGAGTCAGGGGTGTAAATTGAAATCCAAGGGCCCCATAGAATATGCTTGAATTGGGGTGAACCCATGGGCTCCTGGCTGCCATTAAACAACCCATGCTGGGGGGCTCCCTGCCCTCTAAATAATTAGGTGCCATGGTCCCTGTTCACCATAGCATCTAAAAGGTTAAACTATTTTGAAAAAAGCTAGGTCCAACCTTAACCATTACTGGGAGATGTTGTGTAGCACAGTTGGCCCTTGCTGGGAATACAGAAGGTGTAGCCCATCCTCCATAGAAATGCCGATTATTTCTGCTGTACACATGCAGCAGATGTTGGGTGGATTCCTGAGAGGGAGCAGGGCCCTGGTTTCCCCATACTCATGGACCCCATAGCAGTCGCGTGGCCTGCACCCATTGACTAGAACCATGGGGTTGTGGTGTTGCATCTGGAAAACATGGGTACAATAGGTATTGATGCATGAGGCTTTACCCGCCATTTCATGAATGAGCACTCAGACCGTGTTACCGTCCATGTGTGGCACATAATGAGTTTAATCCGGATTGGATACATTAGTTACAGCAGTGGCACAAGACAAATTACTGCAAATTATATACAATTTAACATATGTACTACATCTCAAAAGAAGACAACAGGATTTAAGCTGCAAGAAAGAAATGTGATTTCTTTTTTTTTTCCTCCACGTCCTTTTGCCTTCTTCCTCGCGAGAAGATCCAACGCGTGGTTTTCATCTTTAATTATTATACAGTACTTCTTGTTTTGGTACATATCGATTGCCTGGTAATTGCTTTGCTCACTGCTAATGCTAAAAAGTAAAGCAATTCGAGAGAACAGATTTTTGCAATCAAAGACAACAAAGAGAATGGGCTCTGCCATATGTTGGAAAAAAACACACAGATGCTCCTGTCAGGAAATGAAAACCTCGGAAAAGACACAGAATAGAACAATTACACTGAAACATTTAAACAATTCTATCTCTTACACAGCTAGGTCACTTTTCTAGGGCCTATTTTAGGCCAAACCTACACATATGTATCCACAAAGTATTTGTTGGGAATGACTGCTCTTCTTTCTGCGAGATATGGTAATAGAAGCTCCAAAGACTGGCAGTGAACTTGTTAATAAATTGCAGATATATCTCAATTTTTTTTTGTTAGCCCCATGTATTATTCCGTCACGTTGCATTTTGGGACGCGTAGTTGTGATGGTTTTTTTTTTGTTGTTGTTTTTGCTTATCAGGAAAGTCCAGTCAAATGTCTTTGGCTCTCAGTGTCTTTTTTTTATTTTTTATTTTTTTTCCCGCTGCTGGAGAAGTTACACATCAAGAAAAAGGAATGCTTCTTGTGCAAATTGTATCTCATAACTCACACATAGGAACAAACAGGCAAGCTGCAGAGATTCCATTACCCTTCCTGGCAATGCTCTCCCTGAAAGGCAGCAAAGGGTAGATCGATGCTCATCACTTCACACCTCAGCTTGACATTTCAAGCTCAAGTAGTGGCAATTTGATTGTCCACGATGCCCTGATGTATGTGAGTTACAATCTTAACATGATAGAGACAGTAACAATTCACTAGACAGCCTCACCGTCCTATGGCATTTGACAAAAGGGAGGCCATCCGGAGAAGAATTAGGTGGCGGGGTGCCGACAGATCAGATATAATGCCAAAAAAGGCACTGACGACAATCTGATTGATAAATCCGTTTGATCTCTTGTACTTTTAAGTGACGTATGGATTGTGGCTTGACTACTTCTAGATCTTGAATCATTGAGGGCTATAAACAAATTGAAATCCTTAATGGGTAGAAAAGAAACCATGACTTATAGAAAGTCGGTCATTTTTTTTAGTGGCATATTCTAGTAAGTGGGGATTTACATTTTTCTTATAAAGTCATGCTTCATGTTGGTGTTGGCTTCATTGACTCCTACAACCATCAAAAAGCAAAAATTCAATTGCCGCTGCCAACTATTGGTTAAGAATACGATCATGAATGCTAAAATAATTGTATTCAAAATATATTGCTCGTTTTGAGGTTAACCTGACTTTTTCTGTGGGTGCAGGTGATGTACCCGAAGAATAGCCCAGACTAATCTTCAAATGTGAAGCATTTTTACCAAACAGGGTATGCGCACACATTGTCTTTTTTAGGCAGATTCTGTGACAAAAACTGCCTGAAAAAGCACTGACAAAACGTTCAAAAGGACAAACATAAAAACGACTCAGTGTTCATGCTCACTGTTCATGTTCAGGATTTTTAGAGTCTTAATGGGAATCTGCCACCATTTTTGAGCTAAGTAGCCTATTAATATGAGCATACGGGTTATAGACTGCTGAAAAAAAGTCCTACCCTACCCTATATTAATTAGATGTCTTGTTGAGAAATCCACTTTTATCACTTTATGTAAATGATCTCTTCCAGGTTATGAGGAGGGCGCTGCCTGGAAGATAACGCTGCGTCCGTACTTTAGTATCATGTGAATTGCCTTCCACAGCGCCACTGTGTGCCTGTGATGTTGGGTTTTCATCCTGTAATTTTGCGCCTGTGCAGTCCCAGTGCCATTATTGCTCCTCAGTGTTCCATCCTTCTCTGAGCGAACGCTGGATTCATGTTCCTACTGCTCAGGTCCTGGAGGTGCCATTTCGGAGCACCGGAGAACCTTAGGAGCGGAAGTACCAGTGACTTCAGCGGTGCCTGCATGGTAGGAGCGTGAAGTTCGCCTTGGGAGACGATTCTCATGATAATTAAGCAAGGAGGCAGAGTTATCTTCTAGGCACCATCGTCCCCAGAGCCTGGAAGAGGTCATTTATATAATGACAACGCATCTGGTATGAGACACACAAGGAGGACTGTTTTCAGCAATCTATAACCTCTATGGCCATATTAATAGGTTACATAGCTCAAAAGTTGGGCCAGGTTTCCTTTAACTGCCTTAGATATCCAAAGACATCAATCCGTTAAAAGAAGCAACCTAAACATCCTTCAGACATTTTTTGCTCTGAAGACCGTTTGTACTTTATAATAGACTTCAATGAAAAGGCTCTAAAGATGCCCATTTTGCGATTGTTTCTGCTTGAAAAGTTTCTAGCAGTTTCTCAATTGATGAACGGAGTTAAAAACGCTAGTGAAAAATATGGTAAAAAAAATGCTGGAAAAACACAAAAAAAAACCTCTAAATAGACACTTCAGGAACAAAAAAATTAAAATCTCGTCAGGCTCGCTCTCACCTGTAAATTATGTTCATATAGACTTTTTGAGTTTTTTCTTGGCAGGATGTCTCCAAAATCCTCCTTTAAAATGTTTGGAATGATTTTTCTATTGTTTTCTATAGAAAATCCATCTTGTTGTTCATAATAGTAGTTTTTTAGCTTTTTTTTTCCTCAGAGGTTTTGAAAAACACCCCATGGACAAAAAGTGCATATTGCTTTCTTTGAAGTGGATCAGATAAAATCCACTCCTAACTAGGCTCTGTCTAATCAAAAGGCTACAAAAAAGATGTTCAGGAACAAAAACTCTTCCAACACTCTTTGAATCTGCATCAGGAAAAAAAAATACTCCTCCAAAAACTCCCCAAAGAAGAAACATATCCTGCAGCAGTTTGTACTTGAGAAACTTTTTTTTTTTGACCACCTCAAAAAAACTGTAAGGCTATGTTCCCACAATGAGTGTTTTGTGAGTTTTTCATGTTTCGTACTTTTGAAAAAATGCAAGCAACCTATTTTACTTAAATGCTGCAGAAAATCTGCAACATCAAAACTCACCAAAATCTAGGAATGTAGCCTAAGGCCGGGATCACACATGCGAGGAATACGGCCGAGTCTCGCATCTTAATACCAGGCACTGCCACCGGCACTCGGATCCGAGTGTGCGGCCTCATAGCAAAACATGGAGCTGCAAGCTCCGCTCCAGAGGCTGGCGGCAGTGCCGGGTATTAAGATGCGAGACTCGGCCATATTCCTCGCATGTGTGACCCCAGCCTAAGAGCATATTCTTGACCTGTGCTTGTTGGCTGATGTATCGGCTGAGTTCTCGTTTGGAGAGGTCTGAACCAGCGGCCATATGCGGTTGTGGAAGGAGGAGAGTTTCCTTCCACATGCTCCTCAGAGTTGTGCCTTACTATTGCGGAACCTGTGGTGAACACACACAGAATTGAATCTCATGAATCAACACTGACTAAAAGAAAACCTGTCTTTGTTACCTACAGCAACCAGCCGGAGTTCAGCTCTGGTAAAATGAAAGTTGTGCTTTGGTTGGTTGCTATGGCCAGCAAACATTTTTTCTTTGAGTCACTTTTGATAAATTTGACCCATTGTATTTTATTTCCAGAATCACTGACCAAAATTGTTGCACTATGGAGCATCATCTGTTTTAATTCTTTAATTTTAATGACCGAGAACTCTTCCTTTTGCGGTGGTAGGAGTTTTAATTCAGGGGCTGTCTAGGCATATGATATTGATGACCTATCAATATCATATCCTTGGGGGGCAGACACTGCTACACAGATCAACTATTAGTAGTCCAAGTGTAAACAGTGAACTTGCTGCACTGCACCAGCTCCCTTTACTGTGTAGCAGCCGCTGCCAAGTACTGCAGATCAGCTCCTGTTTTGAAGATAGCAGCTGATCTTCAGTACCTGATAGTGGCTATTACACATTGAAGAGAGGTGCTCCGTGCAGCTTTCACCTGGCCCACCAATCTGATATCAATGACCTATTCTAATATCACATGATAGGTCATCAATATTATATCACTGGAGAACACCTTTAACATGTCCCTACTGTTGTCTATCAATATGCTTATTCCAAATCTATAACTGGGACCTTAAATTCATCATTTATGTATACTACTTGTTACCTTATGGAGCCACCTCAGTCTCCACAGACTGGCTGCACCTGCAACCTCCGCACCCTTGGTTACACCACTGCTGTTTCAGAACAATTTACATTCAAATGGGAATTCGAATTATAGATATTCAGGGCCTGTCCTATGGATAGTTCAAAATGTTTTGGATCAGAAAAACATTTAAGTAGATTACATTATTATTTATTTTAAAACAGTTATGTGGACATTCTGGGGACTTTTTCACCTATTCTGGTGTAGTGACGGTATTGGGTGATCAAGAATAGACCAATTCTGACATAAAACTGAATGATCTTACGTAATTTGTGGGCACAATTGATGGCTGACATCCAGAAAGGTAGTAGGACAGACAGTAAATTTGGGCATATAGGGTTAACTTGTATGGGAGTGAATAAATTGATTGGAAAACACAATGTAACACAATGTAGTGAGTCCACCAAACTTGACGTGACACATTAAACCTATCCCACCAAGAGAAGAAGGCTACATATTGTCTTTAGAAATATAAAATATACCAGACCTCATTTCTTCTATTCGGGATGGGTTTTTCACATGTTCTTGTAAACTTCATGCACTGACAACAGAGCTAACGCCACCATAGATTGTACCACTTCTGCCAACTCAACATCTGTCCGCCATCAATCATCTACATGACTTCTATACTCCATGACTGATATGTCCATGGTCAGGACTGCTGACCTGAGCTTTTGGTTGTCAATATAGCTCTTATAACATCCATTAGGAAGAGATGGAATGTTATCTGCTATTTTTTTCTGAAAAATATGGCGGTATATCATGTAACGTAAATGGCTAATAGAGTTTCCTACCCTTTTTCTGATGCCAAGATCCTCATCCATCGGAACTATGCAGCAGTGCTAGACATTGAATCGGGAGTGCAATATGACTGATTTGCAAGGTGCTCCTTTCCCCTTGAACTGGTATCTGACGAGACATCACAATTTTATGAGCTTTAGTCAAAGCTAGAAACCCTGTTTTAACTGGGATCTTGTAAAAGTGAAATCAAATGGATGCCAGCACCGGCAAGGGAAAATTGGTATGGAAGGAAGAATACTCTAGTGTACCTGGCCCTTAGCTTACCTAAGATATATATATATATATATGTATATAAAAATAGTCTCCTATAACAGCACACTGTTGCACAATCAGTCTGTTATCTGAGTAACGCCTGAGGTGCGGAGCCACAACAGATCAATGCGAAAACACCAATTAATGGTTACAGTATTTACACTGAACTCTAGAGATCCAGGTTACTCGATATTAAGAAAACTCAGCAACACGTCTACTCCCGGGTGCCTGAATTCATTGTGAGTGGATACTGGGGTAGATCCTCTATCATGTACTTTTCTAACTTTTTTTTTTCGTTTCTTTTTTTTCATTTTTTTTACAGAACTTGCAGCTTCTTCTGCTTCTGAGTCGAAAATATAAAGCAGAAAATAATGGTGCTTACTCTAATGCTATCATGTTTTTTCCTCTTTTTTTTTTCTTTTTCTCTTTTTTTATGACTCACAAATGTTTTTCTTCACAGACATAATACCTGACAACATCACAGTCTGCACTGCTTGGACTTCAAAGGCTAATACAAAAATGATCTAAGAATTAAGAACATCAGCAAGGGAAGATGAGTGTGAGTGTGTGCTCGCATCTACAATGTGCCCGTCCTGAAATGTGCTAGGAGCTATGCTGTTCTCTGAACAGTTCAATGTCCACTCTAACAGAAAATGCAGGAAAATAGAATTTTCTTTGACCAATTCCCCCAAACCCCACCCTAGCCCCTAAGTCCGACCTTTTATCAGAAACTTTGTGTCATTTTGGTTGCTCGCAGATTCTCTTACAAGAAGAAAATTGCATTTGTATGTCCCTGTTCCCCTTTGATGACCTTCAAAAATTACTCCTTGTCAATCCCATATTTTAAAATTTTTGTAAGTTGAGTCATTTCTTCATGAATAAATATTATCCATTGAAAACCTTAAAAAAAGGTGTTTATACACAGTGTTGTCAATTTGCTTTTCGTGTTAACTCCTTTACTTGCCATGAAACTTCCTAGCAGCAAACATCCAAATTATACATAACCCTATATGCATGAGTATAGGTGCCTATGTATATAGCCAGCGCTCCTTCATGAATTTTCCATGGTGGTAAATGGCAAGTTTAGCAGAAGCTTGTCACTCCTTCACTGCTAATTCCACTATTTTGCAGCAAAAAAGGACACGACACGACAGCCTCGATTCGCTATGCTAGATGCAGTGTCTTACAACGCAGAAACTTTTACAACGTTGCTGGCACTATGAATGTTTGTGGTGCGTCCAGGCGGGTTTGCAGGTCTGTTCTCGCCTTCTGGGGTCAAAGCTGGAGGGGTCGGAATGCTAATGATCGCCGTTGTAATCTGTGCAGATTTGCAGTTTGATCTCAAACCATCGTCTGACTTCAAGTTCAGGCTGGATCGACTGGAAGACAGAAAATATTTCAGTTGGTAAAAAGCAAGGAAAAAGAAAGTCTTAATACTGTCTGAACTGTCTCCTAGTGATTTGTACTTTTTTTCTGAGACTCATCAACTTATTGCAGTTAAAAAGTTTCTCCTACAGAGCCATCATCAGTACGATTCTGGGAAGCTGACAGAGCTGTCATGATTCTCGGAGTCATAGCGAGGATCCAGCGTGCATTCAGTAAATCACAGCTTCTTATTTTTGCACTTGATTTTTTTTAAAAGGAAGCCAAAACTTGTTTAACTTGGGCAATTATATTATTTTTGCTTTTTTTCTATATAGATACTTTTCATTAACCCTAAATTAGGAAAGTGATCATACACATTAAATGAAAGTCAAGTGAGCACAATGTTTTCAGTGTGACAGGTTGACCATCTCTGACTCTCCCCGACAGATGATGTTGGGAGAAAGAAGAATATGACAGGTTAAATTTTAGTGGCTTATCCTTTTGTTTTCGGGGGACATATTGGAGGAGTCTGGAAAAGCGGCTTTCTCTTTTTTTCCCATTGAAAACACTGGAATCCTTGGCCATGCCGAGTGCTCATCTGTATGAAGGAGTTAGGAGAGATAGCTGACTGCTGAATAAAAATCAGCCAACAGTTATTTGAAACGTATGGTCAACTAAAGTGCTACACACTACCATGTTTATTGACAAAAATCTCATTAAAAGGGTTGTCCACTACTCTGACAACCCTGTCTCAATCAGCATGTTTGCCCCTAGTAAAATAACACTTTTACTCCTCTCTGATGCCGTCCCCGTGGCGTCGGCACTCACTCTTAGGCCGGGATCACACATGCGAGGAATACGGCCGAGTCTCGCATGTTAATACCCGACACTGCTGCCGGCCTCGGGAGCAGAGCGTGCAGCTCCATATATTGCTATGCGGCCGCACACTCCACTCCCGAGACCGGCAGCAGTGCCGGATATTAACATGCAAGACTCGGCCGTATTCCTCGCATGTGTGATCCCGGCCTTACGGGGATTGCACCACATTGTTATGTCACGCGATCCCGGCGCCTAATGAGCACTGGCCTCATTCTCCCTGTTTTTGGATGAAACAGACATCAAGAGGAAGTGAGCAGCTAGGTGCAACTGTTGATGTCTGATTCGTCTGAAGACGAGGAAAGTGAAGCCAGTGCTGATTGGGCTCAGGGATTGCATGACATAGCAATGCGATGCAATCCTCGGGAGAGCAAGTGCCGACACTGCTGGAATATTGCTGACACTGGGTGTCAATATTAGTGTTATTTTACTGGGGCAATCCTGTAATCCTTTTTATATGGTGTGTTTAATTTGCTATAATAGAAGTTTGCTCTCCGATTTACTGGTGTCAGGTATATACATTTTTATAAAAAAAATACTACAGCATTTCCATCAGCTTTTTTTGGTGCATACTGGCAAGTATATACTTGGTTGGGTTATATATTTTTTTTACTATAAGGAAACAAAGGAAAAATATCCAATTCACCAACGGTAGAAGATAAGTGCACGGAACTCCGTTCTGATGAGACGTGATCAGCAATAGAAAAGTTTTGATGCTCTAGCTCCTTGAGATAAAATCCCAAATTAATTTAATCCATGTTAAAACAATATATGCTCCAGGACTGCACTCAAATGAACAAGAAGAAAAGCCACGTGTTTCGATCCCAGCAGCAACAGGCTTTGACAAAGATCACTGTCACGATCGAAATGCGTCTCTTTTCCTCTTGTTCATTTGAGTTCTGTTGTGGAGCATGTGTTGTTTTAACATTTATTAAATAAATTTTGGATTTTATCTTAAGGAGCTGGAGCATCAAAACTTTTCGATTGTTTTTTTACTGTACCAATTTCATAGATAATGGGGTTTTAAGTGAAGAATTTTATGTAATTTAGGATGTGAACAATATCAGACCAGTTGGGGTCCAATTACTGGCATACCTGCTAATCAGCTGAAGAAGAAGGTGTACAGAGCAAAGCCTGGTAAGCAAAGAAGGGGACGCAGAACTCACTGGGATGCAGTGTCCCCTTCATTGTTTAGTAGGTACATCATACATTTCGTAGTCTCTTCACCTGGATCTGCACTTGAATCCCAATCAAATCTTTGGGACTGAGCCAACAATGAAGGAGAAATCAGTTACCTTATATAGCCTATCTTAAGAGTTCCATTAAATCTATTTGTAAGCAGAGGAAAAAGGGAAAATAGGAGGAATAAGACCTGCTAGGTCGAAACCGTCGGTTTCAGACCACCAGGGACCCCACCTGCAATTTTGTCTGTTTTTCTACTAAAAATGGATTTTAATATTTTCTAATAAATATAGATTTTTTATTTATTTCCGCGCTGGAGAATCTTTCCTCATTAAATATATTGTCTTGAAAAATCAGCCCCCAATTCTCAAAATGCGACCAGCTGTGGAAGCAATGGATATCTTTATTCCCTTGGTCATGATTATGTCCAGGAACGTACATTTCTCTTTACCTGATGTACTATGGTCATGCTTACCTTGCTTCACGAGACTGTAGTATACACTATAGAAGACATTATGCTTATAGGTATACATACATGGCAAGAGACATAACCAGGGCAAGCATGCAGAAATAATATGCCGTGACTTATGTGCATTAATATAACACTATAGGAGTGCTGGCATTATGCCTATATATTTGTATTGTACATGAGGGTAGTGTGGTCGCCCCCTGAGCCTTGACATTTAGGATATACGCACATCACGTCTTTTCCAGGTGAGTTCACTCCGTAACCCACCTGAAAAAGTGCTAAAATGCTAACAGAATGAATATATGCACTGCAATGTAAAAACAACTTGCTGTACATACAGTATGTTTAGACTTTTGAGCTTCTTTTAACACTTTCACTTTTATAAAACCATGAAGTGAAAAAATAATTCACCTGACCGTTATTCAGACGGCTTCCGCTTGGAAGTCACTCCTTAGTTTAATCGTACAAGTGGATATGGGAAAAAAAAACACTTGCATTAAAGACATCGTAAAAGGCAATGAAATTGAACCCTTAGTGACGGAGCTAATTTTGACCTTAAAGACAAGGCCAAATTTTTTAAATATGACAAGTGTCACTTTACGATGTAATAACTCTGGAACGCTTCAACGCATTCCAGTGATTCTGAGATTGTTTTTTGTGACATACTGTACTTCATGTTAGTGGCAAATTTTTGTCAATATGATTTGCAAATATTTATGAAAATATCGAAAACTTTACAAAAATGTTAAAATTTTGCAATTTACATTTTTTTCTCCTTTAAATCAGATAGTTGTTCCACACAAAATATTAAATAAATATCATTTCCCATATGTCTACTTTACATCGGCATCATTTTTGAAAGATCATTTTTTTGTTAAGAAGTTAAAAGGGTTAAAAATTGATCAGCAATTTCTCATTTTTCCAACAAAATTTACAAAACCATTTTTTAGGGACCACCTCACATTTGAAGTGACTTTGAGGAGCCTATATGACAGAAAATTCCCAAAAGTGACACCATTCTGAAAACTGCAAACCTCAATGGGCACAAAACCACATTTAATAAGTAATGAAATATGGAATATGGAATGTAAAAATTAAAATTTTACTTTTTTTCACAAAATGTGATAAAATTAATTTGCTGTGTAATTTCTCCTGAGCACACAGATACACCATATGTAAGGGAAAACTACTGTTTGGTCACACAGCAGGGATTGGAAGGGATGCAGCATCATTTGACTTTTTGAACGCAAAAATGGCTGTAATAGAGAGCGGACACCATGTTGCTTTTGGAGAGTCTTTGATGTGCCTAAACATTGGAATCTTCCCACCAGGGATATAGTGAGGATTTTGAAACCACAGGTACTACACAGAATTTGATAACATTAGGTCATCATATTGAATATGTCGTCATTACTGTTGAACGCAAGTGCTGGACCATGGCCATGTAAGGAGAAAGTGGTCATTTTTTTTTACTGAAAGCGGAAAGCCGCAATATGTGGACAGATTACACAGGATCATGGGACACAAGGGGCAGGATGTGGGCAGGCATGGGCAGGATCATGGGACAGGATGGAGGAACATGAAGCAGGAACATGGACAATGGGGGTAGGATCATGGGACAGATGGGGCAGGATCATGGGACACATGGGGCAGAATCATGGGACAGATGGGGCAGGATCATGGGACACATGGGGCAGGATAATGGGGCAGGATCATGGGACACATGGGGCAGGATCATGGGATACATGGGGCAGGATCATGGGACACATGGGGCAGGATCATGGGAAACATAGGGCAGGAAGGAAACAGATGGGGCAGGATTATGGGGCAGAATGGAGATGTCGGATGGAGCAGGATGAAGACATCAGATGGGGCAGGATGGGAGTTAAAAGGATGGGGGATATTATTACTGTAGGGGCTAATTAAGGGACATTATTATTGCAGTGATTATTTTATTTTTAAGGATACTGTTTTCAATGGGGGTCCTGTTACTGTGCAGGGCGGCACTATGTCACCTTTTTTTCTTCATCTGGTGTATTGTAAAAGTTGGGAAAAAATTAAGTAATATGCGCTGCAAGTGGTGCTCAAGATAACTGTGTTATTTTCTGCAGAGACAAATCCTGAAATGATAGTGGGCTGAGCTGGATAAAGAAGAAAAGCGAAGATGAAGGACTTCAACTACAAATGTCACTAGTGAGTTAATGTGTTACCTATGCACAATATAGTATATACAGAGCTCATGTGTGTAATGTCACTGGTGATCACTGTATTACCTGTGCAATATACCATATATTCAGAGCTCCTTTGTATAATGTCACTGGTGATCACTGTATTACTTGTACACTATACACTATATCTATAGCTCCTTTGTGTAATGTTAATGGTGATCACTGTATCACCTATACGCTAAATACAGAGATTCTGTGTATAATGTCACTGGTGATCCCTGTATTACCTGTACACTATACACTTTATACAGAGCTCCTGTGTATAAAGTCACTGGTGATTAGAGAGGAGTGAATATTTCAGTGTTCGGTTCAGATTATGATCGCCGATTTTGCAATATTCGCTGATTTATTTGTTGAATATTTACCAAACATGGCCGAATGCCCTTGGAGTCAATGGGAAGCAAAAACAAATGCATACACAACACCTTAAAACGGGCCCAAAAGCTGCCAAAACACATCAATTTAGGGACAGACACCAGGAAAGTGGCCTTAATTGACCCACAGTACAAATTTTATAATGGCACGGCAGCAATCAGCCATGCATGAGGTAGCAGGGTCTGAGCCAGCATTTACAGCTTTGAAATGAACTTCAAATTAATACAAGGTGGGTGAGAGATCAGTGTAAGCTTGCTGTGCTGGGAACCCTGATACCAAATGCAACAGCCCAACCTGCTTTGATGCTCAGCCACACTCAGGTGGCACAAATATCAGTTTGGTAGACTACTATTTTCAGAAAAATGTAAGAATAGTAACACGGGTAGTTGACTCAAAGGGTGTGAAGGCCTGCTGGTCTCAGAGGCCTACTACTACAGGCAACACACATGAAGGAGACCCAACCAGGAGTGTTCACATTTCCAAAAAATAATGGCAGACTCCACCAAAGTGGCATCAATTTCAATACAGTAGAACTAGTATAATGGGGACCGACACCTCTTCCACTACAGCAACCCAGCAGATGTAAACCCAACCTGGAGTGTAAACATTTCCAAAAATTAGTGGCAGAGACCAATAAAGTGGCATCAATTTCACCAGATTAATAGTATAATAGGGCCCGACACCTTTTCCACTACAGCCAACCCAGCAGATGGAGACATAAACAGGAGTCTAAAAATTTAAAATAATTAGGGGCACACACCACTAAAGTGGCATCAATTTCACCAGAGTAGAAATAGTATAATGGGGAGTGACATCTCTTCCACTACAGCCAACCCAGCGGATGGAGAGACCCAACCATGAATGTTCACATTTCCAATAATTAGTGGCAGACACCACCAATGTGGCATAAATTTCATCAGAATAGAAATAGTATAATGGGGAGCAACATGTCTTCCAATAGAGCCAATCCAGCACATGTAGACCAAATCAGGAGTTTTCAAATTTTAAAAAATTAATGCCCAACACTACCGAAGTGGCATCAATTTCACAAGAGTAGAAATAGTATAATAGGGACCGACACACCTTCCACTAAAGCCAAACCAGCAGATGGAGACCCAATCAGGAGTCTATAAATTTAAAATAATTAGGGGCAAACACCACCAAAGTGGCATCAATTTTACCAGAGTAGAAATAGTATAATGGCGAGTGACATCTCTTCCATTACAGCCAACCCAGCCGATGGAGACCCAATCAGGAGTCTTCAAATTTAAAATAAATAGGTGTAGATACCACCAAAGTGGCATCAATTTCACAAAGTAGAAATAGTACAATACGGAGCGACATCTCTTCCACTACAGCAACCAGCAGATGGAGAAACCCAATTAGGACTCTCCACATTCCAAAAATTAGTGGCAGACACAAGAAAGTGACATCAATTTCTCGAGAGTAGAAATAGTAGAATAGGGACCGACACGTCTTCCACTACAGCCAAACCAGCAGATGGAGACCCAATCAAGAGTCTTCAAATTTAAAATAATTAGGGGCAGACACCACCATAGTGGCTTCAATTTCACCAGAGTAGCAATAGTATAATGGGAGTGACATTTCTTCGACTACAGCCAACCTGCAGATGTAGACCCAATCAGGAGTTTCGAAATTTAAAATAATTAGGGGCACATATCATCAAAGTGGTATCAATTTCACCAGAGTAGAAATAGTATAATGGCGAACGACCTCTCTTCCACTACAGCCAACTCAGCAGATGGAGACCCAATCCAGGAGTGTACACATTATCAAAAATAAGTGGCAGAAACCACCAATGTGTCATCAATTTCACCACAGTAGAAATAGTGTAATGGGAAGTGACATCTCTTCGACTACAGCCAACCAAGCAGATGTAGACTCAATCAGGAGTCTTCAAATTTATAATACTTAGGGTTAGACACCACCAAAGTGGCATCAATTTCACCATAGTAGAAATAGTATAATGGCGAGCGACATCTCTTCCACTACAGCCAACACAGCAGATGTAGACCCAATCAGCAGTCTTCAAATTTAAAAATTAGGGCAGACACCAAAGTGGCATCAATTTCACAGAGTAGAATAGTGAATGGCGAGCGACATCTCTTCCACTACAGCCAACCCAGCAGATGGAGACCAAATCATGAGTGTTCACAAATTCTACAATTAGTGGCAGACATCACCAAAGTGGCATAAATTTCACCAGAGTAGAAATAGTATAATGGTGAGCGACATCTCTTCCACCACAGCCATCCCAGAAGATGGAGACCCAACCAGGACTGTTAACATCTGAAGCAGCAGGAGCAACAGCAGGCACAGAAGCCCCACTAAAGATATTACAGAGTGCAATTATGCAAGATCAATGCAGCACACCAAAAACTACATCGCCTGGTTTGTACAGTCTGCGATTGGAGTGCAAAAGTCCTTGGAGATCCATGACTTGTTAATCTTGATAAAAGTTAGGGGGTCTGCATTTTCAGGGAACAGCCAGCTGTGCATATTCATCAGGACGCCACCAGCATCGCTGAAGACACTTTCTGAGAGAACGCTGGCTGCCGGGCATGATAAAACCTCCAAGGCTTGAGAGGTGAGCTCATGCCACTCATCCATTTTTGAAGACCAAATTGGGAAAGGTCCAAACCCTCCCTGATGGTATTGATATTGAGTTCTAGATACTCCTGCACCATCCTCTCCAGTCATTCATCACATCAGACTTGGACTGTGTTGTGCTGGTGCATGAGCTGGTCTAAAAAATATGTCAAAGGACTCACAGAAATTGCTTCTGCCACTTACACTACAGCTGCTGCTAATGTTTTGGCGTTGACGAATTGATGTGGCTGAGGTTGAAAGTCTAGAGCTGGGATACAGACTGTGTGCCTCACTGCTGTCTTTGAGAAAACCTTTATTAAGGTTGTGTAAAGGCGTGTTTCGATACTTCAGAATTTGTGGGTCCCTTTCCAGGGTGGAAAGCATCGGCAAAATTTACTCTTATAATGTGGATCTAACAGAGTGGCTATCCAGTAGTCAGCACTACTTGAAATCATAACTATGTGTGGATCATATTGCAGATAGTGCAGCAAGAAGGTACTCCTATGTCGGGCTCTTTCATGAGGTCCAAGCCGATGCTGTGTTGGTGGCTGGGTAACATTGATGCTTGTTTCCTCCATCCCTTCCCACCAACCATGAACAACAGATAAGGGATGACTATCCTCTTCATTTTCTGACAGTTGCTCGCTTATCACCTCTTTCTCTTTCTTCTGTTCCTCGGATCTTCTACTTTCACTATCACTTTGTCTGGTATCACAGACTCCCTCAAACGCAGGAATCCACCCTCCCTTGGCACCTGAATGTGTGACGACAGTCTGGAATTTTGAGACAATGTTATCACTTCTGCATCCTCCTTTGCTTTCTCCTCTTTTCTGGGACAACCATCTCCTCCCGCAGGCTGTTCAAAGTCTGCTCCAGCAGGTAGATGACCGGAATAGCGATGATGATGAAGGCATCGTCAGCGCTATCTTAGCGCCATTTTGATACTGAGCAGAAGAATGCAGAGGTCCTTAATCTGTGCTCACTCCGTAAACGTGATATTCGCCACGTCCGTACTGTGTTGGCCAGGCTATATGACACGACATACTGCGTCTGAGCTTGTTGCTGCTGCCACGGTCGATGCAACATGTACAGAGTGAAATTCCACTGTGTCAGCACATCGCATATCTCCCTGTTAACTGGCATGGACAAACACCTCTATATCGATGCAAGTCGATGACTTGAGGGGTGAGAACAGCGGAAGTGAGCGCACAGCTTCCGTGCTTTCTGCAGTAGCTCACCCAGGCCAGTATAGTGGCGGAGAAATCACTGTACCACCAGGTTGAGGACGTGAGCCATGCAAGGCACATGTGTTAGCTTGCCTCGGCATAGGGCCATCACCAGGTTCACACTGTTATTGGACACGGTCTTCCCTGGATCCAGGTTCAGAGGAGACAGCCATTGCTGAAACTTGGCCTGGAGAGCTGTCCACAGTTCTTCAACTGTATGACTGCGATCTCCAAGGCATATCAATTTTAATAAAATAAAGTCCAGCTCACCAGTATAACATCCCAGGGATCGGAGCACGGAACCGCTGTGTCAGACGTATAACATGGCAAAATGAAGAAAAAAATCCAGCTCCACGACAAAGTGAAAAAGTAGATCTTTATTCACTTGATATATCAAGCATAGAGGATAAAAGTATCAGCATAGATAGCAGCAAAAAAATGTGTTGCTAACACATTTTTTTGCTGCTATCTATGCTGATACTTTTATCCTCTATGCTTGATATATCAAGTGAATAAAGATCTACTTTTCACTTTGTCATGGAGCTGGATTTTTTTCTTCATTTTGCCATATCAATTTTAACACTGCCTGATTGTGGTGAGCCCTGGCTTTGTCATGTGTAGGAGGAAACAATCTTTTACGTGACCACAACTGCAGGACCGGGGGCTGGCTGTAGTGCTGAGAGAGAGTGAAGTATGGTGAACCGCACAAACTGCAGGATCATGAGTGAGGTGTAGTCGGAGATGTTACGGTGGATTGATAAAGTTGTGGTGTGCTCCTTCTCTGAGATCAGTCAAAAACAGCAGACTTGTCCGCTTGCGTTACAGCTGACGGGCTGTCACTGAGCCTAAGAGGAGTGGGTCGGAGACCTGTGTGACAATACTTGGCACGGTAACGGATGAGGAGGAAGAAGCAGCAAATGCTGTTGATGGGGCAGCTGAAGGTTGTTGAGGTCCGCTGGTCGCATTTTATCGCAGTGGGATTGCCAGAGTAACTCATGTTGATTGCGCATGTGAAGGTTCAAGCATGTAGTAGTCAAATTATTGCACTTTTTCCCCTCTACCCAGTTTTTTTTTTTTGCAAAGTTGGCAGATTACTTGCATTTGCTCATCCTTTGCAGTGTCAAGAAAGGCCCAGGCTAGGCAACTCTTGCTGCCCCTTCAAGCAGCAGACTCGTAAACGCTGCTGGCCACAGTATGCACTGCTCATCGTGGTTGCATCACTCCGTGTCTGCGCATAGTAACCTCCTCATCTTCCTCCTCCTTCACCTCCTCAGATGAACTACTCAGCTGTGTTCCTCTGTGTTCACGCCAAGTGGGATCTACAACCTGATCATTATCTTCTGCATTACCCATTGCTCGCTGTTATGATTTGGTAGCTGAGGAGAGCAGGCAAAAAGGAAATACACCAGAGCAGTTGGAAACTATGAGATTGCAGTACCCTGACTAACCACCACAACTAGAGGCAGCCGTGGAGCGTTCCTACGTTGGTTCTAGACGCCTCGTCACAGCCTGAGAAACTAACTACACCTAAAGATAGAAAGAGGAAAGCTATCTGCCCCGGAGCAGATCCCAAAGAACATAGAAAGCCCCCAAACATGTAATGGCGGTTAGACAAGAGAAATACTGACACAGACAGAAAATAGTATGAGCAAATGTTGGGGCCCAAACTTACTAAATAGAAAAGGATAGGAAGGGCACTTACTGCAATCCCAAAAAACCCTGAAAAGCACCAACTCTACTAATTTCAAAAACACCTGAGATCACACGACCTCAACCACCTAAATTAGTTCTCTGGTGTAACCAAAAACAAAACAGCAGCCACTGAAAAAACTGGAAAAAGCAAATGTACAAACATCAGTGGCTGAACTGAACTGAGAGGGCAAAAGCCCCCAGAGGGGACCCTGAAGGCCCCCACAAAGTGCAGGACAAAATGCAAAAATCAAGCACAAAAACAAAAAGAAGAAAAAGTCTTATCTGTTAGCAAGAGATTCAGACACGACACAGCAGGCTACCAAGGAAACAGGAATCAAGGATTGAGACCAGAACAATTGATCACCGGCAACCCTGATGGGAAGGCGACTCCCTTATATAAGACCAGTCAGTAACACCTGATTCCCAATCCTCACAATCTTCACTGGACAGTCCAGTACCGTTTGTAACCACCAGAGGGAGCTTCTGCTCAGAACTCATTTTCAGCCTATTCACAACAGTACCCCCCCTTGAGGAGGGGTCACCGAACCCTCATTTGAGCAACCAGGTCGGTCAGGATGAGTTCTATGATATGCACGGATGAGTCTCCTAGCATGGATGTCCGAAGCAAACACCCAAGAATTGTCTTCCTGACCATAACCTCTCCATTTAACCAAATACTGGAGTTTCCGTCTAGAAAAACGAGAATTCAATATTTTCTCAACCACATACTCCAGATTGCCCTCAACCAAAACAGGGTCAGGAGGCACAGTAGTAGGAACCACTGGCTCAACAAACCTCTTCAACAAGGACTTGTGGAACACGTTATGGATCTTAAATGTCCCTGGAAGAAGCAAGCGAAAAGAAACAGGATTAAAATCTCCATGATCTTATAAGGTCCAATGAACTTAGGCTTAAATTTAGGAGATGCCACTCTCATAGAATATTTCTTGAGGACAACCAGACCAAGTCCCCCACTTTAAACCGAGGACCATCAGTCCTATGCCGGTTAGCAAACCGCTGGGCCCTCTCCTGAGAGAGGGACAACCTCTCCACTACCTGGTCCCAAATCTGTTGCATACGCTCCACAGAGTCACACTGGACAGACAGAAGCCTCCTCTGTCCTGAAGAAAATCGAGGATGAAACCCAGAATTACAGAAAAATGGAGACATCAAAGTGGCAGAGCTAGCCCTATTATTAAGAGCAAACTCAGCCAAAGGCAAAAAAGAGACCCAGTCATTCTGATCAGCAGACACAAAGCATCTTAGATAAGTCTACAATGTCTGGTTTGTTCTCTCAGTTTGACCATTGGTCTGAGGATGAAACGCCGAGGAGAAAGACAATTGAATACCAATTTTAGAACAAAAGGTCCTCCAAAATCTGGAAACAAACTGGACTCCTCTGTCAGACACAATGTTCTCAGGAATGCCGTGTAAACGAACCACGTGCTGAAGGAACAAAGGCACCAATTCAGAGGAGGAAGGCAACTTAGGTAATGGCACAAGATGTATCATCTTGGAAAACCTATCGCAAATCACCCAGATGACGGTCATTCTCTGAGAAACAGGGAGGTCGGAAATGAAATCCATAGAATATGGGTCCATGTCTCTTGGGCACAGGTAATGGCATCAACAAACCACTAGAACGAGAGCAAGGCTTGGAGCGAGAGCAAGTCCCGCAGGACTGCACAAACTCCCTGACATCACGAGACAAGGTAGACCACCAAAAGGACCGACTAACCAAGTCTCTGGTACCAAAAATTCCGGGATGACCGGCCAACGTGGAACAATGAATCTCAGACATTACACTCTTTTTCCACTGGTCCGGGACAAACAATTTCCCAACAGGGCAGCGCTCGGGCTTATCCTCCTGACACCCCTCCAGAGCCAGTCTCAAATTGGGCGAGATGGCGGAAAGAACTACACCTCTTTCAAAATAACAGAAGGATCAGATAACTCAGGAGAGTCCGCCAGGAAACTCCTCGAGAGGGCATCCGCCTTAACATTTTTAGTGCCAGGAAGAAATGAAACCACAAAATTAAAACGTGTGAAAAACAAGGCCCACCTGGCCTGTCTAGGATTAAGTCACTTGGCAGATTCCAGATAAACTAGATTCTTATGGTCCGTAAGGACCACCACCTGATGTTTGGCTCCCTCCAGCCAATGTCTCCACTCCTCAAAAGCCCACTTCATGGCCAATAACTCCCGATTACCCACGTCATAATTACGTTCAGTGGGAGAAAATTTTCGAGAGAAAAAGGCACAAGGGTTACTTTTAGAGGTTTCTGGATCTCTTTGGGACAAAACGGCACCTGCCCAATTTCAGAGGCATCAACCTCCACCTGAAATGGTAGAGAAACATCAGGCTGCCGTAGAACAGGAGCAGAAGTGAATCTCTGCTTAAGTTCCTGAAATGCAGAGACTGCCTCAGGAGGCCAATTCACCACATCAGAACCCTTCTTGGTCAAATCAGTTAATGGTTTAACAATAACAGAGAAATTACCAATAAATTTACGATAAAAATTGGCAAAACCCAAGAATCTTTGAAGAGCCTTTAATGAAGTAGGCTGGACCCAATCACAGATGGCCTGAATCTTGACCGGGTCCATTTCAATAACAGATGGGGACAAAATGAATCCCAGAAATGAGATCCTCTGAACGCCAGAAAAGACACTTTGATCCATTCACATACAGAGCATTCTCTCTCAAAATCTGGAACACAGTCGAACATGTTTTACATGAGAGTCCCAGTCATTGGAAAAAATCAAGATATCATCCAAATAAACAATCAGAAATTTATCCACAAAATCCCTGAAAATGTTATTCATGAAGGACTGGAAGACAGAAGGAGCATTAGTGAGCCCAAAGGGCATCACAAGGTACTCAAAATGCCCTTCAGGGGTATTAAATGCCGTCTTCCATTCATCCCCGTACTTAATGCGAATAAGGTTATATGCCCCCCTGAGGTCAAGCTTGGTAAACCAAGTAGCGTTTTTCACCCTGGAAAACAGATCAGAGATCAAGGGTAAAGGATATTGATATTTCACAGTAATATTGTTCAAGAGACGATAATCAATACACGGCCTTAATGAACCATCCTTTTTGGCCACAAAGAAAAAACCGGCACCTAAGGGTGAAGAGGATGGTCTGATATGACCCTTCTCCAATGACTCCTTGATATAAGACTGCATAGCGTCATGTTCAGGTACAGACAAGTTAAAAAGGCGACCTTTAGGGAATTTACTACCAGGCACTAATTCAATAGCGCAGTCATAGCTCCTATGGGGAGGTAAGGATGCAGATTTACTTTCGCTAAACACATCAGAAAAATCAATCAAAAAGTCAGGAACATCCTGAGCCTGGGGGAGGCAGAAAAAACAGGAGTGTTGGTATTAACACATTGGCAGCCCCAACTGGTAACAGACACAGATTTCCAATCCAAAACAGGATTATGAGACTGTAACCAAGGGAAACCCAGTACGATAATGTCATGCAGATTATACAGAACCAAAAATTTGCAACTCTCCTGATGATCAGGTTCTACCCTCATTATCACCTGAGTAGAGAACTGAGGTTTATTCTCAGCCAAAGGGGTAGAATCGATCCCCAGTAGGGGAATAGACTTCCTAGGGGTATCAAGGGAAACCCACAACGTTTAGCAAAATCAAAATCCATCAGGTTAATAGCTGCTCCAGAATCAACAAAAGCCTGAGCAGAAAATGAGGACAGAGAGCATATCAGGGTCACAGTTAATAAAAACTTAGTCTGAACACTACCCAAGACAACTGAGCGTGCAAAACGTCTTCCCCGCTTTGGGCAGACTGAAATAGCATGAGAGGCATCACCACGGTAGAAACATAACCCATTGCGCTTTCGAAATTCATGACGCTGTGCCCCAGAAACCACTCTATCACACTGCATGGATTTAGAAGCAGGTTCACAAGGCAACATTATTCCACGCATACCTTTCCGCTCACGCAAACGTCTGTCAATTTGAATCGCTAATGACATAGAATCATTGAGACCAGAGGGAACAGGGAATCCCACCATAACATCCTTTACATTATCTGACAGTCCCTTCCGAAAAAGAGCTGCCAAAGCGTCGTCATTCCATTTGGTCAGGACTGCCCACCTACGGAATCTCTGACAGTATAACTCAGCGTCCTCAAGCCCCTGACTTAATGCCAACAAAGTTTTTTCAGCTTGATCAGTGACATTAGGCTCATCGTACAATAACCCCAAAGCCTGAAAAAACGCATCAACATCACTCAAAACAGGATCCCCAGGTGTCAGGGAAAAAGCCCAATCCTGAGGGTCGCCGCGCAGGAGAGAGATGACAATTTGAACCTGCTGCGCTGCGTTCCCTGAGGACTTAGATTTTAAGGCAAAAAACAATTTACAGTTATTTTTGAAATTCAGAAATTTAGCTCGATCCCCTAAAAACAAATCTGGCATGGGAATCCTAGGTTCCACAACAGGCAACCTAGCAAGATAGGTAGCAATACTCCGAACTTCAGTGGCAAGCTGATCCACACGGCCAGACAACTGTGCAAACTCCATTGAGAGAGAAAAAAATCCTCCTCAGCACCCAGAGATACAGAGGGAAAAAAAAATGCAACAAACAGAAAAAAAAAATATCTCTGACAACTCTGACAACTTTTTTTTTTTCCACAATATTTTTCCCTTCTGTGAGTACCATATAATTTTCAGTTTGGCCGGTGATACTGTTATGATTTGGTAGCTGAGGAGAGCAGGCAAAAAGGAAATACACCAGAGCAGTTGGAAACTATGAGATTGCATTACCCTGACTAACCACCACAACTAGAGGCAGCCGTGGAGCGTTCCTACGTTGGTCCTAGACGCCTCGTCACAGCCTGAGAAACTAACTACACCTAAAGATAGAAAGAGGAAAGCTATCTGCCCGGAGCAGATCCCCAAAGAACATAGAAAGCCCCAAACATGTAATGGCGGTTAGACAAGAAGAAATACTGACACAGACAGAAAATAGTATGAGCAAACGTTGGGGCCCAAACTTACTAAATAGAAAAGGATAGGAAGGGCACTTACTGCAATCCCAAAAAACCCTGAAAAGCACCAACTCTACTAATTTCAAAAACACCTGAGATCACACGACCTCAACCACCTAAATTAGTTCTCTGGTGTAACCAAAAACAAAACAGCAGCCACTGAAAAAATGGAAAAAGCAAATGTACAAACATCAGTGGCTGAACTGAACTGAGAGGGCAAAAGCCCCCAGAGGGGACCCTGAAGGCCCCCACAGAAGTGCAGGACAAAATGCAAAAATCAAGCACAAAAACAAAAAGAAGAAAAAGTCTTATCTGTTAGCAGGAGATTCAGACACGACACAGCAGGCTACCAAGGAAACAGGAATCAAGGATTGAGACCAGAACAATTGATCACCGGCAACCCTGATGGGAAGGCGACTCCCTTATATAAGACCAGTCAGTAACACCTGATTCCCAATCCTCACAATCTTCACTGGACAGTCCAGTACCGTTTGTAACCACCAGAGGGAGCTTCTGCTCAGAACTCATTTCCAGCCTATTCACAACGGCTCGCCCTGAGAGTCACCCTCCTACTCTTCCTGCGCTGACAACAAAGTACTGTGCTTGTGAGCCTCATATATCTGATTCTCATCAGGATCACCTCCCCGGGGGTTAACGTCTGGTGACGAGCGTCAGTATGCTACTCGGACCTTACTTCATCCTGCCCCAGATCCAAACTAAAAAAATTTGGGGCATCGGTTCAGATGATTTCCTCCTCTTGACTTGTGAATCTTGGAGTACATTTGTTATTCCCATGGCATAGAATGTGTGAACAGCTCTGCAGACTCACCCATCTGTGGTTCCCTACTGTCAGTTGGGCGGTTGGAGAGTTGTGACATGGGGGAAGCAAGGGTAATTGGGTTGCCACCTGTCACGCTGTTCTGTCTGTACTTGGTTGTCGGCGTGACAATGCATGTCTGTGCTTTAACCCTTTGCTCCTTTTCCCCCTAATTGAGCTGGGATACTGTTATCCGTTACCTGTATGGATGCTGCTCAGTTCCCAGCTCTGCTGCGTAGCCGTGCATGCATGGGTGTCTCCGCTGCGCTGCATGACCACCCGCATGTGCGGTCCCTGGCTATTGCTGTGGAAGCTACCCGTAGGTCAAGGTCCTCTGCAGTGGTGCATGACTTACTACGTGTGTTTAGGCTGCAGCCATTTCCAGGTGCCCTTGCTGTGCTGATTTGTGTCTGGCTGCATAGGGTGCGCGGGCCACACCTGCCCTGCTTTTATCAGGGTTAGTGTGTGTACTTGAAATGCTGTCACCAGCCAATTGCTGAGGGGCAGCTCATATATAAAGGCTCCCTGCCCTATGGGTGGGGCCTTAGCTACTCACATAGCTTCTGAATCTTGCCATGTGTGTTGTGCGTTCCTGTACCTGTCCCTGCGCCTATCCTGGAGGCGGTAATTCTAGGCTTGAACCCCTGATCCTGTACCCGTCCCTGCACCTATCCTGGAGGCGGTAATTCCAGGCTCACCTTTCCTGGAGGCGGTAATTCTAGGCTTGAATCTCTGATCCTGTACCCGTCCCTGTGCCGGTCCTGCAGGCGGTAATTCCAGGCTCGCCTATCCTGGAGGCGGTAATTCCAGGCTTGAATCCTTGATCCTGTACCTGTCCTGTACCTGACTGTCTGAACTGTGTCTGCTGTGTTATGTTCCTGAAGTCCTTCTGTGTCCTGAACCTGTGCCCAGTGACTGTGATCTTTTGTTAACTGACTTCCTTTGATACAACCTGGGTTCATCTTGGAAGGAGGAGTCCGGTGTGGGTGTAATGAGTTTCTGTTACTCTGTGCTCAGCTTGTTTTTGGTGCAATCCCTGGCCGGCTCCAGTTGAGCCTGGCGTGGCTTGCACCAGACCGCTTGGGTCCTTTTTAGATCTCTTCCAGATGTCTGGATCCGATCCTTCCCTGCCTGATGCCCGGAGCCTGCCGATCGTTGCCTGATATCCGGAGTCCGATGCCAGTGTTGGTCTTGTGATCCAGTCCGTGTTCCTGATGTCCAGTCCATGTTCCTGATGTCCTGTCCGTGTTCCTGATTCCGTGTTCCTGATGTCCGGTCCGTGTTCCTGATTCCGTATTCCTGGGTCCGTGTTCCTGGAGTCCGGTCCATGTTCCTGTGATCCAGTCTGTGTTCCTGATGTCCAGTTTCCTGATGTCCGGTCCGAGTTCCTGGGATCCAGTCCGTGTTCTGATGTGCTGTCCATGTTCATGGTTCAGTGTTCCTGATTCCATGTTCCTGGGTCCATGTTCCTGGTGTCCGGTCCGTGTTCCTGATTCCATGTTCCTGATTCCGTGTTCCTGATGTCCGGTCCATGTTCCTGGGATCCAGTCTGTGTTCCTGATGTCCAGTCTCCTGATGTCCGGTTCGTGTTGCTGTGATTCAGTCCGTGTTCCTGATGTACAGTTCGTGTTCCTGATTCCATGTTCCTGTGTCCATGTTCCTGAGGTCCAGTTCGTGTTCCTGAGTTCGTGATCCTGATGTCCTCATGTGTCCTGTCTACGTTCTGATGACCTCGTGTACCCTGATGTCATGCCTGTGTCCTGATGTCCAACCTATGTGTGCCGCGGTGATCCGTTGGTACCTTGGAGTCCTCTGGGTGATACCCTTCTGGAAGGTGTGGAATCGGGAGCCTTGCATAGTCATGTTTGATTTATGTACTGTGTGTCTTCACTTATTTACTTCAGTAAATTTTGCCTCCCTATACCTGAAGTTGTGCGGTGTGGTCAAGTTCTACGTATCTCTTCCTTGTCCACATGCTCAGCTGCCACAGAACCCCGGTCTCTGCCCTTCCCTAGTTCGGGTAGGCCCGGGTCCCCCTCTGCGGTATGGAGGGTCCATATTGCGCCCCCGGGGACGCCCGCCCCATGCCGTGGTGGTCGGTCAGCATGGAGGCGATTATGGGCTGGGCGGCTTCTCGGCGGCTGCATCATTCGTGACACCACCTCTGTGAACTGTACTGTGTGGAAAGTTGAGGTGGAAAAAGAGGAGAGGCCACTTGAAGCTGGGCTTGCTATCCACTCGAGCACATGCACTTTCTGGCCCTCATCAATAAGGCATACCACTGTGCGGCTGCCAAAGAAATGTAGTGGAGTATCCCATCCAGTAACAAGTTGTCAGTTGTGCTTGTATAGGATGTGACGGTGTTGGTTCACTAGTGCTTTCACTAACATTACCACCTACCCCTACATACACCTTGAACACCAAACCTGTTCAACCTTCCACCACGACCTCACTTTTTCCCCAGTCATGTTGCTCAGATAGTATGGTAGGATTACACTATTAGCAACAAAAAATTTGATTTTTTTACTCTGCACCAGCTCTGCACACAGCTGAATTTCAGCGTCACTAAATGACAAGGTGAAATATGGCTTGCTGAATCATGTTAGTAACAGAAGAAAGAATTATTTCAGCGTGGATGAGGCCTGTATAGCAAAGAAGATTTGCTCCAAACAATTTAAAACTGAGATCTCCCCTACTGTATCACGTTAGTAACAGAAGAAAGAATTGTTTTAGTGTGGATGAGGCCTGTATAACAAAGAAGGTATGCTCCAAACAATTTCAAACTGAGATCTTCCCTACTGTATCACGTAACAGAAGAAAGAATTGTTTCAGTGTGGATGAGGCCTGTATAACAAAGAATATATGCTCCAAACAATTTCAAACTGAGATCTTCCCTACTGTATCACGTTAGTAACAGAAGAAAGAATTGTTTCAGTGTGGATGAAGCCTGTATAGCAAAGAAGGTATGCTCCCAACTATTTCAAGCTGAGATCTCCCCTACTGTATCACGTTAGTAACAGAAGAAAGAATTGTTTCAGTGTGGATGAGGCCTATATAGCAAAGAGGTATGCTCCAAACTATTTCAAACTGAGGTCTCCCCTACTGTATCAAGGTTAGTAACAGAAGAAAGAATTGTTTCAGTGTGGATGAGGCCTATATAACAAAGATTATATGAGTCAAACAATTTCAAACTGAGGTCTCCCCTACTGTATCACATTATGAAAAGAAGAAAGAATTGATTAAGTGTGGATGAGGCCTGTATAAAAAAAAGATATGCTCCAAACCATTTCAAAGTGAGATCTCCCTTACTGTATCACGTTAGTAACAGAAGAAAGAATTGTTTCAGTGTGGATGAGGCCTGTGTAACAAAGAATATATGCTCCAAACAATTTCAAATGCAGATCAAGCCTGCTGTATCATGTTTTTCACAGAAAAAATTATTATTTTACTCTAGAACAGCTGTGCACAAAGATTAATTTTACCGCCACTAAATGACAGGGTGAGACATGGCGTGCTGTATCAAGTTTCGCAACTAAAAAAAATTAGATTTTGAAAGGTCTACTCATGCACGGAGCACAAGAGAAGCAATGCACAACACATTTCTATGAAATGCGAAGCAAAGGATTGATGTCCCAGCTCCAGAAAAACAATTTTCTTTATTGAAAAAAATATTAAAATATTGATTGGCAGAAAAATCCTCCAATATAGTGAGTGTACACACAGCTGCTGGTATAACAGCAATGCGTTTCGATCACAGGTGGTCTGGATATTTTTATTTTTAAAAAAAAAAAGATCCACCTGTGATCGAAACACGTTGCCGTTATACCAGCAGCTGTGTGTACACTCACTATATTGGAGGATTTTTCTGCCAATCTGTGATATTTTAACATTTTTTTCAATAAAGAAAATTGTTTTTATGGAGCTGGAACGCCAACCCTTTTGCTTCTTGTTACCTCCACGTTGGGTCTGAACGGAGTTCCGAGCACCTGTGGCAGTTTGGTGAGCTGGCTTGGGCTTTTGCCCAGTTTTGTACTTTGTTTATATCTATGAAATGTGCCCTGCTGTCTTTGTCTGTGGACCTCACTAATGGCGCAAGGAAAAAACAATCTGTGTAATGTATGTAGTACAGTTCCTATAGCGTCTTGTGCTTGGGTGCGATGAAAACACAGGAGTCACAGGTTTGATATAGAAAAGTCCTGTATTACTTCATACAAGTTGGCAGAAATAGTCACACAGTTTGCAGACACAGAAACAGGAGACACAGCAGGCCAGAGTAATCCAAGCTCAGCAATCACTCTCCAATACAGATTCAGGATCTTCTTCTCTGTTACCGTAAGTCCATGCAAACGTGGGTCTTTCAAAGAGCAGGGTTCAGAGTCCACAAGTGCTTCAGAGTTCCTCAGTAGGAATAGCTGGAGTACAAGGTCCAAGGCTTACAGGAGTCAAGTCACAGGTTCACTGCAGGCTAGATTCTGAAGCACTGATTGCTCAGCTGTGGCTGCTTAAGAAGCAAAGGAGAGAATCAGGGCGGGAACATGCAAGCTGGAAACTCCATTTTGACTGAGGGCAAGATAGCTGCAGCAAGACAGAAAGTAAAATGGCTGACGAACAAACTGAGTTTCAGGAATATATACATAGAACCTTACAATCTGCTGGAAGGTCGATTTCATTGCTACACAGGACACTAGCTATCTAAACTATCATAAACTATCTGACTTAGGCCCTTTTCACACGTCTGTGTCTCCGGTACGTGTGGTGACAGTTTTCACACGTACCGGAGACACGTACACATGTAGACCCATTCAAATGAATGGGTCTATGTACATGTCAGTGTGTTTTCACGGACTATGTGTCCGTGTGCAAAATACGCTGACATGTCCGTTTTGACACGGACACACGGACCGGAAAACGTCCCGCACACGTGCACACGGAGAACTGTTCACACAGTCCTCCGTGTGCACGGACTGCCGCTGGGGAAGAAGCGGCTACTGTAAGCCGCTGTCCCCTGCAGCTGGTGCTGAAGCCGGCTGTAATTCCCCTGCTCTGCCTGCGAGCAGAGGAGAACGAAGAGCGATATACCGCTCAGCGTTCTCCTCAGCTCGCAGGCAGAGCAGGGAGAATTACAGCCGGCTTCAGCACAAGCTGCAGGGGGACAGCGCTTACTGTAGCGTTACTTCCCCGGCGGCCGTCATTGTGGTACTGATGCGGCATACGGGTGGCACATGGTTGACACACGTGTGCCGCATATAGTACACACACGGACACACGGACACACGGACACTGATTTCTCCGGTACCGATTTTTCCGGTACCGGAAATATCTGGATGTGTGAAACCGGCCTTAGAAACAACAGCCTAGCTAACTAGCTAAAATCTATCAGCACCCAGGCCCAGCATCAGGATCAGCCTCTCTGCGCTGTTCTACTGACAAAAAGGTGCTAAAACAAGATGTCCGCTCTTTATATAAAGAGGGACATGTGATTTCAGCAGCCAATGACACAAGCCGTTGTGTCTGGACATTGTGGATGTTTCCTGAACCCTGATTGGCTAGCTGCAATGTGCACATATAAAGTTAGAAAAAAATAAAATAAATAAATTTGCAAGCACACCGCTCCTCTAAGCTCACCCCACCCTCTACACTCATCAACCACTTGCCCCACTCTTATCATACACCACCACTATCCTAGCCAAAGTGCTAAAAATACTTTAGTGGCAACGCAAATATTTTCCTGCACTTTTACCGAATGTTACCAATTTTTCCCGATTTTATGAAAATTTGCTTGTGTTTCTGATCACAAATCCGAATGTGCCATATTCATGCCAAATTTATGTTTGGCGATTGTTTTTCAAACATATTCGCTCATCTCTACTGGGGATCACTGTATTACTTGTACACTGACACTATATACAAACTCCTGTGTATGATATTACCGGTGATCACTGTATTACTTGTAGACTTACACTATACACTGTATACTATGTATAGTATATAATGACACTTATGGTAATATTAGTATTGTGTTTTTTTTTTAATGATCAGTATTGTAGTAATTCGGTCACTATGTGATGGCAATATGTGGTCCGGCCATGGTGTGGTGGTATTTGCTCCTTGTATGTGGTATTATTCAGTCACTATGTGGTGGTAATGTGTGGTCTGGTCATGGTGTGACGGTATTTGTCCCTTGAATGTGATATTATTCGTCATTTTAAAAATTGAAAAATAAATAAAAATATCTAAAAAAGAGTATTGGATATTTTAAGAAATGTTAGGTTAGAGTAGAGTAGGATCATGCCAAAAGAGTTTACCTTGTCATGCTGGCGGCTTTAAAAATTTTTTGGCCGAAATAAATGCTGCTGGCTATGTATGTGATATGGTGGTCCACGGGAACTGTGTGATTGGCGAGGACGTGGTGCAGAAGTGGAGTTTTTCCAAAAGTGGGCAGTGGGACTGTGGAAGGTTTGAGGAGTGGAGGCGGACTTGGGTTGGAACTTGGGCGGAGTCTCAAGGGGGCCCGAAAATTTTGCCAGTATTAGACCCTAAAATTCCTGTTGGAAGCCCTGTCGTGGCTGCTTGAGTGACATGCTCAAGCCCCTGCCCTGCATGTTTTGCAGCTGATAGACAGCCAAAAAACATGCCAAGATTCACAGTGTATAGCAGGCAATACTCAGTGCATAACCGATCACCGAACATCAGTTGTCATATATACAACCTTCAGCCCAACCCTAACCCTAACACTAACAGATAAATCAGAAGCGACTGTAATGACAATAGTGTGTATCACATTAGTAATCTCCCCATGGCAAAAAAAAAAAGGGATGGCCGCTATTCAGTGCATAATATATACTGGTTACCTGAGAGATCAGGAAAAACAAAGAGGGAGGTGCTGCCCTTAATAGACGCGGTATCCACCGTTAGTCTATATGTGCTGTATGGATGAGACAGCGATACATCAAAGATTAGTGACGTATCCAACTGATTAATAGCAAAACTACCGCTTCTGAAGCGCTACATACCTTCAGTCTTGTATACAGGGGCGAGTGAAACTCCTGGTGCGGTGTCCACCGCTACTCTGAGGTCTGTAGAACGCCCAGGATCTTAAAGGGTGGTCAGGGGAGGGGCCAATAAAGTATAGCGGCCATCCCTTTTTTTTTTTTGCCATGGGGAGATTACTAATGTGATACACACTATTGTCATTACAGTCGCTTCTGATTTATCTGGACAGAATTTGTCAGTGAGTACTCTCTCTTATCACAGTCCATGATAGCACTACTTGTCCTAACTAGTGTACAATTTAATTACAGGCACAGGGCACAGTTGTTCACTTTCCTTACAGGATACGCTTTATATTTATTTCACTAAGTACGGTATGTGTCCACATCCTTTTTCTTCTTCTTTTCCGCATACGTTTCCATCTCACCATTTTAAAACTAGATGATACGGCTAGTATTATTGGTCATTTCTCTGCATCAATCATGTATTCATATCCATGACCATTTGCTATTGTATATACTTTGTTTATAATTAATTTTGGATCCCTTTATTATTTTTAATCCTCTACCCTGTCTTTAACTATAATTGTAGTAAACTGAAGAAGGTCACATTAGACCAAAACGTTTATCGGTGTACTACCATAATAAACGATTCTACTATAGCAGGGGTCTCAAACTCGCGGCCCTCACCTCACTAGTTTGCGGTCCTCACCTCATGGGCCTTCAGTACAATACTTTGGGGCCCTCACCTCGGCTGGGATCACATATGTGAGAAACACCGCATGTGAAATCCCAGTCACTCGTAGTACCGCTCATTAAGGTCATGAATATGGACGCCACTCCACTCTCATAGGCGTGGCGCCCATATTCATGAGCTTAATGAGCTGTACCACAGAAAGATGTCAGCGCTCCGGGCGCTGGACCATCGGAGCTACAGCAGGAGGAGGTGAGGTGAGTACGATGATGGTGGCGGGCAGGGAGCGATCTCAGCAGCTCTGCTGCCTGCAAGACAAAATAAGCAGGAGCGGAGCTGCAAGGATCCTTCCTGCCCGGCGCCCTCGCTTCCTGTCTCTGACACAGAGAGCAGCGCCGCCGGATGACGTCATCATTCAGCGGCCTGCTCTGTCAGAGCGAGGAAGCGCGGGCACCGGTAATGCTGCGGACAGGTGAGAGGTGGTGTGTGTGTGTGTAGTGTGTGTGTAGTGTGGTGTGTGTGTAACCTAGATGGAAGAGAATTATGGGGAAAAAGCAATGATGGGGAAAAGCAATGGGGAAAAGCAGTGATGGGGAGAAAGCAATGATGGGAGTGATGAGGAGAAGGCAATGATGGGAGTGATGGGGAAAAAGCAATGATGGGAGTTATGGGGAAAAGCAGTGATGGGGAAAAACAATGATGGGAGTGATGGGAAAAGCAATGATGGGAGTGATGGGGAAAAGCAATGATGGGAGTGATGGGGAAAAGCAATGATGGGGAAAAGAAATGATGGGAGTGATGGGGAAAAGCAATGATGGGGAAAAGCAGTGATGGGGAAAAGCAATGATGGGAGTGATGGGGAAAAGCAATGATGGGAGTGATGGGGGAAAAGCAATGATGGGAGTGATGGGGAAAAGCAATGATGTGGAAAAAGCATAATGGGGTGATGGGGAAAAAGCAATGGGGAGAATGAGCGCTGGGGGAATGACTTCTTGCTGTTAACCAGTTAATGTTTTCTTGTCCACCACACTGCAGTGTCAAAAGAGGAAGGCAGTGAGACAGGCAGCAACATCACATCAGAGAGCTCTTGACCTCGAAACAGAAAATCCTCAGATCCTGGTATTGTAACATAATATTAAGAATAATAGATTTTCATTATGTGTCGCCTATAAATATGAAACTGTCCTGTTAACCACCACTCTTGCCCCTGACGAAGCCACTGAAGAGGCGACACGCATTGGGCATAGTTCGGTCATGTTCTAAGCATGGGACTTCCCATATTTAGCCTTCTACTTTTGGCTCTTTGTATAGGTTCATTTAGTCGCGATAGCCTATTTCCACCTGCTATGTAAGAGCTTTTCTTGTGGAAAACCTGATGCGGCCCAGCCTCACCCAGATTCTACCTCCAGCGGCCCCGGGTAAATTGAGTTTGAGACCCCTGTACTATAGCCAAGCTGAGTGCGAGACTAGTATGCACCAACTTTGGGAACATGTAGAAGAGACCTAAGATCCGATTTCGTTGAGACATGCTTGAATCTGATCAAGAGCATGCCCAGAAGGATTCAGGCAGTGTTGAAAATCAAAGCTGGATTTAAAAAATAATAAAAATTAAAATTTAGGGTTTAGGAGCGAAACAGTAACAATGCAGTGACATGACCAGAATCTGCATTACTAATCATACGATAAATAGTTGCAACTCAAATTTATGTATGGATAGCCAAGGTGACTGTCTATAAAATGATGGTAGTCGCACATTCGAAGCAGTAGTGGATGGTGAGATATGGAGCCATGAAAGTCAAAAGTTCAAAATATTGTTACTGTGTAATGGTGATATTGATTCTTCTTCCCATGTGTATAACCTTACATTTATCATTGTTAAACCGTATCTGCCACCTTTCGGGCCAAGTTTTCAACTTATCCAGATCCATCTGTAGAGAGAATGCTATCTTCTGTTGTACTGACTGCTTTACATAGTTTTGTATCATCTGCAAATATCGATATTTTACTGTGAAACCTTCTACCAGATCGTTAATAAATATGTTGAAGGAATAGGTCCCAACACCGACCCCTGCTGTAAACCACTGGTCACAGCGACCCAGTTAGAGAATATACCATTTATAACCACCTCTGCTTTCTATCACTAAGCCAGTTACTTACCCATTTACACACATTTTCCTCCAGACCCAGCATTCTCATTTTGTGTATTAACCTCTTGTGTGGCACGTTATCAAACGCATTGGAAAAATCATGATACACCAAGTCCAATGACTCACCTTGGTCCAGTCTATAGCTTACCTCTTCATAAAAACTGATAAGATTTGACAGGAGCGATTCCTCATAAACCCATGCTGATATGGAGTTACACAGTTATTCTCATTGAGATAATCCAGAATAACATCCCTCAGAAACCCTTCAAATATTTTACCACGCTGCACCAGGCTGTTAGGGCACACTGCACCAGGCTGTTAGGGCACACTGCACCAGGCTGTTAGGGCACACTGCACCAGGCTGTTAGGGCACACTGCACCAGGCCGTTATGGCACTCTTCACCAGGTTGTTAGGGCACTATGCACCAGGCTGTTAGGGCACACTGCACCAGGCCGTTATGGCACTCTTCACCAGGTTGTTAGGGCACTATGCACCAGGCTGTTAGTGCACACTGGACCAAGCTGTTAGAGCACGCTGCATCAGGCTGTTATAGCATGATGCACCAGGTTTTATGGCACTGTGCACCAGGCTGATAGAGCAGGCTGCACCAGGCTGTTATGGTACTTTACATCAGGCTGTTATTGCATGCTGCACCACGCTGTTATGGCACTCTACACCAAGTTCAGAGTAAAATGGTGGCGCAACCCATGATCTGGCGTTTATACAATTCAGGTCACGAGTGGTGCCGGCCAATCGCATCTATGCTAATACTTGACAGTTCTGTGATAGCTCCGGAAGTGCTCACAGCCTACAAACGTGTTCATTGGCTGCACTGCAGCCTTTTTAACAAACTTTATTTGGCACCGAACCAGAACAGTAAAACAGACTTCTGGGAAAAAGTCCATGTTCGGAGTTACAGGTCAGGTTTGCTCATTCCTAACTGTAATACATAAGGAACAATACCAAAAATTTTATTGAAACCCTGATGCAAAATGATTTTCAGCCAAAATGTATGCATTTAGGTAAAAAGAAAAATCATAAGTGATCCTTTTTTAATGCTGCAGTAAGTTTAATTTCCCATTGCTTCTCCCGTAATTCTTTCCACATTATGCACTTGGGTTTCACTTCCTACCTAATGCTTGAATGCTGATTAAATAGATTAAATATTTCTGTATCATCTACAATAGACCTAGATGATATAAATAACCTAAAAAGAGCTGAAACCTGTTATTGCTAAGGATGAGCTGATAGATTTCATACACCAACCCCAGCTCTGGCAGTCAGACAACCACCTGGCCTGAAACAAAAATTAATTAGGAGGAAACTTCATTTTCATGATAAAGATATTGCCAAGAAGCAACCACATAACAGCATACTCCGCAATGTGTGGCCACATAAATGAATCATCTGCTGTGATGGAGATGATGAAGGAGAGATTAAGAAAACGTGCTAGCTGTACTATAAGAGCAGGCTGAGGAAATGTTACTGTTGCCATACATAGATATTAAATGGAGTTTCTGGTTTAGAAAATGCTTTTTCACATCTCTATTAATGCATTTTAGGTTAAAAAAAAGTGAAGGATTTTTTTCTCTGAAACATAGCAATTGATGTTTTTAGTATGAACATATAAAGTGTCGATCAAAACCGTAACAATATTTTGAACTTTTGACTTTCATGCTCCATATCTCACCATCCACTACTGCTTCGAATGTGCGACTACCATCATTTTATAGACAGTCACCTTGGCTATCTCATACATAAATTTGAGTTGCAACTATTTATCGTATGATTAGTAATGCAGATTCTGGTCATGTCACTGCATTGTTACTGTTTTGCTCCTAAAACCCTAAATTTTAATTTTTATTATTTTGTAAATCCAGCTTTGATTCTCAACACTGCCTGAATCCTTCTGGGCATGCTCTTGATCAGATTCAAGCATGTCTAAACCGAAATCTGATCTTAGGTTTCTTCTACATGTTCCCAAAGTTGGTGCATACTAGTCGACTCTACCCACTGTTATTAGCGGCAGCAGGCTGGCAGCTGATGGAGCAGTAGTCCCATCAGCCGACACCAATGACCGGAGGTCAACTTTATACCTCCAGTCACAGCTGCAGGCTCATGCTGTCATTTGACAGTGTGGGAACCGCGGCTGACTGACTGCGGTGATGATTTTACCTCCAATCAGAAGCTGTGTGTGCTGCACTGTCATGTGTTTGGGGGGCTGAACCGAACAGTAACACGGATTTCCTGGTGAAGTCCATGTTCGGTGTCCATGCCCGAACAGTAGGTGTTCAATATGGACGCCAAACTTTACTGTTCGGGTTCGCTCATCTCTAACCTGCATGCCCATATATACTTGGGGGGTTGATCTTATTAACAGATTACCTTCAATTTATACATAAATGTCACTTTTATTTCACACACAAAAGTATTAAGTACTTAGTTAACCGTATTTGATCAAAAAGTATATGTCATCCTCCAACGAAAAGGAACCCCATTGATGGACCTTAGGGGCACATTTACATAGTGCGATGGGCAGTTTTGGATGCCCACAGACCAGCAACATGTTTGATGCTCAGTGGTTGTTTAATAGCTTGTTTACACAGGTTCAGATTCACATTGAATAATCAGTAAAAGATTGTTCAGTGCGTATATACTGCCATTGTTCTCAGTACCATGAGTCTTATTTACAAAGGATGCGTGCTGCCGAAAATCATAATTTTTGGTGCAAACCAAAATATTATTCCACCCAACAAATGAACATTTTCCTTGTTCATAGACTGTCCAGCAGCCTGTTTAGATTGAAAGGTTATTGTGAAAAGAGCATTCACCCTAATCTTAAATGGACTTTGACTTTAGTGATTTTCCCCATCAGGGTTGAATAAGAGTATTTGTGTAAATAGCCTCTTCAGAAGTACTTATCTCTGGGGCCACCTATTCGATGCAGCAATCCTAAAAGTCAATAATGACCCTTTAACAAGCCTTGCCATATGACTTAGAATAAGAAACCAAAACAGAAACTCCATTTGCCGACATATGTTTCAGGTTGTTTGCTCCTCCTCAGTGCAAAGTAGGAGATCTGATTTGGCTAGTTGAGAGACCTCTGACTGGGAGTCTAATGGGGAACGTTTCTCCTTGCGGAGACTGCCAAGGCGGCAAAAGGAGGATTATAGGGCATGCAATGGTCCCATGGAAATTTAAATATGTAAATAGCCTCTTCAGAAGGAAGATAACTTGTTTTCTGGTGCAACCTATTGGATGTAAGAACCTTAAAAGTCAATATCGACCCTTTAATGAACCTGGCAACATGACTTGGATAATAAATCAAGGCAGAAACTCGATTTGCAGACACATGTTTTGGGTGTTGTCCCTCCTCAGTACAAAGCAAGGAGACCTGATTTGGCTAGTGTCTGCACACTATGCCTTTTAGATGCTGGCGTTCCCGTCGAGTTTTGCAAGCAGAAATGCATCATGAAAACATAGGCAGAGTTTTTTCTGAAGCGTCAGTCTTGTTTTAAACCTCCCAACAGCCAATACGCATTAAAATGGCAGCCGATAAGGGCGATCGGGAATAAGGGTATAGCACACCTCAGAGTCCAAAAATCTCCGGGGTACTGGCTACTGGGGGTAGATGAGACCCTGGAGAACATGATCATGGCTGGATTTTCCAGTCCCGATCATGGGATCGCCGTTATTCAATGAATAATGCAATCATGTAAAAAAAGGTGTATCCACTCTAAAAATAATTTCTCTCTCTTCTGACATGATAAACTTGTCAGAGGAGAGAGAAATGATGTACTCAAGGCGTCCCCAGAAACTCCAGCTCCGTCCCCTAGCCATCTGCCTCTTCTTTCTGAAAAAAAAAATGGCGTCACATGCACAGTGCACCCGCCAAGATCTGCCGGCTGGCACCAGGCAACAGCAGGGTTTGGTTCATTTTGATCACTGTGATAGACACAGGTAGTAAATCATCACCACCTCTTCATTCTTTGCTGTTAGTGTTAGGGTTAGGGTTGGGCTGAAGGTTGTTTTTTTTCAAAAGTTGAAAAAAAAAATGATGACAATATGACAACTGATGTTCGGTGATCGGTTATGCACTGAGTATTGCCTGTCATACACTGTGAATCTAGGCATGTTTTTTTTGGCTGTCTATCAGCTGCAAAACATGCAGGGCAGGGGCTTGAGCATGTCACTCAAGCACCACGACAGGGCTTCCAACAGGAATTTCAGAGCCCGATACTGGCAAAATTTTCGACCCCCTTGAGACTCCGCCCAAGTTCCAACCCAAGTCTACCTCCACTCCTTAAACCTTCCACAGTCCCACCGCCCACTTTTGGAAAAACTCCATTTCTGCACCACGTCCTCGCCAATCACACAGTTCCCATGGACCACGATATCACATTCATAGCCAGCAGCATTTGTTTCAGCCAAACATTTTTTAAAGCCGCCAGCATGACAAGGTAAACTCTTTTGGCATGATCCTACTCTACTCTAACCTAACATTTCTTAAAATATCCATACTCTTTTTAGGTATTTTTATTTATTTTTCAATTTTTAAAATTACCTATAATATCACATACAAAGGACAAATACCGTCACACCATGGCCAGACCACACATTACCACCACATAGTGACTGAATAATACCACATACAAGGAGCAAATACCACCACACCATGGCCGGACCACATATTGCCATCACATAGTGACCGAATTACTACAATACTGATCATTAAAAAAACCACAATACTAATATTACCATAAGTGTCATTATATACTGTACATAGTATACCGTGTATAGTGTAAGGTACAAGTAATACAGTGATCACCGGTGATATTATACACAGGAGTTTGTATATAGTGTCAGTGTACAAGTAATACAGTGATCCCCAGTAGAGATGAGCGAATTTGTTTGAAAAACAATCGCCAAACATAAATTTGGCATGAATATGGCACATTCGGATTTGAGATCAGAAACACAAGCAAATTTTCATAAAATCGGGAAAAATTGGTAACATTCGGTAAAAGTGCAGGAAAATATTTGCGTTGCCGCTAAAGTATTTTTGGCACTTTGTCTAGGATAGTGATGGTGTATGATAAGAGTGGGGCAAGTGGTTGATGAGGGTAGGGGGCGGGGAGAGCTCAGAGGAGCGGTGTGCTTGCAAATTTATTTATTTTATTTTTTTCTAACTTTATATGTGCACATTGCAGCTAGCCAATCAGGGTTCAGGAAACATCCACAATGTCCAGACACAACGGCTTGTGTCATTGGCTGCTGAAATCACATGTCCCTCTTTATATAAAGAGCGGACATCTTGTTTTAGCACCTTTTTGTCAGTAGAACAGCGCAGAGAGGCTGATCCTGATGCTGGGCCTGGGTGCTGATAGATTTTAGCTAGTTATCTAGGCTGTTGTTTCTAAGGCCGGTTTCACACGTCCTGATATTTCCGGTACCGGAAAAATCGGTACCGGAGAAATCAGTGTCCGTGTGCCCGTGTGTCCGTGTGTGTGCTATATGCGGCACACGTGTGTCAACCGTGTGCCACCCTTATGCTGCATTAGTACCACAATGATGGCCGCCGGGAAGTAACGCTACAGTAAGCGCTGTCCCCCTGCAGCTGGTGCTGAAGCCGGCGGTAATTCTCCCTGCTCTGCTTGCGAGCTGAGGAGAATGCTGAGCGGTATATTAATACATCTCTCTTCGTTCTCCTCTGCTCGCAGGCAAAGCAGGGGAATTACAGCCGGCTTCAGCACCAGCTGCAGGGGGACAACGGCTTACAGTAGCCGCTTCTTCCCCAGCGGCCGTCCGTGCACACGGAGGACTGTGTGAACAGTTCTCCGTGTGCACGTGTGCGGTCCGTGAAAATACACTGACATGTACATAGACCATTCATTTGAATGGGTCTACGTGTGTACGTGTCACCAGTACGTGTGAAAACTGTCACCACACGTACCGGAGACACGGACGTGTGAAAAGTTTATGATAGTTTACATAGCTAGTGTCCTGTGTAGCTATGAAATTGACCGTACAGCAGATTGTTTTTTCCTTGCAACATTAGTGAGGTCCACAGACAAAGACAGCAGGGCACATTTCATAGATATAAACAAAGTACCAAACTGGGCAAAAGCCCAAGCCAGCTCACCAAACTGCCACAGGTGCTCGGAACTCCGTTCAGACCCAACGTGGAGGTAACAAGAAGCAAAAGGGTTGGCGTTCCAGCTCCATAAAAACAATTTTCTTTATTGAAAAAAATATTAAAATATCATAGATTGGCAGAATAATCCTCCAATATAGTGAGTGTACACAGCTGCTGGTATAACGGCAACGTGTTTCGATCATAGGTGGATCTTTTTTTTTTTTTCTTTTAAAAAGAGCCACCTGTGATCCAACTGCTTTTCTACTCAGCCACACTCAGGTGACACAAATATTAGCTTTGTAGACCACTGGTGGACACAGACAGAAGAGGACCCCTGTGCGAGAACAATATATGGGCCCTTTCCAGTCCAATAGCTCCTCATAATGCCCAATTCCACCTACATTGGAGGTGGTAGTGGGCCCCCTTATCCTCTAGGGCCCCTGTGCAGCTGCACAGGTTGCACCAATAATATGTACACCCCTGTTGTAGACTACTATTGTTAGAAACATTTAAGGATAGTAACACAGGTAGTTGACTGATAGTAAGTGCAGGCCTGCCAGCCTAGGAGCCCTACTGCTAAAGGCAAAACACGTGAAGAAGACCCAACTTAGAGTCCAAACATTTAAAAAAGTTATTGCCACACAGCACTAAAGTGGCAAAAATTAACCAACAGTAGAAATAGCTTAATGGGGCTCTGACACCCCTTACACTACAGGCAACAAACCAGATGGAGACCCAACTTGGAATTCAAACATTTCAATAAATTGTTGCCACACAACACTATAGTGGCATCAATTTCCCCAGAGTAGAAATAGTATAATGGGACTCTGACACCCATTCTACTACAGGCAACCCACCAGATGGGACCCAACTTGGAGTCTCCACATTTCAAAAAAATATTGCCACACACCACTAAAGTGGCATCAATTTCCCGAGAGTAGAAATAGTATAATGGGGCTCTAACACCCCTTCCACATTTCAAAAAATTGTAACAGCAGCAGTAGCAATAGCAGCCACAGAAGCCACGACAAAAGTGTCACAGACTACAGTAATGAAAAATCAATGCAGCACACTAAAAACTACACCATCGCCTAGTCTGCCCAGTCTGCAACCTGGGTGCAAAAGTAATTGGAGATCCAAGACTTCTTCATCTTGATAAAGTTAGGTGGTCTACAATTTCAGGGGACCGTGGATCTAGCATAATGGCAACCCAGTAGTCAGCACTATTTCTAACCCTAAGAATATTGACATAATGTTGCAGATTGTGCCTCAAAAAGGTCTGGCGCTTCCATGAGGTACAAGTCCATGGTGTGTTGGTGGCGAAGAATCACTCAAGCTTGCTTCCTCCATCCCCTCCTGCCAACCATGGTCAACAGAGAAAGGATCATTATCCTGTTCATCTCTTGACTGGTGCGCTCCCATCACCTCTGTCTCCTCGTCCTCCTCCATTTGTTCCTCGGCTCCTGCACCTTCACTAACAGTTTGTCGAGTACCATGAGTCCCCATCTATCACTGTATTCCACCCTCCCATGTCACCCGCCTGTGCGATGACAGTCCAGAACTTAGAAATATTGTTATACGATACGATACGATACACTTTATTGATCCCGGGGGAAATTACAGTATTACAGCAGCAATACAAACAGCAGTACATAAAATATTAGGACACAAATCTTGCACAGGTATACTAACATTACATAATAAATAAAAGTGGGTAGTTCAGGTGTATATAAGTCAATGCTAGTTGACATTAGTACATCAGCCATCAGTCATTATTTTCTTCCACCCTTAGGAAATTATTATACATCCCCATAGCAGTAGATACAAACGATTTCCTGAATTTCTCCTTCTTGCACCTTAATAGGATTAGACGGCTGCTGAATGTGTCTTCTGCTTCAAGACCAGCTCGTATAGTGGGTATGTATTATTGTTCATTATAGCCCATACACTTCTGAATTCTATCCTCCAATACCTCCTCAAAAGAGTCAAGATGGAGGCCAACAGCTGCACTAGCCTTCTTGATAAGTTTGTTGAGCTTATTAGCGTCAGCTACTCGCACACTACTGCCCCAGCAAATGATAGCAAAAAAGATGGCGCTTGCTACAATGGACTGGTAGAACATCTCCAGAATTTTACTGCACACATTGAACGACCTGAGCTTCCGCAGAAAGTACAGTCTGCTCATTCCCTTCTTGTAAACCTTTTCTGTATGACACCTCCAATCAAGTTTACTGTCAAGGTGAACCCCCAAACATTTGTAGCTCTCAACAATCTCAACCTCCTGGCCAGCAATAGTGATCGGTAAGTAATCCTCCTTTTTCCTTCTATAACTCACCACCATCTCCTTGGTTTCTTTACATTTAGTTCTAGACAGTTAGTCTGAAACCAATCCACAAAGTCAGAAACCACCCTTCTATATTCCTCCGCCCCCACAATGCCCCCTACAGTCACGGAGTCATCTGAGAATTTTTGGAGGTGACAAAAATCAGGAAGGGTGACAGCACTGTACCCTGAGGGGCTCCAACACTGCTCCGTACACTGCCAGATACCACCTCCCCCATCCTTACAAACTGTGGCCTGTCTGTCAGGTAGTCACTTATCCAGTTCACCATCCCCTCATCTACCGCCATATCAGTCAACTTATTACGTAGTAAGAGTGGCTGTAGGGTATTGAAAGCACTAGAGAAGTCAAAGAACATGGCGCGCACTGCAGTTCCATCATTGTCCAAGAACGAATGCATTGTATGTAGAAGAGACGCTACAGCATCATCCACCCCCAATCTCTGCTGGTACGCAAACTGCAGGGGTCAGTGTAGGCCCTCACCATCGGGCACAAGTAGGCAAGTATTATTCTCTCCAAGGACTTCATAGAATGTGATGTTAAGGCCACTGGACGATAGTCGTGTAGGGAAGTTGGAAAAGTGGTCTTAGGAACCGGCACCAGGCAGGTGGTTTTCCACAGTTCTGGTACCCCCTGTGATTGAAGGCTCCAGTTAAACAGGTGCTGGAAGACAGTACACAGTTGGTTTGCACATGCTCTGAGGACACGTGGGCATCCTCCTCTGCTTCTGCTTGTTCTTCTGGGATCACCACCTCCACTCAGAGAATTTTCAAAGTGTGTCTCCAGCATGCTAGTCACTACTCAGGGACAGACCATGAGGCAGAAAAGTCAGACATTTTGGGGTCAATATCAAGAGAGCACATAGATAACCAAGGGAAAAGACAAAGGAGTAAGTCAGGTCACAGTCCAGGGTCAATAACAAGAGATAGCGGATCAAAGCCAAAGGACAAGACAAAGGGATAGTCAGAACACGGTCCAAATTGTCAGGCAACAGAAGATCAGATCTCAGAACAGCAGAGTCAGGCTAACACTCACCAGGAAGCACAAACTACATCTGGCAGGGATCAGGGGCAGACAGCTCAGTTAAATAGCTTTCGCAATCTCCTGACACTGAACACTTGGAGAAAATTCCACACCTCCTATTCACAGATTGGACAGCTGAGCTGTCAATCAAAGCACTGATGGCTCAGCAAGCCCATACAGGATTGGATAGCCAAGCTGTCAATCAAAACACTGACACTTCAGCAAGACACAGTTTCCATTGGACAGCCTAGCAATCACTCAATGAGCGGAGGAATTGTGACAGTACTTGACCGGAAGAGTGATGCTGAATGATGGCTAACCATCTTAGTAGCCATGTTGAAACTGTGCAGAAGGATGCAGAGGTCCTTCATCTGTGCCGACTCTGTAAGCGTGAATTGCACCACATCTATACTGCGATGGCCCAGGAAATGCTAAACGACATACTGCAGCAGGGCTCATCGCTGCTGCCACAGTTGCTGCAACATGTGCAGAGTGGAATTCCACTGTGTCAGCACATCGCATTTTAAATGATTAACCAGTAGGCCTAAATACCTATGTAGCGATGCAAGTCAATGACCTGCAGGGTGCAAACGGCAGAAGTGAGCACACAGCAACTGTGCTTTCTACAGCAGCACATCTAGGCCACGATAGTGGCAGAGAAATTGCTGCACCACCAGGTTGAGGAAGTAAGCCATGCGAAGCACATGTGTGTGGCTGCCCCGGTGTAGGGCCGCCACTAGGTTCACACTATTATCGCACATGGCCTTCCCTGGCTTCAGGTTCACTGGAGACAGCCATTGCTCAAACTCAGCCTGGAGAGCTGTCCACAACTTTTGAGATATGTAACTGCGATCTCCAAGGCATATTAATTTAAACACTGCTTGATTGCGGTGAGCCCTAGCTGTGCAGTTCAGAGGTTGTGGGGATTCTCTCTGCACTGTTGGAACGAGTGTCTCATTAAAAGAGAGGTTGAGGGCACAGGTGAAGGCCCTAGAGGAGGTGGAGGAGGCAAAAGCAGTGAAGGAAGTGTTAGATACAGAGGTTTATTCTGCAAGCCTTGGGTATTCCAAGACTTGAGGAGCAACCCCTTTCCTATTTTCCCCCACAGCCACCAGAGTCACCCAGTCCCCAGTGGGTGAGATGTAGCGCCCCTGGCCATGTTTTCTCATCAATATGTCAGTGGTGAAATGCACCCTGGCAAACATAGTTTTTCTCAAGGAACAGATGATGTTGTCTGCAACATTCTGGTGTAGCGCTAGCACAGCTTTCTTAGAGGAGTAATGACAACTGGGCAAATTTTACAGAGGGATTTAGACAGCCATTAGCTTCAGAAACCATCTGTATCCACCAGGTGGAAAGGCAGCATTTCTGTGGCCAACAGATTGGAGATGGTGAAGTTCAACATCTTTGCTTTGGCATGTGTAGGAGGAAACATGGCTGGTGGTTGACGAGGCTCACTAGTTCGCATTGTAGCGCAGTGAGATTCTCAGACTAATGCATGTTGATAGCACATGTGCCGGTTCATGCATGTAGTTCTCAAAGTAATGCAATTTTTGCCTCTACTGAGGCGTTTTTTTGCGAAGTTGGCAGATAACGTGAGTTGTGTCATCCTTTGCGGTCTCAAAAAATGCCCAGGCTAGGCAACCCTTGCTGCACCAGCGAACTGCAGACCCGCGACCGCTGTTGGCCACAGCTGCTGGCTGAGGATGCAGTGCTTGTTGTGGTTGCAACACTCAGTGTCTGCAGCAAGCCACAATGTAACCTCTTCATCTTCCTCCTCTGCCACCTCCTCTGCTGAGCTACTCAGCTGCATGCCTTTGGGTTCACAACAAGTGGGATCTACATTGTCATTGTCATCCTCTCTGTTCTCCCACCCATCGCCCTGAGAGTCACCTCTTCCTATTTCTTCCCTGATAGCACTGTACAGTGTGCGTGTGCCTCAGGTATCTGAGACTCATCAGGATCCCCTCCACACCAAGGGGTTAATGTCTGCTAACAAGGGTCTAGATTCTGCTCTGAACCTACTTCGTCTGGACCCGTATCCTATTGAAAAAACTTTTGACCAACGTTGCAGATGATTTCTTCCTCTTGATTATGTGAATCTTTGGAGCAGACCTCTGATGCCCATATAATAGATTGTGTAAATCACTCTGTAGACTCGCCCATCTGTGGTTCTCCATAGTCAGTTGGACAGTTTGAGAGTTGTGACGCAGGGGGAAACAAGGGTAATTGGGGTGTCACATCTGAGGATTGTATTGTGTGTGATGTTTAAGGTGAAGGAAGAGAAGGAGAGGCCACCCACTGGAGCACATGCACTTTCTGGCCATCATCTACCACTGTGTGACTGCCAAAGAAAGGGAGTCGAGTAGCCCATCCAGCAACAGATGTCAGCTGTCTTTGGATAGGATGAAACGGTGTTTGTTCAGTAGCGCTTTCAGTAATATTACCACCTAACCCACATACACCTTGATAACTAAGCCTATTCCCCCTTCCACCACGACCTCACTTTTTCTCACCCATGTTGGATGTACCCATCCCCTCTTTTAACCAGCTGTTTCTCAATCATAGGCCCAAACTTGTCAGTCACCTGTCACTAAATTAATAATCAGCATTTGCTGACATAGTGTGTCTGGACTACACTGTTAGCAGAAATGATTCAAATTCAGAAAAGTGGCATGGTGTCTGGACCACACTATTAGCAGAATGGATTTAGATTCTGAAATGTGGCCTGGTGTATGGCTCACACTATTAGGAGGAAGGATTTAGATTTCTGAAAAGTTTGGCCCACACTATTAGCGCAAACAATATAGATTCTGGAAAGTGGACTCCTGGCAGCACCACAGTATTAGCACAAATGATTTACACACATGGTCAAATTTACCCCTCGTTTAATGACAGAAAAACCAACAATGGTGAAAGGAATAACTTGAATCTGACAAAAGTAATAATAAATCAAAAATCTATGAAAATGAACAAACGAAAGTCAGATATTGCTTTTCAATTATGTTTCCACAGAATTAAAAAAAAAATAAACTCATGAAATAGGCCTGGAAAGAAATGATGATACCCTTAACTTAATATTTTGTTGCACAATCTTTTGAGGCAATCACTGCTATCAAACGATTCCTGTAACTGTCGATGAGACTTCTGCACCTCTCGACAGGTATTTTGGCCCACTTCTCAAAAGTTAAAATGACAAAACTTTTTTTCAGAAGCTCAGCATAGCAAAAAAATGCAATACAAAAAAATACACAGCTCCATCAATTGAAAAATGAAAAATTTTTGAGTAGAAATGAGCGAACTTGTTAGGAAAACAATTCCCAATCTCAAATTCAGGATGAATGTTGCACATTTGGATTCATGTTTGAATTCCCTAGCTTTTTTCCTAAAAATCGGCAAAAGTCGGCCAAAGTTTGGTAAATGACTGAGTTTACTAATGGCTCTTTCAGATGTCATTGTTTTTGGTAGCAACACGGGTCACAAAACGTCCTGCACATGTGCACACTGATGACACACGGATGACATTCATGTGTCATCAGTATGACACGTACGGGTGCCTGGAAATCAGCAGTACTGTTCATGCTGTTCCCCGGTGCCAAGTGCTGAAGAAGACAGCTCACATCACTGTCCCCTGCTCGCGCTGCACTCAGTGTAAGCAGGGGACAATGTTTAAAGTGGTATTCAACTGCTAACAGCGAGATTAGATGGCGGCTGATGGGAGATAAAAATAAATAAATATATTAAAAAAAACATGTATTTTTGATAACCAGCCAGGCAAAACTGACAGCTACTGGCTGCAACATTCAACTGTCAGCTTCAGCAAGGCTGGTTATCAAGAATAGATGGGCCCCACACCATATTGTTTAATTATTTAAATAAATAATTTCTAAAAACGGCATGGGGTCCCCCCATTTTTGACAAGCAGAAAAGCTAAAGCAGACAGCTGGGGGCTGGTATTCTTAGGCTGGTAAGGGGCCATGGATATTGCCTCTCCAGCATGAAAATAGCAGCACGCAGTAGCCCCAGAAAAGAAGCAGCTATTTGCCCGGCTTTTCCCACTTATCCAGTGGCGGTGGCAAGTGGGGTTCACATTTGTGGGGTTGATGTCACCTTTGTATTATCCGGTGACATCAAGCCTATGGCTAAGTAATGGATAGGCGTCTATAAGACACCTGTCCATTACTAATCCTATAGTTATATTGTAAATAAACACAGCCAGAATGAAGTCCTTTAATTGAAAGAATGACACCGACTCCTTTAATGAATCTAAATTAAAACATGCGTCATCACCAATTCCACTGAAAATGTGGTCTCCTGTAATAAAACAAAAAATAAAAAACAACCATATCCTTCACCTGTCTATCGTTCTGTCCCACGCCGTAATCCATGTCTGAGGATTAACAGTTTTCAATGTAGATGGTGCCAAAATGCGACTGTCCATGCTGAGAACCAATGAGGAATGAGCTGCTGTGAGCCCAGCATCAGTGACTAGCGTTGACGTCATCAAGGTTTCTGCCAGTCACTGAGACTGCTCTCCCAGCTGGGCCCCTGAACTGCGGTCTGAGATCACCACTAGCATAGTGAGAAAAATTCTCACGGTGCAGTGCTGTGTCATTCTATCAATTAAAGGACTTTATTCTGGCTGTGTGCTACCGTTGCTCAGTATCTCACGGTGAACTCCTATGACCTGACTGATGTCATCGTGAGCAAGAGAAAGGTCTCATGCTCGCGATGCCGTCAGAAAGGTCCTGGGAGTTCAAAGTCAATAAACTAAATTCAACTCACTGACGTCAGCGGGAGCGCAGTGGAAAAAGTTGTAACAGTGCTCACGCTGACGTCGGTTAGTTGAGCTAAGTTCATTGGCTGTGAACTCCCAGGACCTTTCTGACATGGTGACGTCAGTCAGGTCATAGCAGTTCACCGCGAGACACTGATCAGAGGTAGGACACGCTGCTCAATGTCTCTGCTGGGTGTCAGGCTGTATAGTTGCATCATGCAACAATGCAGCCTGCCATCTAGATGTAGCAGAGCTAGACCGTTGCGGGACAAATGGATTATTATCATCTCAGAGGACATTTGAGGAATTCTGTTATTTGTTATTTTAGTTCTGTTACAGTAGACATTGACTTCTGTGGACTGGGCAATGACGTGAGTATGGTTTAATTTAGATTCATTAAAGGAGTCTGTGTCATTCTTTCACTTAAAGGAATTGCAACCCTCAGCTGTCAGCTTCAGCAAGGCAGGTTATCAAGAATAGAGGGGTCCCCATGCCTTTTTTTAAATTAATTACATAGATAAAGGTGAAAGCTGGGGGCTAGTATTCTCAGGCTGGTAAGAGGTCATGGATATTGGCTCCCCCTGCCTAAAATCAGCAGCCAGAAGCCACCTACAAATGGCCCATCTATTAGATGCAAAAATTTTGGTGCTTTGCCTGTCACTTCCCATATTTGGGGTTCATATTTATAGGGTTGATGTCACCTTTGAGAAGTCCAGTTAGAGGACTTTATTCTGGCTGTGTGTTTATTTACAATATAACTAAAGGATTAGTAATGCATAGGTGTCGTATAGATGCCTCTCCATTACTTAGCCGTGGGCTTGATGTCACCGGACAATACAAAGATGACATCAACTCCACAAATATGAACCCCACTTGCCACCGCCACAGGGCAAGTAGGAAAAACTGAGAAAAGCGCCAGAATTGGTGCATCTTATAGATGCGCCTTTTTTTGTGGTGGCTGCAAGCTGCTATTTTTAGGCTGGGGGGCAAATATCCATGGCCCCTTACCAGCCTGAGAATACCAGCCCACAGCTGTCAGCTTTAGCTTGGCTGGTTGCAAAAAAAATGCGGAGACCCCACACCTTTTTAAAATTATTTATTTAAATGATTAGAAAAACAGCATGTGGAGCCCTCTATTCTTGCTAATGCTGATAGCTAGGGGTAGCACCCCGAAGCTGTCAGTTTTGCCTGGCTGGTTATCAAAAATACAGGAGAACACATCATTTTTTTATTATTTATTTACAGCACAATTGATGGGTCAATTGATTCCACTTTTTGATGGTGTGTGCCCCTAATTTTAGCTGTTTTGGCAGCTTTTTACCCCCACTGAAGGTGTTGTCTATGCGTTTTGTTTTGCCTCCCATTGAAGACAATGGGATTTTGGTATGTTGGCGAACATCGGGAAATTTTACGATCTGAACCGAACCGAGCCTTGAATGGTTCGCTCATCTCTAGTTTTGAGTCTTGGTAAATGACAACAAAAAAATTTTTTTTTTACGAATTCAGAATTTTTTCATCACTTGAATACACTATGCCTATTTGGTATTGCAGTAACCATACTAACATGGAGAATCATATTTCCAGATCATTTTACCACAAAATGAATGCCATAAAAACAAAACCCAAATAACGTTGTGAAATTTTACTGCACTTGTAATTTTTTTTTCTTGTTTTTTTTAGTACATCTCATGGTAAATTGAATGGTATCTTTCAAAAGTATACTCTTCCTGCAAGAAAGAAGCCATCATACGGCTATGATGGAAAGACAAAAAAAAGTTATGTCTCTTGGAAAAGGGTAGGAAAAAATAAAAATGGAAAAATGGAAAATCGTTATGCCAGGAATGAGTTAATATATGTTTTTTTTACATGTATTTTATGCAAATTGCATTTTTAGAGCGGAAACAGACTTGAACTCTAGTGCCACCTATTGGAAGTAGCAATCCTAAAAGTCAATATCAACCCTATAACGAACCTTCCCACATGGCTTAGGTTAAAAGTCAAATCAGAATCTCTATTTGCAGAAAAGTGTTTTGGGGTGTTGCCCCTCGTTAGTGCAAAGCAAGATATCCGGTCTACCTGTATTAGAGGATGTGACTGGGGTCTAAGGGGTAACGTCCTTCCTTGTGGAGCATGACATGACTAATGTGCCTATGCAAGGAGACTTATAGGCCATGCTCCTCTGCAAGTTTAGAGAGGAAGAGGACTTGAACTCTATTGTAACCTACTAGAAGTAGCAATCCTAACAGTTAATATAGACCCTTTAGCAAGCCTAATTATGTGTATAGAGATAATAAAGTATTTATTTTTACTATTTTATGGCGTTCAATATTTGTAGGTGTTGTCAGGTCCATTGACCCCAACAGGTCTAGTTCATGAGTGGGGTTGAGCATTCCGATACTTCCGATACCTGAAATCCAATGTAATCTATGGAACAAAATATCGAAGTACTTCCGATACTTACTTCCGATATTTTGTTCCCATAGACTTACATTGGATTTCAGGTATCGGAAGTATCGAATGCTCAACCCTATTCATGAGTGCATGCAATGCTGTGGAATAAAAGTTATTTTTAAAAGCTTGCAGCTTAATTAAACACATAAAATACCTTTTAGAAGAAAGGATTAGGTTTTTATACTGCAATAGTAGCAGTTGGCATCAGTCAGAGGACCTGAGAGGTTTCCTTTAGTGGATATGGATACTCATAGAAGAATATAGAAGAGAAAATCATCCAGACACCCTATAAAAGGCAGATGTTGATCTTATATAAGCCTTTGGTTAAAGTGTATTTGTATTTTATAAATATTTTGCCCTCGCTGTTTCTATTTCCTGTCTATTCTGTTTCATTTTGCTGCTTTGATGTAACATAAATCTTTTATTTTTACACACCTTCATTACTTCTTAATCCCTCTTCTCTCTTTGAGACATGGTCCCCTATTGTGTCTAGAATTACTTCCACTAACAGCTCTATTTACTAACCAAGCGGTAAAATGAGCTTTGTTATGATCCCAATAAACCAGACCCGTGCTTCATCTTTCATGATTATTCTTTCCCCTATATTTCTCGGATGAATTCTTAAAGGGCTAATATGGTTTCAGCAAATAAAGGTTATTTTTGTGTAGTGCCGGTGATACCATTTCCAATATACTTTCTGTATCAATGTCTTAGTGTTTTCAAGAGTTCTGCTGGCAGTCATTTAGAACCGCTGAGCTGATTATATAATGCACACATCACACCATTGGTTACAGTGCCTACAAGTAGTATTCAACCCCTGCAGATTTAGCTGGTTGACACATGCGGAATTAACTTGGCATTGTGACATTTGTACTGTAGATCAGCCTGGAAGTGGGAAATGCACTGCAGCAAAAATTTTTGTTTTAATTTTTTTTTAAAAAACGTTAAAAGTTAATTCAGAGTGTCATTTATTATTCAACCCCTCAAACCACAAGAATTCTGTTTGGTCCCCCTAAAGTATTAAGAAGTACTTCAGGCACCAAGAATAATGAGCTTCACATGTGTGGATTAATGAACTCTTTTGCCAGCCTTTTCTGACTATTTAAGACCCTCCCCAAACTTGTGAACAGCGCTCATACATGGTCAACATGGGAAAGACAAAGGAGCATTCCAAGGCCATCAGAGACAAGATCGTGGAGGGTCACAAGGCTGGCAAGGGTACAAAACCCTTTCCAAGGAGTTGGCCCTACCTGTCTCCACTGTTGGGAGCATCATCCGTAAGTGGAAGGCTTATGGAACTACTGTTAGCCTTCCACGGCCTGGACAGCCTTTGAAAGTTTCCTCCCGTGCCGAGGCCAGGCTAGTCCGAAGAGTCAAGGCTAACCCAAGGACAACAAGGAAGGAGCTCCGGGAAGATCTCATGGCAGTGGGGACATTGGTTTCAGTCAATACCATAAGTAACGTACTCCACCGCAATGGTCTCCGTTCCAGACGAGCCCGTAAGGTACCTTTACTTTCAAAGCGTCATGTCAAGGCTCGTCTACAGTTTGCTCATGATCACTTTGAGGACTCTGAGACAGACTGGTTCAAGGTTCTATGGTCTGATGAGACCAAGATCGAGATCTTTGGTTCCAACCACACACGTGACGTTTGGAGACTGGATGGCACTGCATACGACCCCAAGAATACCATCCCTACAGCCAAGCATGGTGGTGGCAGCATCATGCTGTGGGGCTGTTTCTCAGCCAAGGGGCCTGGCCATCTGGTCCGCATCCATGGGAGGATGGATAGCACGGCCTACCTGGAGATTTTGGCCAAGAACCTCCGCTCCTCCATCAAGGATCTTAAGATGGGTCGTAATTTCATCTTCCAACAAGACAACGACCCAAAGCACACAGCCAAGAAAACCAAGGCCTGGTTCAAGAGGGAAAAAGTCAAGGTGTTGGAGTGGCCTAGTCAGTCTCCTGACCTTAACCCAATTGAAAACTTGTGGAAGGAGCTCAAGATTAAAGTCCACATGAGACACCCAAAGAACCTAGATAACTTGGAGAAGATCTGCATGGAGGAGTGGGCCAAGATAACTCCACAGACCTGTGCCGGCCTGATCAGGTCTTATAAAAGATGATTATTAGCTGTAATTGCAAACAAGGGTTATTCCACGAAATATTAAACATAGGGGTTGTATAATAATTGACCCACACTTTTATGTTTAAAATTTATTAAAATTCAACTGAGCAACATAACTTTTTGGTTTGTAAGATTTATGCTTCTGTTAATAAATCCTACTCTCGTTTGCAGTTTGAAGGCTCTAACTTATTTGCATCTTATCAAACCAGCTAAATCTGCAGGGGGTTGAATACTACTTGTAGGCACTGTATGTGGTAAAACTTGTTAAACTGTTGGACGTTGACTTAAAAAGTAACCGACGTTTCTTTTTCTGTTTTTTTGTTTTCCATAAACCAGTAATACACTTGAAAATAAGAAACTTTCTAGTGTATCTCATTAGAGAAATTGGCTTCTTTCGCCTTCTGGAATGACCATTTATTCTCAATTCACGGAACAATCTGTTTACAGTGAATTCAGATGTCAGTGAGATAGGAGACATCAGTTGCTGCTCATAATATTCTATGGAGAGGGGAAAGGTTGAAGAAGAGCTAATGGCAGACAAAGACATTCTGTTAAAAATTTCATCTGAATCAACAGTTAAGCTACGTTCACACGCAGCATTTTCTGCAGTAAAAATGCTGCGTTCAAGCGCCTGTTTTTCAGTGTTTTCTCACTTCATTTTCTTTGCGTTTTTGTTGTGTTTTTTTGTGCAGCGCCTTTTGGGTGCAAATTAAATGTGCGCTTTGTCTACAGTTTAATAGATGTAGTTTTTTTCACCAAAAAACACTTAAAAAATGCAGCAATTGTCATCTGCTATCTCAGTAATCTGAACATCTGGATTCATTGAAGACAGATTTTAGCTGTGAATTAAGTGTAAAAGATAAATTCAGGAGGAGAAAGAAGAGAATCTCGCTTATAAGATATATTACAAACTTACTTACCGTATATACTTGTGTATAAGCCGAGATTTTCAGCACCTTTTTTCGTGCTGAAAATGCCCCCTCGGCTTATACACGAGTCATAGGCAGAAACCAGCAGGGGAGGGGATGCCGCGGCAGGAGCTGGTGGCTGGGATCATACTCACCCCTCCCCGTGCCATCGCTGAGGGTCCCTGCAATCCTGCGTTCTCCCCGGCTTCCTGAAGCTCTCCAGCACTGAGCGGTGATGTAATACCCGCTCATTAAGGTCATGTAATATGAACACGACGCCACTCCCATGAGCGTGGCCTCCATATTCATGGCCTTAATGAGTGGTATTACATCACCGCTCAGCGCTGGAGAGCTGCAGGAAGCCGGGGAGAATGCAGGATTGCAGGGACCCTCAGCGATGGCACGGGGAGGGGTGAGTATGATGGAGGAGAGGACAAGGAGCACGGAGCTGAACTGGGGATAGAACGGTGGACGGGGGAAGCATGGAGGAGGACGGGGGGAGAACGGAGGAAGCATGGAGGAGGACAGGGGAAGCATGGAGCAGGACGGGGAGGAGGACAGGGGAAGCATGGAGGAGGACGGGGGGAGAACGGAGGACGGGGGAAGCATGGAGGAGGACAATGAGCACGGAGCAGGATGGGGGGAGAGGATGGAGAGCACAGAGGAGCACGGAACAGGACGGGGGGGCATAGGAGGACGGAGAAGGAATGGGGGAGCACAGCGGAGGACGGAGCAGGAGGGGGGGAGTACAGAGGAGAATGGGGGAGCACAGAGCTGGATGGGGGAGCAAGGAGCAGGACAGGGTAGCACAGAGCAGGAGGGCAGTTTATACACCCGGCTTATACACGAGTCAATAAGTTTTCCCAGTTTTTTGTGGCAAAATTAGGGGGGTTGGCTTATACACGGGTCGGCTTATACTACGAGTATATACAGTATTTTCATGTGTATTACTGATTTATGAAATAAAAATTTGAATGACGGTTACTCTTTAAAAACCACTTACCTCCAATGGGTGGCACTAGTAAAACAGTTTTTTCTTTTGGGGAGACAGCGTTAATTTGCAAATTTTTCCCATGGAGCATTATCAATAAGACTCCATATTTAAATAGTCTCTTTTTTGATGGTCAGTAATTCCAAATCCACCTCCCAACCCCTCCTCCCAACCTGAGGCAAGGGCAATAAGGCTCCACTTTTCCCTGATCTTCTAAACAAGAGCAAGGACCCCACCAAACTGAATCCACTGGAGGTAAAACAAAATAAAGGATTAAATAAAATAACTGAAAGCAGGTGGCCAACTGTAAATATCCAAGCTAAAGTAGATAAAATTATGTGAACAAGGTCCTGAGCTGCATCCAAGAGCTCTTAAGGAACTTTGCTCAGCTATTGCTCATAATTTTTAGACACTTTCTAGTGACTGGTACTGTACCAAGCCCATTTTGAAAAAAGGGCTGTAGGTTTTTATCAGGTAATCACAGACATCCATTATGAGAAAAATGTTTGAGGGGCTTGTGAGGGACCATGGGCAGCATGGAGGCTCAGTGGTTAGCATTGGTGCTTTGCAGGACTGGGGTTCTGGATTCAAATTAATCAAGGACAATATCTGCAAGAAGTTTGTATGTTGTCCTCATGTTTTCCTGAGTTTCCTCCAGCTCTCTGGTTTCATCCCACACTCCAAAGATGTACTGATAGGGAATGTAGATTGTGATCCTCAATGGGGACAGTGATGATGATGTCTATTGAATATGCTGACGCTATAGCAAATAATATTGAATAAACTATATATAGGAATATCTGGTATAAAATTAAATTATAAGTGATAGCACAGCTTTACTAAGGACAGATGTCCTCAAACTAACCTTATTAGTTTTAATGAAAAGGTGAGTAGAAGCTTCGACATAGAGGTAGCTGTGGATACAATGTTTTTTGTCTTTACAAAGGCATTTGACACTGTTGCATGCAGATGCCTAATGGGTAAACTAAGGTCTGTAGGTTTAGAAAATACGGCTTGTAAGTTGATCGAAAACTGGGTGAAAGACCTAACTGAGTGTTGTGGTGAATGACTGCTGCTCTAAATGGTCTTTGGCTAAAAGTGGTGAACCGCAAAGATCATTGATGGGTCAATTGTTACTCAACATATCGTATCGTATATTTGTTAATGATCAAGAATTCGGCATTAACACTGTTTATGTTTTTGCAGATGACGCCAAGCTATACAGTGTAGTCATTCTATGTAAGATGTTCATGAGATATAAGCTGACAAACTGAGTGTATGGTCATCAACTTGGCAAATTAGGTTCGATGTACATACATTTAACCCCTTCACAACATTGGGTTTTCCGATTTTGAGTTTCCGTTTTTTCCTCCCCTTCTTCCCAGAGCCATAAATTTTTATTTTTCTGGCAATATGGCCATATGAGAGCTTGTTTTTGGCGGGATGAGTTGTATTTTTCAATGACTCCATTGGTTTTGCCATATAGTGTACTGGAAAATGGAAAAAAATTCAAAGTGCAATTGCACAATTTTTGTTTTTTTGTTTTGCTTTTTCACCATGTTCACTAAATGCTAAAACTGACCTACCATTATGACTTTCCAGGTCATTACGAGTGTGTAGATGCCAATCATGTACAGGTTCCTTTTTATTTAAGTGGTGAAAAAAAATTCCAAATTTCTAAAATAAAAAAATAAAAACTCGTCATTTTCTGATGCCCATAGCGTCTTAATTTTTTGTGATCTGGGGCTGGGTGAGGGTTTATTTTTTGTGTGCCGAGCTGACGTTTTTATTCATACCATTTTAATGCAATGTTGCTGCGACCAAAAAAATTGAATTCTGGCTTTTTCGATTTTTTTTTTTCTCATTACCGATCCAAGCGTTTACCGATCCAATTAATTCTTAGTGAAGATCTGGCGACTCTGAAAGCGGCAATACCAAATATGTGTTGCATTTATTGTTTTATTTTGAATGGGGCAGATGGGAGGTGATTTGAACTTTTATAATTTTGTTATTTATTTTAATTTTTAAAAACATTTTTTTCACTTTTTATTTGCTTCAATAGTTTCCATGGGAGATTAGAAGCTGCAATCATCTGATCGCTTGTGCTGCATGCAGCAGGGCTTCAGCCCTGCTCTGAGTAGCAGACATGCACACTTGCTATGAGTGCTGACCTCTATGTGGTGCTTATAGCAATACGGCAATGACAACCACAGGGGTCTCCTGCAGACCCCGGGTTGTCATGCCAACCCATCGGAGATCAGAAGTCATGTGACACGGGCGCCGATGGGCAATATATTGTCATGAATTAAAGCAGGCCATGAACTCATAGAATAGTGACGCAATATTACCACATTACAAAGCTTTAGTGCTGAAATATGGAGTTAATTTCTGGGCACCAATTCATGGAAGGATGCTCTGGAGTTAGAACAGGTACAAAGGAGAGACACAAAACTGGTAAGTGGCATGGATGAACTCACTTACAAGAAAAGCCATGAGAAGAGATGTCCAAAAAGGTGAGACATGTTTAACTTGCAAGTACATAAATAGTCCATACTTAAATATGGTCAAAAGCTGTTTCATGTATAACCCCACTCAAGAGACAAGGAACAGTCCTTTTGTCTGGAGAAAAAAAGGTTCAATCTCCAAAGGAGACAAGCCTTCTTCTGCAGGTGCTGGTCACTGTTCAAACCGCCAATGGTTTAAGAAGAGGTTTAGATGGATTTTTAGTAGCATTATAGATGTACCGATACCCCTTGCCTTTACTAACCCCCCATCCCTTGGTTGACTGTGATAGACATGTGTCCTTTTTTCACTAAGTACGTGACTGTATCTAACAGAGAATGGGAACACTATGACAAATTGCAATACAGCTGCTTACATCCTAGACATTTTATCCATACCTTGTACTTAGAGAAGGTTGATCTCCACATTGGATGTGAATAGTGCTAAGCTCTTGCATGCTACGTAGCCTTGTAGCTGGAACATTAGAGTTTGGTAGATGTGTGGTCTTCTTGTTCCTACGAGAACAGCAAGATGATGTAACTCCTTGGTGACTGGACAGAGATGGGCTGCGGCTGGATGGATAGTTCTGCATGGAGCTCTCACGGCAGTTTTGTTCAAACATCTGTTCATCCATGAACTCATGGTTCTGCGGAAAATCAAAATATCAATACCAGCATGATTATAGCATTTCTAAAGAGCAGATTCGACATACTGCTGACTCCATAGAATGCCTGGCTATCACTAGGGCATACAGCACAGTAACGGCATTAAACTTCAAAGCAAGCACAACTGACCAAATGACTAGTGCTTATTAATAAACCAAATTGTCAACAGGCAAATTGGAAATATATCCAGCTTGCTGTAGGTTGCCTTTCAATTAGAGTTGAAGGAGTTAACTGAGATTGGGAAAAGGTTTGCTTTCTTTACAGAAACAGCTACTGTGCATGGTTTGCTTTTGGTATTGCCGCTCAGAGTCATTAAAGTGAAGTCTGAGTTGCAATACGAGGAAGAAAAGAAAGAGGAAGGAAGGAAAGAAAGAAAGAAAAAAGTAAGGAAGGAAAGTGGGAACGTATGTAAGAAAGAAAGACTATGAAAGAAAGGAAAATAACAAGTAATGAAAGAAAGAAAAATAATGAATGAAAGTAAGGAAGAGAAAAGAAAGAGTGGAAGGAAGGAAGAATAAAAGGATGAAAGGAAAAAGGTAGGGAAAAATATAAGAAAAAGAAATAAAAAAGCGAGTAAGAAAGAAAGAAGGAAGGAAGGAAATAAAAATAAAGGAGGAAAGGAAGGAAGGAGACCCCTTTAAGCAAACCAGTTTTAAATGGAACCTGTCACTAGATTCATGCTGCCAGAAGCACAGGCAGCATGAATCATAGCCTGTCTGCATGATTGCACCCAGGTATGTATTTCCCATGTATACAGGGAGAAACCTGTCAATGACATGGAGCAGAGCGGGGAGAATCTTGCTGCAGCTGCGCCACTCTGGTCACTTCTCTCCCTTTTGGTCTTGGCCACCTTTTTTTAACTATGCTTTCGCTGAAATGCTGTGGCATTTAAAAGAAAGACTTATCTGACTGCAAGCTCTGATTCATGCTGCCTGTGTTTGGGCAGCATGAATCTAGTGACATGTTCCTTTAAAAAATAGTGTAATTGTGGATTCTCCTACTGCAGCTGGATGAATATCGTTCAGAGCCCTGTAACGCAGTGTTCCCCAACTCCAGTCCTCAATTATCACCTGGGCAATACTAAGGAAATCCTGAAAACATGACCTGTTGGTGGGCCTTGAGGACTGGATTTGGGGAACCCAGCTTTAACGGGTTGCTGAGATCCGGATTTGAACATATTCAATGGTATAATGTGTTCACTTTCTGAATAAATAAATTGTAAGGATCCATTACATTTTGATTTCATGGCAAGAAGAAACCTTAAAATGGTGACAAAAAGCATAGTCTTGCCTTCCCAGATTAAAATGCTGATATTATTTCTCATTTAAACAGAAATAACATTTTTACTGCAGTACTTTGCTTCCATTATTTCTGCAGAATACTTTTGTGGCAAATTCTTGCCTACTGTGTAGTATTACTGTATAGAGTTTACTATAAAAACACAATATATCACCTGTGGATCTATTTCCTTCCTACTGCAGTTGAACTTTCTCATTTTCCAAATTTAGCAAACCTTTTCTCTGTATTAGACAGTAGCAATCTGGGCGTGGATCACAGAAACCAACTTAAAACCAAGAATGGGCATTTTTACTGGTTTCGATGCTTAGGCATAGTAGTTACATATCAACTGGATGTGATTTATTTTGCATTGACACAGATTCACTGTCTGCGTAGTGCAGTGGGCTAATTGTAGCTGCTTTCCCAACAGATTCTTGAAATGTTTAGGGTCTTCTAAAATATTTTAAAATATATGCAAATACGCAGAGCTGCTATCAGGCAGTACATCCTGCTGCCAGGGTCCTGACCAAAGGAGAAAAATCACCCACAGAGTCCTGCCCACCTACTGTCTTACCTCTGCCCTTATTCAGGGTCTCTGCCCGATTGTGCTATCCCTGCCCACCATTCTGTCTATGCTATTTTCTGTTCCCTCGGCTCTCTTCTTTCCTACAGTTCTGACACTCACACACCACCTCCTTACCTCACCCCCTATCTGTCGGAGTCCCGCAAGGTTCAGTCCTATGGACTCTGCTCTTCTCCATTTATACCTTCGGCCTGGGACAGCTCATAGAATCTCATGGCTTGCAGCATCACCACTATGCTGATGACACACAGATCTACCTCTCTGGACCAGATATCACCTCCCTACTAACCAAAATTCCAGAATGCCTGTCTGCTATTTCATCCTCCTTTTCCCCTAGATTTCTAAAACTTAACATGGACAAAACAGAATTCATCATCTTTCCCCCATCTCACTCGACTCCCCCAACAGATCTATCCATTAAAGTAAATAACTGCTCATTCTCCCTAGTCCCACAAGCTTGCTGCCTTGACGTAATCCTTGACTCTGATCTCTCCTTCAAACCACATATCCAAGCCTTTTCCACTTCCTGTCGACTTCACCTCAAAAATATTTCCTGGATCTGTGCAGTCCTCAAACTAGAATCTGCACAAACTCTAGTGCATGCCCTCATCATCTCCCGCCTTGACTACAGCAACCTCCTACTTTGTGGCCTCCCCTCTAACACTCTCGCACCCTTCCAATCTATCCTAAACTCTGCAGCCCGACTAATCCACCTGTCCCCTCGCTATTCCCCAGCCTCTCCTCTCTGTCAATCCTTTCACTGGCTCCCTATTACCCAGAGACTCCAGTTCAAAACCCTAACCATGGCATACAAAGCCATCCACAACCTTTGTCCTCCATACATCTGTGACCTTGTCGTCTGGTACTTACCTACACGCAGCCTCTGATTCTCACAAGATCTCCTTCTCTACTCCACTCTTATCTCCTCTTCCCACAATCGCATACAAGCTTTCTCCCGTGCATCCCCCTACTCTGGAACTCTCTACCCAAACATATTAGACTCTCGCCTACCGTGGAAACCTTCAAAAGGAACCTGAAGACCTACCTCTTCTGACAAGCCTACAACCTGAAGTAACCATGGATCCACCAAACCACTGCATGACCAGATCTGCCCTTGCCTATTGTACCTCACCCATCCCCTGTAGATTGTGAGCCCTCGCGGGCAGGGTCATCTCTCCTTCTGTACCAGTCGTGACTTGTATTGTTTAAGATTACTGTACCTGTTTTTTATTATGTATACCCTTTTCACATGTAAAGCGCCATGGAATAAATGGCATTATAATAATAAATAATAATAATAATAATTTATTCCCTCTGCCCCTTACTTGCCACACAGAGCCCTGTCACCTAATGTCTCCTGTTACCTCAATGATGTATGCAGTTTTCTCTTCCATCCATCCCTACTTTGTGTTACCACACTATATTACTCCAACAGAACCTTCTCCTATTGTCTCCTTTTTCCCCATCCAGGCCACACTGTGCTTTCCCGCCCAAAGTTCAGATGTGCTGCCTTGGTGATGGAGAGGCCAAAAGGCCAAGACTTCTTGGCTGTATAAGGCCATAGAATGTCTGATAGCAGCCCTGCAAATCTATCCTACAACTAATTTCATTTTTTTATTGACTTCAAAACCTGAGAGTTTGCCCATCCTTAATTTAAAACATGAATTGAATAAGTAAATGTAATACCTTTAGAGTGGAAGTTCGTACAGATAACAGGGGATCATCCACAAGATAGGACAATCCCTACAGGACAACATGCCAACAGAAGATAAGAACACAAATTGATTGTACATTCCGGCATTCCATTTCTCAGCTCTGACATTCCATATTGCACATGCTGGGTTTAAAGGACAAGGAGCTGCTTCAATGTCACAAGATTGTAGATTTGTAAAGGTTTATAAGTAAGGAACCTTTAATACACCAATAGCAGAAAATATACAGGTCCTTCTCAAAAAATTAGCATATAGTGCAAAATTTCATTATTTTCCATAATGTAATGATTACAATTAAACTTTCATATATTTTAGATTCATTACACACCAACTGAAATTTGTCAGGTCTTTTATTGTTTTAATACTGATGATTTTGGCATACAACTCCTGATAACCCAAAAAACCTGTCTCAAAAAATTAGCATATCAAGAAAAGGTTCTCTAAACGACCTATTACCCTAATCTTCTGAATCAACTAATTAACTCTAAACACATGCAAAAGATTCCTGAGGCTTTTAAAAACTCCCTGCCTGGTTCATTACTCAAAACCCCCATCATGGGTAAGACTAGCGACCTTACTGATGTCAAGAAGGCCATCATTGACACCCTCAAGCAAGAGGGTAAGACCCAGAAAGAAATTTCTCAACAAATAGGCTGTTCCCAGAGTGCTGTATCAAGGCACCTCAAAGGGAAGTCTGTTGGAAGGAAACAATGTGGCAGAAAACGCTGTACAACGAGAAGAGGTGACCGGACCCTGAGGAAGATTGTGGAGAAGGACAGATTCCAGACCTTGGGGGACCTTAGGAAGCAGTGGACTGAGTCTGGTGTAGAAACATCCAGAGCCACCGTGCACAGGCGTGTGCAGGAAATGGGCTACAGGTGCCGCATTCCCCAGGTAAAGCCACTTTTGAACCATAAACAGCGGCAGAAGCGCCTGACCTGGGCTACAGAGAAGCAGCACTGGACTGTTGCTAAGTGGTCCCAAGTACTTTTTTCTGATGAAAGCAAATTTTGCATGTCATTCGGAAATCAAGGTGCCAGAGTCTGGAGGAAGACTGGGGAGAAGGAAATGCCAAAATGCCTGAAGTCCAGTGTCAAGTACCCACAGTCAGTGATGGTGTGGGGTGCCATGTCAGCTGCTGGTGTTGGTCCACTGTGTTTCATCAAGGGCAGGGTCAATGCAGCTAGCTATCAGGAGATTTTGGAGCACTTCATGCTTCCATCGACTGAAATGCTTTATGGAGATGAAGATTTCATTTTTCAGCACGACCTGGCACCTGCTCACAGTGCCAAAACCACTGGTAAATGGTTTACTGACCATGGTATTACTGTGCTCAATTGGCCTGCCAACTCTCCTGACCTGAACCCATAGAGAATCTGTGGGATATTGTGAAGAGAAAGTTGAGAGACGCAAGACCCAACACTCTGGATGAGCTTAAGGCCGCTATCGAAGCATCCTGGGCCTCCATAACACCTCAGCAGTGTCACAGGCTGATTGCCTCCATGCCACGCCGCATTGAAGCAGTAATTTCTGCAAAAGGATTCCCGACCAAGTATTGAGTGCATAACTGAACTTAATTATTTGATGGTTTTTTTGTTTGTTTTTAAAAAACACTTTTATTTTATTGGACGGTTGAAATATGTTAATTTTTTGAGACAGGTTTTTTGGGTTATCAGGAGTTGTATGCCAAAATCATCAGTATTAAAACAATAAAAGACCTGACAAATTTCAGTTGGTGTGTAATGATTCTAAAATATATGAAAGTTTAATTGTAATCATTACATTATGGAAAATAATGAAATTTTGCACTATATGCTAATTTTTTGAGAAGGACCTGTATAAAAATAATTTCAACATCATACTTGGTCATATATACTGGATTAACTCCCAGTGGCTACTATTGCTTTAGGGCAACAGTTGTTCCCATTGCCATGATATTTGTCCTTATGTTGAGTCTTTTATTAACATTATTAATATCACTTACTAATAATTTATAATCTATATTAAAAGATAATTCTTGTGACAATAAAGGTGCACCTTTGTGCTCCAAAACAATATTTTACTGTTCCCAATTATTTTGCATCCACAAACCATAGTTTTAATAATTGGCTTAAGAATTGACTCACTTCTGGGTAGAGATTTACTTCCCCAAAAAAGGAAGGATTTGCCATAGAAACATGCCATACATTACATAATACGATGTAAATAACATTAGTTGTGGAGGTAATTTAGGACACTATTTCAGATTAAATTATTCTCTTTTATACAGTAAACAATGTAAGCTTTGTATTATTTTCAGTGTAGTACAGTGTATAGTATACAGTGATACAGTAGCTTAAATCTACAGTGGGTACGGAAAGTATTCAGACCCCTTAAAATTTTTCACTCTTTGTTTCATGGCAGCCATTTAGTAAATGCAAAAATGTTCCTTTTTTTTACTCATTAATGTACACTCTACACCCCATCTTTACTGAAAAGAAACAGAAATGTAGACATTTTTGCAAATTTATTAAAAAAGAAAAACTGAAATATCACATGATCATAAATATTCAGACCCTTTGCTCAGTATTAAGTAGAAGCACGCTTTTGAGCTAGTACAGCCATGAGTCTTCTTGGCAATGATGCAACAAGTTTTTCACACCTGGATTTGGGGATCCTCTGCCATTCTTCCTTGCAATCCTCTCCAGTTCCATCAGGTTGGATGGTGAATGTTGGTGAACAGCCATTTTCAGCTCTCTCCAGAGATGCTCAGTTGGGTTTAGGTCAGGGCTCTGTGTGGGCCAGTCAAAAATGGTCACAGAGTTGTTCTGAAGCCACTCCTTTGTTATTTTATCTGTGTGCTTTGGGTCATTGTCTTGTTGGAAGGTGAACCTTCAGCCAAGTCTGAGGTCCAGAGCACTCTGGAAGAGGTTTTCATCCAAGATATCTCTGTACTTGGCCGCATTTATGTTTACTTCAATTGCAACCAGTTGTCCTGTCCCTGCAGCTGAAAAACACCCCATAGCATGATGCTGCCACCACCATGTTTCACTGTTGGGATTGTATTGGGCAGGTGATGAGCATTGCCTGGTTTTCTCCACACATATCGCTTAGAATTATCACCAAAAAGTTCTGTCTTTGTCTCATCGGACCAGAGAATCTTTTTTCTCATAGTCTGGAAGTCCTTCATGTGTTTTTTTTAGCAAACTCTATGCGGGCTTTCATATGTCTTGCACTGAGGAGAGGCTTCCGTTGGGCTACTCTGCCATAAAGACCCGACTGGTTAAGGGCTGCAGTGATAGTTGACTTTGTGGAACTTTCTCCCATCGCCCTACTGCGTCTGTGGAGCTCAGCCATAGTGATCTTAGGGTTCTTCTTTACCTTTCTCACCAAGGCTCTTCTCCCTTGATTGCTCAGTTTGGCTGGATGGCCAGGTCTAGGAAGAATTCTGGTGGTCCCAAACTTCTTTCATTTAAGTAAAAATAAGTAAAGAAATCACCTGCGCTATCACACACTGAGGGGTTGTTAGGAAAAATTATATAGAAAAACCGCAGAAACTCTGTAGTTCATCCAAAGTAAGTCCATTACTGCGGTTTTTCTATATAATTTTTCCTAACAACCCCTCAGTGTGCAATAGCGCAGGTGATTTCTTTATTTATTTTTACTTTATTAGATTGTTACCTACAGGAACTTCCACAGAACCTGTTGCAGTCACCAGCAGCATTGTCACATATGGTCCTATCCTCTCTGGTTGGTAAGCGCCAGTGTACTATTTTTCTTTTCATATTTTTCTTCCATTTAAGGATTATGGAGGCCACTGTGCTCTTAGGATACTTGAGTCCTGCAGAAATTTTTTTGTAACCTTGGCCAGATGTGTGCCTTGCCACAATTCTGTCTCTGAGCTCCTTGGCCAGTTCCTTTGACCTCATGATTCTCATTTGGTCTGACATACACTGTGAGCTGTGAGGTCTTATATGGACAGGTGTGTGCCTTTACAAATCAAGTCCTATCAGTTTAATTAAACACAGCTGGACTCCAGTGAAGGAGTAGAACCATCTCAAGTAGGATCACAAGGAAATGGACAGCATGTCACGTAAATATGAGTATCTGAGCAAAGGGTCTGAATACTTATGACCATGTGATATTTCAGTTTTTCTTTTTTAATAAATTTGCAAAAATTTCTACATTTCTGTTTTTTATCAGTCAAGAAGGGATGCAGAGTGTACATTAATCAGAAAAAATGAGAACTTTTTTACATTTACCAAATGGCTGCAATGAAACAAAGAGTGAAAAATTTAAAGGGTCTGAATACTTTTCTGAACCCACTGTAGATCAGATTTTCAGATATGTCCCACATGTAAAGAAACAAATCAAACAAATGAGTAAATAAAATTAGACTGTCATTTATTTAAATAAGTAAAAATAATCTAATAAAACATATCTGTGAATGGCAAAAGTATGCAAACCTTTGCTTTCAGTATCTGGTGTGACCCCCCCTTGTGCAGCAATAACTCCAGCTAGACTTTTCTGGAAATTGTCAATTAATTGTGCACATCGGCTTGGGGGAATTTTAGCCTATTCCCCACAAAACAGCTTTAGCTTTGTTATGTTGGTGGGTTTTCTTTCATAAACTGTTCACTGCTGGTCCTTCCACAACAATTCTATTGGATTATGGCCAGGACTTTGACTTGGCCACTGCAGAACTTTAACTTTACTTTTCTGTAACCTTTCTATTGTAGAACAACGTGTGTGCTTTGGGCATTCTCCTGCTGATTGACCCACGTTCTCTTGAGATTCAGTACATTGACAGATGCACTAACTTTTTCCTTTTTAATTTGCTGAAAAAAATCTGAATTAATTGTTCCATCAATGATGGCAAGGCATCCTGGCCCAGATAGAGCAAATCAGACCCAAACCATAATTCTGCCACCACAGTGTTTCTAAGATTACCATCTGAGGTTTTTATACTATAGTGCAGTGTGTTTCTTTCTCCAAACTTAAGCAAATGTGAAAGAGATCTTTAGTTGCTTAGGCCCTTTCACACATCAGTTTTTTGCCACCAGTAACAATCCGTCGGCTCGACGGATCGATAGATCCGTCGCAGATTGTGAAAAACTGATGCGACGGATTAGTTTTTTCGATGGATCCGACTAGCGGATCCATCAAAATAAAGGATCCATCACATCAGTTTTTTCATCCGTTTCTTCCGTTTTTTTTTCGACGGATCCGTTTTTTAAAAACGCCCAATGGAAGGCTCCCAAATCTTATTGGCTACTGAAACCCTATATACACAGTGTTTCTACACCCCATCTTTGACAGGTTTTAGAGCGTTAATCTATGGGGCAGCTCCCATCATCCGAATTTTTCTCGACCGTATTATACGTGCGAGTGAAATCGCTGCATGCTGCATTTGCACCGTATATCGGCCGAGACTCTCCAATGCAAGTCTATGGGTGCGAGAAAAATACAAATTACACAAGGGCCAGCAGTGTGACTTGCGAGAAATACGCACGGGTGTTCTTTAGAAAAGACGGCAATTCAGTGCGCTATACTGTAAAATCACACTGATAGGTTAAAATAGAATAGATAGAATACATGTATACACATAGTATAGATGTATATATATGCCACTGACACACATGTATACATACAGACGAAAAGTTTGGACACACCTTCTCATTTAAAGATTTTTCTGTATTTTCATGACTATGAAAATTGTACATTCACACTGAAGGCATCAAAACTATGAATTAACACATGTGGAATTATACATTACACTTTACAAAAAAGTGTGAAACAACTGAAAATATGTCTTATATTCTAGGTTCTTCAAAGTAGCCACTTTTTGCTTTGACTGCTTTGCACACTCTTGGCATTCTCTTATGAGCATCAAGAGGAAGGCACCGGGAATGGTTTTTACTTCACAGGTGTGCCCTGTCAGGTTTAATTAGTGGGATTTCTGGCCTTATAAATGGGGTTGGGACCATCAGTTGTGTTGTGCAGAAGTCTGGTGGATACACAGCTGATAGTCCTGCTGAATAGACTGTTAGCTGCTTTTTTTTGCCATAATACAAATTCTAAGTAAAGAAAAACGAAGTGGACATCATTACTTTAAGAAATGAAGGTCAGTCTGTCCGAAAACTTGGGAAAACTTTGAAAGTGTCCCCAAGTGCAGTTGCAAAAACCATCAAGCGCTACAAAGAAACTGGATCACATGAGGACCGCCCCAGGAAAGGAAGACCAAAACTCACCTCTGCTTCTGAGGATAAGTTTATCCGAGTCACCAGCCTCAGAAATCGCATGTTTACAGCAGCTCAGATTAGAGACCAGGTCAATGCCACACAGAGTTCTAGCAGCAGACACATCTCTACAACAACTGTTATGAGGAGACTTTGTGCAGCAGGCCTTCATGGTAAAATAGCTGCTAGGAAACCACTGCTAAGGACAGGCAACAAGAAGAAGAGACTTGTTTGGGCTAAAGAACACAAGGAATGGACATTAGACCAGTGGAAATCAGTGCTTTGGTCTGATGAGTCCAAATTTGAGATCTTTGGTTCCAATCACCGTGTCTTTGTGCGACGCAGAAAACGTGAACTGATGGACTCTACATGCCTGGTTCCCACCATGAAGCATGGAGGAGGAGGTGTGATGGTGTGGGGGTGCTTTGCTGGTGACACTGTTGGTGATTTATTCAAAATTGATGGCATACTGAACCAGCATGGCTACCACAGCATCTTGCAGCGGCATGCTATTCCATCCGGTTTGCGTTTAGTTGGACCATCATTTATTTTTCAACAGGACAATGACCCCAAACACACCTCCAGGCTGTGTAAGGGCTATTTGACCAAGAAGGAGAGTGATGGGGTGCTACGCCAGATGACCTGGCCTCCACAGTCACCAGACCTGAACCCAATTAAGATGGTTTGGGGTGAGCTGGACCGCAGAGTGAAGGCAAAAGGGTCAACAAGTGCTAAGCATCTCTGGGAACTCCTTCAAGACTGTTGGAAGACCATTTCCGGTGACTACCTCTTGAAGCTCATCAAGAGTAATGCCAAGACTGTGCAAAGAAGTCATCAAAGCAAAAGGTGGCTACTTTGAAGAACCTAGAATATAAGACATAATTTCAGTTGTTTCACAATTTTTTGTTAAGTATATATTTCCACATGTGTTAATTCATAGTTTTGATGCCTTCAGTGTGAATGTACAATTTTCATAGTCATGAAAATACAGAAAAATCTTTAAATGAGGTGTGTCCAAACTTTTGGTCTGTACTGTGTATATATATATATATATATATATATATATATATATATATATATATATATATATATTTCTATTTCATAGAGATATAGCTAGCAGATAGGTGAACATGCAATTGTCGGCATCTGTAAAATCATTACAGAGCCCGACAGGATATGAGACATGGTTTACATATAGTAAACCATTGCATATCTGTTGTTTTTTAATATGTCCCTCACTAATAATGTTAGTAGTGTATGTGTGTAAAATTCTGGAGCTGTAGGTGTTAAATTAAAGGATTAATTCACGGAAAAAAGTGGTGTGGGCTCCCGCGCAATTTTCTCCGCCGGAGTGGGCAAGCCAGTGACTGAGGGCCGAAATTAATAGCCTAGAGAGGGACCATTGTTTTTGGGCCTCCCTGGCTAAAAAAATCTGCCCCCAGCCACCCCAGAAAAGGCGCATCTGTAAGAAGCCCCTATTCCAGCACTTACTCTCGGCTATTGCAAGGTGACATTAAGCCTGGCTAATAATGGAGAGCTGTCAATAAGACACCTATCCATTATTAATCCACTAGTCTGAAAGAGTAAAAAAAAACACACACACATTAAGAATAAAGACCTTTAATGAAATAAACAAACACATTTTTTCCATCTTTATTGCACTCCCATTCCATTCGAAGCCATCGATATCCTAGGAAAAATCCAAAATAAAAAAGCAACACTATACCCCTACTTGTCCGCAGTACAGTCAAGTCCCATCTCAAGGGGTTAAACACTTTACAACTGGGAGCGTTGCTAATGCGACCAGCCCAGCTGTAAACCATGGAGGAATGAAGGAAAAGCTGCCTGCACAGCCTCCAGCCTGAGCGTAGATGAATTGATTAGCGTAGGAAAGTTTCTGAACATTTTCCCATACTGTCAGTTCACCGCAGGTCAGTCAGGGAGTCATCGCAGCGCAGCGCACTAATACTTTTATTCTTTTTTTTTCTGCACTCTTACCAACCGTTCATTTTTTCCCACACTGTATAGAGCTGTACGCTCCTCACACACTACCGTGTACTGGCTGGTATCACGGACAAATACATGCTGACTATCTGTGTGTGACTCCGGAAATATATACAGAGATTGCAATTTTCCCCTACACCGTATACAGCTGTATGCTTCTGATACAGTACCGTATATCTGCTCTTTGTATTACGGTCAAATCCATACTGAGTGAGCGTCTGTGTGTGACTCCGGAAATATATAAGGAGATTTAAATTTTCCCCTACGCCATATACAGCTGTACGCTCCTCATACAGTACCATATATCTGCTGGTATTTTTGGTACATTTTCCCAAATATGAGGAAGTATGGTGGAAGAGGAAGCGGACGTGGGTGGGGGGGGGCCAGCTAGGAATGATGGTGGTGGTGGTGGTGCATCTGCTGGTAGTGCTAAAAGTCAAATAGCACGTAAGGCAGGAGGTGTTGAACCTGCATCATGGTCTGGCTCCAGAAGGCCTGGAAGGCTCCATTTTCTGGGAATAGGTAAACCGCTTTTAAAGCCGGAGCATCAGGAACAGGTTTGGGCTTACATTGCCGAAACAGCCTCCAGCTCTATCCCCTCATCTTCTGAAGTTTCAAAAAATGCAAGCACTGAGTCGTCAGTGCAGGCTCCGGGTCAGGAACAACACCTTTCCTTGTGTCCTTCACCCCACCAAAAGTGAAGGATGCGGCAGGCCACACTTCAGATTACTCCATGGAGCTCTTTTCACATACCATGCCTGGGTTATCAAGTCAAATCCTGAATTACCCAGTCCAAGATGAATATGACATGGAGTGCACTGATGTACAGCCACTGCTATCTGATTCTGCTGGTACATTCACCAAGAGCACTGCATTGCCCTCGCAGTCTACTGAGCCAGAATCTGACCCTGATAAAATTCAGGTGCCCCTTCCCGCATATGATACCACCTTACACGGTGACACAGAGGAAGGTGTTATGTTTCGGTAACTGAGGAGAAATAGCAAAAAATAGCAAAAGCAGTAATACACCAGAGAGGCTGGAATCTATTGGATTGCAGTAACCTGAACTAACCACACAACTAGAGGTACACTACCGGTCAAAAGTTTAGGGTCACTTAGAAATTTCCTTATTTTTGAAAGAAAAGCAGTTTTTTTCCAATGAAGCTAACATTAAATGATTCAGAAATACACTCTATACAGTGTTAATGTGGTAAATGACTATTCTAGCGGCAAACGTCTAGTTTGTAATGCAATATCTTCATAGGTGTATAGGGGCCCATTTCCAACAACCATCACTCCAGTGTACTTATGGTATTTTGTGTTCGCTAACTGTATAAGAAGGCTAATAGATGGTTAAAATACCCTTTAAAACCCTTGTGCAAGTATGTTAACACAGCTGAAAACCGTTTGGTTGATTAGAGAAGCTATAAACCTGACCTTCCTTTGAGCTTGTTGAGAATCTGGAGCATTACATTTGTTGGTTCCATTAAACTCTCAAAATGGCCAAAAAAAAAGAACTTTCTTGTGAAACTCGACAGTCTATTCTTGTTCTTAGAAATGAAGGCTATTCCATGCGAAAAATTACCAAGAAACTGAAGAATTCATACAATGGTGTGTAGTACTCCCTTTAGAGGAGTGCAAAAACAAGCTCTAACCAGAGAAGAAAGACAAGTGGGAGGCCCCGCTGCACAACTGAGCAACAAGACAAGTACATTAGAGTCTTTAGTTTGAAAAATTGACGCCTCACAGGTCCTCAACTGGCAGCTTCATTAAACAGTACACATTAAACGCCAGTGTCAACATCTACAGTGAAGAGGCGATTTGGGGATGCTGGCCTTCAGGGCAGATTGGCAAAACAAAAGCCATATTTAAGACTGGCTTAAATGAAAGGAAAAGATTAATATGGGCAAAAGAACACAGACATTGGACAGAGGAATATTGGCTTTTGTTTTGCCAATCTGCCCTGAAGGCCAGCATCCCCAAATCGCCTCTTCACTGTAGATGTTGACACTGGCGTTTAATGTGTACTGTTTAATGAAGCTGCCAGTTGAGGACCTGTGAGGCGTCAATTTTTCAAACTAAAGACTCTAATGTACTTGTCTTGTTGCTCAGTTGTGCAGCGGGGCCTCCCACTTGTCTTTCTTCTCTGGTTAGAGCTTGTTTGTGCACTCCTCTAAAGGGAATACTACACACCATTGTATGAATTCTTCAGTTTCTTGGTAATTTTTCGCATGGAATAGCCTTCATTTCTAAGAACAAGAATAGACTGTCGAGTTTCACAAGAAAGTTCTTTTTTTTGGCATTTTGAGAGTTTAATGGAACCAACAAATGTAATGCTCCAGATTCTCAACAAGCTCAAAGGAAGGTCAGGTTTATAGCTTCTCTAATCAACCAAACGGTTTTCAGCTGTGTTAACATACTTGCACAAGGGTTTTAAAGGGTATTTTAACCATCTATTAGCCTTCTTACACAGTTAGCGAACACAAAATACCATAAGTACACTGGAGTGATGGTTGTTGGAAATGGGCCTCTATACACCTATGAAGATATTGCATTACAAACTAGACGTTTGCCGCTAGAATAGTCATTTACCACATTAACACTGTATAGAGTGTATTTCTGAATCATTTAATGTTAGCTTCATTGGAAAAAAACTGCTTTTCTTTCAAAAATAAGGAAATTTCTAAGTGACCCTAAACTTTTGACCGGTAGTGTAGCTGTGGAGCGTTCCTACGGTGATCCTAGACGCCTCGTCACAGCCTGAGAGATAACTACACCTAAAGGCAGAAAGATGAAAGCTATCTGCCCCAGAGCAGATCCCCAAAGAAAATAGGAAGCCCCCAAACATGTAATGGCGGTTAGACAAGAAGAAAGCACGGACACAGACAGAAAATAGAATGAGCAAACGCTGGGGCCTAATCTGTCTAGACAGAAAAGTACAGGAAAGAATTCTGACTGCAATCCAACAAAACCCTAACAAAAATACCAACACTTCTGATTGTCAAAAAACTGAGATCACACGATCTCATCCACCTAAATCAGATCTCTGGTGTAACAAAACGCTATTCAGCAAATGAAAAGTAACAAAAGAGCAAAGCAAAAGTGCAGACACAAACGGAGCACAATTGCAGCGCCAGACCCCCAAAAGGGGACAGGCTGCAGTCCACTGCAAGCAGCAAACCAGCAGATAAAATCAAACAGAGGAAAAAAAAACATCAAACACTTATCTGAAGGAGAGCAGGAAACTAGCAGTGCTTCAAGCAAGACCAGAAGGAACAATTGATAACCGACAAGGCTGCTGGGAACTCAGGCCACTTATATCCTACCATTCAGCGCCAGCTGAAGGCCATTCAGTAATCAGTTCATTACCCTCAGCAACCACTGGAGGGAGCCCCAGCTCAGAAGTCGCCTCCAGCATATTCACAACAGGAAGGTGCAAATGAAATTGAACAGGAGGTGATGGATGACCCAGTTGTTGACCCGGATTGGCATCCATTGGGGGATGAGGGTGCTGCTGGCAATAGCTCAGAAGAGGAGGAGGATCCGCGGCAGGCATCAACATCGCAGCTGCGGTTATCTGGCAGGCCCGTAGCAGTCCAAAAATGTGTTAAAAAAACAAAAATAGTTGCAGGACAGCTTGGCCAGATGGTCAAATTAGCACTGCGTGCAAGCCCTGAAAGTAGGAAGAGTGCAATGTGGCATTTTTTTGACCAAAATCCTATTGATGAGGCAAAGGTTATCTGTAAGAAGTGCGGAAGGACCTTTAGCCGAGGGAAAAATCTCCAAAAATTGAATACCAGTTGCATGCTTAGACATTTAAATACCATGCACTTGCAAGCATGGACGGACTACAAAACTTCACTGGCCGGGGTCAGACACAACTACAAAAAATCGGACCGTTTTAGTCGGTCGATTATCGTACCAAAATGAAAAGATCACACATCCGCCTGGCATCTGATTTTCCTTCAAATATGCGATTTAGTCGCATGTGTGTGTACCTTGTAACATCCGATTTTCATCCGACTTGCGAGAATTTCTCGCAGGCTTGCAAAACTGACATATAATGGATCCAAAAGAATAGTATTTAAATCACAAAAGAAAGAATAGATATATACACATAGAACACATATATATATATATATATATACATGTAATTGTGACATGTATATATATATATATATATATATATATATATATTTATAGTTCCTAGACTTCTACATACTGTAATAGCCGCTAATTCAATTGCCGGCTTTTGTGAAATCACAGAAGCCGACATGAAATGATACATTGTTTAGACACAGTTAACCATGTAATTTCCTGTATTTAGATATATGGTTTGAACTTACAATTACAGAAGTGTATGTGTGCAAAATTTCAGACATGTATGGGTCAATTAAAGGTGTAAATTCGTTGAAAAAAAATGCGTGGGCTCCCGCTGTATTTTCTCCACCAGACAGACAAAGCAAGCGAGTGGGGGCAGATAATAATAGCCTAGGGAGGGTACATTTTTTTTGTGCCCCCCCTGGCTACTAACATCTGCCCCCAGACACCCCAGAAAGGGCAAATCTCTAATTAGATTTGCCCTTTCTGGCACTTTGCCCGTCTATTCCCATTGCCCTGTAGCGGTGGCGAATGGGTTAATAAGGGGTTAAAATGACCTTGCAATTGAAAGGTCACTTTAAGCCAGGTTAATAATTGAGAGCTGTCAATTAGACAACTATCAATTATTAATCCTATTGAAGTAAATAAAAAAACACACACACACTTTAAGAATAAATAATTTTAATGAAATAAAAACTCATTTTTTTGACCATCTTTTATTTTAATCTTAATCCGTGCGAAGCCCTTGATCTCCTAAAATAAATATAAAATAATAAAACAACATTATTCTTACCTATCTGGCGATCTCTCACGTCCCACGATGTAATCCTTCACAAAGGGTTAATTAGCAATCAGCTAAGCAGCGCAAATAATGCTGCGTGCTCAGCTGATAGCTCCTGAATGAATGAGCTTATCTCCTGCCGACAGGAGAGGATGTGATTAATGAATGAAGCTTAATTGATTGTATCCCACTTTCACCTTAGGTCAGGTCACTGAAGTGAAAGTGGCAATAAATCAATTAAGCTCCATTCATTCATCTCTTCCTCTCCTTTCGCTGGTAGAGGAAGTTATTCATTCAGGGGGTTAGAGCTAGTAGACAGCATTAGCTCTCTGCTTACTGTAACCTGTTAACCCTTTCTGATGGATTACAGCGTGGGACCTGACTGTGCATCAGATTGGTAAGAATAATTTTGCTTTTTTATTTTATTTTTATTACAGGAAATGGTTTTAGCAGGTAAATAAAATATGGTCAAAAACTGTGAGATTATTTCATTAAACTTCTTTTTTATTAAAGTGTGTGTGTTTGATTTTTCTTTCATACAATAGGATTAATAATTGATAGTTGTCTAATTGACAGCTCTCAATTATTAACCTGGCTTAAAGTGACCTTTCAATTGCAAGGTCATTTTAACCCCTTATTAACCCATTCGCCACCGCTACAGGGCAATGGGAATATACGGGCAAAGTGCCAGAAAGGGCAAATCTAATTAGAGATTTGCCCTTTCTGGGGTGTCTGGGGGCAGATGTTAGTAGCCAGGGGGGGCACAAAAAAATGTACCCTCCCTAGGCTATTATTATCTGCCCCCACTCGCTTGCTTTGTCTGTCTGGTGGAGAAAATACAGCGGGAGCCCACGCATTTTTTTCAACGAATTTACACCTTTAATTAACCCCTACATGTCTGAAATTTTGCACACATACACTTCTGTAATTGTAAGTTCAAACCATATATCTAAATACAGGAAATGACATGGTTAACTGTGTCTAAACAATGTATCATTTCATGTCGGCTTCTGTGATTTCACAAAAGCCGGCAATTGAATTAGCGGCTATTACAGTATGTAGAAGTGTAAGAACTATAAATATATGTATATATATATATGTCACAATGACATATATATATATATATATATGTATTCTATGTGTGTATATCTATTCTTTCTATTCTTTATTAAGGCTGTCAGTGTGATTTTACAGTATAGCCGGGGATGAATTGCCGGCTTTTCTAAAGGACACCGATGCGATTTAATCGCAAGTCACACGTGCGGTCCGTTTGTAATCCGATTTTTCATCGCTCCCATAGACTTGCATTGGCGATAGTCGACCCACAATGGGTGACAATCGCAGCATGCGATTAAAACGGACCACTAAAAAGTGGATACTGGGAGCTGCTCCATAGATTAACATACGGCAGACTGCAATGCGATATTTCATCGTATTGCAGTCGTCCGATTCTGTCGCCAGTGTGACGCCGGCCACTGGCTTTGAACGGCTACATTGCCAAACTGATCTCATTAGCGATGATGCCCTTCCATTTGGTTGAAAGCGCAGCGTTCCGAGAGCTCATGGCCTATGCTGTCCCACGCTATGACCTACCCAGTCGGCACTTCTTTTCTAGAAAAGCCATCCCTGCCCTCCACCTGCATGTGAAAGACCGCATTGTCCATGCACTCAAACAATCAGTGAGTGGAAAGGTGCACCTCACAACAGATACATGGGCCGTTACGTGTCCATCACTGCGCACTGGGTTAATGTGGTGGATGCAGGGTCCACAGGGGACAGCGGCGATGGGACAGTGCTGCCTAGCCCATGGTATAGGCAACAGTTGGCTTTAGGCGTTCAACCCTCCTCCTCCTCCAGAAGCGAAAGCTCATCGACAGAGCGCAGTCGCACGAGCACTCCATCCGCAGCTGCCAGTGTTGCACACAAGGTGTCCCTCTATCGAACAGCTAGTGGTAAGCGTCAGCAGGCTGTTTTAAAGATGATGTCTTTGGCGAAAACAGACACACCACGGAGGTACTGGCTGACTACTTGCAGCGAGAAACTGAGTCATGGCGGGGGCAGTCTACATCTTGAGCCAGGCAAGGTAGTCAGTGATAACGGCCGTAATTTTGTGGCGGCCATAGCCCTGGCAAAACTCAGACACATACCTTGTTACCATCTTTTCAGTTAGCCATTAAAAGGAATCAACCACTGAGGACTCTCAACTCTAAATATTTTTTAGTGTTTTGAGGAATGCACACGGCAGATAAGCGCAGACGACGCCATCATAAGCATGAGCATCCCACTTATGCGTCTGCTCATGCAAACGTTAATGCACATTAAGGATCAGGTTTCTGCAGCGGAGGAGGAGGAGGGAAGCCTTCATGACAGTCAGGCATTTTCTGCTCAGAGAACTGTCCTGGACGAGGTGGAGGAAGAAGAGGAGGAGGATGAGGATGAGGGGGATGATTATTTTGCGGAGGATGATGCTTCTCAGGGGCAAGAGAAAATGTTGGCTTGCCAAGGTCTGGTACAGGGTGTGTGCGTGACTGGAGGTATGTGGATTTGGCAGAAATTGCTCCTCCACCCACCACTGGCAGTGCATCATTGACACCTGGAACATTGGCCCACATGTGTGATTATGCCTTGCGGATCCTAAAAAGGGACCCCTGCATTGCCAAAATTATGAAGGATGATGACTTCTGGTTGGCCAGCATCCTCGATCCACGCTATAAAGGCAAATTACAGAACATCATGCCACAGGAGCACTCTGGTAAACTATTTGTTAGAGGCATTCCCAGCACACAGCAGCAGTGCAGGTTCTACCACCATCCGTACTGGGCCAAATGGAAGAGGTGTTCATGGTGCACACAGCCGAAGTGGTGTTGGAGACAGGGGTTTCATAACCATGTTGTGGTCTGATTTCTCGAGTAACGCTCACACGACTGGTAATACTGAATCGATTGCAACAGACAGGAGACAACAGTTGTCAACTATGGTTCAAAATTACCTCTCCTCCCCTATCGATGTTCTCCCTCACAGTTCATTCCCCTTTGACTACTGGGCCTGTAAACTGGACACCTGGCCCGAATTGGCACAATATGCCTTACAGGAACTCGCTTGCTCTGCTGTTAGTGTGCTATCAGAAAGAGTCTTCAGTGCTGCTGGATCAATCCTGACAGAAAGAAGGACCAGGCTGTCGACCCAAAATGTTGATGATCTCACCTTCATTAAAATGAACCATGCCTGGGTTTCAAAGGATTTTGTACCACTTTCCCCTGATGACACATAGGTTGCCAGCAAAATGGCTCGCTTTGTCCTCCTCTTCCTCCGACTTCTCAAATTCCTCCATTTACAGCTGCTGAACGTCCAGCCTACACCTCAACATATGCCAGTTTTTCCACCTCCCTAACTGGGCTGTACCCCCCAGGGCTGGGGTCATCACCTGGCGCACCCGAGCAAGTGCCGGTGCCCTGAGCAGGTGGGGGGGCCACTTGCCATCAGAGACACCGTCATACTATGAGGGGCCCTGTGCCAGTTCCCGGTGCCCAAAAGTGTGCCGCCCCTGCTAGCTCAGGGCCCCAGCACTTGCAATACTTACCTCTCCCTGCTCCACCGCTGTGACGTCTTCCGCGTTTCCTGACAGTGACATTCAGGTCAGAGAGCACGATGATGTCACGTTTGTGCGCCCTCTGCCTGAACAGTCACTGTGCAGAGAGCTGGAAGATGGCGATGCTGAGGAGTCCAGAGTAGAGCAGTGCCCAGCGAGGAGAGGTATTTCATTTTGTTTAATGGTTGGAGCAATATATGGGGAGCATTATATACAGGAGAATTATATAGGGGGCTCATCATACACTTGAGCATCATAGATAGGGCTCATTATACACTGGAGCATCATCCATGGGGCACATCATATATTCGAGCATCATATAGGGCCCTTTATATATGGAGCATCATACGAAGCACATACTGTATGTGGCCTATTTTGTATTGAGCAATATATGGGGCTCATTATTCTGTATGGCGCACTATGTGGTGCCCATAATACTGTATGGAGCACTATACTGTCCATTTTTTGAGCTATTGTAGAATTTAAAATAGATATCACTCATATAATGTAAGAAGTGAAGTATTTGGCATTGTACTATACCTATATTTCTCTGCCGTTTCGGAGCATCATGAATTGTGGTATGTTTTAAAGGGGCCCACTGAGACTCTTTGGCCTGGGGCCCACGAAAACCTGGAGCCAGCACTGCCCCCCCAAACTTTAGCCAAATAACCCCTAGTTTTCAATGCGTTACTAATATTATAAAGTTAATTAAGGTTGACAAGCTTAAGTAATAAGAATTGATGTCGTTGGTATTGAAATGGGCACTGTAGGTGTGTTTACTGTCCTCCACTCCCTGCCGACTTTTATTCCCCATTGACTTGTATTGCGGTCGGATTTTCGACTCCGACCCGACCAATTCTGTTAGTCGGCTGACTTCGTTCAACTCGACTTTTGAGAAAGTCGGGTTTCACGAAACCCGACTCGACCCTAAAAAAGGCAAAGTCGCTCATCTGTAATTATTAGTGAGGGACATATAAAATAATAATGGATATGCAATGGTTTACTGTATGTAAACCATGTGTAATATCCTGTCGGGTTCTGTAATGATTTTACAGATGCCGACAATTGAATTATCGGCTATTCTGCTATCTACCTCTGTATGAAATTTTAAATATATTTATATGTGTCTCACTGATATATATATATATATACATATATATATATACATAGACTGTATATATATTTTCACGAATATTTAGGCAGGTACCTTTCCTACTTGGGGCTGGCTAATTGGATGCAAACACACTCAGTTAAAAAAAACGGAATCCGTCGCTGGATTCCGTCATTTGACGGATCCGTCGCCCACAGGCTTCCATTCTAGCAAATGATGGACGGCGATGGATCCGTCGCTGTCCATTTTTTTGACGTGCACAAAAAACGTTCCTTTGTCCGTTGTCTCCGGCTGCCGGACAAACAATTTTCGATGGATCCGGTGAACGACAGATGAAACGTGAGGCCATCTGTCGCAATCTGTCGCTAATACAAGTCAATGAGAAAAAAACGGATCCGTCGGCATCAGTCGCCGGATCCGTTTTTTTCAAAATTCGACGGATTGCAACTGATAGCAAAAAACTGATGTATGAAAGGAGCCTTAGAGATTACCTTAGGTTTCTTTGTGACCTTGCAGTCTACTATAAGATTTGCTCTTAGAGTTTTCTTTGTTGATTAGCTACACCTGGGAAGGGTAATAATTATCGTGAAATTCCTACATTTGTGTAAAATATGCCTGGCTGCGAATTGGTGCCGTCCAAATTCTTTATTTATGGTTTTGTAACCTTTTCTATTTTGATGAGCATCAACAACTCTTTTTCTCTAGTCCTTTAAAATCTCCTTTGTTTGCGCCTCTTCCACAAACATGTTGTGAAGATAAGACTTTGATATTTAAGAAAAACAGGCTGCCTACCCACAGCAGATTGTCATCCAATTGATTGAAAACATAATACTCTAATTTGACCTTCAAATGTTCTGCTTATCCCAAAGGTTCACATACTTTTTATCACACACAGACATGATATTGGATCAATTACCTACCAAAAAAGAGACAGATCTAATATTCTTGATTGATTTGTCTGATGTGGTTATCTTTATCCACGTTTAGAACTTGGATAGCAATCTGATTAAAATTATGAAGAAGTATAGAAAATACTGATGGGTTCACAAACCTATATGTATTTGAATATATATATATATATATATATATATATATATATATGATATAGTACAGACCAAAAGTTTGGGCACACCTTCTCTTTCAAAGATTTTTCTGTATTTTCATGACTATGAAAATTGTAGAATCACACTGAAGGCATCAAAACTATGAATTAACATATGTGGAATTATACATTACACTTTACAAAAAAGTGTGAAACAACTAAAATATGTCTTATATTCCATGTTCTTCAAAGTAGCCACCTTTTGCTTTGATTACTGCTTTGCACGGCGAAAAGGTGAACGGATGGACTCTACATGCCTAGTTCCCACCGTGAAGCATGGAGGAGGTGGTGTGATGGTGTGGGGGTGCTTTCCTGGTGACACTGTTGGGGATTTATTCAAAATTGAAGCGGTGAGCGGTCCAGCTCACCCCAAACCATCTCAATTGGGTTCAGGTCTGGTGACTGTGGAGGCCAGGTCATCTGGTGTAGCACCCCAACACTCTCCTTCTTGGTCAAATAGCCCTTACACAGCCTGGAGGTGTGTTTGGGGTCATTGTCCTGTTGAAAAATAAATGATGGTCCAACTAAACGCAAAACGGATGGAATAGCATGCTGCTGCAAGATGCTGTGGTAGCCATGCTGGTTCAGTATGCCTTCAATTTTGAATAAATCCCCAACAGTGTCACCAGCAAAGCACCCCCACATCATCACACCACCTCCTCCATGCTTCACGGTGGGAACCAGGCATGTAGAGTCCATCCATTCACCTTTTCTGCATGCAAAGCAGTAATCAAAGCAAAAGGTGACTACTTTGAAGAATGTAGAATATAAGACATATTTTCAGTTGTTTCACACTTTTTTGTAAAGTGTAATGTATAATTCCACATGTGTTAATTCATAGTTTTCATGCCTTCAGTGTGATTCCACAATTTTCATAGTCATGAAAATACAGAAAAATCATTGAATGAGAAGGTGTGTCCAAACTTTTGGTCTGTACAGTACTATATATACATATATATACAGTGTGTAAAATAAGTATTTGATACATTGCCGATTTTGCAAGTTTTCCCACCTAAAAAGAAGGTAGAGATCTGTAATTTTTATCGTAGGTACACTTCAACTGTGGAAGACAGAATCTAAAAATAAAGCACTAGAAAATCAAATTGTATGATTTTTAAATAATTAAATTGCATTTTGTTGCATTAAATAAGTATTTGATCACCTCCCAACCAGCAAGAATTCTGGTTTTCACAGACCTGTTAGTCTTTCTTTGAGAAGCCCTCCTACTCTGCACTAATTTCCATTATTAATTGCACCTGTTTGAACGCGTTACCTGAATAAAAGACACCTGTCCACACAGTCAATCATTCACACTCCAATCCTCTCCATCATGGCCAAGACCACATAGTGGTCTAAAGACACCAGGGACAAAATTATAGACCTGCAAAAGGCTAGGATGAGCTACAGGACAATAGGCAAGCAGCTTGGTGAGAAGGCAACAACTGTTAGCACAATTATTAGAAAATGGAAGAAACACAAGATGACTGTCAATCTTCCTTGGTCTGGGGCTCCATGCAAGATCTCGCTTCGTGGGGTAAGGATAATTCTGAGAAAGGTCAGGAATTAGCTCAGAACTACATGAGAGGACCAGATCAATGACCTGTAGAGAGCTGGGACCACAGTCTCAAACATTATCTTTAGTAACACACTACTCTGTCATGAATTACAATCCTGCATGGCATGGAATGTCTCCCTGCTCATGCCAGCACATATCTAGGCCCCTTTGAAGTTCACCAATGACCATGTGAATTATCCAGATGAGGCATGGGAAACGGTCATGTGGTCAGATGAGACCAAAATAGAACTTTTGGCATCAACTCCACTTGCTGAGTTTGGTAGGAAGAAGAAGGATGAGTACAAGTCCCAGGAACACCATTCCAGCCGTGAAGCATGGTGGTGGAAACATCATTCCTTGGGATGCTTTCTGAAAAAGGGACAGGACGACTATACCGTATTGAAGGGAGGATGGATGGGGTCATGTATTGTGAGATTTTGGCCAACAACCTCCTTCCCTCAGTAAGAGCATTGAATATGGGTTGTGGCTGGGTCTTCCAGCATGCCAATGATCCAAAACAGACAGTCATGGCAACTAAGGAGTGGATCCGTAAGAAGCATTTAAAAGTCCTAGAGTGGCTTAGCTAGTCTCCAGACCTGAAGCCAATAGAAAATCTATGGAGGGAGGTGAAACTCAATGTTGCCCAGCCACAGTCCTGAAACCTGAAAGATCTGGAAAAGATCTGTATGGAGGAGTTGGCCAAAATCCCTGGTTCTGTGTGTGCAAACTTGGTCAAGAAGTGTCTGACTTCTGTAATTGCAAACAAAGTTTTCTGTACCAAATATTAAGTTCTGTTTTTCTATTGTATGAAATCCGTATTTCATGCAATGAAATGCAAATTAATTATGTAAAAATCATACAATGTGATTTTCTGGATTTTTTCTAAGATTCTGACTCTCACAGACAGTTGAAGTGTACCTACGATAAAAATTACAGATCTCTCCATTCCTTGTAGGTGGGAAAACTTGCAAAATCAGCAGTGTATCAAATACTTATTTTATCCACTGTGTATATATACATACAGTACAGACCAAAAGTTTGGACACACCTTCTCATTCAAAGATTTTTCTGTATTTTCATGAGTTGAAAATTGTAGAATTACACTGAAGGCATCAAAACTATGAATTAACACATGTGGAATTATACATTACACTTTACAAAAAAGTGTGAAACAACTGAAAATATGTCTTATATTGTAGGTTCTTCAAAGTAGCCACCTTTTGCTTTGATTACTGCTTTGCACGCAGAAAAGGTGAACGGATGGACTCTACATGCCTGGTTCCCACCGTGAAGCATGGAGGAGGTGGTGTGATGATGTGGGTGTGCTTTGCTGGTGACACTGTTGGGGATTATTCAAAATTGAAGCGGTGAGCGGTCCAGCTCACCCCAAACCATCTCGATTGGGTTCAGGTCTGGTGACTGTGGAGGCCAGGTCATCTGGCATAGCACCCCAACACTCTCCTTCTTGGTCAAATAGCCCTTACACAGCCTGGAGGTGTGTTTGGGGTCATTGCCTTGTTGAAAAATAAATGATGATCCAACTAAACGCAAACCGGATGGAATAGCATGCTGCTGCAAGATGCTGTGGTAGCCATGCTGGTTCAGTATGCCTTCAATTTTGAATAAATCTCCAACAGTGTCACCAGCAAAGCACCCCCACACCATCACACCACCTCCTCCATGCTTCACGGTGGGAACCAGGCATGTAGAGTCCATCCGTTCACCTTTTCTGCATGCAAAGCAGTAATCAAAGCAAAAGGTGGCTACTTTGAAGAACCTAGAATATATGACATATTTTCAGTTGTTTTCACACTTTTTGTAAAGTGTAATGTATAATTCCACATGTGTCTAATTCATAGTTTTGATGCCTTCAGTGTGATTCTACAATTTTCAGTCATGAAAATACAGAAAAATCTTTGAATGAGAAGGTGTGTCCAAACTTTTGGTCTGTACTGTACATATATAGTAAAATAAAGGAGCCGCACTCCAATGCAATGAATCAAATATAAAGTGATTTTTTAATTTCCCATACTGACAACATTTCGGAAATATCATCACATGGACTGAAACGTTGCCAATATGAATGATTAAAAAATCACTTTATATTTGATTAATTGCATTCATTGCATTGGAGTGCTGCTTCTATTTTTACCATCTCTGGAGGACAGGCCTTTACCTTGGGAAGGTTTGCACCCTTACATTTTTTGCTGCTGCTGCATGTATTTTTTTATTTTATATACATATAGACAGTGTCAGACTTGGGTGCCAAGGGCCCACCAATAACCAACTCCGGGGCCCCACTTTTCACTTACATGCAATTGTGACATTATCCTCAAGCACAAATTTATGTAACAATGAACGGGGTAGATTGTTAAATGGATAAGATGCTGCCTCTATCTGTACAGAGTGATTCAAATATATAATGCTAAGTACTGCTAATATGAGAGGATGGTGGCCCACTCCTGCACAGGGGCCCACCTGAGAATTCTCCTGTTCTCCTGTGGCCAGTCCAAGCTGCATAAAGATATATACATATCTTAATCACTTATGCCCTTTCCTACAAAGGTCTGCAGTTTTTAGCAGTCTAAATTGATATTTTGTTCCTTCCTAGTAGGCAAATCTAAAACCAGCAGTGAGGCAATTTGCAGCAAATATCACATAGCCAATTCATTTGCATTCGGGCAGGAGAATAGTTTAATGAGAAAGCAAAGACAAAATAAATTTAAAAAATCTATTTTAGATACACAGGCAAAATCATTCCGATATAGTCAATTAGAAGCGAACATTTTTACAACATGGACCATTCATATAGCATTGGCAAGCAATGCCATATAATAATGTGGATAAGCACAAACAAAAGTAAGCAAATATGCTTGTCAAATTGACCTTGCTTCATTGAAATCCTTACAAATATTAATGTACATAGATATTGTAAATGTTCAGCATGAGCACATTATATGACCATGATGTAATGGAGAGATTAGACCTAATGCCAGAAATGAGCATACATTATTTTGAAACATGCGGATCATCTGACTTGGGCACTATGCATTCACAGATGTTGCCATGCTTCTTTACAAGCATATTTATAGTTAGTAGAATTCTGTGTTTGATTAGCATTGACTGGGCCCACTGAAGGAAATTCTTCTTAGATTTCACGCTATAGATGTGTCCTTCTTTCCTTTTTTTGAGTCAAAGTATCCAAGATGTGTGGCACAAGATGACCATCTTAAAAAAAAATAATAATCTGATACTCTGTCTGGGGAGGTCTATGCTAAATGCGTCCGTGTGTAGACACCAAGCGGCTATGATCCAATTTGCAGTTTGTCAAAGGCTGTGTAGCACATTGCAATACTGTATTGAACTTGTTTCATCCTTTCTAAAGTTACACCCAAAAAAAGTAAAGGTGAACACATCTATACAGGTAGACAGAACATGTGCATGTCTGCATTGTTTTTATTAGTGTACATGAAGGACAGACTTTAGGGGCAAGTCATTGGCTCCCTAGTCAGCTCCAAATGGGAGAAACCTTCTTGTGAACCTTTTAGGCCCATTATTGTGTCAGAGCCCAAGCCCACTGTAAGATTTCCCGGTCCTCTAGTTGGCCAGTACCACCTTGATAGTCTTTGATGAATAATTGTGCAAATCAATATTATAATTACTTATTATTACTAAAATGACAAAGAAATGTCATATAAAAAATATGGCACTACATTTTTATGTTTAACAAGTTATTGCTGGCCAACAACAATAAATAAAATAGATATTTTTGAAAAAAATGATAATAAAACCGCTGGTTGCATAAAAAATTACTGGGCTGAACTTTACTGCTAAAAAGTAGAGTCCATGAACTAAGGGTTGTTTTAGGCTTATCACATAAAAAAAACAATTAATAAAGTGGTTTGTCCCAGCAAGACAGCTAATTATTATTTATTTATTTTGGAATTCTTATATTGCGCCATCATATTCTGCAGACAGACAGTATCAGTTTTGTGTTACAGCATTGCTGATAATGGGTCCTGCTGCTGAATGTCCTAGTGATCAGCACTATACGGTACCCTTGAATTCAATAGAGAACCATTTCCTACATGGTGCACAAATTCCTCCCTCATCCATATGTCTTCTTTGTGACAACTTATCAAGAGTTTTGTGTACAAAAAATAAAATAAAAAGAAAACTCCTATCCAAATACCCTAGGAACATCAGAGGAGGTGTCCATAACTTAGGCTCCCTTCATGACCCACCACAGAACAAAACTGTCCTTAAATAGATAGTTGCTGTAGCGGACATGTTCGACTGTCCAGGGCTTCCCCTAACCAATGAGCATGGGGAGCCGAATTCAGAGCAATCAATTAATTGCCCGATGATCATGGTGAGACATCACTTTAAATGGACAAGGAGTGGTATCGCCTTTGTCTTTATTGACTCCTTATTATACATGGCAGTTTCTATGTCAAATGTTGATAGCTTTGACACATGTTAAAAAAAATAGAATATTACTGTCCTAAAGATCATGAATTAACAGGTATACTCAGAGTGGCCTGAGATCTTCAACATAGGCCATAATTGGGTTAAAAATTGCATTATATTGGATACTACATCAATGGATAGTGGAGGTGTAGATGACTGACCTTCACTTTTCCTTCTTTTTTTGCAAAACAAAGGAAGTGGACCCCCCCTCCCTGAGATCAGAAGCTTAGCTAAACCTTTCATTTACCAGGGGCCACATATAAGTTTGCTTTCCTGGCCCTAAATGTTAGCCAAAGCAGAGTGGATTGATGGTGCCACCCATGGCTACTAGAATCTGGATCCCATTACCTACCAAACTTCCCAAGCTATGCTGCTATCAGACATTTAGAGTATGTCCTAGGAATATACCATTAATGTTTGTTGTTAGAATAGTTTTGTACCTAAGAAGCTGTTGACCCCCACTAGTAATAGGACATGAAGACCTAAATAGCCAGTCCATATCTGCTTGATTCATATGTACAGACCATAAAATCTCAATTACAGGTGCTTCTTACAAAATTAGAATATCATCAAAAAGTTCATTTATTTCAGTTCTTCAATACAAAAAGTGAAACTCATATATTATATAGAGTCATTACAAACAGTGATCTATTTCAAGTGTTTATTTCTGTTAATGTTGATGATTATGGCTTACAGCCAATGAAAACTAAAAGTCATTATCACAGTAAATTAGAATAATTAACAAAAAAACACCTGCAAAGGCTTCCTAAGCATTTAAAAAAGTCCCTTAGTCTGTTTCAGTAGGCTCCATAGTCATGGGGAAGACTGCTGACTTGACAGATGTCGAGAAGGCAGTCAATGACACACACCCCAAGGAGGATAAAATCCACAAAAGGTCATTGCTAAAGAAGCTGGCTGTTCACAGAATGCTGTTTCCAAGCATATTAATGGAAAGCTGAGTGGGAGGAAAAAGTGTGGTAGAAAAAGGTGAACAAGCAACCGGGATAACAGCAGCCTTGAAAGGATTGTTAAGAAAAGGCCATTCAAAAATTTGGGAAGATTCACAAGAAGTGGACTGCTGCTGGAGTCATTGCTTCAAGAATCACCACACACAGACATATCCAGGACATGGGCTACAAGTGTCGCATTCCTTTTGTCAAGCTACTCATGACCAATAGACAATGCCAGAAGCGTCTTACCTGGGCCAAGGAGAAAAAGAACTGGACTGTTGCTCATTGGTCCAAGGTGTTGTTTTCAGATGAAAGTAAATTTTTCATTTCATTTGGAAATCAAGGTCTCAGAGTCTGGAGGAAGAGTGTAGAGGCCACAATCCAAGCTGCTTGAGGTCTAGTGTGAAGTTTCCACAATCAGTGATGGTTTGGGGAGCTATGTCATCTGCTGGTGTCGGTCCACTGTGTTTTATCAAGACCAAAGTCAGCACAGCCAGTCAGCGCAGCCGTCTACCAGGGAATTTTAGAGCACTTCATGCTTCCCTCTGCCTACAAGCTTTTTGGAGATGGAAATTTCATTCTCCAGCAGGAATTGGCACCTGTCCACACTGCCAAAAGTACCAATACCTGGTTTAAAAACAACAGTATCACTGTGCTTGATTGGCCAGCAAACTCGCCTGACCTTAACCCCTTAGGGTATTGTCAAGAGGAAGATGAGAGACTCCAGACCCAACAATGCAGACAAGCTGAAGGCTGCTATCAAAGCAACCTGGGCTTCCATAACACCTTAGCAGTGCCACAGGCTAATCGCCTCCACTGATGCAAAAGGAGCCCTGACAAAGTATTTAGTGCATTTATTTACTTAACATACATTTCAGTAGGCCAACATTTCAGATATTAAAATCATTTTTCAAGCTGGTGTTATAAAGTATTGTAATTTACTGAGATAATGACATTTGGGTTTTCATTGGCTGTAAGCCCTAATCATCAACATTAGCAGAAATAAACACTTGAAATAGATCACTCTGTTTGTAATGACTCTATATAATATATGAGTTTCACGTTTTGTATTGAGGAACTGAAATAAATTATCTTTTTGATGATATTCTAATTTTGTGAGAAGCACTTGTATATTTAGGATTTGCCAAGTGCTTCTAAGTCAAAAATGTGGCAACGGTCTTAGAACTAAAAAACATAGCGTTGATGGCAGATATTTATTGATTGTACATTTTTAGTCATGGTCTTTATATGCTGAGGTTTCAGAAATATATCACTTGGAAAAACTGTTTTCATAATATTGATACGGTACTCCCAGTAGGAGTTTGGCTGAAAAATAGAATCCCTGCATTTTAATCCATATATTTCCACTGTTAAGGTAAAAGTAAGAGGACCCTATGCTGACAAAAAGAAATCATACATTTCAATTTGCCAGTAATAAATTGCCCCGGCTTGGTAATGCGGAGTATGAAAAGATGCAGAGAACATCTAGCGGTGCGCTGCATAAACCAATCTTGACTTAATGAAAGAGCAAAAACAAACATTGTTCCACGTTCCAGACAATTTTATGTTGATTTCATTTCTTTCATGAGGACATTGTGCAGTCTTGTGTTCACAAGCCAGAGAACCATTGCTCGAAAATGTATTTTTCATAAAAAAACCTCAGGAGAGACATTCATACATAATCCTAATTAACTTCTGGTGGTGGCGGGGGCGGGCGGGGGGTGGTTCTACTTACAGCACACTTTAACTGTTTCTTGGCTTTTATTTACATTATGTTCCTATGCCGGCTATTAATATAGGCCTGATATAATGAATATTATAAGGGGTTCAGGGACTTTTATTGATGGCCTATCTTTGGACATTTAATTAGTGCTAGCTCAACCCACTGTAGAGTCAAAAAGAAGAAAGTCCAGCTGACTCACCAGCAGCGCACAGATCACACGGACTGTGGGCAGCAATAGTAGAGGGCAAAGGAAATCCATCTTCCACAATCCAGAAAAAAGGCTCCATTCAAAGTTCCAAGGAAAGAGAACATGACAAAAGCAAAATATGGAACGTGTTTCGGATAATTTATGATCCTTCTTCATACAATGAATGCAATTAAGAAGGATCAAAGTGATCCAAAATGTAATCCAGGGCCCTCACTCCTCTTGGTATCTGTTGATTTACGTGATTATTGTTATTTTGTAATGTTTTTTACTGTCTGTACATGTCCCTTCTAAAATGTAAAGTGCTGCGGAATATGTTGGTGCTGTAGAAATAAAATTAATATTATTATTAGTATACACCAGGCAGTAGCAATTCCCGTTGGGAAAAATGATGTTCTGCATGGTTATTAAATTGATTATTATCTATAGGTTTTGATGGTAGAACTGTTGTCTACTTGCAAAATTTTTAATGAAAAGACACATAAAAGCCATGTTATTTGGCTTAATTCCCATGTCCGTGTTACAGGGTCCGCATATGGACCCCAAAGTTTGGACTGGACTTACCGCCTCATATGCATATAAGAGCCTGTTGGTTAGGGTTAGGTGTCCCGCTGTATGGCTGAGCATTGTGTTCTGTGCATGGATGAGTGAAGTCAGCCTAAGTGTAAAATAAATACCATGGAAATAGCATGAAAATTTGCACATATCGATTTTGACTCAGATTTTAGTATTTGCACTGCAATTGGGCACCTTTGAATCTGTTGAAGACTTTATCACTCTGAAGATGAGAACTGCCAATCTCAGACTAGCTCTGTCTTGTTCCATCTTGGAATATTTGAAGGTCGTATCTACAGAACATTTAACCTTGGAAGTAATATTACATTACCCTGTCCTAGGACTGGTGGAAGAACTAATGATTAGGAAGTATGTAGGAGACCCCTGATGGATTGAAACTAGCAAATTGTATACTGCTGTGTTGTTCTACACGAAGACCTACAGAGACTCGCGACATGCATTGGACTGGTTACAATAAAAGAATTCCAATTCATCTGTGGCACAAATGTAGGTATAGACGCTGAGAGACACACGTAGCACATGGCGTTATTGGCAGCAGTTGGACTTACAGTTGTCTTTTCCAGGCAGTGCAGCAGGTGGTGGTGTTGACTTTCTATCAAGGATGCTGATTTTCCAATCTGCTGCTCTTCCTCTGTGGAGCCCTAAACAGAGACAGAGCTTAGCATTAATGCATTTAATAAAACCCACTGTGAAATAAGGGATCAGAATGGTTCTGCACTCTGACTTGTAAAGTGGATTGTCCAGCTACAGGTTACTTTTTAGCTGAATATACTTGATAATCCTCCCTCCTAATCCCTTCTAACTGGTTCCTTCCACTGCTCATAAATGCAGACCAAGTTTCCCTATGATAAATGCCGTCCAAGAAGAAGTCGTTAAGATGCATTTTTTTAGTTCTGAACATACACAATGATTTCGAGCCGTCGAAAAAAAAGATACGTTGCATGAGAAAATGAACCTGTCCTTATCATAGCTGGTGCCACTATCATGCTGTTGACCAGCAGAAAAAACATATACAGAAAAAAAGTGCATCAGCACATCCATGAGAAGATAAAATCTTCAAGCTTTATTCTATATAAATTATAAAATTAAAATCCACATGATGATGGTAGAAAAACACTGTGACGCATTCCTGGCGCTGATTGCATCCTTAGTCACAGAGTATTCATCATTTGCAAATTATTGCAGCCACTTTTTTTTATATCTTGTGGCATTCAATGATAATTTTTTTTGCATGAAATTCTTTTGTTCTTATTTTATTCCGATTACTCCCCTGAGTATTAGGCCGGCGTCACACTGGCGAGTGTGATGATGCGAGTAAGTCGCACGACTTTCTCGAATCAACACCCGGCACGGCCGCCCGCTCTTGGACCCGAGTGTGCGGCTGCATGTATTTCTATGCAGCCGCACACTTGGGTCGAGAGCGGGCGGCCGTGCTGGGTTTGATGCGAGAAAGTCGTGCGACTTACTCGCATCACACTCGCCAGTGTGACGCCGGCCTTAGTGTTAATTTGTATTGTCTTATCAAGGGAGTGTTGCTTAAAGAATTATCTGGGGATGTGCTCTGCATAATTGCCCTGTAGGGCTCAAGTGCGGTTGTTATGACACGTGAGCCTGGCACCCAAATTAGCGCTGGCATTACTGTCCCTGCAAATTGAACATGAAGAGGAAGTCCGGGTTGCAGCTGCTCTCTCACTTCCTCTTCATGTTAAATTTGTATGAAGTCGGGGACAGCGACTCCAACGCTGATTGGGCACCAGGCTCACATGTTGTAACAGTTGCACAAGAGTCCCAGGAACGCGAGTGCTTACACCACTGGAACGGCACTGACATGGGAGGTGAGTATAAGCTTTTTTATTTTATTGGGGCCGAACATTTAGATCAAGAAGGGGTTGTCATAGTAGTGGACACCCCCTTTAATCAGTTTATTAATGACTAAAAAGAACATAGCCATTTGTGGAGTAGGAATAATACTACTGCCAGTAACATTGTAGATAAGTGTCTTTATGTGTTTGAATAGATTATTAATCATGCTACATACCCAGAATAAGTGCTTTAGTTTCCCATTATGGCCGCAATGTCTCCGACGTAGTGGGGACTGAGAAGGAAAAAATCTTACTAAATTTGGAATGGGCCAAGTACCAATGGGCATGCAATTTGTAATGTGTCTGATTTGTATGAAATTCTTAAAGCTTTTTCCCACACAATGGGTTCAAAACATGTCCTAAGATCTTTTTCCCAATTTTTGATATTGGTAGCTTTAACAAAGTACATATTGTTATTAAAATGTTTGTATGTATTACTAGTTTTCCAGATTAGGGCATTGTGGGGTTCCTTAAGTAGGGAGTATATCAGTTTCGGTATGGGAGTTTTTTTTTTTTACTTTTTTTTAATTGAAATCATTTAGATATCTTCTTATATCAAGATATATTACAAAGTCAATACAAAACTGGTGACTTTTGACACCTGGTGACAGGTTCTCTTTGAATAATTATGGGGAGCAGACATATTTTCTAATTTGAAGCTAGAGCAGTTATTGAGATTTTTAGCACATACGGAGCTGGACCTATTGGTTTTTATGGCAACATTTTGTGGCATGCATGTGTCTTCTCTATATATTGATGATACCTTTCATTGTTATCTTGTTATCCTGTCTGTGATGGTAAAGAGTTGACTGATGAGCTGTACAAAACAGGAAATATCTGCATAATACTGGGACTTAATGTCCAGGGTGAAAACTGTAATGATATGAGATCAATATTCTAGTTTTTAAAATCAATAGTGACATGGAGAATTAAAAAAATGCTATATTTTTATGTGATTAAAATACAACTTTTTTTAAGGAAAGCTGTCAGCCCCTTTCTGCTGTCGGAGGCCATATAAAGTAGGACGGAAGGAAAAGTCACTGCAAGAAATTTTTAGTCGTGGCTTATCTCATGAATTACAAAAGGGTCCGGTGTTAACACCTTCACCACTTTGGGTTTTCCGTTTTTGAGTTTCCGTTTTTTGCTCCCCTTCTTCACAGAGCCATAACTTTTTTTTATTTTTCCAACAATATGGCCATGTGCTAGAAAAATTGGGGGCTCATCACCGGAGCCAGCAGCAAACAACGAGAGACAACCTTACCTATGCAAAACCGCAAAACCGCCAAGCCAATTACATAATTGTTGCAGCATTTTCCAAGTCACGGGTCAAATTAATAAATGACTTTATGTTCAATGCTTAGTCAGGGTGTACTGTACACATAGACATCCTGTCATAAAGTAATAATAGTGGGGATGGTATTACTTGGGACTTGACCCTCTCCCATAAACCAAATGAGGTAAGAGCAATATGTATCTGTAGAAAGATTCCCAGGGGCTGGTAATCTTTAATGCCCAGATTTTGAGGAACAGTAAAAGTTATGTTTCCTATCTCGTCTCCATTTTACTGTAATACTTTTGCAGGCTGCTGAAAAGATGTTGGATCACATTGTTCCTATTAGAAATGGATGATAAAGCTGTAGAATCCCGCTGTAAAGGTTAGTTTGAAGGCAGTAATATATTTTAGGACTGCACATTTCACAAGTGGCTATTGAGAATGTGCAGAATAGCTGCAGAAACCAAGATTTAAACCTTTTTTTCTGTACAAAATACATTTCTAGGTGTTTGATAGAAAAAAGATTTTCTGGAGTTAAGGATGCAAGTTACCAAGGAGAATGCAAGGGGTTAATGCACTGCCATTACTGGACATAGCAATGGAAGTAAACCTTTTAATAATCTCGCTAAACTGTCATGAGCCGTCCATCACAGAGCTAATTTCATAGTAGTTACTACATAAACTTTTGTATTGCATTGTTTGGTGATGCAATGGGATAAAAATTCTTCAGCCTCTCGTGATAGTTAATGAGTAGTGTTGAGCATTCCGATACTGCAAATATCGGGTATCGGCCGATATTAGCTGTATCGGAATTCCGATTCCGAGTTCCGATATTTTCGTCTTATCGGATACCGGAATCGGGATGTCACTGTCACTGTCAGTGTCCGTCTGTCGGGTCTGTCAGGAGTCAGCGGCACTTACCTGGCAGAAGATCTCCGGCGGTCACGTCCTGGACTGCTTCATGGCCGCCATCCTCTTCTCCCCGGCGGTCACATGCAGTTTCTCGCGATAACTGCAGTGACTGCTGGGTAATCCCGGCCGTAAAGCAGTCAGTCCGAGGACGTCACCGCCGGGGAAGCAGGTAATCAGCTGTGCTGCGTCGGGATGTCAGGCTCTGCCTGTCATTGCGATGTAGCAGAGTTGGATCGTCGTGGGACAATCGTTACTATGGACTGCGTCGGACAGGTGGTATACTGTTGGTTTGTTTTTTTTCTTTTTTTACAGGAGATCGATGGCGTCGCAGGAATGAGTGTATAATAAAAGAAATGAAAACTGTGTTGTCTCTTTTATTTCATTAAAATACTTTTTTCTTGCTTTGTCTTTTTTTTACACATTTAATAACTTTGGGATTAATAATGGATCGGTGTCTTATTGACACCTCTCCATTATTAACCGGGCTTATTGTCACCGTGCAATCAACGGTGACAATAACCCCTTATTACCCCGCTTGCCACCGCTACAGGGCAAGTGGGAAGAGCCGGGTAAAGTGCCACAATTGGCACATCTTTTGATGCGCCAAATGTGGGGCTGCTGTAGCCTGGTATTATCAGGCTGTTGAGGGCCAAAATCCATGGGCCTTGACAGTCTTTTAATACCAGGCCGCAGCAGTCTGCATTTTACTTGGCTGGTTAACAAAAATAGGGGGGATCCCCACGCCGTTTTTTTTTCGAGGGGATCCCCTATTTTTGTTAACCAGCCAAGCTAAGCAGACTGCTGTGGCCTGGTATTATCAGGCTTGCAAGGTCCATGGATATTGGATCCTTACCAGCCTGAAAAACCAGGCCTCAGCGGTCTGCTTCATCTGGCTGGTTAACAAAAATAGGGGGGACCCCACGCTAATTTTTTTCGAGGGGATCCCCTATTTTTGTTAATCAGCCAAGATATGCAGACTGCTGTGGCCTGGTATTATCAGGCTGGCAAGGTCCATGGATCTTGGCTCCTTAACAGCCTGAAAAACCAGGCCTCAGCGGTCTGCTTCATCTGGCTGGTTAACAAAATAGGGGGGACCCCACGCCAATTTTTTTCGAGGGGATCCCCTATTTTTGTTAATCAGCCAAGATATGCAGACTGCTGTGGCCTGGTATTATCAGGCTGGCAAGGTCCATGGATCTTGGCTCCTTAACAGCCTGAAAATCCAGGCCTCAGCGGTCTGCTTCATCTGGCTGGTTAACAAAAATAGGGGGGACCCCACGCCATTTTTTTTTCGAAGGGAACCCCTATTTTTGTTAATCAGTTCCCTCTGACGTCACTGATTGTGTCCCTGGCTGACCTGAAGTGAAAGTGGAAAGCAATCAATTAAGCTTTCCACTTAAGGGCCCGTCTCACATAGCGATATCGCTACCGAGATCGCTGCTGAGTCACTAGTTTTGTGACGCAGCAGCGAGCTCACCAGCGATATCGCTGTGTGTGACATTCAGCGACGATCAGCCCCCCTGCCGGGTATCGCTGATCGTCGCTGAAATGTCAGGACCTTTGATCGCTGGTTTCCCGCCTGTCACACGCAGCGATGCGTGCCTGTCAGAGGGAAACCAGCGATCAAAAAAAGGTCCTGACATTTCTGCGACGATCAGCGATACCCGGCAGGGGGGCTGATCGTCGCTGAATGTCACACACAGCGATATCGCTGGTGAGCTCGCTGCTGCGTCACAAAACTAGTGACTCAGCAGCGATCTCGGTAGCGATATCGCTATGTGAGACGGGCCCTTAATCGATGTTACCCGCAGTGTCGCTGTCCCAGATCGCTGCCTGAGCTGCCTGTTTGGCAGCTCAGCAGCGATCATGTAGCGATACACCAGCGATCCTGACAAGTGTATATCGTTGTCGGGATCGCTGGTGTATCGTTATGTGACACCCAGCCTTTACTCTCCTGTCAGGCAGGAGAGGAACTCATTCATTTGGGGTTTACTGTGAGGCTGCAGCATTAGCTGCGGTCCCTGCAGTAAACATTAACCCTTTCTGAAGGATTACACCGTGGGACCTGACTGTGCATGGGATAGGTAAGAATAATTTTGCTTTTTTATTTTATTTTTATTACAGGAAATGGTTTTTGCAGTAAAATAAAAGATGGTCAAAAACATGTGTCTTTATTTCATTAAAATGATTTTTAATTAAAGTGTGTGTGTTTTATTTTTATTTCATGCAATAGGATTAATAATTGATAGTTGTCTAATTGACAGCTCTCAATTATTAACCTGGCTTAAGGTCACCTTTCAATAGCAAGGTGGCTTTAACCCCATATTAACCCATTCGCCACCGCTACAGGGCAATGGGAATAGACGGGCAAAGTGCCAGAAAGGGCGAATCTAATTATAGATTTGTCTTTCCTGGGGTGTCTGGGGGCAGATGTTAGTAGCCGGGGGGGGGGCAAAAATAATGGTCCCTCTCTGGGCTATTATTATCTGCCCCCACTCACTGGCTTTGTCTGTCTGGTTGCGAAAATAGGGCGGGAGCCCACGCATTTTTTTTCAGCAATTTTACACTTCATATATATATATACATGTCATTGAATTTGTGACACATATATATATATATTTATATTTGTAGTTCATACACTTCTACATAGTATAATAGCCGCTAATTCAATTGCCGGCTTTTGTGAAAATGCAGAACCCGACATGAAATGACACTTGGTGTACATAGGGTTAACCATGTCTTTTCATGTCCTTTGCTATCTAATTTGCACAAACAATTAAATCAGACTATGTGTGCAAAATTTCACACCTCTAGGGGTTAATTAAAGGTGTAAATTCGTAGCAAAAAAGTCCGTTTTTTTTACAACGAATTTACACCTTTAATTAACCCCTAGAGGTGTGAAATTTTGCACACATAGTCTGATTTAATTGTTTGTGCAAATTAGATAGCAAAGGACATGAAAAGAAATGTTTAACCCTATGTACACCAAGTGTCATTTCATGTCGGGTGCTTCTGTCTTTTCACTGAAGCCGGCTTTACCCGGCAATTGAATCAAAGGATATTTTACTATGTAGAAGTGTATAAACTATACATATATGTATATATATATGTCACAATGACATGTATATATATATATATGTATTCTATGTGTGTATATTTAGTGTTTACAAGGAAAGAATGGGGTTTTTTTAGTTGCGATATTTTGTTCCCATAGACTTACATGGGACTTCCGGTATCGGTATCGGGTATCGCCGATATTTTAGTGATATCGGCGATACCATTCCGATTCCGATACTTTAGCATATCGGAAAGCATCGCTCAACTCTATTAATGAGATAAATGAAATAATGAGAAAAATTCTGCGGTTAATGACTGTATCCCTATTTCATATCTAGTGCAAATCCTGAATTAAACACCCAAGTTCCAGCTATAACACCGGCACACTTAGGAGTATGGTGTGTATTGTTCATCATTTCTCTTGCCAAGCCGTTCATCATTCCAGTTTTTTCCCCTCTTGGCAGAGCTATATTTCACTATTTATTGTTGCTCATTAATGACTTTGAATAAGATGATAATTTTGCAATCTAAACAGAAGTGCGGTAGTAACAACTGAGTGGCAAAATTTGGAAATATGTAGTCTGTTGGGACGTGGACATGCTAGGCATGTTAGAAACTGTGTCATGAAGCCACTTTGCCTTGACAATGGTATTACGTTGCAGAGCTAGGGCTGCAAACAGAATCTTTGCTACATAAAGTCTAATTACAACAGGCAAAAATCCAGATATTGCCATTAAAAGGTGATTTCAATTACACTTAAAACTGTAAAATAAAAACACAGGTGCACAGTTGCCGTTATCTTCTGTTTGTCAAATCTGAGAGTGCGCACCTTTAAAACAAAATTTCTACAAAAAGCTATTAGTGGGTACCAAGTGTACCCATTATGCAGTAATCAATGACTGTGCTTGTCTATTAGTTAAATTGCTCATCTAGCAGGAAATATTTGCTTGCCCAGTGCTCCAGGCAAGACAGCATATTTTGTGCAGCATGGACAGTTATTGAAGATTATTTCAGAGGTTTTTGTATAACTGACTTTAAGTGTTATTTTTGGGTTGTCCACTTTGATCCAACTTTGCAGAAGTGGTGGTGTGTTATCAGACTGTTCTAATTCCTATATAATGGCAGTAATGATAGATAAGTGAGATATAACAGCTGTTCCTTAACCTCTTTACCCCCAAGGGTGGTTTGCAAGTTAATGACCGGGCCAATTTTTACAATTCTGACCACTGTCCCTTTATGAGGTAGTAACTCTGGAATGCTTCCATGGATCCCGGTAATTCTGACATTGTTTTCTCGTGACATATTGTACTTCACGTTAGTGGTAAAAATTTCTTTGATATAACTTGCGTTTATTTCTGAAAAAAAATGGAAAGTTGGCAAAAATTTAAAAAATGTCTCAATTTTGAATTTTCATGCCCTTAAATCACAGAGATATTGTTAGAGGTCTAGTTCCCGCTTCTGCACAGGGGGAATCTCGAGCCATTCCAGCTGAGGTCCCCCATCCGTCTCCGGCCGCAGTGGAGTCTCCTCAGCAGAGACGTGGGTCCCAGCATCTTGCTCAGCCTAGTACTGTGCAGAGGTTTACTGCTGCCTCTCCAGGTTCTGCTATTATGGCCAGTACTGGTCAGCGGCGAGCAGATGTCTTTAGGACTAAGTCCTGTGTTTCCCCTTCTGAGCATGCCCAGGGTAAGATCTCTCATTGGAGATCAGGGGCACATGTTCAGGTACTGCAGCAGCTCCTATTGGTCCGCCAGGAAGGTCCTGAAACTACATGTGTTCTGAACAGTTTCTCAATGGTCCTTTTCTGGCAGGCCCTGTAGTTGCTACTATAAAAGGGTTGTATGGCCATGCGCCCATGCGCTAGTATCAATTGCATTATGTGCTTTGCGCCAGTGTAATCTTGCACGCATGTGGTTAGGGCTCTGCTGAAATAAGCCCCTAGAATACCGGCACCTCCGGTGAGGAGATTTGTGTGTATGTGGTTAGGGCTTGGCTGAAATAAGCCCCTAGAATACCGGCTTCTCCGGTGAGGAGATTGCTTGATTGCGTTCTGTCTGCATGATCACGGACTGCTATCCGCACAGCAGTTATCTGTGTATCCCTGTGGAGTTAACAGGACACAGTACCTATCTCTGCGTCTCTACCTCAGCGACTCTGTGGTGTAACAGAGTTCGCTTATACCGCCATATTGTGCCACAGTATTTATATTTGCAACTCTGTGAAGTAATAGAGTTTGCCTATACCGCCATCTTACTAGCAGCAGGCTCTGCCTGCACGGTGGACCCCGGGCTGTGAACGCACCCACTATTTATATTTATCTGCTGCGTTCCGCAGACCCTGACAGAATGGCACACAAAATACTTAAGTAACAATTATCACATGTCTACTTTACATCAGCACAATTTTGGAACTAAAATTTTTTTTTTGTTACGAACTTATAAGGGTTAAAAATTAACCAGCGATTTCTCATTTTTACAACACCATTTTTTGAGGGGACCACATCACATTTGAAGTCACTTTGAGGGGTCTATATGATGGAAAATACCCAAAAGTGATACCATTCTTAAAACTGCACCCCTCAAGGTGCTCAAAACCACATTCAAGAAGTTTATTAACCCTTCAGGTGCTTCACAGGAATTTTTTGAATGTTTAAAGAAAAATGAACATATAACTTTATTTCACAAAAAAAATTATTTCAGGTCCAATTTTTTTATTTTCCCAAGGGTAACAGGAGAAAATGGACCCCAAAAGTTATTGTGCAATTTGTCCTGAGTATGCTGATACCCCATATGTGAGGAAGAACCACTGTTTTGGCACACATCAGAGCACAGAAGGGAAGGAGCACCATTTGACTTTTTTAACGCAAAATTGGCTGGAATTGAGATAGGACGCCATGTCGCATTTGGAGAGACCTTGATGTACATAAACAGTGGAAACCCCCCAATTCTAACACCAACCCTAACCCCAACACACCCCTAACCCTAATCCCAACCCTAAACCTAACCCTAGCCCTAACCTAATCCCAACCCTAACCCTAGCCCTAACCCTAACGCTAACCCTAACCCTAATGGGAAAATGGAAATAAATAATTTTTTTTTATTTTTTCCCAAACTAGGGAGATGATAAAGGGGGGTTTGATTTACTATTTATAGCGTGTTTTTATGATTGTCAGCTGTCATACGCTAAAAGACGCTTTTTAGTGAAAAAAATAGTATTTGCATCATCACATTTTGAGAGCTATAATTTTTACATATTTTGGCCCACAGAGTCTTGTGATATCTTATTTTTTGCGGGAGGAGTTGCTGTTTTTATTGGTACCATTTTCGGGCACATGACTTATTTTGATCGCTTTTTATTACGATTTTTGGGAGGAAGAATGAGCAAAAACCAGCAATTCATGAATTTCTTTTGTGGGCCCTTTATACCAATCAAGCGGTTTTATTCTTCGGGTCAGTACGATGACAGCGATACCTCATTTATATCTTTTTTTATGTTTTGGTGCTTTTATACAATAAAAACATTTTTATATAAAAAATAATTATTTTTGCATCACTTTATTCTGCGAGCTATAAGTTTTTTATTTTTTTGCTCATGATGCTCTATGGCGGCTCCTTTTTTGCAGGACAAGATTACGTTTTCAGCAGTACCATGTTTATTTATATCCATTTTTTTTTATTTTGATCGCGTGTTATTCCACTTTTTGTTCGACAGTATGATGATAAAGCATTGTTTTCTTGCCATGTTTTTTTAAGGGGTTCACTAAGGGTATGTTTCCACGTTCAGGAAACAGTCCGGATTAGCTGCGTGTTTGACGCTGTGCGTTGGCGCAGTGTCAAACACGCAGCGTCCAGATGTTACAGCATAGTGGAGGGGATTTCAAGAAATCCCGTCTCCACTATGCTTCAAAACACGCAGGCGGAAGACCTGCGTTTCCGGACATGCGGCGCGTCTTTTTATACTGTCTCATGTGCCTCCTGCTTGATGCAGCTTTATACTGTCTCATGTGCCTCCTGCTTGCCATAGATTTCTCCCTGTCAGCTTTTACAAGCATGAGACAGTTGAAACAAGCTGAAGCTTATCATTGTATAGACTCATTTACTGATCTTTCATTCAAAATGAAACATTACATTTCTGGATGTATGTAAGAGCAAATGGAAAAACAAGTAAGGTGTAGCTAAGTGCAGAAGAAGGGCTTTGAGAGCACTCAGGATGTGGATGTTTTACGTGATCATGTTGTCTTGTAGTTCACATAAAGAGAAGTCAGAGGGTACAGGACTGAGTATGAGACTGAGATTATATTACAAATGTACCCATAATAAAAAAGGTCAGAGGGAAGTAGCTTGAATATTGCCAGTAAATTAGCATTATATGTGCAAAAAAATTGTTTAGCTACTGCTTTGAAGGGGTTGGTTAAAATTGCAATGTGCTTGAAGAATAAACATATTTGAAATGTACTTTTTGTTAAAAATCCTCTCTGTTTTCAAGAATAGAGGGATTTATAATTTTAGAATTTACAGCTCATTGGCTAGGTTACCTGCCACTTCTGGACTTGTCTGGTTTCTAAGGCAAGGAGCTTTCCGCTTCCAAGCTGTTTGATATAGGGTTTGCAAATGCTGCTTTGAAGATTCTACTTTGTTAGAATCATAGAATGTTAGAGTTGGAAGGGACCTACAGTGTCATCGTGTCCAACCTCCCGCTCAATGCAGGATTCACTAAACCATCTCAGACAGATGTCTGTCCAGCCTTTGTTTCAAGACTTCCATTGCAGGAGAATTCACCACCTCTCACGCCAGCCTGTTCCACTCATTCATCACCCTCATTGTCAAAAAGTTTTTTTCTAATATTTAATCTGTATCTTCTCCCTTTCAGTTTCAGTCCATTGCTTCTTGTGTTTCCATGTGTGATTGAGAATAAGGATGATCCCTCTACACTGTGACAGCCCTTCAGATATTTGTGGACAGCTATTAAGTCTCCTCTTAGCCTTCTTTTTTGCAAGCTAAACAAATCCTTTAACCGTTCCTCGTAGGACATACTTTGCAGTCCGCTCACCATCCTGGTAGCTCTTGCATATTAGCTTCAGAGCCACCAAGCTTCTCTGATTCTGTAGAAGCAAAGCTGCCTCTTCTAGCAGCAATGAGAGCGCACAGTTAAGAACCAGTGGCTTAACCATGTCAATCTTCAGGACTGCACCACCCCCCAACAACCAGGAACTTGGAGGCAGCAGAGAAATGCGCTTCTGGATATCTAATATGTAACAACTCCTTCAAGTTTACAATGATGCCAACTACTCAAAGGCAAAATACATGTCACCTTCCTGTATAATGAAGATTATTTTATGGGCATCCCTGATATCTAATGCCAGATGCACTTTCCAGAATAATATACATTTAATATACCCTTTACATTTTTGTTAAGCATCTACTTGACACTAGTCAGTGTACTCACCGCCATTTCCAGTGCTTCATTCAGTAACCCGTTCCTTTTACTGTGCAGGTAAGCAGATGAAGTTCCTGTCTTGGCCACTCTTATCCTGGCAAGTCTAGCTTTCTGTGTAAGGGAAAAAACATGTATTGTCACTATATTACTTGTCATCATATTATTACAAGCTGTGCAAAAGCATAAAAACTTCATGTTCTTTACAGAGTCGGATTTGAAGAGGTAACAAGTATAAAAAGCGTTTTTATAATTTCACATAAATTCTATATCATAATACCAAAAGTACATTGTTCTTTGTGGGCAACTCTAATGCTGAGCTGGCTGTCAGTCAGTGCCGGGAGCATGGTTACAGCTCACTATGCGCTGAGTGGTGACTGATGCCACGCCTGCCCACCCCTGTGACTGAAAGCCTGAGGCTAACGGGAGAAATAAAGTTCATCATTTCCTCCAAGCTGCGAGGCAATAAGTGCGAGCACCAAGCAGGTTAAGAACGCTACTACCTTGCAGATTAACCCCATATATGCAGGTTAATAGCCCTTTTTTAAAATGACAGGTTTCCTTTAAATATGCTTTCTTGAATTCATACTGACCGGTTAAAAAAGTTTTGTGAATGCAGACGATATGATAATTAAAAATCTTAACTCATTTTCAGAATCCCCTGCTGCTCCAAAGCCACAACTTCAGTGGTCACCATTGATCTTGTTGACCTGTCCTACTGTGATATATGCCCACATGACTTCTATAGACTTAGTATAAAGCCTGAATGTTTGGCATATGAGCGTCGCGCTACTTATTGACCTCGATGGTCATGTGGCCTCACCTGGTGGATTCCCCAATGCTCTAGTGGTGCCACTGCAGTGGTTTCCACCAGTCTTGTTGATGTGATTTGCAGTGATGATCTGCCATACACGTGCATGTACCTCATCTTTTTCTTACATGTTTAGTAATAGTGTTTTTCACGCATTCAACAATTTTAGAGAGCTTTTGAATAGTGTTTTGTATATACACATGTCCATGTGACCACTGAAGCCAATCACTCGACTGGCTGAGATGTCTGAATGTTTGGCACACGGCTGTAGAAGTCAGTATGTATGATATGTCATCACTGCAAGACTGGCAGAGACTACTGGATGAGGGGGTTTTACCTGATGATTTTGTTTTTATCATTTTATCACATTTTCTGGCATCAGCTTTTATTTCATTTTATGAAAACTCCTTTAATTACCTTACTATGCAATTGGCTCTAATGTGTGTGTGTGCTTGACTTAGAGAAATTAGATGGTGAGTCACAATGAGGTCTGGGAGTTGATGCTAATGATTGCATTTTCTGTACATCACTGCATAGTATGTTGGTGCTTTATTATCAAAAATTCAATGTAAGAAGTCTTTTGTCAATGACTGAAAGAAATAGCATGACGCCGGCTGAACCGATAGGGCCGGTGTGATAATATGCTTGAGATTCTGAACACTTCTCTATATCTGATAGAATGAATCAAGCTAAAACTATCACAATCATCAAACAGTACAGCTTCCTTTCAACCGAGATCATTCATTGCAGATAGTGGACGAGTGCTTGTAATTTGCCTAATCAAAAGTCTTCTCTGTCGCTTGTATTCCTGTTGAAGAGAAGCCAGATCTTTTGCTATTCTTCTCAATCATAAAAGGTAAATCCTTGAGAGTAGAACCTGTCGTAATTATATTTGGACACATTTTACATTGTAATCTTTCCGAGAGCTCGTGCGGAATTGCGCTTCTCTTCCTCTAATTATTATTAGTTAATTACATTTGGAGTTTTCAAAAGGAAGCAACGTATTGCAACTATAGAGGTAAATATCGCGGCTGTCACTGTTCCAAAAGTGGAAAATAATGAGCAGTTTATGAAACCTCAGCATTTGTATTGCAGTTTGAGCATTTCACTCATATAAATTGGCATCCGCTATTGAATCCAAATCCAAATTTGCCCAGTAAGAATAAGCTGCCTGCTCTGCAAAAGGAATTTTGAGTAATAATGATTTACTGTATCTTTAAGCCTCATACACGCAGCCATATTAGCCCTTACAATGCTGAGTTGCAGGGTGCTTTTGTAAGGGCTGGCCAGGGCTGTAATCGTGACCACGGACACTAAGATATCGGTGTCCTGGCTGTCCCCTACAGAAACAAAGACCGTTGCTGTGCGTATCTGTAAGTTAGACTACCTCTGGCAGAGCATCCGACCCATCTGTACTGCTCCCAGTGAAGCTTCAGCGCTCCTTTCTTTCTCACTCACTGAATCTGAACGTTCCTCAGTCCGTCCAACTCCAGATCTCCAGGCGTCCACCCAGTCCATCATTTGCCACAACTTCTGCATTCTTCTGTCCCACTGTCCTTCCGTTCTTGAACTGTGGATACCTGGGACTAACACTTGCTGAACGTTACGAGGCTGTCGAGCCGTCCTGGGCCTAGAGCCCGTGTGGACACTAAGGGCACCCTGGACCCATCTGACCTAAATTCCTACTTGCGTGGCCTTACCTCTCGGCAGCCCCTCCTATTATATTAACCCTACACTAAACCTATCTCTGACTACAACTAGTGTGTGCTTGGATGCCCCCATCTAGTGGCCATTCCAGCGCATTACACTTTCCCTATACTATACACGAAAAGATAGCAAACATTATCACATCATATACAATGAGGAACAACCAAACATGGAAACAAAGCGATGGTAATACCCAGAAAGGGTAGCAGTACCATATCATACATGAGGTAGTACATGTAACATGTAGCAATACCAGTAAGCAAAAAGGCATAAATACAACAATGAACATTATTAACTTAATCCCTTTACACTTTACCTGGCTGGCAAATTTTAGCCAGGGAGGCCAATCACATAGCAGTGGTCCTTGAGTTTCGGCGGCCCAACTTTAGCCTGCTTATGTCTGACCGCTGCATTAAAGCAGAGGTAACAAGCTTTAAAAATAATGGTGGCTGGTACATAGATGTGGGAACAGAACACAGCATGCTGCATAGGTACGGGGGCAGAATTACCCTTGCTACTTACAGTCATGGCCAAAAGTTTTGAGAATGACACAAATATTAATTTTTACAAAGTCTACTGCTTCACTTTTTCTAATGGCAATTTGCATATAGTCCAGAATGTTATAAAGAGTGATCAGCTTAACAGCAATTAATTGCAAAGTCAATATTTGGCAAGAAAATGAACTTTATTCCCCAAAACACATTTCAACATCATTGCAGCCCTGCCTTAAAAGGACCAGCTAACCTCTTTTCAGTGATTGCTCCATTAACACAGGTGTGGGTGTTGATGAGGACATGGCTGGAGATCAATCTGTCATGATTAAGTAAGAATGACACCACTGGACACTTTAAAAGGAGGCTGGTGCTTGTGTTATGTTTCGGTAGCTGAGGAGTGCAGGTAAAAAAGGCAATACACCAGAGAAGTTGGACTCTATGAGATTGCAGTACCCTGACTAACCACCACAACTAGAGGCAGCCGTGGAGCGTTCCTACATTGGTCCTAGATGCCTCGTCACAGCCTGAGAAACTAACTACACCTAAAGATAGAAAGAGGAAAGCTATCTGCCCCGGAGCAGATCCCCAAAGAACATAGAAAGCCCCCAAACATGTAATGGCGGTTAGACAAGATGAAATACTGACACAGACAGAAAATAGTATGAGCAAACGTTGGGGCCCAAACTACCTAAATAGAAAAGGATAGGAAGGGCACTTACTGCAATCCCAAAAAACCCTGAAAAGCACCAACTCTACTAATTTCAAAATCACCTGAGATCACACGACCTCTACCACCTAAATTAGTTCTCTGGTGTAACAAAATCAAAACAGCAGCCACTGAAAAAACTGGAAAAAGCAAATGTACAAACATCAGTGGCTGAACTAAACTGAGAGGGCAAAAGCCCCCGGAGGGGACCCTGAAGGCCCCCACAGAAGTGCAGGACAAAATGCAAAAAATCAAGCACAAAAACAAAAAGAAGAAAATGTCTTATCTGTTAGCAGGAGATGCAGACACGACACAGCAGGCTACAAAGGAAACAGGACTCAAGGATTGAGATCAGAACAATTGATCACCGGCAACCCTGATGGGAAGGCGACTCCCTTATATAAGACCAGTCAGTAACACCTGATTCCCACTCCTCACAATCTTCACTGGACAGTCCAGTACCGCTTGTAACCACCAGAGGGAGCCTCCGCTCAGAACTCATCTCAAGTCCATTCACAACAGTACCCCCCTTGAGGAGGGGTCACCGAACCCTCACTTGAGCAACCAGGTCGGTCAGGATGAGTTCTATGATACGCATGGATGAGTCTCCTAGCATGGATGTCCGAAGCAAACACCCAAGAATTGTCTTCCTGACCATAACCTCTCCACTTAACCAAATACTGGAGTTTCCGTCTAGAAAAACGAGAATTCAATATTTTCTCAACCACAAACTCCATATTGCCCTCAACCAGAACAGGGTCAGGAGGCAAAGCAGTAGGAACCACTGGCTCAACAAACCTCTTCAACAAGGACTTGTGGAACACGTTATGGATCTTAAATGTCCCTGGAAGAAGCAAACGAAAAGTAACAGGATTAAGAATCTCCATGATCTTATAAGGTCCAATGAACCTAGGCTTAAATTTAGGAGATGCCACTCTCATAGGAATATTTCTTGAGGACAACCAGACCAAGTCCCCCACTTTAAACCGAGGACCATCAGTCCTATGCCGGTTAGCAAACCGCTGGGCCCTCTCCTGAGAGAGGGACAACCTCTCCACTACCTGGTCCCAAATCTGTTGCATACGCTCCACAACAGAGTCAACACCTGGACAGACAGAAGCCTCCGTCTGTCCTGAAAAAAATCGAGGGTGAAACTCAGAATTACAGAAAAATGGAGACATCAAAGTGGCAGAGCTAGCCCTATTATTAAGAGCAAACTCAGTGTAAGGTTCTGTGTACATGTTCCTGAAACTCAGTTTTTCCGTCAGCCATTTTACTTTCTGTCTTGCTGCAGCTGTCTTGCCCTCAGTCAATATGGAGTTTCCAGCTTGCATGTTCCCGCCCTGATTCTCTCCCTCTTGCTTCTTAAGCAGCCACAGCTGAGCAATCAGTGCTTCAGAATCAAGCCTGCAGTGTACCTGTGACCTGACTCCTGGAAGCCTTGGACCTTGTACTCCAGTTATTTCCTATTGTGGAACTTTGGAACACTCGTGGACTTTGGAACCTTGCTATTTGATAGATCCACGTTTGCATGGACTTATGGTAACAGAGAAGAGATCCTGAACCTGTTGTGGAGAGTGATTGCTGAGCTTAAGTTACTCTGGCCTGCTGTGTCTCCTGCTTTTGTATCTGCAAACTGTGTGACTATTATTGCCACTTGTATGAAGTAATACAAGACCTTCTATATCAAACCTGTGACTCCTGTGTTTTCATCGCACCCAAGCACAAGACACTATATGAACTGTACTCCTTACATTACAAGATTCTGAAGCCAAACGTTAGTGTCTGCTGGGTCTGGAAAAGGCTGTGTCTGCTGTAACTGTGGATATCAGATGTCCGGTTGTACTTTCTGTGATGACAGTGGTTGTGACTTCTCACAACCATTCCAGGTGAGCAATTCCCTTAAGTTTTTTTTTCTGCAGTGTTACCACAGGTAAACACTATTGTTTTTTTTTCTTTTCTCTTTTGTGTCTGCTGTAACTGTGGATATCAGATGTCCGGTTGAACTTTCTGTGATGATAGTGGTTGTGACTTCTCACAACCATTCCAGGTGAGCAGTTCCCTTAATTTTTTTTTCTCTCTGCAGTGTTACCACAGGTAAACACTATTGTTTTTTTTTTTTCTCTTCTCCTCTCCTTCCAGTACTCCTGTCTTAAAAGATCTGGAAAATGGAGGCCCGCATAAAGGAACTTTGTGGAGTGACTGATAATATCCTTGCAGATTTGCAGACTATAAAAACCCGTTTTACAAACCTACAGGACCTCACTAATCACAATTTGCAAGTGTTTGGACAGACTGCCCAGGATTTGCGAGCCAGGATTGAGGTTCTAGAGGAGCGAGTCCAGGCTCCTGCCGTAGCCCCGAGTTCTGGGATTCCCAAGTTGCCCCCTTTTCGTTTTGGCGGTGAACGTGAGAAATTCAGGGGATTTATTAATCAATGCAATCTTTTTTTTTCTGCACATGCTTCACAATTTCCCACTGAACGATCTAAAGTACTTACTATAATTATGTTGCTTACCAACAAGGCTTTGATGTGGGCAAACCCTCTGATTGAGACTGAGGATGAATGTTTGGATCATCTTGATGCTTTCATTTCAGCCATGGGACAGGTGTTTGATGACCCCAATCGAGGTGCAACAGCTGAAGCAGCCATGTTAGCTTTGCGCCAAGGTAAGCACTCGGTAGCTGAATATGCCTTGGATTTCAGGAGATGGGCCCTTGATACCACCTGGGACAGTTCCGCCAAAAATCTATTTTTCGAAAAGGGTTATCTCCACTGATTAAGGATGAACTTGCTCGTGCCGACCCTCCCACTGCGTTAGGTGACTTTATTAACTACTGCATCCGTATTGATACTCGTCTGACTGAACGCAGGCAAGAGAGATGGTTCGAAAGCAATCGCACTAACCTTTTCCTACCTTCCTCTCCAGCTAAGGAACCTTTGAGTAGGATCACACGGGAACCTGAACCAGAACCCATGCAGGTAGACTCTTTACAACGACGGGTTAGTGATGCACGCAAGGAACATCGTTTTAAGGAGAATCTATGTTTCTATTGTGGTAAGTCAGGGCACTTCATTATAAACTGCCCCAGCCGTTCTCGTAAGACTACTGCAGCACTCATTCACTGTGAGTGTTGCGAGAGGGGATCTGTCAGGTCCGAGCCTCAGGCTCCAGAGAGATCTGCAGCAACAGATCTTGATTTCTCGGACTTAAACTCCGTTACTTCTGAGGACGTTGACTGTGTAAACGCTGCAATTTTTCAAGTTTCCTCAGCGGTGTCCCAGCTGAGTTGTAAGAAAAACAATTCTCATTGCTTTCTTTCCATCAAACTCTGGGTTGACTCAGCTTGGGTGTCTAGCTCTGCTATGATCGACTCAGGGGCAAGTGGAAATTTTATGGATGTCTCCTTTGCTCTGAAACAGGGGATACGTTCAGTGAAGAAGGCTACTCCAGTACAGATGGAAACTGTGGATGGCTCCCTGCTGACCTCTGGACCAGTGGATCAGGAAACAGAGCCTTTGAGGGTTCTTATGGGTAAAGATCATCAAGAGAAACTGTCCTTTATGCTTATCTCTTCTCCCCACTTTCCCATTATTCTAGGGCTACCATGGCTGCAGGCTCAGAATCCTACCATTAACTGGGAGACCAAGGAATTACACTTTCCAGAGAAACAGATAAGTCCAAAAGTTTCAGCTTGCTCTGTTCCTAAAGGAACCATGTCAGTCCCTGAACTACCAGCTGTATACCAGGACTATGTGGATTTATGTGACAAGAAGAACGCTGACCAGCTTCCCCCTCACCGTCCATATGATTGTCCAATTGAATTATTGCCTGGAGCAGAGATACCTTTTGGTAAGATCTACCCCCTGGCGGGGCCCGAGCTAAAGGCTTTAAAGGATTACATAGACGAAAATCTAGCCAAGGGCTTCATACGCCCCTCTTCATCTCCTGCAGGTGCACCCATCTTCTTTGTAAAGAAGAAAGATGGATCTCTGAGACCCTGCGTAGACTATAGGGAACTCAATAAGGTTACTATTAGAAACCGTTATCCATTGCCTTTAATCCCTGAGTTATTGGAGAGAGTGCGACATGCCAAAATTTTCTCTAAACTAGATCTCCGTGGGGCCTATAACTTAGTCCGTATTAGACCTGGGGATGAATGGAAGACTGCATTCAGGTCACGCTATGGACACTTTGAATATCTAGTTATGCCTTTTGGTCTGAGTACCGCCCCAGCCACTTTCCAACACTTGGTGAATGACATCTTCAGGGATCTCTAGATACATTCGTGGTGATTTATTTGGATGATATTCTAATTTTTTCTAACTCCACAGAGGAACATCATGGACATGTGAGAATGGTCTTGGAACGTCTAAGACAAAATCATCTTTACATCAAACTTGAAAAGTGTGAATTCCATAGGACCGAAATTCAATTTCTGGGGTATGTACTGTCTACACAAGGAATTAGTATGGATGGAAGCAAGACCCAAGCCATCAAGGATTGGCCAAGTCCTAGAAATGTGAAGGAGGTGCAGCGCTTCATCGGGTTTGCCAACTTCTATAGACGATTCATTAGGAATTTCTCTGAGGTAGTGTCACCTATCACCCAACTTACCCGGAAAGAGTCTAGGTTCTCCTGGACTCCCCAAGCCCAGGAAGCATTTTCCCGTCTAAAAGATAAATTTACCACTGCACCTATCTTAGTACATCCCAACCCCGAACTTGCCTTTATAATAGAGGTGGATGCTTCAGACTGTGCCGTTGGAGCTATACTCTCTCAGAGAACAGGTGAGAAGAATGTCTTGCATCCCTGTGCCTTCTTTTCCCAGCAGTTGTCTTCGGCTGAGAGGAACTACGATGTGGGCAATAGAGAGTTGTTGGCCATTATTGCCGCCTTCAAAGAATGGAGACACCTTCTTCAGGGAGCTGCACAGCAAATAGTCGTCCTGACAGACCATTGTAACCTTGAATTTATCAGGTCGGCTAAGTGCCTGACTCCTCGCCAGGCTCGCTGGAATCTTTTCTTAAACCAATTTAATTTTATCATTTCTTATAGACCAGGATCGCGCAATGGAAAGGCTGATGCACTCTCTAGGATTTATTCAGCAGAGACACTTCCACTTACTCCTCCTAAGACTATTCTTCCTGACTCTAGATTCCTGGGAGTGATTCATAATCAAGACCTACTTAAGGACATCAAGGAAGCATACCATGCGGATTCATTTTTGGCACAACCCCCAAGGGACGTAAGTCTTGTCTTTAAGAATGGTGTGTGGATTCAGGGACAACGTCTGTATATTCCTGAAACAGTCAGATTGAGAGTATTGCAACTCATTCACGATTCCAAGATAGCTGGGCATAGAGGAATTCTAAAGACACAGGAATTTCTTTCTCGTTTCTTTTGGTGGCCCACTTGCAGGAAGGATGTTTTAAACTATGTCACTTCATGTGAAGTCTGTGCAAGATGCAAAACACCTCGCTCCTCACCAACTGGTCTGTTGCAACCTCTTCCCACCCCGTCCCGCCCGTGGGGATCCATTTCTATGGACTTCATTGTGGAGTTACCAACCTCTCAAGGGAAGAACACCATTCTAGTGGTGGTTGATCGTTTAACAAAAGCAGCTCATTTTATCCCTTGTGTCGGCTTACCCACTGCAAGACAGACATCAGATTTGATGATTAAAAATGTGTTTCGCTTACATGGAGTACCAGATGAGGTTATTTCGGATCGAGGGGTGCAATTCACTTCAAGGTTTTGGCAAAATTTCTGTGCAGCATTGGACATTAAAGTGAACCTTTCTTCTGCTTTTCATCCTCAGACTAATGGACAGACGGAACGAACCAACCAGACCCTGGAGCAGTATCTTCGCTGCTTTATCTGCCACCTACAGGATGATTGGGTGGATCTACTTCCACTGGCTGAGTTCTCTTATAACAACTCTCAGAGCGCCTCCACTAAGCAGTCTCCTTTTTACTCCAATTTAGGTTATCATCCTAATATTCTTCCTCGATTTCCCATAGAAACGCCTTTGCCAGCAGTGGCTGAAAGAATCACGTCTTTACAAAAGAATATGGATCTTCTAAAGGGAAATCTGGAATTGGCTCAGGAAAGGTACAAGAAAGCCGCAGATAAATTTCGTAAACCTGCACCAGCTTTCAAGGTAGGAGACCTGGTCTGGCTGTCAACCAGAAATCTTAAGTTAAGAATTCCATCATCTAAGTTGGGACATAAATACATTGGACCTTATAAAATCAGTAAAATTATAAGTGCTATCGCTTGTCATCTTCAACTGCCCAGAACTATGAGAATCCACCCTGTCTTTCATGTATCTCTACTAAAGGCTGCGACACCCAATACGTTTCCTGGACGTTCTTCTCCTTGCCCTGACCCAGTGCTAGTCGATGGTCAGGAAGAATTTGTGGTGGAAAGGATTCTAGATTCCAGGTTGTATAGAAATCAGTTACAATATTTGATTAAATGGCAGGGTTACCCAGTGGAGGACAACTCATGGGAACCGGTCAATAACGTTAATGCTCCTCGCTTGCTCCGTCAGTTTCATCAGAGGTACCCACACAAGCCTGGTCTGAGGTCATCCGGAGGTTGTCCCTAAGGGGGGAGTAATGTAAGGTTCTGTGTACATGTTCCTGAAACTTAGTTTTTCCGTCAGCCATTTTACTTTCTGTCTTGCTGCAGCTGTCTTGCCCTCAGTCAATATGGAGTTTCCAGCTTGCATGTTCCCGCCCTGATTCTCTCCCTCTTGCTTCTTAAGCAGCCACAGCTGAGCAATCAGTGCTTCAGAATCAAGCCTGCAGTGTACCTGTGACCTGACTCCTGGAAGCCTTGGACCTTGTACTCCAGTTATTTCCTATTGTGGAACTTTGGAACACTCGTGGACTTTGGAACCTTGCTATTTGATAGATCCACGTTTGCATGGACTTATGGTAACAGAGAAGAGATCCTGAACCTGTTGTGGAGAGTGATTGCTGAGCTTAAGTTACTCTGGCCTGCTGTGTCTCCTGCTTTTGTATCTGCAAACTGTGTGACTATTATTGCCACTTGTATGAAGTAATACAAGACCTTCTATATCAAACCTGTGACTCCTGTGTTTTCATCGCACCCAAGCACAAGACACTATATGAACTGTACTCCTTACATTACACTCAGCCAAAGGCAAAAAGAGACCCAGTCATCCTGATCAGCAGACACAAAGCATCTTAGATAAGTCTCCAATGTCTGGTTTGTTCTCTCAGTTTGACCATTGGTCTGAGGATGAAATGCCGAGGAGAAAGACAATTGAACACCAAGTTTAGAACAAAAGGTCCTCCAAAATCTGGAAACAAACTGGACTCCTCTGTCAGACACAATGTTCTCAGGAATGCCGTGTAAACTAACCACGTGCTGAAGGAACAAAGGCACCAATTCAGAGGAGGAAGGCAACTTAGGTAATGGCACAAGATGTATCATCTTGGAAAACCTATCACAAATCACCCAGATGACGGTCATTCTCTGAGAAACAGGGAGGTCGGAAATGAAATCCATAGAGATATGGGTCCATGGTCTCTTGGGCACAGGCAATGGCATCAAACAAACCACTAGAGCGAGAGCAAGGCTTGGAGCGAGAGCAAGTCCCGCAGGACTGCACAAATTCCCTGACATCACGAGACAAGGTAGGCCACCAAAAGGACCGACTAACCAAGTCTCTGGTACCAAAAATTCCGGGATGCCCAGCCAACGCGGAACAATGAATCTCAGACATCACACTCTTTTTCCACTGGTCCGGGACAAACAATTTTCCAACAGGGCAGCGCTCGGGCCTATCCTCCTGACACCCCTCCAGAGCAAGTCTCAAATTGGGTGAGATGGCGGAAAGAACTACACCCTCTTTCAAAATAACAGAAGGATCAGATAACTCAGGAGAGTCTGCAAGGAAACTCCTCGAGAGGGCATCCGCCTTAACATTCTTAGTGCCAGGAAGAAAGGAAACCACAAAATTAAAACGTGTGAAAAACAAGGCCCACCTGGCCTGTCTAGGATTGAGTCGCTTGGCAGATTCCAGATAAACCAGATTCTTATGGTCCGTAAGGACCACCACCTGATGTTTGGCTCCCTCCAGCTAATGTCTCCACTCTTCAAAAGCCCACTTCATGGCCAGAAACTCCCGATTACCCACGTCATAATTACGTTCAGTAGGAGAAAATTTTCGAGAGAAAAAGGCACAAGGGTTACTTTTAGAGGTCTCTGGATCTTTTTGGGACAAAACGGCACCTGCCCCAATTTCAGAGGCATCAACCTCCACCTGAAATGGCAGAGAAACATCAGGCTGCCGTAGAACAGGAGCAGAAGTGAATCTCTGCTTAAGTTCCTGAAATGCAGAGACTGCCTCAGGAGGCCAATTCACCACATCAGAACCCTTTCTGGTCAAATCAGTCAATGGTTTAACAATAACCGAGAAATTACCAATAAATTTACGATAAAAATTGGCAAAACCCAAAAATCTTTGAAGAGCCTTTAATGAAGTAGGTTGGACCCAATCACAGATGGCCTGAACCTTGACCGGGTCCATTTCAATAACAGATGGGGACAAAATGAATCCCAGAAATGAGATCCTCTGTACGCCAAAAAGACACTTTGATCCCTTCACATACAGAGCATTCTCTCTCAAAATCTGGAATACAGTTCGAACATGTTTCACATGAGAGTCCCAGTCATTAGAAAAAATCAAGATATCATCCAAATAAACAATCAGAAATTTATCCACAAAATCCCTGAAAATGTCATTCATGAAAGACTGGAAGACAGAAGGAGCATTAGTGAGCCCAAAGGGCATCACAAGGTACTCAAAATGCCCCTCAGGGGTATTGAATGCCGTCTTCCATTCATCCCCGTGCTTAATGCGAATAAGGTTATATGCCCCCCTGAGGTCAAGCTTGGTAAACCAAGTAGCGTTTTTCACCCTGGAAAACAGGTCAGAAATCAAAGGTAACGGGTATTGATATTTTACAGTAATATTGTTCAAAAGACGATAATCAATACACGGCCTTAATGAACCATCCTTTTTGGCCACAAAGAAAAAACCGGCACCTAAGGGTGAAGAGGATGGTCTGATATGACCCTTCTCCAATGATTCCTTGATATAAGACCGCATAGCGTCATGTTCAGGTACAGACAAGTTAAAAAGGCGACCTTTAGGGAATTTACTACCAGGTACTAATTCAATAGCGCAGTCATAGGTCCTATGGGGAGGCAAGGATGCAGATTTACTTTCGCTAAACACATCAGAAAAATCAATCAAAAAGTCAGGAACATCCTGAGCCTGGGGGGAGGCAGAAAAAACAGGAGTGTTGGTATTAACACATTGGCAGCCACAACTGGTTACAGACACAGATTTCCAATCCAAAACAGGATTATGAGACTGCAACCAAGGGAAGCCCAGTACGATAATATCATGCAGATTATACAGAACCAAAAATTTACAGCACTCCTGATGATCAGGTTCAACCCTCATTATCACCTGAGTAGAGAACTGAGGTTTATTCTCAGCCAAAGGGGTAGAATCGATCCCCAGTAGTGGAATAGACTTCTGTAGGGGTATCAAGGGAAACCACAACGTTTAGCAAAATCATAATCCATCAGGTTAATAGCTGCTCCAGAATCAACGAAAGCCTGAGCAGAAAATGAGGACAGAGAGCATATCAGAGTGACAGTTAATAAAAACTTAGTCTGAACACTACCCAAGACAACTGAGCGTGCAAAACGTCTTCCCGCTTAGGGCAGACTGAAATAGCATGAGAGGCATCACCACAGTAGAAACATAACCCATTGCGCTTTCGAAACTCATGACGCTGTGCCCCAGACACCACTCTATCACACTGCATGGGTTCAGAAGCAGGTTCACAAGACAACACCATTCCACGCATACTTCTCCGCTCACGCAAACGTCTGTCAATTTGAATTGCTAATGACATAGAATCATTGAGATCAGAGGGGACAGAGAATCCCACCATAACATCCTTTACATTATCTGACAGACCCTTCCGAAAAAGGGCCGCCAAAGCGTCGTCATTTCACTTGGTCAGGACTGCCCACCTACGGAATCTCTGACAGTATAACTCAGCGTCATCAAGACCCTGATTTAATGCCAACAAGGCTTTTTCAGCTTGATCAGTGACATTAGGCTCATCGTACAATAACCCCAAAGCCTGAAAAAATGCATCAACATCACTCAAAACAGGATCCCCAGGTGTCAGGGAAAAAGCCCAATCCTGAGGATCGCCGCGCAGGAGAGAGATGACAATTTGAACCTGCTGCGCTGCGTTCCCTGAGGACTTAGATTTTAAGGCAAAAAACAATTTACAATTATTTTTGAAATTCTGAAACTTAGCTCGATCCCCTAAAAACAAATCTGGCATGGGAATCCTAGGTTCCACAACAGGCAACCCAGCAAGATAGGCAGCAATACTCCGAACTTCAGTGGCAAGCTGATCCACACGGCCAGACAACTGTGCAAACTCCAATGAGAGAAAAAAAAAATCCTCCCCAGCACCCAAAGATACAGAGGGAAAAAAAAATGCAACAAACAGAAAAATATCTCTGACAACTCTGACAACCTTTTTTCTTTCACAATATTTTCTCCCTTCTGTGAGTACCATACAATTTTCAATTTTTAGGCCGGTGATACTGTTATGTTTCGGTAGCTGAGGAGTGCAGGTAAAAAAGGCAATACACCAGAGAAGTTGGAATCTATGAGATTGCAGTACCCTGACTAACCACCACAACTAGATGCAGCTGTGGAGCGTTCCTACGTTGGTCCTAGATGCCTCGTCACAGCCTGAGAAACTAACTACACCTAAAGATAGAAAGAGGAAAGCTATCTGCCCCGGAGCAGATCCCCAAAGAACATAGAAAGCCCCCAAACATGTAATGGCGGTTAGACAAGATGAAATACTGACACAGACAGAAAATAGTATGAGCAAACGTTGGGGCCCAAACTACCTAAATAGAAAAGGATAGGAAGGGCACTTACTGCAATCCCAAAAAACCCTGAAAAGCACCAACTCTACTAATTTCAAAATCACCTGAGATCACACGACCTCTACCACCTAAATTAGTTCTCTGGTGTAACAAAATCAAAACAGCAGCCACTGAAAAAACTGGAAAAAGCAAATGTACAAACATCAGTGGCTGAACTAAACTGAGAGGGCAAAAGCCCCGGAGGGGACCCTGAAGGCCCCCACAGAAGTGCAGGACAAAATGCAAAAAATCAAGCACAAAAACAAAAAGAAGAAAATGTCTTATCTGTTAGCAGGAGATGCAGACACGACACAGCAGGCTACAAAGGAAACAGGACTCAAGGATTGAGACCAGAACAATTGATCACCGGCAACCCTGATGGGAAGGCGACTCCCTTATATAAGACCAGTCAGTAACACCTGATTCCCACTCCTCACAATCTTCACTGGACAGTCCAGTACCGCTTGTAACCACCAGAGGGAGCCTCCGCTCAGAACTCATCTCAAGTCCATTCACAACATGCTTGGCAACATTGTTTCTCTTCTGTTAACCATGGTTATCTCTAAAGAAACACGTGCAGTCATCATTGCAATGCACAAAAATGGCCTAACAGAGAAGAGTAACGCAGCTAGAAAGATTGCACCTCAGTCAACAATCTATCGCATCATCAAGAACTTCAAGGAGAGAGGTTCCATTGTTGCCAAAAAGGCTCCAGGGTGCCCAAGAAAGACCAGCAAGCGCCAGGACCGTCTCTTAAAAGTGTTTCAGCTGCGGGATCGGGCTACCAGCAGTGCAAAGCTTGCTCAGGAATGGCAGCAGGCAGGTGTGAGTGCATCTGCACGCACTGTGAGGCGGAGACTCTTGGAGCAAGGCCTAGTCTCAAGGAGGGCAGCAAAGAAGCCACTTCTCTCCAGAAAAAACATCATGGACAGACTGATATTCTGCAAACGGTACAGGCAGTGGACTGCTGAGGACTGGGGTAAAGTTATTTTCTCTGATGAATCCCCTTTTTGATTGTTTGGGACATCAGGAAAACGCCTCATTCGGAGAAGACAAGGTGAGCGCTACCACCAGTCTTGTCTCATACCAACTGTTAAGCATCCTGAAACCATTCATGTGTGGGGTTGCTTCTCAGCCAAAGGAATTGGCTCTCTCACAGTCTTGCCTAAAAACATAGCCATCAATAAAGAATGGTACCAGAATGTCCTCCAAGAGCAACTTCTCCCAACCCTCCAAGAGAAGTTTGGCGATCAACAATGCCTTTTCCAGCATGATGGAGCACCTTGCCATAAAGCAAAGGTGATAACTAAATGGCTCAGGGAACAAAACATAGAGATTTTGGTTCCATGGCCTGGAAACTCCCCAGATCTTAATCCCATTGAGAACCTGTGGTCAATCATCAAGAGACGGGTGGACAAACAAAAACCTAAAAATTCTGACAAAATGAAAGCATTGATTGTGCATGAATGGACTGCTATCAGTCAGGATTTGGTCCAGAAGTTGATTGAGAGCATGCCAGGAAGAATTGCAGAGGTCCTGAAGAAGAAGGGTCAACACTGCAAATATTGACTTGCTGCATTAACTCATTCTAACTGTCAATATAAGCTTTTGTTACTCATATGTTTGCAATTATATTTCTGTCTGTGATAAAAGCATCTGTCAGAACACACATAAAAACCAGAGGGCAGCAGATCATGTGAAAATATAATATTTGAGTCATTCTCAAAACTTTTGTCCATGACTGTACTTCTTAGCCATATGGAGAGACTAGGGAGGAAGAGAGTGCTATTTGCCTCCTTGGGTGCAGATTTTCCTACAACAGTTTGCGGACTCCGTATACAGAGCCCCTAATTGCTAGATGAGCAGAATCCCCCTCAAGTGACACCATTTTGGAAACTATACCTCTTGGGGAATTTATCTACAGGTGTAGTGACAATTTGGACTCCATGGGTATTTTCCAGAAACAAGCAGCAATGAATGTTGCCAAGTGAAACTTGCATGCTGCTGTTGAAGTGACCAGTACTCTGTAGTGACCAGTATGTTGCAATCAGCAGTTTGTTATGCCCAGCCTGTGCTTCTTGAGGCATGTACCCGTAAGTTAGGTGGGCTCTCATCGCTTCAGAAAAGCCAAACGTGGATGTTATATGTGGTTTAGGTACACTGTGGGTCTTATAAGGAAGGGGGCATTTGGATTTGGGAGAGGATAATTCACTGGATTTCTTTTGGTGGGTATGGAGCCATTTCGCTTTCCCAGATCCTTTGTGCTACCAGTAACGTGGAAGCCCCCAATATTTCCATTAACAGATGAAAGACTGAGTGGGGACTTGCTTTTTTTGTGGATTGAGTTGAAGCTTTTATTGGGAACATTTGACGTAACGTTTGGGATCACATTTATCCGGCGCTCTACGCTGACCACTTACTTTGGGGTTTCCATCTAAATCTCTGAATGACGTGATTCAAATGAAAAACCAGAAGAATCTATTCACTATAATAAGGCAGCAGAGTTACTGTGGACTCTGTCTGGCCTCTGTTCAGCGGTGTCCTTCTTTTCAGAAGTGCGCAAAACTGTGGCCGACGGCATTTTTATGCAATCCTTAAAAGATGGACACTGCTGGATCACAGGTCAGACGGTGTCCACAGTCCCTCCATCTGCCTCATTATAGGGAATCTTCCACCAGAGGTTCCGTCTGAATCACGTATTTCAGATATTAACACGGAAATCCCGGTGCAAGCTCTCAGCGCCGAGCGCAGGATAAATGTGCACCAAGCCTTACTGCGATCTTTGGAAGGCAGAATGAAAAAATCAACAGCAGGTGAAGAATTGGTTTTATTTATTTTTTATGCTGTTCCTCGTGTAGTATAAGTGATGAGGCGACTTTATTCTTCAGGTTGGTGCGATTACAGAGATACCAGATTTATGTCTTTTTTATGTTTTGTTGCTGTCACACACTAAAAGATGCTTTTTATTGCAAAAAATAGTTTTCGCATCATCACATTTTGAGAGCTATAGTTTTTTCCATATTTTGCTCCACAAGTCATGTGAGGGCTTGTTTTTTGCGGGACAAGTTGATGTTTTTATTAGTACCATTTTTGGACAAATGACATTTTTGAATCGCATTCTATTCTTAATTTTGGGAGGCAGAATGAACAAAAACCAGCAATTCAAGAAATTTTTTGGGGGAGGGGTTTATGTGATTCCGAGTGTGGTAAAATTGGTAAAGCAGTTTTTATCCTTCGGGTTAGTACGATTACAGCGATACCTCATTTATATAGTTTTTTTTATATTTTGCCACTTTTACACAATAAAAACTATTTTGTAGAAAAAATAATTATTTTTGCATCGCTATAACTTTTTAATTTTTCTGTTGATGAAGCTGTATGGCAGCTTGTTTTTGCGGGACAAGAAAACGTTTTCACCGGTACCATGTTTATTTATAACCCTATTTTTGACGCATTTTATTCCACTTTTTGTTCGGCGGTATGATGATAAAGCATTGTTTTTTGCCTTGTTTTTTATTTATTCTTTTATGGTGTTCACTAAAGGGGCTAGGTGGGGTCGTTGCGGATGTGGCAATACCAAATATGTGTACTTTTATTGTTTATATAGTGTTTTTTTTCATACAAATATTTATTTATAGATACAATATCTTTTGATTTTTTTATTATTATTTTTGATATTATTAAAAAATGTTCAATTATTTAAATTTTTTTTTAACTTTTTTACTTTGTCCCAATATTTTTTGCAGACTTACCGCTTGTACAGCTGTAAAATCTATCAGCTCTGCACTGACAGGGAAAGTTGCTGATCATGCACTGACCGTGCACTGATCGTTGCCATGGTGACATCAGGTCACGCCGCGGGGTCTCTAATCCAAAGGCAGAGGGGCTATCAGCCCTCTGCCGGCACTCGAAATGTTGCAATCACTTTCGATTGCAGCATTCAGGGGGTTAAAGTGCCGGTTAGGGTATGTTTCCATGGGCAGTAAACGCTGGGGGTTTGACACTGTGTACACCCGCAGCGTCAAACCCACAGCGGCCAGATGTTACAGCATAGTGGATGGGATTTCATGAAATCCCATCTCCGCTATGCATGCACGGTCGCCTTCGGCAGCCCTGCGTATACGCATATGCAGCGTGTCTTTCTAGACCGCATGTCTATTTATCTTGTGGAGAGGCTCCATCTCTGCAAGATAAATGACTCGTACAATGTATAGGATGCGGTGATTCCACATTGTTCAATGAACACATGCGGAATCACCTGCTTTCAAAAGCCGGCAGGGCTTTGGAAGGAGCGGACATGTGCTGCGTCCAAAGTGCTGCCAATGCGGAACGTGGAAACATACCCTTAAAGTGCCGTGAACGATGTGTGAAGGCTCCTGGCACTTAGTGCCGGGTATCAGCTGCCAGAATCAGATGCCACCCGGTGGCGATCGCCTACACACATAACGTGTGCGCAGGCGATCGTCATGCAGTAATAATTTTTCCCTGGTAAGACAGGCCCAGGGCATAGGGATGTATTATTTTCGACAAATGTCAGAAAGGGGTTATTTTAATATGCAAATTGCCTCTTCAAACAAAGAGGACTTGTACTCTATAGCGCCACCTATTGGAAGTAGCGATCCTACAAGTCACAATCAACCCTTTAACGAGTCTTCTAATATGACTTAGGATAAAAGCCAAATCAGATTCTCCATTTGCAGACACAGTGTTTCGGACTGTTGGTCCTCGTCAGTGCAAAGTAGGAGAGATCTGATTTGGCTAGATGAGAGGCTCTGGACTAAGGTCTAGGGGGTAAGGTTTCTCCTTGTGGAGAGTGACATACCAGCTCTGGCGTGTCGAGGTAAGGAGGCTTATTCGCCGTGCAATGCTCCTCTGGGAAATTTTAATATGCAAATTGCCTCTTCAAACAAAGAGGACTTGTACTCTATAGCGCCACCTATTGGAAGTAGCGATCCTACAAAGGGGTTAATAATTCATCAAATAGCATATTGTGTTGACAAAAATTAGCACTCTATACAAAAGCTATATTATGATGCCCTTTTGCATACCACTTTTTAAATAAAATATATATTTTTTAAACTATAATTTTCACCCTCAAAAATATATTCTGATTTTGTTTTATGATACTGTTATTTTCACACTCTCTGCACTTATCATATCACAGTTCCATATGCAGCTAGCATACTTAAAATCAAGTGCCAACCTCTTTCTCTTTAGGTTTTCTCAATTGAGACAATGAAAGAAGCAGAAAGCGGTTGGCACATGATTGTCTCTAAGCAAATTGAATACATAGTGGTGATGTTACGAGCGCAGAGAGTGTGCAAAATAGCTGAATTCTAATAATACATTACACAATGTTAGGAGCTAGAGTGAAATCCTACAAATGTCCTGGACACATCTTAAGCGAACCTGTCACCAACTAAAAAGTTATTAATCTGCAGATGTAGGGTTAATCTGCAGGTGAATAGTATTTAAAGCTTTGCTAGCCAGCTTCCTGCACTAAGTGTTGGCTACTGTGAGAAAATTAAGTTTTATTCTCCAGTACTTGCTTCCTGTAATATTGTCAAGGCAAGGAGCCGTTACAATCACCACTCACTAGAAAATGAGTGCGCTGTAATAACATCTTGGCACTTTAACTGTGACGTCTTCCAAGGAGCTCTGCTCCATAGAACGAACAATATGGCAGCAACAGATAGCAACCCATCAGCAACCTGCAGTTGTGTCACAGGGGGCTGATTAGAACTGGTGAGTTCACGCAGCGGCCATCTTGACAAAGGTATCTAAATACTTAAAACAGCAGCAAACAAGGCTAGTTCTGATCATTGCTGTTACAGGCAGATGCCGGCTATGTATCACAGCCAACATCTGGCTGGGTTGGTGCGGGCTCTGCTTATGAACATGCTCCATTCAAGAGAATAGTTATTAGGGGTGAGCGAACCTGAACTGTAAACTAGGTATCCGGTACCAAACTACGAACACGAACTTTTAACTGGGAGTCCGGTTTACTGTTCAGGGTTGGATGCCTAATAAAGTTTATTAAAAGGCTGCAGCACAGCCAATCAAGAAACTATTAGGCTGTTGGCACTTTCGGAGCCATCACAGTATTGGCATAGCGGTGATTGGCAAGAGCACCACGTGACCGGGCCTATATAAGTGCCGGATCACGGGTGCCGCTGCCATTCTGCTCTGATTTGTGTAGGTACAGGACACAACTGGAGTGAGGGACAGTGTTAGGATCAGTGTGTGCACACTCTGCAAAAAAACATCTGAGTGTGTACTCTGTACCCCTGCTTGTGGGAGTACTTTTCCAAAAGGCCTCTGTGTACTCTGCAGCTGTGTGTGTATGAGTAGTCTGCCTGAAAAATAATTAATACTCTGCAGCTGTATATATGCCAGTAGTGTTCCTAACAAAATAGTTATTCTCTGACGCTGTGTCTGTATGAGTTGTGAGCCTAAAAATAATTGTACTCTGCCACTTTGTCTGTATGAGTTGAAGGCCTAAAAAATAATTATAAATATAATTATAAATAATCTGCACCTGTGTGTGTGTGAGCAATGTGCGTACATTTTTTTTCTACTCTGGGACCGTGTCTGTGGAAATACTGTGCCAAAAGCATGTATGTGTACTCTACATGCGCCTCTGTGGGGGTACTCTGCAAAACAGCCTCTGTGGGGTTACTCTGCAAAACAGCCTGTGTGGGTGCCTAAAAAATAATTATACTCTGCCTCTGCATCTGTACAAATTATGGGCCCAAAAAATAATTATACTCTGCGTCTGTGTCTTTACGAATAGTGTGCCTAAAAAATAGTAATACTCGCTGTTGTGTCTGTATGAGTTGTGGGCCTAAAAAATAATAATACTCTGCCGCCATGTCTGTACGAGTAGTGTGCCTAAAAAATAGTTATACTCTGCCACTGTGTCTGTGTGAGTTGTGGGCCTAAAAAATAATTATACTCTGCCCCTGTGTCTGAACGAATTGTGGGCCTAAAAAATAATTATAATCTGGCTGAGGGGCCTGTTTTTGCCCTGTACAGGGAAAAGTTTTGTGAGCCTAAAAAGTAATTATACTCCTTGTCTGCTTGTGTCTGTACAGCAAAAGTTTTGGGGGAAGGGGCCGAAAAAAATATTATACTTTGCTACTGAGTCTGTATGAGGAGAGGAAGCCTAAAAAATAAGTATACTTGGCACCAGTGTATGTGGGAGAAGTGTGCATACGTTTTTTTTTTATAAATAATCTGCACCATTGTCTGTGGGAGCAATGTGGGTAAAAAAGTTTTCTACTCTGCAACTGTGTCTGTGGGAATACTTTGTCAAAAAGCCTGTGTAGGTACTCTGCAAAACAGCCTATGTGGGGTTACTCTCCAAAAACACTATAATTGCTTTTTTTAGTTTGGTTTTATTTTAATTAGGGGAAGTCCACAAACATTGAGAATGGCAAATAGAATGAAAAAACTGCGGTGGAGTCTAACAATGGCTGGGTGTGGCTCATGTACTCCTCTATTTAGCCAAAGGTACAGACAAATCCTATGGAATCCATGCCTGGTTTATTTTAATGAATGTGAGCTTGCCCACAATGACTTTGGACAGATGCATGCACTTGTGTGTGATCACAACTCCTGCCATGCTAAACACACGTTCCGACAGTACATTTGCCACAGGGCAGGCTACCCCTTCCAAGACGTAAAGGGCAAGCTCAGGTCATGTGTCCAATTTGGAGACCCAGAAGTTAAAGGGCCAGACCCATCACTCAGTAAATGGAGACAAGTGGACACATACTTTTCCACCATGTTGTTAAACTGTCATGCTCATGGATTTGATCCGTTGAGTTTGTGTCTTGTGGTCGGCTTCTCTTTCTGCGGAGCAACAGGAGATACATCTTTTCTCGGGGTGTTTTGGTTCTGTTTTCTGGCTGCAATCTGATTAGCTTAACACAGGTGTTTTCATTTGTCCACCTATCAACTTTTGGTGCAGCTTTATATTCTGTCCCCAGTGGGTGTTTTTTGCTAGTGATAGATTTATTTAAATGTTGTGACATTGTGTTGATGTTTGGAGCCAGTCTGTGAACTTTGGACTAAGAATTTTTGCCTTGTTGCATCTTTGCTATACTTTGCATCTATCTTCTGTTCATCTTTAGTAAGTAGGCTGTATATGTGTTAACAGTAATTGCCTGATTCTTTATTTGGTAATTCATTATTTACTTTATTCAGTCTGAGATTTTTCCTTTGTTTAGTACACTTCTATTTTTGGAGTTAATTCACACTCTGCTCTGCCTCCCGTTCTTTATGAGAATGTGAGCAACTCGACGGCCGTTTCGGGAGTTTAGGTCCGAACTGCCGTCTCCTAGTTCTGTGGTTAGGACAGTTTCTGTACCCGCAGGCACCACTAGGGACTGCGGTGTCAGGATATCTATTCTTTACAGGAAGCGGCAGGGTTAGTTGTGTTTTTTTAGTATCTAACTATTAATCCCTAGTGATTTGCTAAACAGGCATAACTGAAATGATGCCTCATGCTAATACGGACCGTATCAGATGGTGTTGCTGGATTTTGTGGCATGCTAAGGAAGGTTTTCACATTTAGGCCAAGCTAACTCTCCCTTCAGAAGTGGTGTTGGTGCCCCAGCTGCGTTGATGACATTATCCTCCTCTTCTACCTTGTGCTTCCACTGAGCCCCCGCTGTCAGGTGAGGATGCGTCAGTAGTACATCTACTAGCGTGCACTTGTATTCCCGCATTTTTCGATCACGCTTCAGTGATGGAAGTAAGGATGGCACGTTCTGCTTGTAGCGCGGATCCATAAAGGTGTCCACCCCAGTTTTAACAATCCAGGCAACTTGGCAGTCGCTAAGAAGACATAGCAGCATGCATTGGCTCATGTGTGCCAGGCTTCCTAGACGCAATGACAAGCTGTACTTGGTGGGGGGTGTATAGTCTGGGTCCTCTGTATCCCCCCAGCCACGCTCTAGTAATGCCTGTGAGCTGCTTTGAGTGCCACCCTGATGTGAACATGGTTCTTCTTCCTCTAGAAATATCCCCGGCTGGACAGTTGTGTACCTGTTGGTACAGATACTCATCCTCTGAGCCAAGTATGGACGACTGGCCTGCTAATGGTGTGAATGGTACCCGTTCCTCCTCCTCTAATCCATATTCACCTGAAGTTTTTTCATAGACGCATAGAAGTGGGATAATCACGCAGATGATGGCGTCATTAGCTCTGGCCATGCTCTTGGAGTACTCAACGCACAACGCAGTACACATGTCCCGCATGGAGGCCCACTTGTTTGACGTGAAGTGGTGTTGTTCCGCTAAGCAACTCACCTGTGTGTGCTGCAGCTGAAACACCACTATTGTGTGCTGGTCCTCACACAATCTCTCCAACATATGCAAGGAGGAGTTCCGCCTTATATCACATAGGTACGTCTCATATGAAGTGGGGAGTGGGAAGGTGGAAGTGATGCTGCAGTGCAGACTGGCGAGTTGAAGCAGAGTGAGAATATGGACATAGAAAAGGCTAGGGGCCAGCCGGGCTGCGCTGTAGCAGCCAACTAAATAGCCAAGGGCTGGTATCAGTGCTTTGCAGCAGCTGACATAATAACTAGGGGTTGGCAGCAGCTAACTTAATGGCTAGGGGCTATCCACGTGCACACTAGCAGCCAACGTAATGGT
>JARQOD010000002.1:539671820-539750886 GCA_033576555.1 Oophaga sylvatica
AAGACGCACACCATTCACTGTGAGTTTTGCGAAGGGATCTGTCAGGCCCGACCTCGGCCCAGAAGACGCACAACAGATCTTGTTTTTCCCGGATTTAAACCCCGTTACTTCTGAGCTTGACTGTGTAAAACGCTGCAATTTTTCAAGTTTCCTCAGCGGTCCCAGCTGAGTTGTAAGAAAAACAATTCCCATTGCTTTCTTTCCATCAAACTCGGGGTTGACTCAGCTTGGTGTCTAGCTCTGCTATGATCGACCGGGGGCAAGTGGAAATTTATGGATGTCTCCTTTGCTCTGAAACAGGGGATACGTTCATGAAAAAGGGCTACTCCCAAAACAGATGGAAACTGTGATGGCTCCCTGCTGACCTCGGGACCAGTGGATCGGGAAAACCCAGAGCTTTGAGGGTTCTTATGGTAAAGACATCAAGAGAAACTGTCCTTTATGCTTATCTCTTCTCCCCACTTTCCCATTATTCTAGGGCTACCATGGCTGCAGGCTCAGAACCACATTAACTGGGAGAACCAAGAATTACACTTTCCAGAAAACAGATAAAAGCCCCCAAAAGTTTCAGCTTGCTCTTTTTCCTAAAGGAACCATGTCATTCCCTGAACTACCAGCTGTATACCAGGACTATGTGGATTTATGTGACAAGAAGAACGCTGACCAGCTTCCCCCTCACCGTCCATATGATTGTCCAATTGAATTATTGCCTGAGCAGAGATACCTTTTGGTAAGACTACCCCCTGGGGGGGCCCGAGCTAAAGGCTTTAAAGGATTACATAGACGAAATCTACCCAAGGGCTTCATACGCCCCTCTTCACTCCTGCGGGTGCACCATCTTTTTGTAAAAAGAAAGATGGATCTCTGAGACCCGCGTAGACTATAGGGAACTCAAAAGTTATATTAGAAACCGTTATCCATTGCCTTTAATCCTGAGTTTTTGGGAGAGAGTGCGACATGCCAAAATTTTCTCTAAACTAGATCTCCGTGGGGCCTATAACTTAGTCCGTATTAGACCTGGGGATGAATGGAAGACTGCATTCAGGTCACGCTATGGACACTTTGAATATCTAGTTATGCCTTTTGGTCTGAGTACCGCCCCAGCCACTTTCCAACACTTGGTGAATGACATCTTCAGGGATTCCTAGATACATTCGTGGTGATTTATTTGGATGATATTCTAATTTTTTCTAACTCCACAGAGGAACATCATGGACATGTGAGAATGGTCTTGGAACGTCTAAGACAAAATCATCTTTACATCAAACTTGAAAAGTGTGAATTCCATAGGACCGAAATTCAATTTCTGGGGTATGTACTGTCTACACAAGGAATTAGTATGGATGGAAGCAAGACCCAAGCCATCAAGGATTGGCCAAGTCCTAGAAATGTGAAGGAGGTGCAGCGCTTCATCGGGTTTGCCAACTTCTATAGACGATTCATTAGGAATTTCTCTGAGGTAGTGTCACCTATCACCCAACTTACCCGGAAAGAGTCTAGGTTCTCCTGGACTCCCCAAGCCCAGGAAGCATTTTCCCGTCTAAAAGATAAATTTACCACTGCACCTATCTTAGTACATCCCAACCCCGAACTTGCCTTTATAATAGAGGTGGATGCTTCAGACTGTGCCGTTGGAGCTATACTCTCTCAGAGAACAGGTGAGAAGAATGTCTTGCATCCCTGTGCCTTCTTTTCCCAGCAGTTGTCTTCGGCTGAGAGGAACTACGATGTGGGCAATAGAGAGTTGTTGGCCATTATTGCCGCCTTCAAAGAATGGAGACACCTTCTTCAGGGAGCTGCACAGCAAATAGTCGTCCTGACAGACCATTGTAACCTTGAATTTATCAGGTCGGCTAAGTGCCTGACTCCTCGCCAGGCTCGCTGGAATCTTTTCTTAAACCAATTTAATTTTATCATTTCTTATAGACCAGGATCGCGCAATGGAAAGGCTGATGCACTCTCTAGGATTTATTCAGCAGAGACACTTCCACTTACTCCTCCTAAGACTATTCTTCCTGACTCTAGATTCCTGGGAGTGATTCATAATCAAGACCTACTTAAGGACATCAAGGAAGCATACCATGCGGATTCATTTTTGGCACAACCCCCAAGGGACGTAAGTCTTGTCTTTAAGAATGGTGTGTGGATTCAGGGACAACGTCTGTATATTCCTGAAACAGTCAGATTGAGAGTATTGCAACTCATTCACGATTCCAAGATAGCTGGGCATAGAGGAATTCTAAAGACACAGGAATTTCTTTCTCGTTTCTTTTGGTGGCCCACTTGCAGGAAGGATGTTTTAAACTATGTCACTTCATGTGAAGTCTGTGCAAGATGCAAAACACCTCGCTCCTCACCAACTGGTCTGTTGCAACCTCTTCCCACCCCGTCCCGCCCGTGGGGATCCATTTCTATGGACTTCATTGTGGAGTTACCAACCTCTCAAGGGAAGAACACCATTCTAGTGGTGGTTGATCGTTTAACAAAAGCAGCTCATTTTATCCCTTGTGTCGGCTTACCCACTGCAAGACAGACATCAGATTTGATGATTAAAAATGTGTTTCGCTTACATGGAGTACCAGATGAGGTTATTTCGGATCGAGGGGTGCAATTCACTTCAAGGTTTTGGCAAAATTTCTGTGCAGCATTGGACATTAAAGTGAACCTTTCTTCTGCTTTTCATCCTCAGACTAATGGACAGACGGAACGAACCAACCAGACCCTGGAGCAGTATCTTCGCTGCTTTATCTGCCACCTACAGGATGATTGGGTGGATCTACTTCCACTGGCTGAGTTCTCTTATAACAACTCTCAGAGCGCCTCCACTAAGCAGTCTCCTTTTTACTCCAATTTAGGTTATCATCCTAATATTCTTCCTCGATTTCCCATAGAAACGCCTTTGCCAGCAGTGGCTGAAAGAATCACGTCTTTACAAAAGAATATGGATCTTCTAAAGGGAAATCTGGAATTGGCTCAGGAAAGGTACAAGAAAGCCGCAGATAAATTTCGTAAACCTGCACCAGCTTTCAAGGTAGGAGACCTGGTCTGGCTGTCAACCAGAAATCTTAAGTTAAGAATTCCATCATCTAAGTTGGGACATAAATACATTGGACCTTATAAAATCAGTAAAATTATAAGTGCTATCGCTTGTCATCTTCAACTGCCCAGAACTATGAGAATCCACCCTGTCTTTCATGTATCTCTACTAAAGGCTGCGACACCCAATACGTTTCCTGGACGTTCTTCTCCTTGCCCTGACCCAGTGCTAGTCGATGGTCAGGAAGAATTTGTGGTGGAAAGGATTCTAGATTCCAGGTTGTATAGAAATCAGTTACAATATTTGATTAAATGGCAGGGTTACCCAGTGGAGGACAACTCATGGGAACCGGTCAATAACGTTAATGCTCCTCGCTTGCTCCGTCAGTTTCATCAGAGGTACCCACACAAGCCTGGTCTGAGGTCATCCGGAGGTTGTCCCTAAGGGGGAGTAATGTAAGGTTCTGTGTACATGTTCCTGAAACTCAGTTTTTCCGTCAGCCATTTTACTTTCTGTCTTGCTGCAGCTGTCTTGCCCTCAGTCAATATGGAGTTTCCAGCTTGCATGTTCCCGCCCTGATTCTCTCCCTCTTGCTTCTTAAGCAGCCACAGCTGAGCAATCAGTGCTTCAGAATCAAGCCTGCAGTGTACCTGTGACCTGACTCCTGGAAGCCTTGGACCTTGTACTCCAGTTATTTCCTATTGTGGAACTTTGGAACACTCGTGGACTTTGGAACCTTGCTATTTGATAGATCCACGTTTGCATGGACTTATGGTAACAGAGAAGAGATCCTGAACCTGTTGTGGAGAGTGATTGCTGAGCTTAAGTTACTCTGGCCTGCTGTGTCTCCTGCTTTTGTATCTGCAAACTGTGTGACTATTATTGCCACTTGTATGAAGTAATACAAGACCTTCTATATCAAACCTGTGACTCCTGTGTTTTCATCGCACCCAAGCACAAGACACTATATGAACTGTACTCCTTACATTACACTCAGCCAAAGGCAAAAAAGAGACCCAGTCATCCTGATCAGCAGACACAAAGCATCTTAGATAAGTCTCCAATGTCTGGTTTGTTCTCTCAGTTTGACCATTGGTCTGAGGATGAAAGCCGAGGAGAAAGACAATTGAACACCAAGTTTAGAACAAAAGGTCCTCCAAAATCTGGAAACAAACTGGACTCCTCTGTCAGACACAATGTTCTCAGGAATGCCGTGTAAACTAACCACGTGCTGAAGGAACAAAGGCACCAATTCAGAGGAGGAAGGCAACTTAGGTAATGGCACAAGATGTATCATCTTGGAAAACCTATCACAAATCACCCAGATGACGGTCATTCTCTGAGAAACAGGGAGGTCGGAAATGAAATCCATAGAGATATGGGTCCATGGTCTCTTGGGCACAGGCAATGGCATCAACAAACCACTAGAGCGAGAGCAAGGCTTGGAGCGAGAGCAAGTCCCGCAGGACTGCACAAATTCCCTGACATCACGAGACAAGGTAGGCCACCAAAAGGACCGACTAACCAAGTCTCTGGTACCAAAAATTCCGGGATGCCCAGCCAACGCGGAACAATGAATCTCAGACATCACACTCTTTTTCCACTGGTCCGGGACAAACAATTTTCCAACAGGGCAGCGCTCGGGCCTATCCTCCTGACACCCCTCCAGAGCAAGTCTCAAATTGGGTGAGATGGCGGAAAGAACTACACCCTCTTTCAAAATAACAGAAGGATCAGATAACTCAGGAGAGTCTGCAAGGAAACTCCTCGAGAGGGCATCCGCCTTAACATTCTTAGTGCCAGGAAGAAAGGAAACCACAAAATTAAAACGTTGTGAAAAACAAGGCCCACCTGGCCTGTCTAGGATTGAGTCGCTTGGCAGATTCCAGATAAACCAGATTCTTATGGTCCGTAAGGACCACCACCTGATGTTTGGCTCCCTCCAGCTAATGTCTCCACTCTTCAAAAGCCCACTTCATGGCCAGAAACTCCCGATTACCCACGTCATAATTACGTTCAGTAGGAGAAAATTTTCGAGAGAAAAAGGCACAAGGGTTACTTTTAGAGGTCTCTGGATCTTTTTGGGACAAAACGGCACCTGCCCCAATTTCAGAGGCATCAACCTCCACCTGAAATGGCAGAGAAACATCAGGCTGCCGTAGAACAGGAGCAGAAGTGAATCTCTGCTTAAGTTCCTGAAATGCAGAGACTGCCTCAGGAGGCCAATTCACCACATCAGAACCCTTTCTGGTCAAATCAGTCAATGGTTTAACAATAACCGAGAAATTACCAATAAATTTACGATAAAAATTGGCAAAACCCAAAAATCTTTGAAGAGCCTTTAATGAAGTAGGTTGGACCCAATCACAGATGGCCTGAACCTTGACCGGGTCCATTTCAATAACAGATGGGGACAAAATGAATCCCAGAAATGAGATCCTCTGTACGCCAAAAAGACACTTTGATCCCTTCACATACAGAGCATTCTCTCTCAAAATCTGGAATACAGTTCGAACATGTTTCACATGAGAGTCCCAGTCATTAGAAAAAATCAAGATATCATCCAAATAAACAATCAGAAATTTATCCACAAAATCCCTGAAAATGTCATTCATGAAAGACTGGAAGACAGAAGGAGCATTAGTGAGCCCAAAGGGCATCACAAGGTACTCAAAATGCCCCTCAGGGGTATTGAATGCCGTCTTCCATTCATCCCCGTGCTTAATGCGAATAAGGTTATATGCCCCCCTGAGGTCAAGCTTGGTAAACCAAGTAGCGTTTTTCACCCTGGAAAACAGGTCAGAAATCAAAGGTAACGGGTATTGATATTTTACAGTAATATTGTTCAAAAGACGATAATCAATACACGGCCTTAATGAACCATCCTTTTTGGCCACAAAGAAAAAACCGGCACCTAAGGGTGAAGAGGATGGTCTGATATGACCCTTCTCCAATGATTCCTTGATATAAGACCGCATAGCGTCATGTTCAGGTACAGACAAGTTAAAAAGGCGACCTTTAGGGAATTTACTACCAGGTACTAATTCAATAGCGCAGTCATAGGTCCTATGGGGAGGCAAGGATGCAGATTTACTTTCGCTAAACACATCAGAAAAATCAATCAAAAAGTCAGGAACATCCTGAGCCTGGGGGGAGGCAGAAAAAACAGGAGTGTTGGTATTAACACATTGGCAGCCACAACTGGTTACAGACACAGATTTCCAATCCAAAACAGGATTATGAGACTGCAACCAAGGGAAGCCCAGTACGATAATATCATGCAGATTATACAGAACCAAAAATTTACAGCACTCCTGATGATCAGGTTCAACCCTCATTATCACCTGAGTAGAGAACTGAGGTTTATTCTCAGCCAAAGGGTAGAATCGATCCCCAGTAGTGGAATAGACTTCTGTAGGGGTATCAAGGGAAACCCACAACGTTTAGCAAAATCATAATCCATCAGGTTAATAGCTGCTCCAGAATCAACGAAAGCCTGAGCAGAAAATGAGGACAGAGAGCATATCAGAGTGACAGTTAATAAAAACTTAGTCTGAACACTACCCAAGACAACTGAGCGTGCAAAACGTCTTCCCCGCTTAGGGCAGACTGAAATAGCATGAGAGGCATCACCACAGTAGAAACATAACCCATTGCGCTTTCGAAACTCATGACGCTGTGCCCCAGACACCACTCTATCACACTGCATGGGTTCAGAAGCAGGTTCACAAGACAACACCATTCCACGCATACTTCTCCGCTCACGCAAACGTCTGTCAATTTGAATTGCTAATGACATAGAATCATTGAGATCAGAGGGGACAGAGAATCCCACCATAACATCCTTTACATTATCTGACAGACCCTTCCGAAAAAGGGCCGCCAAAGCGTCGTCATTTCACTTGGTCAGGACTGCCCACCTACGGAATCTCTGACAGTATAACTCAGCGTCATCAAGACCCTGATTTAATGCCAACAAGGCTTTTTCAGCTTGATCAGTGACATTAGGCTCATCGTACAATAACCCCAAAGCCTGAAAAAATGCATCAACATCACTCAAAACAGGATCCCCAGGTGTCAGGGAAAAAGCCCAATCCTGAGGATCGCCGCGCAGGAGAGAGATGACAATTTGAACCTGCTGCGCTGCGTTCCCTGAGGACTTAGATTTTAAGGCAAAAAACAATTTACAATTATTTTTGAAATTCTGAAACTTAGCTCGATCCCCTAAAAACAAATCTGGCATGGGAATCCTAGGTTCCACAACAGGCAACCCAGCAAGATAGGCAGCAATACTCCGAACTTCAGTGGCAAGCTGATCCACACGGCCAGACAACTGTGCAAACTCCAATGAGAGAAAAAAAAAATCCTCCCCAGCACCCAAAGATACAGAGGGAAAAAAAAATGCAACAAACAGAAAAATATCTCTGACAACTCTGACAACCTTTTTTCTTTCACAATATTTTCTCCCTTCTGTGAGTACCATACAATTTTCAATTTTTAGGCCGGTGATACTGTTATGTTTCGGTAGCTGAGGAGTGCAGGTAAAAAAGGCAATACACCAGAGAAGTTGGAATCTATGAGATTGCAGTACCCTGACTAACCACCACAACTAGATGCAGCTGTGGAGCGTTCCTACGTTGGTCCTAGATGCCTCGTCACAGCCTGAGAAACTAACTACACCTAAAGATAGAAAGAGGAAAGCTATCTGCCCCGGAGCAGATCCCCAAAGAACATAGAAAGCCCCCAAACATGTAATGGCGGTTAGACAAGATGAAATACTGACACAGACAGAAAATAGTATGAGCAAACGTTGGGGCCCAAACTACCTAAATAGAAAAGGATAGGAAGGGCACTTACTGCAATCCCAAAAAACCCTGAAAAGCACCAACTCTACTAATTTCAAAATCACCTGAGATCACACGACCTCTACCACCTAAATTAGTTCTCTGGTGTAACAAAATCAAAACAGCAGCCACTGAAAAAACTGGAAAAAGCAAATGTACAAACATCAGTGGCTGAACTAAACTGAGAGGGCAAAAGCCCCCGAGGGGACCCTGAAGGCCCCCACAGAAGTGCAGGACAAAATGCAAAAAATCAAGCACAAAAACAAAAAGAAGAAAATGTCTTATCTGTTAGCAGGAGATGCAGACACGACACAGCAGGCTACAAAGGAAACAGGACTCAAGGATTGAGACCAGAACAATTGATCACCGGCAACCCTGATGGGAAGGCGACTCCCTTATATAAGACCAGTCAGTAACACCTGATTCCCACTCCTCACAATCTTCACTGGACAGTCCAGTACCGCTTGTAACCACCAGAGGGAGCCTCCGCTCAGAACTCATCTCAAGTCCATTCACAACATGCTTGGCAACATTGTTTCTCTTCTGTTAACCATGGTTATCTCTAAAGAAACACGTGCAGTCATCATTGCAATGCACAAAAATGGCCTAACAGAGAAGAGTAACGCAGCTAGAAAGATTGCACCTCAGTCAACAATCTATCGCATCATCAAGAACTTCAAGGAGAGAGGTTCCATTGTTGCCAAAAAGGCTCCAGGGTGCCCAAGAAAGACCAGCAAGCGCCAGGACCGTCTCTTAAAAGTGTTTCAGCTGCGGGATCGGGCTACCAGCAGTGCAGAGCTTGCTCAGGAATGGCAGCAGGCAGGTGTGAGTGCATCTGCACGCACTGTGAGGCGGAGACTCTTGGAGCAAGGCCTAGTCTCAAGGAGGGCAGCAAAGAAGCCACTTCTCTCCAGAAAAAACATCATGGACAGACTGATATTCTGCAAACGGTACAGGCAGTGGACTGCTGAGGACTGGGGTAAAGTTATTTTCTCTGATGAATCCCCTTTTTGATTGTTTGGGACATCAGGAAAACGCCTCATTCGGAGAAGACAAGGTGAGCGCTACCACCAGTCTTGTCTCATACCAACTGTTAAGCATCCTGAAACCATTCATGTGTGGGGTTGCTTCTCAGCCAAAGGAATTGGCTCTCTCACAGTCTTGCCTAAAAACATAGCCATCAATAAAGAATGGTACCAGAATGTCCTCCAAGAGCAACTTCTCCCAACCCTCCAAGAGAAGTTTGGCGATCAACAATGCCTTTTCCAGCATGATGGAGCACCTTGCCATAAAGCAAAGGTGATAACTAAATGGCTCAGGGAACAAAACATAGAGATTTTGGTTCCATGGCCTGGAAACTCCCCAGATCTTAATCCCATTGAGAACCTGTGGTCAATCATCAAGAGACGGGTGGACAAACAAAAACCTAAAAATTCTGACAAAATGAAAGCATTGATTGTGCATGAATGGACTGCTATCAGTCAGGATTTGGTCCAGAAGTTGATTGAGAGCATGCCAGGAAGAATTGCAGAGGTCCTGAAGAAGAAGGGTCAACACTGCAAATATTGACTTGCTGCATTAACTCATTCTAACTGTCAATATAAGCTTTTGTTACTCATATGTTTGCAATTATATTTCTGTCTGTGATAAAAGCATCTGTCAGAACACACATAAAAACCAGAGGGCAGCAGATCATGTGAAAATATAATATTTGAGTCATTCTCAAAACTTTTGTCCATGACTGTACTTCTTAGCCATATGGAGAGACTAGGGAGGAAGAGAGTGCTATTTGCCTCCTTGGGTGCAGATTTTCCTACAACAGTTTGCGGACTCCGTATACAGAGCCCCTAATTGCTAGATGAGCAGAATCCCCCCTCAAGTGACACCATTTTGGAAACTATACCTCTTGGGGAATTTATCTACAGGTGTAGTGACAATTTGGACTCCATGGGTATTTTCCAGAAACAAGCAGCAATGAATGTTGCCAAGTGAAACTTGCATGCTGCTGTTGAAGTGACCAGTACTCTGTAGTGACCAGTATGTTGCAATCAGCAGTTTGTTATGCCCAGCCTGTGCTTCTTGAGGCATGTACCCGTAAGTTAGGTGGGCTCTCATCGCTTCAGAAAAGCCAAACGTGGATGTTATATGTGGTTTAGGTACACTGTGGGTCTTATAAGGAAGGGGGCATTTGGATTTGGGAGAGGATAATTCACTGGATTTCTTTTGGTGGGTATGGAGCCATTTCGCTTTCCCAGATCCTTTGTGCTACCAGTAACGTGGAAGCCCCCAATATTTCCATTAACAGATGAAAGACCTGAGTGGGGACTTGCTTTTTTTTGTGGATTGAGTTGAAGCTTTTATTGGGAACATTTGACGTAACGTTTGGGATCACATTTATCCGGCGCTCTACGCTGACCACTTACTTTGGGGTTTCCATCTAAATCTCTGAATGACGTGATTCAAATGAAAAACCAGAAGAATCTATTCACTATAATAAGGCAGCAGAGTTACTGTGGACTCTGTCTGGCCTCTGTTCAGCGGTGTCCTTCTTTTCAGAAGTGCGCAAAACTGTGGCCGACGGCATTTTTATGCAATCCTTAAAAGATGGACACTGCTGGATCACAGGTCAGACGGTGTCCACAGTCCCTCCATCTGCCTCATTATAGGGAATCTTCCACCAGAGGTTCCGTCTGAATCACGTATTTCAGATATTAACACGGAAATCCCGGTGCAAGCTCTCAGCGCCGAGCGCAGGATAAATGTGCACCAAGCCTTACTGCGATCTTTGGAAGGCAGAATGAAAAAATCAACAGCAGGTGAAGAATTGGTTTTATTTATTTTTTATGCTGTTCCTCGTGTAGTATAAGTGATGAGGCGACTTTATTCTTCAGGTTGGTGCGATTACAGAGATACCAGATTTATGTCTTTTTTATGTTTTGTTGCTGTCACACACTAAAAGATGCTTTTTATTGCAAAAAATAGTTTTCGCATCATCACATTTTGAGAGCTATAGTTTTTCCATATTTTGCTCCACAGTCATGTGAGGGCTTGTTTTTTGCGGGACAAGTTGATGTTTTTATTAGTACCATTTTTGGACAAATGACATTTTTGAATCGCATTCTATTCTTAATTTTGGGAGGCAGAATGAACAAAAACCAGCAATTCAAGAAATTTTTTGGGGGGAGGGGTTTATGTGATTCCGAGTGTGGTAAAATTGGTAAAGCAGTTTTATCCTTCGGGTTAGTACGATTACAGCGATACCTCATTTATATAGTTTTTTTTATATTTTGCCACTTTTACACAATAAAAACTATTTTGTAGAAAAAATAATTATTTTTGCATCGCTATAACTTTTTAATTTTTCTGTTGATGAAGCTGTATGGCAGCTTGTTTTTGCGGGACAAGAAAACGTTTTCACCGGTACCATGTTTATTTATAACCCTATTTTTGACGCATTTTATTCCACTTTTTGTTCGGCGGTATGATGATAAAGCATTGTTTTTTGCCTTGTTTTTTATTTATTCTTTTATGGTGTTCACTAAAGGGGCTAGGTGGGGTCGTTGCGGATGTGGCAATACCAAATATGTGTACTTTTATTGTTTATATAGTGTTTTTTTCATACAAATATTTATTTATAGATACAATATCTTTTGATTTTTTTATTATTATTTTTGATATTATTAAAAAATGTTCAATTATTTAAATTTTTTTTTTAACTTTTTTACTTTGTCCCAATATTTTTTGCAGACTTACCGCTTGTACAGCTGTAAAATCTATCAGCTCTGCACTGACAGGGAAAGTTGCTGATCATGCACTGACCGTGCACTGATCGTTGCCATGGTGACATCAGGTCACGCCGCGGGGTCTCTAATCCAAAGGCAGAGGGGCTATCAGCCCTCTGCCGGCACTCGAAATGTTGCAATCACTTTCGATTGCAGCATTCAGGGGGTTAAAGTGCCGGTTAGGGTATGTTTCCATGGGCAGTAAACGCTGGGGGTTTGACACTGTGTACACCCGCAGCGTCAAACCCACAGCGGCCAGATGTTACAGCATAGTGGATGGGATTTCATGAAATCCCATCTCCGCTATGCATGCACGGTCGCCTTCGGCAGCCCTGCGTATACGCATATGCAGCGTGTCTTTCTAGACCGCATGTCTATTTATCTTGTGGAGAGGCTCCATCTCTGCAAGATAAATGACTCGTACAATGTATAGGATGCGGTGATTCCACATTGTTCAATGAACACATGCGGAATCACCTGCTTTCAAAAGCCGGCAGGGCTTTGGAAGGAGCGGACATGTGCTGCGTCCAAAGTGCTGCCCAATGCGGAACGTGGAAACATACCCTTAAAGTGCCGTGAACGATGTGTGAAGGCTCCTGGCACTTAGTGCCGGGTATCAGCTGCCAGAATCAGATGCCACCCGGTGGCGATCGCCTACACACATAACGTGTGCGCAGGCGATCGTCATGCAGTAATAATTTTTCCCTGGTAAGACAGGCCCAGGGCATAGGGATGTATTATTTTCGACAAATGTCAGAAAGGGGTTATTTTAATGTGCAAATTGCCTCTTCAAACAAAGAGGACTTGTACTCTATAGCGCCACCTATTGGAAGTAGCGATCCTACAAGTCACAATCAACCCTTTAACGAGTCTTCTAATATGACTTAGGATAAAAGCCAAATCAGATTCTCCATTTGCAGACACAGTGTTTCGGACTGTTGGTCCTCGTCAGTGCAAAGTAGGAGAGATCTGATTTGGCTAGATGAGAGGCTCTGGACTAAGGTCTAGGGGGTAAGGTTTCTCCTTGTGGAGAGTGACATACCAGCTCTGGCGTGTCGAGGTAAGGAGGCTTATTCGCCGTGCAATGCTCCTCTGGGAAATTTTAATATGCAAATTGCCTCTTCAAACAAAGAGGACTTGTACTCTATAGCGCCACCTATTGGAAGTAGCGATCCTACAAAGGGGTTAATAATTCATCAAATAGCATATTGTGTTGACAAAAATTAGCACTCTATACAAAAGCTATATTATGATGCCCTTTTGCATACCACTTTTTAAATAAAATATATATTTTTTAAACTATAATTTTCACCCTCAAAAATATATTCTGATTTTGTTTTATGATACTGTTATTTTCACACTCTCTGCACTTATCATATCACAGTTCCATATGCAGCTAGCATACTTAAAATCAAGTGCCAACCTCTTTCTCTTTAGGTTTTCTCAATTGAGACAATGAAAGAAGCAGAAAGCGGTTGGCACATGATTGTCTCTAAGCAAATTGAATACATAGTGGTGATGTTACGAGCGCAGAGAGTGTGCAAAATAGCTGAATTCTAATAATACATTACACAATGTTAGGAGCTAGAGTGAAATCCTACAAATGTCCTGGACACATCTTAAGCGAACCTGTCACCAACTAAAAAGTTATTAATCTGCAGATGTAGGGTTAATCTGCAGGTGAATAGTATTTAAAGCTTTGCTAGCCAGCTTCCTGCACTAAGTGTTGGCTACTGTGAGAAAATTAAGTTTTATTCTCCAGTACTTGCTTCCTGTAATATTGTCAAGGCAAGGAGCCGTTACAATCACCACTCACTAGAAAATGAGTGCGCTGTAATAACATCTTGGCACTTTAACTGTGACGTCTTCCAAGGAGCTCTGCTCCATAGAACGAACAATATGGCAGCAACAGATAGCAACCCATCAGCAACCTGCAGTTGTGTCACAGGGGGGCTGATTAGAACTGGTGAGTTCACGCAGCGGCCATCTTGACAAAGGTATCTAAATACTTAAAACAGCAGCAAACAAGGCTAGTTCTGATCATTGCTGTTACAGGCAGATGCCGGCTATGTATCACAGCCAACATCTGGCTGGGTTGGTGCGGGCTCTGCTTATGAACATGCTCCATTCAAGAGAATAGTTATTAGGGGTGAGCGAACCTGAACTGTAAACTAGGTATCCGGTACCAAACTACGAACACGAACTTTTAACTGGGAGTCCGGTTTACTGTTCAGGGTTGGATGCCTAATAAAGTTTATTAAAAGGCTGCAGCACAGCCAATCAAGAAACTATTAGGCTGTTGGCACTTTCGGAGCCATCACAGTATTGGCATAGCGGTGATTGGCAAGAGCACCACGTGACCGGGCCTATATAAGTGCCGGATCACGGGTGCCGCTGCCATTCTGCTCTGATTTGTGTAGGTACAGGACACAACTGGAGTGAGGGACAGTGTTAGGATCAGTGTGTGCACACTCTGCAAAAAAACATCTGAGTGTGTACTCTGTACCCCTGCTTGTGGGAGTACTTTTCCAAAAGGCCTCTGTGTACTCTGCAGCTGTGTGTGTATGAGTAGTCTGCCTGAAAAATAATTAATACTCTGCAGCTGTATATATGCCAGTAGTGTTCCTAACAAAATAGTTATTCTCTGACGCTGTGTCTGTATGAGTTGTGAGCCTAAAAATAATTGTACTCTGCCACTTTGTCTGTATGAGTTGAAGGCCTAAAAAATAATTATAAATATAATTATAAATAATCTGCACCTGTGTGTGTGTGAGCAATGTGCGTACATTTTTTTTCTACTCTGGGACCGTGTCTGTGGAAATACTGTGCCAAAAAGCATGTATGTGTACTCTACATGCGCCTCTGTGGGGGTACTCTGCAAAACAGCCTCTGTGGGGTTACTCTGCAAAACAGCCTGTGTGGGTGCCTAAAAAATAATTATACTCTGCCTCTGCATCTGTACAAATTATGGGCCCAAAAAATAATTATACTCTGCGTCTGTGTCTTTACGAATAGTGTGCCTAAAAAATAGTAATACTCGCTGTTGTGTCTGTATGAGTTGTGGGCCTAAAAAATAATAATACTCTGCCGCCATGTCTGTACGAGTAGTGTGCCTAAAAAATAGTTATACTCTGCCACTGTGTCTGTGTGAGTTGTGGGCCTAAAAAATAATTATACTCTGCCCCTGTGTCTGAACGAATTGTGGGCCTAAAAAATAATTATAATCTGCCGTTTTGCCTGTCGATTTGAGCTAAAAGTAATTATACTGCGCATGTTGTACAGATGTCCTAAAATAGTTATACTCACTGTGTGTGTGATTGTGCTAAATAATTCTCTGCCTGTGTCTGACATTTGTGGGCTAAAATATATATCTGCGTTTGCCTGTACGAGTTGGAGCTAAAGTAATATACCTGCCCGTGTGTACAAGTGGGAGCCGAAAAAAATATTATACTTTGCTACTGAGTCTGTATGAGGAGAGGAAGCCTAAAAAATAAGTATACTTGGCACCAGTGTATGTGGGAGAAGTGTGCATACGTTTTTTTTTATAAATAATCTGCACCATTGTCTGTGGGAGCAATGTGGGTAAAAAAGTTTTCTACTCTGCAACTGTGTCTGTGGGAATACTTTGTCAAAAAGCCTGTGTAGGTACTCTGCAAAACAGCCTATGTGGGGTTACTCTCCAAAACACTATAATTGCTTTTTTAGTTTGGTTTTATTTTAATTAGGGGAAGTCCACAAACATTGAGAATGGCAAATAGAATGAAAAAACTGCGGTGGAGTCTAACAATGGCTGGGTGTGGCTCATGTACTCCTCTATTTAGCCAAAGGTACAGACAAATCTATGGAATCCATGCCTGGTTTATTTTAATGAATGTGAGCTTGCCCACAATGACTTTGGACAGATGCATGCACTTGTGTGTGATCACAACTCCTGCCATGCTAAACACACGTTCCGACAGTACATTTGCCACAGGGCAGGCTAGCCCTTCCAAGACGTAAAGGGCAAGCTCAGGTCATGTGTCCAATTTGGAGACCCAGAAGTTAAAGGGCCAGACCCATCACTCAGTAAATGGAGACAAGTGGACACATACTTTTCCACCATGTTGTTAAAACTGTCATGCTCATGGATTTGATCCGTTGAGTTTGTGTCTTGTGGTCGGCTTCTCTTTCTGCGGAGCAACAGGAGATACATCTTTTCTCGGGGTGTTTTGGTTCTGTTTTCTGGCTGCAATCTGATTAGCTTAACACAGGTGTTTTCATTTGTCCACCTATCAACTTTTGGTGCAGCTTTATATTCTGTCCCCAGTGGGTGTTTTTGCTAGTGATAGATTTATTTAAATGTTGTGACATTGTGTTGATGTTTGGAGCCAGTCTGTGAACTTTGGACTAAGAATTTTTGCCTTGTTGCATCTTTGCTATACTTTGCATCTATCTTCTGTTCATCTTTAGTAAGTAGGCTGTATATGTGTTAACAGTAATTGCCTGATTCTTTATTTGGTAATTCATTATTTACTTTATTCAGTCTGAGATTTTTCCTTTGTTTAGTACACTTCTATTTTTGGAGTTAATTCACACTCTGCTCTGCCCTCCCGTTCTTTATGAGAATGTGAGCAACTCGACGGCCGTTTCGGGAGTTTAGGTCCGAACTGCCGTCTCCTAGTTCTGTGGTTAGGACAGTTTCTGTACCCGCAGGCACCACTAGGGACTGCGGTGTCAGGATATCTATTCTTTACAGGAAGCGGCAGGGTTAGTTGTGTTTTTTTAGTATCTAACCTATTAATCCCTAGTGATTTGCTAAACAGGCATAACTGAAATGATGCCTCATGCTAATACGGACCGTATCAGATGGTGTTGCTGGATTTTGTGGCATGCTAAGGAAGGTTTTCACATTTAGGCCAAGCTAACTCTCCCTTCAGAAGTGGTGTTGGTGCCCCAGCTGCGTTGATGACATTATCCTCCTCTTCTACCTTGTGCTTCCACTGAGCCCCCGCTGTCAGGTGAGGATGCCGTCAGTAGTACATCTACTAGCGTGCACTTGTATTCCCGCATTTTTCGATCACGCTTCAGTGATGGAAGTAAGGATGGCACGTTCTGCTTGTAGCGCGGATCCATAAAGGTGTCCACCCAGTATAACTTTTAACAATCCAGGCAACTTGGCAGTCGCTAAGAAGACATAGCAGCATGCATTGGCTCATGTGTGCCAGGCTTCCTAGACGCAATGACAAGCTGTACTTGGTGGGGGGTGTATAGTCTGGGTCCTCTGTATCCCCCCAGCCACGCTCTAGTAATGCCTGTGAGCTGCTTTGAGTGCCACCCTGATGTGAACATGGTTCTTCTTCCTCTAGAAATATCCCCGGCTGGACAGTTGTGTACCTGTTGGTACAGATACTCATCCTCTGAGCCAAGTATGGACGACTGGCCTGCTAATGGTGTGAATGGTACCCGTTCCTCCTCCTCTAATCCATATTCCCCTGAAGTTTTTTCATAGACGCATAGAAGTGGGATAATCACGCAGATGATGGCGTCATTAGCTCTGGCCATGCTCTTGGAGTACTCAACGCACAACGCAGTACACATGTCCCGCATGGAGGCCCACTTGTTTGACGTGAAGTGGTGTTGTTCGCTAAGCAACTCACTGTGTGTGCTGCAGCTGAAACACCACTATTGTGTGCTGGTCCTCACACAATCTTCTCACATATGCAAGGAGGAGTTCGCCTTATATCACATAGGTAACGTCTCATATGAAGTGGGAGTGGAAGGTGGAAGTGATGCTGCAGTGCAGACTGGCGAGTTGAAGCAGAGTGAGAACATGGACATAGAAAAGGCTAGGGGCCAGCCGGGCTGCGCTGTAGCAGCAACTAAATAGCCAAGGCTGGTATCAGTGCTTTGCAGCAGCTGACATAATAACTAGGGGTTGGCAGCAGCTAACTTAATGGCTAGGGGCTATCCACGTGCACACTAGCAGCCAACGTAATGGTTAGGTGCAGACCTCAGGTTTAGTAGCAGCTGACGTAATAGCTAGGGCCGACTGCGGTGCACAGTAGCAGCCAACTTAATGACAAGGGGCGGCCTCGGTGCTTTGTAGCAATTGACATAATAGCTAAAGGCCAGTTGCTTTGCGTAGTAGCAGCCAACTTGGGCTAGCCTCGGTATTTGTAGCTGCCAACAAAATAGCTACTGCCGCGTGCGCAGTAGGAGCCAACTTAATGACTAGGGACAGCCTGGTGCTTTTGCACCTCTCATCTTTTAATGTGCAGCTGGGGCAGCATGAACACCACCTCTTCCTCAGAACTACCATGTCCTAGGATGCCTTGACTCATGGGGCATTAGGACTCATCATCCCCATCGCATCATCAGACCTCTCAGTCTGTCCTTATCTCTGCTGGCGTACTAATCCACTTTTGTCTCGATACTCTTCCGCTTCTCACCTCTTCAAATCCCTTCATTGTCTCATAATTCCAATAACTGACACTGAACTTCAAAGCCATCCATACTCTTTCTCCCCCATATATCTCTGAACTAATCTTCCGATGTCCATGGGCAGGTGCAAATCTGCACTTTCAGCAGGGTACCGGGTGAAGACAAGCGAAGGAACTGATGCACTGAAGCCATCAATCTAAAACACCTCTACTGTTTTGGCTCACCATTCATAATTTTTATTCTTTATATATGTTATTTTAAGTCAATTCCCTATTCACATTTGTTTGCAGGGCAATTTCTGCTCTTACCCCATTTAGCTTCCTTTTGCAGCCCCTAGCTTAATATGACCATTTTACACCATTTTAAAGGCCGAAGTTTGGGTCCCATTGACTTCTACTGGGTTTGGGTTTGGGTACGTTCAGATACTGAACCAGATGTTTTGCTGAACACGATGAACCTTAACATCCATGGTTCCACTCATCCATAATAGTTGCGTCAAGGGGCATAAAGGGGTTAATTCACTTGTCTTTTCCTAGATATGGAAGCATGAATGGAATTTCCTTCTTATATTTGAACTATCGCTTATAGATTCAGTAAATGTGCCTAAACATATGAATGTTTACACATCACAATACACTATTACATACATGCATCTTACAAAAATGCATACAATCCAGGATACATACAGTCCCTGACAGAAGTTATGTCGCTTATCCATGTTATGTAAATCAAAGCTTATAACCTGACGTTAAATTCATCCATTGGTTTTATAAATTACTCTTTTGAAAGCTTAATATGCAATTGCCTCTTCAAACAAAGCTTTTGAAAGCTGAAACCTCCCAAATTTGGTTTAGGTTAAGAAAATAAATTGGCATCAATGCTGAAATATTGATCATTTAATGAACACAGAATGTCAGTTTGGCAAGATAAAAGTTTTGTCACCTGTCAATAATGCACCAATCCTAGTTTACATCCTCACCAGTGCTTAGTAAATGATCGGTTAATTAGTGGGTGTGTATAAAAAGAAACCCAGCAACCCAGACCTTCAATTGAACTGCAACTTGAGCTCTGACAACATGCCAAAAATCCACCCTGCGACCAAATCCTTGATTATCAAGAGGCTGAAGACCAGATCCACTGCAGAGGTGGCTGGCACCTTTGGTGTGTCTCAGCGTCAAGTACAAAGAATTAAAAAAATTTTTGAAGAGATTGGAGATGGGTTTGACAAGCCCAGGTCCGGCAGACCCCGCAAGACAACTGCTCAGGAGGAACGTTTGTTTGTTAGAAAATCCAAAGCAAGCCCCTCTTCCACTGCAGCAGAGCTCCAACAGGCCTGGTCACCTCAAGTTCCTGTGTCAACTAGAACAGTTTGTAGGATTCTGTCTTGAAATGGCCTCCATGGTCGATTCAGTGCCCAGAAGCCAGCACTAAACAAAAGGCAAATAAAAAACCCTGTGGCATTTGCAAAGCCCCACAGCCTACTAAACAGATGGACGTTGGAAAAGTGGCAGAAGGTGGATTTCTCTGATGAATCTTCAGTAGAATTACACCACAGCCGCCGCAAATACTGCAGGAGACCTACTGGAGCCCATATGGATCTAAAATACACCCAGAAAACAGTTAAATTTGGTGGTGGAAAGATCATGGTCTGGGGTTAAATTCAGTATGGGGTGTGTGAAACATTTGCAAGGTGGAAGGCAATATCAATAGCCTAAAATATCAAGAAGTATTAGCAACCTCTTACATTCCAAATCATAAAAGGGGTCAAATTTTGCAGCAGGATGGTGCTCCATCTCATACATCCATCTCTACAACAAAGTTCCTCCAGGCAAAAAAGATCAAGGTGCTCAATGACTGGCCAGCCCAGTCACCAGACATGAACATCATTGAGCTTGTTTGTGGTAGGATGAAAGAGGAAGCTTGGAAGACAAAACCAAGGAATCTAGATGAACTCTGGGAGGCATGTAAGACTGCATTCTTTGCTATTCCTGATGACTTCATTAATAAATTGTATAAATCATTGTTGAACCGCATGGATGCAGTCCTTCAAGCTCATGGAAGTCACACAAAATATAAAATATGACTCTAATACCACTACAACTTAATTCACCAATGTTATGCAACATATATTTGTATTTTAATATAATTATTTGTTTGAATATCACATTACTTTCTGTGGGCGACAAAACTTTTGTCTTGCCAAAATCTGACCATTCTATGTTCATTAAATGATCAATATTTCAGCATTGATGCCAATTTATTTTCTTAACCTAAACCAAATTTGGGAGGGTTTCATCTTTCAAAAGAATAATTTATACAACCAATGGATGAATTTAACGTCAGGTTATAAGCTTTGATTTACATAACATGGATAAGCGACATAACTTCTGTAAGGACTGTACATATATCTGTGCCGGGGAAGTACGGTGCTGTAAACAACTACCTGCCTGTTAGGGTTTAGGCACATTTTTTGCTTTTAATAAAGTCTGGGATATACCCTTTAAAAATGGAGATACACCAGTCCAGAAAAACACAACTACACCACCAACAGAAGCAATTTCATTTATTTTCTAAGTGCATTCCCTAAGATCACTATTGGACATGGGGAAAAATTTTTAAGCTCATACATTGTCTTTCATATAACATTATGTAATAATAACTAAGAGAGTGAAATCCAGCTTCAGCTTCGCCACTAAGTCGTCCTATATTAAAACTACTTACTGCTATGGGACAATTCACAGAGATCAGGGACTGTTGCTATGAATCCATAGGAGAAATTATCTTTTGGCTTCTTCTCTTATGTGTTTAATGCAAACTCTTAATTAAAGCACAGCTCCCCTGCACACAAAGCAGTTCAGGCAACTCTGTGCTTAGTTCCAACGTGTTCATTGCCGGCTATTTACATTCACATCCAGGGCTTTAGCATTTATACTGTCTCAGTGTTCTTGTCTCATGGGGGGCTCGTGTTAATATAGTGAGCTGCTATTGAGCAGCAGATTTCTATTGCTGTCTGTGCTGTATACGCTAATTTAGCATGAGTAATAACCAGTGGTGAGATTTTATGCAAGAAAGCAGTAGGTGAAGCCAGGCAAAAAAATAAAAATTAATATGTAGACTACAATAAATCAATCAAATGTAAAAACAGCAAGGTGGAAAAAGTATTTTCTCACAGTCAGAATAAAATGCCTTGTGTAACCATTCATGCCCGAAATGATTGCCCTGGATTTTGGTGCCAGTAAAGTGAGATGAATGTACAAATTAACCTTAATTTTGATATTACTCAAGGTTGAGTTAAAGATTTTTAATATTTACATTTTTTTTGGCTTTTAAATTATTACTTTGTGTGTAGAAGTGTCACATTGACGCAGTACCTGAGTTTTGGTTAGTAGTGGTCTTATATTACCATTAACATTTAAAGGAATCTGTCCATAGATTTTTACCATCTAATCTGTAGTATTAGGGTGAGTTTCCACGGTCAGGAAACGCTGCGTGTTTGGCGCTGTGCGCTGGCGCAGCGCCAAACACGCAGCGTCCAGATGTTACAGCATAGTGGAGGGGATTTCAAGAAATCCCGTCTCCACTATGCGTAACAATACGCAGGTGGCAAACCTGCGTAAACGGACATGCGGCGCGTCTTTTCAGACCGCAGCATGTCCTCGCGTATTGCGGCGACGGTGCGTCGCCGCAACATAATTAACACAGGGCTATGTAGCCCTGCGCTCTTTCCGGAGGTGTTCCGGAGGTGTCCTGAACACCTCCGGAAAGAGCGCGCGTCAGAAAGGGGGCGGGGCTTAGACGGAGCGGAATTTCCGCTCCGTCAAAAGCGCTATGTTCCGGACCGTGGAACCATAGCCTTATAGTGTATGACAGGGGTTGGGCACTTTTTTTTCTGTCAGGGGCCATTTTGATATTCATACTGTCATTTGGGGGGCCGTAGAAAATTATCAATTTGATATTTATCCTGCTATATAAACGTTTAATTAACTCATCCCTAATGGAACTGCTTCTGTTTAGTACAGCTGTGATGTTATGTGGTTGTCATGCCTTTACCATTGAGTTTCGTTACTGAGTTTTTGTTTTGCACTACACTGGCTCCATCTACTGTAATAGCTAAATTCGCTCCGATCGGCACTAAATTTTTGTCCCTCTCTTGCCATCATCCTCTGTCCCTGTAGTGGTGCATTGTGGGAAGAAGAAGCTCATTACCTCACAGACTGGTATATAGAGGACAGCCACCATTTTATTCCCCTTCGTGTTAGCATTGCTAGTAAGAAAGATTATGTGGCACCTGTTTTCAGCCACCTACATTAGTCAGCTTCATTTATAAGAGTGGATAGCAGGCTGGTTTAACACATGTTGTTTATAAATCGTTCAGCCATTTTGCCTCATGTATTTCTTGGTTACCTGTATACATGTACTGATACCTTGTTATTTGTTTGCTCCTAATTTCACCGAATGTATTTACTAGCATTCTGTAAATTGAAGAGACTTCAGATACAGTCTTCTTATTGGACTACAGTAGATCGGTTTAGATGCCTGTCAGACTACGCATACACCACAGGGTAACGTGTAGCAAGGACAGAACAGTGAAGCAATGGCTACCCAGCCTGTGGGATTCAGGACATCGACTTAGACTTAGCAATCTCTACCCAAACAAGCATTCCTTTAAAGGCACCATGTCCCAAAACTCTATGCCTATGATCTTTGAATGTAACCAAATTCTTAACAACAGATCTGAAATTCCTACACCAGATGTAGCAATCCACCATGCTCACTTAAAACATATAGAACACCTTTTACTAGAACTTGATCTTCAGGCCCATATAATCCTGCTCTTAGAAAAAGACATCCTGCAAATTCATAAAGTGAGACCTCAAATCAATGGGCCTCGCAATGCTCCCTATGCCCAAATATGACATAGGATGGGTCATAATAGGAGACATATGCCTGGGAGGCATACTTTACTTACAAATATCATGGAGAATGGTCGTCCATCTTTCTTCCAATCCTGTAACAACGGCTTTCATATCAAGGAACTGCCACACGGCATCCAAATACCCAACCCTTCAATAGACTCTACTCTTGACAACACTATAACACCTGACAGCTATCAGGATCAGTTCGAATATATGATCTTCCATACAGCAAAACAAGACAATCACATGACAATGTGTATGGAAAACAAATTGTTCTTAGAGATAATGGATAAGAAACTTGTAAAAGATGAGACTAACAGCTGGGTCACACACCTCTTTCCTTCAGAACCCACAGACCATGCCTGCTGAATAACAGAGATCAAGAATTAAAATGTTTATCCTCTCTCAAGCACAACTTGCAAAGGAAACCAGAAATAAAAAAAATCACTTTTTCTACTTTATGGCAAAGATTTTTGAAAACGGTCATGCAAAGATATCTCCTGCTCTCAAAAACTCAGAAGAATGCTGGTTTCTACCAATGTTTGGAGTATACCGCCCAAAGAAGCTAGGACAAAGTGTTAAGTTTAAAAATGTCTCTGTCACGGGTTTACTGTGACAGAGAGGAGCCTGATGACCTCAGCGTCTAATTTCTCCCTACTCCTGCACTGATTAGAATCACTGAACCTGCATATTAAACAGTGCATGTTTCTTTTACCAGTGCAGGTGTTAATCTCGTCAGTTGAGAACTCTTGGAAACTTTCCTGCATTTAGGCACTTAGCTGTTCACTGTTAGCCACTCCCATCTCCTATATAATCTGGGCCCTGGCAAACACTAATTGCCAGAGCTAGCTTATGCTGCATGGTTGGAGACAGTGGTTTGTGGTTGTTGTTTGAGAAAGTATTTGGTGGATTTATCTGGGACTGTTGCTAGGTTTTGGGTGTGTGCTGATCTCCTTATTATCCTACTTTGTTTTTTCCCCATCCTCCACTCCCCGGTGTATACCTCTCTTGTTTTTTCCTTTATCTCTATTTGTACTACATTGTTAGTCTGGTTGGTGTATTGGTATTGCAGAACACCACTACCCCCCTCTTCTCTGGGTGGGGGTAAGGGTACAGACTGAGGGCGGATTCAGGAGCTAAGGCAGGGTACGAGGCCCTGGCATCTTCACTAGCAGAAGTAATCCAGGGAACAGTGCAAGCTAGGGTGCCTCTAGGGTTAGGGACAGGAAAGGAGCCCCTAGTCCTGGGATACCTGACAACAAGTCATGACAGTCCCTTCTAACAGGTCAAGACCTCATCAATAACCTCTGGGAGTACTTATGCTCTTCCGTAAGGATTCCATTTCCTTTGTCGCTGACATCTAGCAAATGTTCCACTGCTTCCTCGTAAGAAGAAGGGACAGGAATTTCTTAAAATTCCTCTGGTACAGAGACAATGATCCTTCTAAAGATGTCATGGAGTATTGCATGAAAGTACACATCTCTGGCAACAGTCCTTTCCCTCCGGTCATCATTTATGGACTAAAAACTTATGTTTAAGAGGCAGACCATGGATCAAATGTGAAACAATTCATAAAGAAGAATTTTTATTCATAGAGAATGACTTCACAATGTAGCCACAAACAGCCAAGAACTGATGGAAGCATTCCCTTCTCAGGACTTATGCAATGATCTCAGAGACTTAGGCCATGTTTCCACGTTAAGGAAACGCTTTGGAGAGGACGTAGCTCCGCCCAAAAGCACTGACCCTTTTTTACGCGCCGTGATTCCGCATGTGTTCATGCCTTTAAGAGGATCCTCCCTTTAAGAGGATCCTCTGGGAGGGATGGAGAAATTCTCTAGCAGCCCTGTTGATACTGAACGTTCCAAAACTATAAGCCCATGTGCTTTCTGCAGAGATACAAAGTCAAAAACTCTATGTATTCTTCTGTCAAGGCAATAGCTATCATTGCTTACATTAAGACTGTGGACTCTAAAGATCAGAGTCACATTGGATTATTCATGGGGAAGCCAAACTTTCACCGATCCTAGAATACGCTATACGTGGGTTAGAGCTTTGTGCTTCAGTACTAGCTGTTAAGTTAGCTGAACTCATTACATCTGAAATAGACACCGATCTGGAAAAAAATTAGTTTTGTACAGACAGTAAAATGTCTAGTTCGAAGTCTAACAATAAGGTGCTACGAATTAAAAGATACTTCCATCCAAAGGAGTGGCATTACGTATCTGCAGATCAGAATCCTGTAGATAACACTACCACAGCTGTTGAAGCAAGTCAGCTAGAAAGCACAACATGGCTCTCAGAACCAAAACAGTTATGTAGTGAAAGCAATTCCCGGAAACCTTTGAATTAGCAGAAGTGGATTCAGATACTGAAATCCACCCTTAGGCCTCTTTCACACATCCGGTGTGCACCTGACGGAGCCCCCGGCATTTAGCCGCAGCGCCGCATCAGAAAACCTGATGCGCCGCTTGCGTTTTTTTTGCATTGACTTGCATTAGCGCCGGATGGCGCCGCATGTCAATGCGTCGTATGCGATTTTGTCCGGATGCGGCGGAAATGTACATTCCGGCGGCCGGACAAAACGCAGCATGTAACGTTTTTTTTTTTGCCGGATTCCCCTGATGTCTCCAGGCATCAGAAACCATCCGGCAAAAAAACGCATGCGGCGCATCAGGTTTTCTGATGCGGGCTGCGGCTAAATGCCGGGGGCGCCGTCAGGCGCACACCGGATGTGTGAAAGAGGCCTTAGGTGTCTACACTTCATACAGCAACCTCTGAAATCCAACTAGAATCCCACAGATTTGACAAGTTCTCAAGTTGGAAGTTACTTATCTGAGCTATCACCTGCTTGTCCCACATAGCTCGCTCATTTAGAGACAGCAGAGCTTGTGACTTAGACAAATGTAAAGGCTGGCATCATTGTAAAAATACCTATGCTACCTCAGGCTTGGAGTTTTTTAGAAACCACATTATTCTCACTGTTTAACGAGAAGCCTACTTCAGAAAAATCCAAAGCCGTATGAACAAAACCTTAATACCAGTAAACAGCGTGTTGATTAAACTTGATCCATTTACCGACAACAGTGGCCTGTTGAGAGTAGGAGGCTTACTTAACCCCTTAATGTCTATTGACGTGCACAGTCCGTCATGGCAAGGTGTCAGTTTTGGCACCTTGACGGACTGTGCACGTCATGCCTTTGAACTACTACTGCGTGTAAACACGCAGTGGTAGTTCAGTGCCGACAGCTGTCACAGACTGCTGACAGGCACAGCAAGCGGTGCGGGGACCTTTGCCGTCGGTCCCCACACCTACAGCGCTGTGATTGGTCAGTCAATCTGACTGACCAAAGACAGCAGCGATTGCGCAGGAGATGCTGAAACTTCAGCATCTCCAGCGCGATCAGTGCAGGAGCTTGGCGCTGCAATGGCCAAGCTTCCTGCACTGACAGCCAGGAGCGGCGCCCCCGCCACCCCTGGCTGTTAACCCCCTGACTGCTGCGATCGCAGCGCTCAGGGAGGGAGGCAGAGGGTCGGGAGCTCCCTCTGCCTCAGATCGGCGCCCTGCAATGTATTTGCAGGGCCCGATCTCTGCCTTGATGACCCGGGGGGTTGTCATGACAACCTCCAGGTCATCTAGCTATAGAAAGCTGCTGTGATCATGGTCACAGCAGCTTTCACTATAGGTACAATGCATTGCAATGCTGGAGCATTGCAATGCATTGTAACTGCAATAAAAAGTAAAAAAGTGAAAGTCCCAAAAAGGGACAAGTTAAAAAAAAGCATTTTTTTTTTAAAATTGTAAAAAAAATATTAAAAAATAATTTAAAAAAATCCCTAAAAATACACATTTTTATGTAATAAAAAAAACAAAAAACAAAAAAAATACACGTTTGGTATCGACACGTCCATAAAAATCCCATCTATAAAAGCGTAACCCTAGTTAACCCCTTCAGTGAAAGCCGTAAAAAAAACCACAAAAAAGTAGTAAATTATACTTTTTCCAAGCGGTATCATCATACTGCTTGGAAAAAGTGCAATAACACGCGATCAAAAAGTGGGATATAAATAATCATGGTACCGCTGAAAACGTCATCTTGTCCCGCAAAAAACAAGCTGCCACACAGCATCATCAGCGAAAAAAATAAAAAAGTTATAGCTCACGGAATAAACTGATGCAAAAATAATTATTTTTTCTATAAAATTTTTTATTGTGTAAAAAACGCCAAAACATAAAAAAATATATAAATGAGGTATCGCTGTAATCGTAGTGACCCGAAGAATAAAGCTGCTTTATCAATTTTACCACATGCGGAACGGAGGAAAAAAAAAAAAAACAATTCCTGAATTGCTGGTTTTTGTTCATTCTGCTTCCACAAAAATCGGAATAGGAAGCGATCAAAAAATGTTATGTGCCCGAATATGGTACCAATAAAAACGTCTGCTCGTCCCGCAAAAAATAAGCCCACAGATAACTCTGTCGGCCGAAATATGGAAAAATTATAGCTCTCAAAATACGGCGATGCAAAAATTTCTTTAAAAAAAATTATTCCAAAAAAAGCGTCTTTTAGAGTCTGACAGAAGCTAAACATGAAAAAGGATGTAAATCTGGTATCGCCGTAATCGCACCGACCCGAGGAATGAAGTCGCCTAATCACTAATACCGCACGAGGAACGGCGTAAAAAGAAAAACAATTCTTCACCTTTTGTGGATTTGTTCATTCTGCCTCCCAAAGATCGCAGTAAGGCCCCCCCCACATATGGGATATCAGCGTACTCAGGACAAAATGCACATCAACTTTTGGGGTCCTATTTCTCCTGTTACCCTTATAAAAATAAAAATTTGGGGGAAAAAAGGTCATTTTTGTGGAAAAAAATATGATTTTTTTATTTTCACGGCTCTACGTTATAAACTTCTGTGAAGCCCTTGGGGGTTCAAGTGCTGACCACACATCTAGATAAGTTCCTTGGGGTCTAGTTTGCAAAATGGGGTCACTTGTGGAGGTTTCTACTGTTTAGGCACATCAGGGGCTCTCCAAGCGCGACATGACACCCGCAGACCATTCCATCAAAGTCTGCATTTAAAAACGGTGCTCCTTCCCTTCCGAGCTCTGCCATGCGTCAAAATAGTGGTTCCCCCCCACATATGGGGTGTTGCGCTTCCCACGGCTGTGGGGCGCCGGGACATGGCATAGCTTGCCTAGCTAGCCAATGCTCCCACGCCGCCAGTCCACGACGACGTGAGGCATGGGTCCCAGATGATAAGAGAATGTGGACCCACTGGACCACGGAGGGAGACCCGGGCCTGCCCGGACTAGGGAAGGGCAGCGACCGGGATCCGTGGCAGCTGAGCATGTGGGCAAGGTGGCGACCTGCAGGGCTAGACAACACCGCACAACTTCAGGTAAGAAGAAACATAAAGTTTACTTAAAGAAACAAAGTACATAAACAGAAACATAAGACCGGGCTCCGATTCCGCACATCAGAGAAGGGTACACGACTAAGGATCACAGACGAGTGCTGGAGGACATCACGGGTAGATGCAGTCCAGGGTTATCTGGCACGGGCATACTTGGACGGCCTCTCTCTCAGGCCCTAGGCGTAGCACAGGCTCAGCAGGAGAACATCAGACACCGACCTCAGACAGACTTCAGACGAAGGCGGGGTCCTCACGGGTTGATGAAGTCCAGGATCATCTGGCACGGGCATACTAGTATGGCCTCACTCTCAGGCCTCAGGCTTTAGCACAGGCTCAGCAGGAGAACATCAGACACCGGCCCAGGACGAACGTCAGACGATGGCGGGGTCATCACGGGTTGATGAAGTCCAGGGTCATCTGGCACAGGCATACTAGGACGGCCTCTCTCTCAGGCCTCAGGCGTAGCACAGGCTCAGCAGGAGAACATCAGACACCGACCCAGGACAGACGTCATCACAGGGTAGACCAAGAAGGAACCGGCAGGACAAGAGAGCGGGTGGCACCTGGGAAAAGGGCAGGGAATCACGGCAGGGGATATAGGTAGTTTCTGGACAGGCAGGTTTGTCACAGCAAGTGACAAGGAAGTCTCTGGGCAGGCAGGTTGTCACGGCAAGTGACCAAGGCAGTCTCTGGGACAGGCAGGTTGTCACGGAAAGTGACCAGGGCAGTCTCTGGGACAGGCAGGTTGTCACGGCAAGTGACCAGGCAGTCTCTGGGACAGGCAGGTTGTCACGGAAAGTGACCAGGGCAGTCTCTGGGACAGGCAGGTTGTCACGGCAAGTGACCAGGCAGTCTCTGGGACAGGCAGGTTGTCACGGAAGGTGACCAGGGCAGTCTCTGGGACAGGCAGGTTGTCACGGCAAGTGACCAGGCAGTCTCTGGGACAGGCAGGTTGTCACGGAAAGTGACCAAGGCAGTCTCTGGGACAGGCAGGTTGTCACGGCAAGTGACCAGGGCAGTCTCTGGGACAGGCAGGTTGTCACGGCAAGTGACCAGGGCAGTCTCTGGGACAGGCAGGTTGTCACGGCAAGTGACCAGGCAGTCTCTGGGACAGGCAGGTTGTCACGGAAAGTGACCAGGGCAGTCTCTGGGACAGGCAGGTTGTCACGGCAAGTGACCAGGCAGTCTCTAGACAGGCAGGTATATACGACCTGATATTGTGGAGCTCCAGGTAGGCTGCAGTCGGATGGCAGATGATCGCTCCCAGGTGAGCAGGCAAGAGCCGGGGATCTCTGCAGATGATGTCCGAACTTCCGGATGGAGCTGCAGTCGGATGGCAGATGATCGCTCCTAGGTGAGCAGCAAGAGCCGGGGATCTCTGCAGATGACGTCCGAACCTCTGGAAGGAACTGCAGACGGATGGCAGACAGGCAAGCCGACAGGTAACAGACAGGTAACTGGAATCAGGAACTGATGGCTGAAACAGAGTTAGACTGCACAGGAACAACAGGGACACGGATTGGATCTCAGGGAGTCAGGAACACAGACAGGAACATGGATTGGATCTCAGGGAGTCAGGAACACGGATTGGGTCTCAGGGAGTCAGGAACACGGACAAGAACATCAGGAACACGGATTGGGTCTCAGGGAGTCAGGAACACGGACAGGAACATGGATTGAATCACAGGAACACGGACTGGAACACAGGCCTCGGACTCCGGACATCTGGCACCGATCAGCAGGCTCCGGACATCTGGCAATGATCGGCAGGATCCGGACATCAGGCAGGAAGGATAGGATCCGGACATCTGGAAGTGGTCGTCGGACATCGGACATCAGGCCATGGTCATCAGGCATAGGATCCGGACATCTGGCAGCGACCTGAAAAGGAACCCCAGCGGTCTGGTGCAAGCCCCGCCAGGCTCAACGGGAGCTGGCCGGGGATTGCACAGAGGCTGAGCACAGAGTAACAGAAACTCAGCACACACCGGACTCCTTCTTCCAAGATGAACTCAGGTTATATAGCAAGGATTCACAGTCACTGGCACAGGGTTCTGGACACAGCAGGATTTCAGGAACATAACACAAAGGACACAGTTCAGACAGTCAGGTACAGGATGCGATCCAAGATCAGGGGTTCAGGTAATTAGACACAGCAGGAACAGGCCTGGATATACAGCCTCCAGGAACGGCGATCGGGGTAATCAGCCCCCAGCATAGGCGAAAACACAAGACACAATTCAGACATTCAGGTACCGGGTTTGATCCAGGATCAGGGAACAAGACACAACAGGAACAGGGAATCAGCTCTCCAGAGCTGATCAAATTCAGAGCAGGAGCTGAACACACAACCACATACGGCTAGGTTCAGGGATTCAATGTGAAGCTCTGGCAACGCCCACTAGGGCTGAGGAACTTTATATATGAGCTGCTTCACAGCAATAGCTGGAGCAGTAATTCTAATACACACCCAATCCTCATAAAAGCAGGACAGGTGTGGGCCGCGCCCCCTATGCAGAGCCAAACAACTCCTCACAGAGGAACGCCTGACAGTGGCTGCTGCCACACACGTAGTAAATCATGCACCATTGCAGAGGACCTTGCAACCTACGGATGGTCTTCACAGCAGGCCAGGCGCCTGACAGAAGCTGCTGCCACACACGTAGTAAGTCATGCACCACTGCAGAGAACTTTGCAAGTATGACGTTTTTCACAGCAGGTAAAATCGGAACGCCATGCGGGCGGTATGCAAAGCGCGGAGCCACTCAGACAAGTACTGGGTACTCATGCAGAGCGGGACTGAGGCAGATCCATATAGGTAAAGCACAGTATCCCAGCTGGTATGGGGAAAGGAGCCATCAAAGGGTTAATGCTAAAAACTGCCTTCGAGTACGCATGGAAAACAAAGTACAGATTACCCACCGTTACATTGGGGTATCAGAGTACTCAGGACAAATTGCACAATAGCTTTTGGGGTCCTGTTTCTCCTGTTACCCTTATAAAAATAAAAATTTGGGGCAAAAGAATTATTTTTGTGGAAAAAAATATGATTTTTTTATTTTCACGGCTCTACGTTATAAACTTCTGTGAAGCACTTGGGGGTTCAAAGTGCTCACCACACATCTAGATAAGTTCCTTGGGGGGTCTAGTTTCCAAAATGGAGTCACTTGTGGGGGGTTTCTACTGTTTTGGCACATCAGGGGCTCTCCAAACGTGACATGACACCCGCAGACCATTCCATCAAAGTCTGCATTTGAAAAAGGCGCTCCTTCCCTTCCGAGCTCTGCCATGTGTCAAAATAGTGGTTTACCCCACTTATGGGGTATCAGCGTACTCAGGACAAATTGCACAATAACGTTTGGGGTCCTGTTACCCTTTGGAAAATAAAAATTGGGGGTGGAAAGATCATTTTTGTGGAAAAGATATGATTTTTTAATTTTACGGCTCTACGTTATAACCTTCTGTGAAGCCCTTGGGGGTTCAAAGCTCTCACCACACATCTAGATAAGTTCCTTGGGGGGTCTAGTTTCCAAAATAGGGTCACTTGTGGGGGGTTTCCACTGTTTAGGCACACAGGGACTCTCCAAATGCGACATGGGGTCCAATCTCAATTCCAGCCAAAAAAGTCAAATGGCGCTGCTTCCCTTCCGAGCTCTGCCATGCGCCCAAATAGTGGTTTACCCCCACATATCGGGTATCAGCGTACTCAGGACAAATTGCACAATAACTTTTGGGGTCCTTTTATCCTTTGGAAAATAAAAATTGGGATGAAAAGATAATTTTTGTGGAAAAAATATGATTTTTAATTTTACGGCTCTACGTTATAACCTTCTGTGAAGCCCTTGGGGGTTCAAAGCTCTCACAACACATTTAAATAAGTTCCTTGGGGGTCTAGTTTCCAAAATGGGGTCACTTGTGGGAGGTTTCCACTGTTTAGGCACACAGGGACTCTCCAAATGCGACATGGCGTCCAATCTCAATTCCAGCCAAAAAAGTCAAATGGCGCTGCTTCCCTTCCGAGCTCTGCCATGCGCCCAAATAGTGGTTTACCCCACATATCGAGTATCAGCGTACTCAGGACTAATTGCACAATAACTTTTGGGGTCCTTTTATCCTTTGGAAAATAAAAATTGGGATGAAAAGATCATTTTTGTGGAAAAAATATGATTTTTTAATTTTACGGCTCTACGTTATAACCTTCTGTGAAGCCCTTGGTGGTTCAAAGCTCTCACAACACATTTAGATAAGTTCCTTGGGGGGTCTAGTTTCCACCCTGACAAAATTTAAAAAAATTGTGTCGAAAGAAAAATTTTGGGAAAAAAAGTTAAATGTTCATTTTTTCCTTCCACATTTCTTCAATTCTTATGAAGTACCTAAAGGGTTAATAAACTTCTTGAATGTGGCTTTGAAACCTTGAGGGGTGCAGTTTTTAGAATGGTGTCACTTTTGGGTATTTTCTGTCATATTGACCCCTCAAATTACTTCAAATGTGAGGTGGTCCCTAAAAAAAATGGTTTTGTAAATTTTGTTGGAAAAATGAGAAATTGCTGGTCAACTTTTAACACATAACTTCCTAACAAAAAAAAATATTGGTTCCAAAATTGTGCTGATGTAAAGTAGACATGTGGGAAATGTTATTTATTAACTATTTTGTGACATATCTCTCTGATTTAATGGCATAAAAATTAAAAGTTTGAAAATTGCAAAATGTTCAAAATTTTTGCCATATTTCCATTTTTTTCATAAATAAACGCAAGTTATATTGAAGAAATTTTACCACTATCATGAAGTACAATATGTCAGAGAAAACAATCTCAGAATCGCCAAGATCCGTTGAAGCGTTCTAGAGTTATAAGCACATAAAGTGACAGTGGTCAAAATTGTAAAAATTGGCCTGGTCTTTAACCTACAAAATGGCTTGGTCGTTAAGGGGTTAAAGTAGCCAAAATGAAGTTTCTGGAGAAACTTCTCTCATAGTTGTAATGTCACTTTTTTAATTATGCAGCACTATCACAATCTAGTCAAACAACAGGGAACAGAAGGGGCCATAAGAACTGCAAGCCTATGGATTGTTGGCACAAAGAAACTCATCATCTACGTACAAATGTATTAATGGTCGCCAGCTCCATGGTTTGATTCAAACCCCATAGAAGGCTGACCTACCAGTGGACAGACTCAGCACGGACCCTACCTTTACGAGCATTGGTCTTAATGTCATGTCTTAATGTCAGTTGTTACATGACATACTAGAAGCGGTCAAGTCAATAGTAAATGTTGGGCAGCAATATTCACGTGCATTACTATAAGGCCGGGGTCACACTTGCGATTGTCATGCGAGAAACTCGTGCATCAATACCCGGCACTGCCGGCACTCGGACTGGAGTGTGCGGCTGCATAGAAATATATACAGCCGCACACTCCGGTCCCAAGTGCTGGTGGACAGTGCCGGGTATTGATGCGAGAGACTTGTGTGAGTTTCTCGTATCACAATCCCAAGTGTGTCCCCGGCCTAAGGGCTGTTCTTCTTCTGAAGTAGCAGTGACTCGCTGGCGCCTGCACAGAAGAACGGTGAAGACAAGGCAGATAGAAGGGCAGAAAAAGTACGCATAATCGCGCTAGTGCAGCGCGCAGACACAGGATTCAGGAGCCACAACTGCACATCATATGGCACTGGGACGTGTATGGGAGGAGGGTGGTACGCAAATTCACACTGGAGGCAGAGTTTTCTTCCAGGCACCACATGCCCTGGAGCCTGGAGGAACTAATTATCATAAAAGATTAAAAGTCTTTTTCTCAGAAACAAGACAGCAGATATAAGGAGTACAAGGTAGGAATATTTTAACAATTCTATCACCTGTATGCCCATAGTAATAGCGTAAAAGCGTCACAGGAAGTGACAGATTCCCTTTAATAACCTTCATGGCCGAAGCTGAAGCTATCATAAACGCTAGACCCTTAGCTCCGATTCTGAATAACCATGAAGAGCCCTTATTATTGAGTCCAGTCTCTCTCCTTATCCAGAAAACAGGGATATTCAGTGCTCCTATTGGAGAATTTGATATCAAATACCTCAACTAAGCAATTCTTCAATCATGGGCAAAGTCAGACACCCCCATTACTAACCCCATAGTTAAAAGAAATAAACACACAAACAAGAGTCCTTTATGTGAAAAAAATCAGTCCTTGACAATGTCCCTCTTCACCCATTTATAAAAAAAAAAAAATATTCCACAATCCTCCACGGTAATCAAAATTTAGGTCCCAAGATAATCCCCTCTTCTTCATCCAGCGTATGTAGCCCAGTTTAAAGAACAAAACTCCATAGACTGGAGCAGCAGCCACTGTCGTGTCTCACACTACACCCTGCAAGACCCGGCTGCTGAATGAAATGATTAAGGTTTCCTCAGTTCACAGGTGCCGGCCTGGTCTCAAGAGGGCAGTGCGAGAGACGAAATAATGAGCAGTGACATCAGGGCCCACAAACGGAGGACTTTGTGGGCCATAAACACCCACAGGACGGAGGTTCCCCACTTCTGGTGTATGGGGAGAGACCCTGATTCCAGCAATGTGTCACTTTTTGGGCTGTTTCGTATAGTTTTGATAATCTTCTGCTGATAAAACAGTGATTTTATTACTAGAGAACTAGTAAATCTGCTGCCATGTAGCCCTCTAGCATAAGCTTTATATAACCCCCACTTCCACCACTGATTGGAAGCTTTCTGCCTATATAGAGAGCACACAGAAAGCTGCCAATCAGTAGTGTGGGCGGAGTTACACAGGACTCAACATTCCAAAAACTCGTAGATTTGCACCAGATAAAACACACTGCTGGAATCAGGGTCTTTGTCTCTACATTATGGTGCTGTCAGATGGGGTAGCAAAACCTGGTCCCAGATTCAGTTAAAATTCATAAAAAAGAAGAAACAATAACAGATTTGGTTCAATACATGAATTGTATGTGAGTCAGAAAAAGTAAAAGAGATTAAAAGGAATATGTTAGCAAGTTTTTGATATGTAATCTGAGAACAGCATGAGGTAGGGGTTAAAGTTAAAACACAGAATTCAAAGATGTGTAGGTTTTATCATGAGGACATTATCATTGTCTGATGTCTGATGTGCAACTGCTAGTCTGACTCCGTCCCCTCCTGTGACAGGCAGCTCACTGTCAATAAACTATGTACATTCAGAGTTTGGTGTGGGGGGGTTAGCTTTCTCAGCTCTGCTGCATTGCTAAATCTAAAAACTCTGATTGTGTCAGAACGACTGCACCCAGTAATCTAAATGATACATCGTTGGATTCAGGGTTTCTTTCCCTACATTATGCTGTGAGGTAGCAAAAACCTGCTGACAGATTCCCTTTAACCCCTTCCCAACATATGCAGCCCATGTACGTCATGATTAAGAAGGACTTCCCAACCAATGTAGTACGTCATGGCGATCGCACGTGCACATTGGGCTGTGCGCCAGCGTCAGCTTATTCTGACAGCTGACGCCCGCACCGCTCCCGGCACTTTAGCCCCCTAAATGCTGCGATCGGTGAGACTGCAGCATTTAGAGAGCAGGCAGAGCGAAGAAAGTCGAGACGCATATGAAGAAGGAAGACAACGACACAGGACAGCGGCCAGGTAAGGAGAAACATTTTTAAGGAGAAATTACCCGTGCTCTTTGACATGTTTCTTTTTATTAAATAATTGTAATCTGTATAATATATTTCTGTATCATTTTTGCTCTGTGCTGTTCATATTATTATTTCAAATTAGGGATGAATTGGAGCTGATATATTTGATAAATTAAAGCCCCAATATCCATTAGACTAACATCGGTCGAACCCATGAGTATTGGTGAGTTTGGCATGACAGATGATGTCGGAGAATGAGATAAGTATCTGGCATGTCTGATTTCTGTCTGCTGATCCTTTTGCTCTTTTCAGGATAATTAGTCACCAGTGTATTCTAGAAGTCTTCTCGTGGAGAACACAGGAGTGCTTGGAAGAGTGAGCGCTCCTGCGTGTGGAGGAGTTGGGTGAAATAGCTTTTGGTCTTTTAGCTGCTGAATGATTCCTGCCTCAACCCCACGCAAATGCACAAAAGCAAGTGATGGCAGAATCTCTATTACATGCTTGTTCGTCCAACAGCTATTTCTCTTTACCTCCCATATACACGAAAGCTCGGCCAAGCATTCATGTGTTCTCCACGGATAAGAACAATGATGGCTGCTGCCATACTCATCTGGAGAACAAAAGTGTCACACTTTTTTTTTTTTCATTTAAACTGCTTATTCCTTATCTCCCCCAATATCCTCTGTTGGGGAAACTCAGAAGGCCCCTATACACAACAAATCGTTTTCTACTATCCAATGTCATGTAATGTGGAAGAGCTCGATATAATACCCAAATATTGTCGTTACCAGGTACTCTTCATACAAGTGGACACTGTTATATGGACTAAACACCATAATATGGACTGTCTCCCCTCACTAGATGATTGTAATACATTGTGGAACCAACCAGGTCCATCTTCCCACTATAATGAGTCTATTAGAAGTCAACAGGGTTAATTCTATGGTAGATGCTCCCTGGTATAAGCACTGTGTAATCATTGCCGTGATAGACTGCATATACATGTGCCACATCTGCTGTAAAAAACACTAAAAATGCCTCTATTAATGGTGCTAACATTCTTACTAACTTGGTACTAGCCTTAACATCTCTTCTGCTGTCACTATTCTGGTGGATCCCTCTTTCATTAGCTACAGTCACTGACTAGAAATGCCAGGTTTGAATTATTCTTTATATTAACAGACCAGGTTCGGAGATACCGTATGTTGTAATACTTGCGACTGAGAATTTGACTTTAACTTTAAGGTCACATTTTGTATCAGTTGCACTGCAAAGCGGATTTATGGAGGACTCTGGCAGATTAGTTTTCTTCAGCTGTTGGCCGGTTAATACTATTTGTGACTGTTTTACTGTTTTACATGGAAGGGTATGCCAGTGTCAGAGCGAACTATTCACCCAGAGCTTTAATCATCATTCTTCAGTTTTGATCTTGCGTGCCAGATATGATTTAGCTCCATATAGATACATGGAGCTTACTCCATCTGCAGGAATCGGCTAAACTAGAGCATAAGCGGTTCAGCAGCTGCTTGCTTTTACAGATCCAGTGCAAGTAGGTTAAACTTATACTATTTCTATAAAAAAATCATACAGAGATATGGCTGATCACTCAGTCCTACCAACACTTGAGCTGAGTAAATGAAGTCATAAAATGACTGATCAGACCAAGCGCAGGTGCTGAGTGCACCCTTGACATGGCCAAACAGTTCATTGCACCTTCCCACCTAACTTTATATCTTCCCCTTCTTCCATGATTGACAGCTGTATCTATACAGAAAGGGAGTTACATTGAAAACAGGTAAGAAAACCAGCACTGAACTATTTAGCCAAGCCAAGGATGCATTGAGTACCTGTGCTTGGTCATTTTATGCCAACAGATTCACTTTATTACTGAATTCATTTACTAACAGACCTTTAGTTTTACTAACACAGTAATATTTAATTGCACTACAGACCAAGAGAGAAATAAAAAACATTAAGTAGAATTTTTCATTTAGGAAAGTCTTCCAATGATCCCTAGCGTTCAGTCATCCAGCCTTTGATTACTTAGGCCTCTAGCTCAAAAGCTGACTGGCAATGAGCTGAGGGCAGGAAAAGGGCAACAAAGCTTAGCAAGACTCAACATTAATTTTCTGTTCTATATTACTATATTATGCTTCCTTCACATATAGTTTTTCATGGTTTTTTTGCAAACTTGTAGAAAACGACATGATTTTCAGGTATTTTACAAACTTTTTTCTTTCTTTTTTTTATAAGCTTACGTAGCAGCTTAAACTAAATAAGCTAAGCTAAAACTATGGATAAAAGAATGAAATGAATGCCAAACCTACAACAGGTTGTACTTGAACACAAATATACAGGACTTAAAAAATAATAAACAAAAAATATGAAAAACCTTAGAAAAAAGCAACAAAGAAAAAAAGACAAAAAATATTGCAAAACGCCCGTAGAAAAAAAATAAATAAAAAAAAATGAATGAAACCTGAAATCATCCTTAGTGCAAAAAATACATTAAGGGACAGATGACCATGGCAAAAATGCAAGGTAGCAGACATAATGAAGCATCGCCACTAATTACAAGGCTACGTTAGATGCGATCCTGCTAAACTGCACGTGGCAAGTTAAGCTTCATCCGAAAAGTGTGTAATGGGACTGTTACGTTCGCATGACCCTTCTTATTTAATGATTGTTACTGCTGAAAGTATCCATCAGTTGTGATCAGCAATGATGTACTCTACACATTCTGCGCAGTTCAGCGGGGTCTTAGTTTCTACGATCGGCCATATTAAAAGCCGAGAAAACATTTCATGCACCATTAAACAATTACCACAATTACTAGTTGAAATGTTAAAGCCACATATGGGTTCATGGACTCATACTGTTTGCACCAATTTCTTCCTGTCTGTCATCACAATACAGAAGGCAGTGAAGGTCATCAGACTGGGCGACTTTTTCAGCTCTGAATTGAACAGTTTCAGTCTTCATATGGCCAAAAAATCTCGGAACAGTAATAGTAATCTGCTGTTATAAGCCATCTGTGACGACAAAAAGCTAAGCAAGTAGATGTCACTGAAAAAAAGGTCATTAAGCTAGCATCTCCTGGTGCTTGATATATTGGGTGGCCAGCTTTATATTCATAATCCTACATATCTAGTGATCCCAGTTGTCAGTGAACCTTTTTTTTTTTACTACAATACTGTGGGTTGTGTTTGGAAAAATCAGGGGATTTATAGTTTTCAGTTACTATAACCTGCGCTGGTAAAGATGACATTCTGAATAAATCGCAGGCTCAATGAACATACAGCAATAAACAGCTCCACTTTCCCAGACTTCTTTAGGGAGTGACTTATGGATTACTGACCTTTTGCGCTCTCCTCTTGTCAGTCCGCTGATTCTGGTGGTAAATTCGGCTGAAATTTGAAACAATGACAGGAACTGGCAGTGCAATCACAAGGACCCCACTCAGCGAACAGATAGATCCAAAGATTTTTCCAGCTATAGTCTTGGGTACCATGTCACCATACCTGAGAAAAATATGACACATTAAAATCAATATATTCATATATTATTCATCTAAAATAGAAAATGAAGATTAACATACCCCAGGGTTCTCATATATGACAAGCACCAGGTGTAGGTTACTGATCTGTCATAGTATATAGTGAGAACTAACTGTGCAACATAAACCAAGGGTAGGATTTTTACAGTACAGAGAAACCCTTTATTTTCATATTCTCTCTCTTTTTCCCTCCATCTGCTCTTTTATCATTTCACATTCTACCTTCCTTTGCTCCCTTTTTTCTTTATCTCTTTTGTTCCTCCTCTTTATTTATCACTCTCTCTCCTTCTTACTCTTCCTTCCTTTTCTCTCTTTTCTTTTTACTATCTCACTTGCTTTCTCTGTCTCTTCCTTTCTTCCATCCTTCCTGCTTTCCAGCTCTCTTATTTCCCTTTCTTCTTTCATCCTAATTTTCCCTTTCTTTCTTCTTTCTTTCTTTCTTTCTTTCTTTCTTTCTTTCTTTCTTTCTTTTCTTTCTTTCTTTCTTTCTTTCTTTCTTTCTTTCTTTCTTTTTCTTCCTTTCTTTCTTTCTTTCTTTCTTTCTTTCTTTCTTCTTCTCTCTTTCTTTCTTTCTCTCTCTCCCCTCACAACCTCTTCCTTTTTCTTTTTTCCTTTCACCCACCTTTTCTTCCTTTGCTCATGCTCTATCTCCTTCTTTCCACTCTTTTCCTGCACTCTCACTTCCCACTTTTTCTTTTCTCTTACCCTTCCTTCTTTATTTCCTTACACATTCACTCTATATCCTATCATTTACCACATTCCTCCCTTTCTTCCTTTGTCCCTTCCTTTCTATAACCTTTCCCTTCTTTTCGAGCTACCTTTACATTGCCCTCATGTCACATATCTTCACCTATTACAGGAGGACATGTAAATGTTTTTTTTCTCACTTGAAACAGGAAAGATTCTAATGTTCAGTTATGATTTTTCCTTCTTCCTTAGTTCAATGGGATGATTCATAAATGACCTTACAATGCACCTAAAACATGACCGTGAGACTAAATGTGCCCTAAACTTGACAGGATTGTGATGGCTCACATTTAAGCCCCTCTCAAGCCCTTCTGTGTGTTCAAAGCTTTAATTAAAAAAGACAATGCCTCTAGCTGAATAAAATTATGCATGTAAATCCTACTAAGAAGGAGACAAAATCGATGTCAGAAAGGTTAAATTGGGCTTAGTTTGAAATTTATGAACTGTTAAACCTTTCTACTCTGGGAGGCAACAGTGATTAACTTTTTATAGATCAGATGGTTTAAGCACAATGGTGAAATGACTTCACTGATCCAATGATGCGCCGTATCGGCCCTCAAAAGTCATAAGTCCGGGATGATTTCAAAAATCTAAAGTACAGCAAGTTGTGTGATAGGTTTACTGAACACCATTGTCTGCAGTCTCCTAATGCACTAAATGATTTACAACCATGACTTCTCCTCAGTCAGAAAAAAGTCAGTCTATTTTACAACAATCTGTGACGGTGTAAGGAAGAAGACCGTGCTGTGGGTACCGACAGAGCACTGGGTCCAGAACTGCTGGGGCTGCGCCCATTGTTGAAGGGGGAAGGAAATTGAGGATGGGGAGGACCCATGACCTGCAGAGAGGGGGCATGGTAAGCGAGGGAGGAAAAAGGGGTTTTGCGCTGGAAGCGAGAGTTTCCCGCCAGAGAGTAGCGAAAGTGCAGACCTCCTGTGCACCGCGGGTAGCTTTAGGCCGTGCGGTAGCAAGAGTCAAGGCGTGCAGGAAGGATCGGGGAATGCCACCGGGTGTTCAGGACAAAGCACGTCGAGCAGGAGATTGAGGTATGGGACTCTTGACTGCAGAGCAAGCCAAGCGGGAGATTGTTGTGCGAGACTCCTGACTGCAGAGCACATCGAGCAGGAGATTGAGGTATGGGACTCCTGACTGCAGAGCATGCCAAGCGGGAGATTGTTGTGCGAGACTCCTGACTGCAGACCACATTGAGCGGGAGATTGAAGGATGGGACTCCCGACTGCAGAGCACGCCGAGCGGGAGATTGTTGTGTGGGACTCCTGACTGCAGAGGACGTTAAGCAGGAGATTGAGGTATGGGACTCCTGACTGCAGAGGACGCCAAGCAGGAGATTGAGGTATGGGACTCCTGACTGCAGAGCACGTTGTGTGGAAGATTGAGGTATGGGACTTCTGACTGCAGAGCATGCCGAGCGGGAGATTGTTGTGCGAGACTCCTGACTGCAGAGGACGTTGAGCAGGAGATTGAGGTATGGGACTCCTGACTGCAGAGCACATCGAGCGGGAGATTGAGGTATGGGACTCCTGACTGCAGAGCACGCTGAGCGGGAGATTGTTGTGCAAGACTCCTGACTGCAGAGTATGTCGAGCAGGATATTGAGGTATGGGACTCCCAACTGCAGAGCACGCCGAGTGGGAGATTGATGTAAAGGACTCCTGACTACAGAGCATGTCGAGCAGGAGATTGAGGTATGGGACTCCTGACTGCAGAGCACGCCAAGTGGGAGATTGATGTAAAGAACTCCTGACTACAGAGCATGTTGAGCAGGATATTGAGGTATGGGACTCCTGACTGCATAGCATGCCGAGTAGGAGATTGTTGTGAAAGGTTCCGGGCTGCGGAGTGCAGCTTGATAGACTATGGGCTCAGCGGGTCAGACTGTGACTGCCCGCTGCCGTCAGCAGAGTTCAAATGGATCTGTAGGGCGGGGAGGCCTGAAGACCTCAACACCAGCATCAGCCGACTTTCAGCTTTCATCTTTGAAGAAGTGACCAGCATCGGACTCATGCTAAGTGAAACAGATATACGCATAAATTGTTGCCTTAAGTTATCCTGTTCTTTGTAGTCCTTAGCTTAAAATCTGATTTACCCCTGTTGCTCCCTGAGAGGAGATTTCTCCCTGCAATAATGAAATCAAACCCCTGTTAACCCTTGCTCTGCGCCTCTGTGTTGCTGCATCCAATTACCTGCGTTACAACTGCACATAAGAAACAAACATGAGCCTTGGTCTATTGCTCTTTTATGCACTCTAGGGGCCATAATAACTAATTCCATTACTTAGGTTTCTCTGTGGGTCCATTTACATGGACCTATCAGCATCACGATACTACTTATTTACCTTTTACCGATCAGCGGTTGTTTAAATGCCTGATTGCACAGGCACACCGAAGTAAACAATCACACTGATATATCAGTATTAGATCGCTCAGTGCATGTAGGCTGCCATTGATTTCAGCAGGGGAAGTCCTGTCTACACAGGATGAAGCACCGCCGAGAGTGATGATTTTTTTGCAGCACAAACGAGCATTTCACTCAATAAATAATGCGGTCCTGAGTGCTGGCGGCAGTGCCGGGTATTGACATGCGAGACTCGTGCAAGTTTCTCGCATGTCTGACCCTGGCCTAATCGTGAGATCAGGGCGGCTTTGAAACCTAAGAATGAGGTTCTGCAGCCCCATCTTGAATGGAACAGAGGGCACATGCTTGAACTCTGCTCTTTCATTGTTTATGGGACTGCCGGAAAAAGCCAAGTGCTGTAGAAGGCTGTTTCTGCTGCCATATTATCAATGAAAGAACAGAGCTAAAGTGAGAGCTCATGAGTCCAATTGTATGTATTGTTACTGCTCACCAAGGCTGCAGTTTGTACTGAGCAGTGTGAGATCTTAGCAGCAGGGTGAAGGGACACTGAGAAGTCGTCAATCAGGCTATGTTGGTGGAGGTTGAGTTTTAATTCTCAAATGGGATTACACGGCCATTCTGATCTACAGATTTTTAAAGTAAGTACATCATCAGATCTATTCCATAATGTATGCAGTTTGTATTCTGAACTCTGGTGACGAATCCTCTTCAATCCAGGCTTGATTAGATTGTTGTGAATAATAGCTTTAATACCATATTAAGAAGTGTATCCTTGATATGATCCCACTATAAACCAATTATTATGTGACTTTGTGGTTGTTCTATATTTTGATCACAAATTAACTCTGTAAAGAAAAAAAAAAAGACAAAGCACAAACAGTAACATTGCTATAGACATGAAATGTAGCGTAATGTGGCAGCCGGCATGATGGAGCAGAAATGTCCACTATATCAGGTTTGATGTAGTTAAAAGCTTGGCAGCAGCTGTGTCCCTGGAAATCTTTGTGAAATGTTGGCAATTATACAGCACCTGCGTACCAGCGTTCATACATACATACCCCACGCTCCATCACCAGCACTTCACTTTAATGATCAGCGAGACTTTGAAGCGCAGCTTTGTACCAGAATATAAAATAAAACTCCACCTCCGAAGCCAATTTAAAGATTATATTAGGCAAATACATTCATAGTGGTTTCTGTACAGAATTTTAATTTTTGATACTTTTCATTTGGCCATAGGAATGTTTCAATAAATACATGTATTTTATACGAAACAGCAATTCTATACTATCCATGTAGATCCCTTCAGCAGCACAGAACATTGGCTTAACTCCTTAATGACCAGGGGTATTTCAGTTTTTTAATTTCTGTTTTTTGCTCCTCTTCTTGCCAGAGCCATAACTTTTTTATCTTTCAGTCAATATGGCCATGTGAGGGCTTGTTTTTTGCAGGACAAGTTGTACTTTTGAACGACACCATTAGGTTTTAACATATCTTGTACTGAAAAACAGGAAAAAAATTCCAAGTGTTGTGAAATTGCAAAAAGTGCAATTCCACAGTTGTTTTTTTTACCATGTTCACTAAATGGTAAAACTGACCTGCCATCATGATTCTCCAGTCATTAAGTTCAAAGACACCAAACATGTCTAGGTTCTTTTTTATTTAAGTGGTAAAAAAAATTCCAAATTTTGTTAAAACAAATGGTGCCATTTTCCGATAACCATAGCATCTCATTTTTCATGATCTGGGGCTAGATGAGGACTTATTTTTTGTACGGCGAGCCCACATTTTTATTGATACAATTTTGGTGTAGATACGATCTTTTGATCGCCCGTTATTGCATTTTATTGCAATGTTGCGGCAGCCTAAAAAACTTAATTCTGGCGTTTTTACTTTTTTTTCTCATTACGCTGTTTAGCGATCTGGTTAATTTTTTTTTATATTGATAGAGCGGGCGATTCTGAACTCGGTGATACCAAATATGTGTATATTTCATTGTTTTAATTTATTTTGAATGGGGCGAAAGGCAGAGTGATTTGAACTTTTATATTTTTTTATTTCTTAAATTTTTTTTAAAACTTTATTTTACTTTTTGCATGCTTCAATAGGCTCCATGGTAGACTAGAAGCTGCAGTACTTCGATTGCCTCTGCTATGCACAGTTGATGATCAGATCGCATGTGTGTAGCCGAAATGCTCACTTGCTATGAGCGCCGAGCATGGAGCAGCACTCATAGCAATCTGGCAATGACAACCATAGAGGTCTGCTGCAGCCCTCTGGTTGTCATGCTGATCCATCGGTGACCTGCAATCATGTGATGGTGTCACCAATGGGTGAGATTGGTGACGTGCTTCCGGTAAGCGAGCGTTAAATGCTTCTGTCTGAGATTGACAGCGGCATTTAACTAGATAACAGCCTCAGGTGGATTGCGATTCCACCAGCGGCTGTTGCGGGCACATGTCAGCTGTATATATCAGCTGTCATGTGCCCGGAAAGGTGCGGGCTCAGTGCCGGAGCCCAATCCAAACGGGGAGTCCGATGTGGGCATACTATTACACCCAAAGTCGGAAAGGGGTTAAAGATTAACCTTCATTTTCATTTTCCAAATCAATAGTACACTTGAAAATAAGAAACTTTGTAATATATCTTATCAGATAAATCTTCTTCTTTCAGCTCCTGAGTTGATCTTACACTCTCAATTCATAGCTAAATTCTGTATTTAGTGTAGGCTGATTCTCTTATTAATGAGATAGGAGATGACAGTTGGTGCTTTTAAAATTCTATGGAGAAGGGAGGGGCTAGAGAAGACAGACATTCTGCTGCATATTCCATTATAAGCACTATCCGTCACCTTCTATCTCAGTAAGGAGAAACTCTACATTCGCTTAAGACAGATTTTACCCATGAATTGGTAATTTTTATAATAATTCATCAGTCCAGGAGAAGAAGAAGAGGATTTCTCTAACAAAATATATTACAAAGTTACATATTTTTAAGTGTATTATCGATTTATGAAAAAAATAAAATAAATATGATGGTTACTCTTTGAAGCAGAGCTTTCACCTAAATATGCTGCCCTAGAGCTACTCTTTTCTCCTACTAGGCAAAATGACCCATAAATATTGTACAATTTGTCCAACAAGAGGTTTCAAAGGCTACAGAAAGGTTCAGAATTATAAGTCTGCTGTATCCATGAGTATTGTTGTGTTAGCCTCATGGAATGTCATACACAGCAGCCTGTCAATCACTAGTAAGAGCGGTGGGAAGAGGACATCTTTCATGAATACAATGGATTGATAGCTACGAGGTTACAGTATTCCCCTTATAGTCAAAACCACTATATTTCTTTCGCCACTTTCATAATAGGACATCAGATGTTTCATTGAACATATTGCCCTTACTTAGAGCAGTATATTCAGAAAGTGCATTAATGAAAGCCTCTAGTTAGGTTCCAGTCACAATCAGTTCCTTGTGATAGGCCATCATTGTCAGTACCAATTGGTGGATATGAATTACGGCCACCATAGTTTTGATGCAGTTGCTGTGTTCTGGCAGCGTCCGATAACGCTTGGCTATCCTCAGCACTGCTATCAGCTGATCGGTGGGTGTGCAAGGTATTTTCGAAAAATAGTGTCCAACCTCTTTAAAGGGGCTGTCAGGTCTTATACTACAAGTCTGCAGTCATCCTATGTGACTGCAGACTTATGGATCCCTACATTGCGCGCACCGTGAGGATTTACAAGTCTACAGTGATATATACTGACTGCAGACTTGTAGTTTAAGACCGGACAGCCCCTATTAATGCATTTATACATTGTTCCTCCAAAACGGAGCAAATCAAAAAGGCATATTTAACCTGAATATGTGGAATCTGGACAGAAATAGCGACAGTCTGGTGATAGGGATTCCTAGACTAATACTGAGTTTTAGAAAAAAAAGGGTAAGGCTTATCAGTATTTGTTTCTCTGTTTCTGGGATTCTTTTTTTTTCGCAATTTTTAGGTTGAGTGTTCCTACACTTATAGGTGTTTAGATCAGAAGAATATTGTCTAACTGAAGGAAATGTCATGAAATAATGACCACCCCTCTACATAAACTCAACTGCTGCCGTTTCTAGTGGTCCCCAATGGACTATGTTTACCTTGTAGCAGCGGAGACATGTGCGTCTACTCCTGTCAATCCTGCAGCAATCATTGGTCTCATCGGTGTATTTCATGAGACCATTGGAGACCCCCAGATTGGTGCTGGATTGGAAATATCAGGGTTTTTTTAATTATTTTTTTTTCCATTTTATCCATTTATTCTATTTTCTTTTTATCTTCTATATAAAGACTATAAAAAATTAAGATACAAATCATGTTTCCGCATATGAAATACAGTTCGATTACACGGCTCATTTGCTTCTAACGTTACATATGTACGGTAACTGTTATAGGTCTTGGTCTTTCTATTTTTCAGTTCCTGATAAAAGTCAACACTAGTGTTGAGCGATACTGCTCGATATCTAAAAATATCGTATTGGAATGGTATCGCCGATATCACTAAATATCGTCGATATCCATTCCGATACCGGAAGTCCCATGTAAGTCTATGGGAACAAAATATCGCAACAAAAAAAACCCTTTCCTTTGTTGTAAACACAAAATATACACACATAGAATACTATATATATATATATATATATACATGTCATTGTGACATATATATATACATATATTTATAGTTTATACACTTCTACATAGTAAAATAGACTCTGATTCAATTGCCGGGTAAAGCCGTGACATACCCCATAGAAGTCGACGGGCTTGGTGCCGAGTACCCCCAAAACCTCTGGCTCTGTGCGACTCAACTTGGGCGTCACGAACAGGATTCTGTAGCTCGCTATAAGCGAGTCCTGTGTGCCTGAATTGAACTGGTTTTGTGCTTGAGAATTGCTAAAATCATCAGAGAATGTATTTGCCATTTTTCCGCCATATCTGCGTCACGACGAGGCACTGGTGAAGAAGAAGGGCGTGCTCTTCGTGGGTGTACACTCACTCAGTGGCGCGAAAACGATGGCCGACCACTCTAAATGGTACTGCAATGTAAGATCGTGCCCCACAGCTCTTCAGTTCCGCCTCCTCATCCTCCTCAGTGTGCGTAAACCAACACGAAGGTCCCGCCTCCCTACAAAAGAGGGGCCCTCTCCAGATGCTAATGACACATGTGACTTGGCAGAGATGGCTAATGGACACGAGCAGAAGTGTGAAGGGATGGAGCAGTCAGAGCTCTCCCCCCACGGAAGCGACCCGATCGCCACGGAACCACCGTTGGGCACCCGGCCTGGAAACCCTCCTACGCTGCAAGAAGCGGAGGATACCCTAAGAGGCCTGGCCCGGCACCGGGAGGAGGTGCCAGGATGGAAGCCAGCTGGCGTGCCCTAAAACTAAACTTGGAGCGGCGCCAATCCCTCTTACCTGAAGTGTCTGTACCGGAAGGTGAGGCACCCGTTCTAGTAGAGGAGTCCGTGCGGGCATCCCAGCCCTTGCAATGTGATCCGGTTGACGTTGTCGCAGTGGAGGCACCCGTTCCTGCAAAAAACTCTGCACCGGCAGCACCCCAGATCCCGCTGTCTGCCCCGTCGCTGAGACAGAAGAAGCGACACCCGTCCTCATGGAGGAGGCCGCGCAGGCACCAGAGGTCTACCTGTCTGTACCGGAGCCCCGACTGTCATCTGTTCCAGAGCCGGCTGCTTCCTCCGCAGGTGAGCGCCGCCAGGACTGGGGGGGCGCCAGGAGAGCTGCCGCAAACCGGACATTGTAAGCTGCAGTTTGATGGTGGAGACATGGAGATGCTGGTGGAGGAGAATTACAACCGGCGTCAGGAGGAAGAGTGGAGACGTTGGGAGCGGGAAGCAGAGCGACAAAGGGAGCAGCGAGAATCCCAAAAGCTTCGGCAACGTAACCTGGAGAAGGACCGGGCAGATAAGGACCGGATGAGAAAAGATAAAGGAACCCTGTGGGAGCCGCGGCGTAAGGGTGCAGTACGGAGCTTTAAATTGAAAGGTAGTTGGGGCTTCATCCAGGAGCCTGGACTTTATTTAGAAGTGTTTGTGACCCGGCGGGACGTGGAGACTCACCTCCCAGAAGGACACCCGGGGAGGGACCTGTTGCCAGGAGACTTGGTGACTTACACCCGACACTGGGGTTACAATGGATGGTACGCCCTAAATGTTACCAGGTGCGACCCCTACTCCCCAGAGTGTCAGGAACCTGTGAGACCCTCGGAGCCTTCAGCCTCCCACATCCAGGCCTCTGCACAAGTGCCCACCCCACGCCGTAAATCTCCCCAGCCTCCCTCAGTGGTCTCCTCAGCAGCCCCAGCTATGGACATGATAACTATAGCTGGCCCGTACCCGGCGCCTGTTAGGCCCCCTGGGGTTCGTTCAGTCCGGGACATAGGGCTCCAGACCCGGAGGGAGATGAAAGAGGTGGCCACACAGACACAGATAGCGGGTCACGACTTGACTGTACAGGCCACACGACGTCATCAGGTCCTGGTGGTCCTTGGTGTCTCGGATGTTTGGCAAGCATCAGAAGAGTACCAGGTGGTACCTGGAACACCCCTGCCAAAGAATTATAAATAACCCGGACAGGGTCCCTGTATGTAAATAGTTAAATTGTTGATGTACCCGGATGGGTGAATGTTCATAAAAAATTTTTTTAATTTAATAAAAAACACAACACAGTTTTCATTACTTTTATTACAGTCTCATCCTGCGACGCCATCGATCTCCTGTAAAAAAATGAAAAAAAAAAACAGCAGTATACCACCTGTCCAACGCAGTCCATAGTAACGAGTGTCCCACGACGATCCAGCTCTGCTACATCAGAATGACAGGCAGAGCCTGTCATCCCGGCGCAGCACAGCTGATTACCTGCTTCCCCGGCGGTGACGTCATCGGACTGGTTTACGGCCGGGATTACCCTGCAGTCACTGCAGTTATCGCGAAAAACTGCATGTGACCGCCAGGGAGAAGATAATGGCGGCCATCAAGCAGTCCAGGACGTGACCGCCGGAGATCTTCTGCCAGGTAAGTGCCGCTGACTCCTGACAGACCCGACCGACGGACACTCACAGTGACAGTGACAAATCCGATTCCGGTATCCGATATGACGAAAATATCGGTACTCGGAATCGAAAGCCCGATACATCTAATATCGGCCGATACCCGATATTTGCAGTATCGTATCGCTCAACACTAGTCAACACATGTGAAGAGAATGACCCTTATGTCAAACACTTTGGGTACAGCTATCTACTTATATCATGGTGTGTGTACACTGCATATCTTATCCAGTACAAAATCCTAATAAACATATTGCTGCTTAAATATTTATGAGGAACACTCATGCATAAGGGTTACTTTCCATTTTCGGCTGCATGCACTGAATTAATTCTCTGATATTATGATCTTTTTCCAATTAATTAATCCAGTTACCCTTTTGAAAAGTGGTTGAAAATAATCTACCGTATAAATGGAGATACATTAAGGTATGAGAAGAAGCGCATGAGTAAATACACATCACACAATATAACCTATAATCATCACTATAAAGCATAAAACCACATTCGCTCCGGTTCCAGCTTGTTTTGTGATTATGCTGCTATATAATGCCAGACTTTGACTACTATATTTATGAAGGCCGATGTATACCATTGACTTCAGCTTATGTATTAAAAAGGATATGATAACTTAGTATGCTTCTTACTATTTTTACTGGCATTAGTATTTTAGTTTTATTCTCTTAACATTTTCCGCCAATTTTTAACTTTTTTTTCTTTTTCAAGTCTTTTTTTATTTTTCCTCATTAACTTTGTATTCAGATGTTTTAGACAGATTCATGAAATGTCACATTTTTGGTGCATCTCACTCCAGTCTCTGCCTGGAATAAGGTTTCAATCCGGAGCATTTTTGGGCAAGCGTGCAACTTTTTAAAGGATTTCTGACTTTTAGTTCTAAAAAGTAGCAAAAGTCAGTTAAAGACAAGACTAAAGAGCATCTTTGATTTGGCAACAAATTCCTGAACTGCATGAACCCTTTTGAAGAATTTAGCGCAAATAACTTTAGCAATTGCCACAAAGCAAAAAAAGAAACCTGACTTCATTTAATCACAAATGATGAATAAGGACGTATATCTTTATCAATAGACTTAAAATATCATTATCAACGATGACTGTGTAACTGCTGTGTTTCCTCGCAAATAAGACCTACCTTGAAAATAAATAAGCCCTAGCGTGATTTTACAGGATTTTTGGAGTATGCTTTAAATATAAGCCGTGCTCCAAAAATAGCTGCTTATAGTCTGGGCCACCATTAGGGAGCAGGGAGAAAACTGGGCAATTGCCCAGGGACCCCACCCTCTTAGGGGCCCTCATCGTTTCTTTTTCAGGATTAGGACTACTTAAGGACCTTTAGTGACATCATAGTCATATAACCTTGATGTCACCTAAGGTTCTATAACTGTGGGAGTGTAGAGGAACTGAAGAGGAGACAGACTGCTACGTATCGTATGTGTAGTGTGTGTGTGTGTGTGTGTGTGTGTGTGTGAATATGCATGTGTATGTACTGTATGTGCAGTGTCTGGATATAGTTATGTGTGTGTTTGTGTATATACATGTGTATGTACTGTATGTGCAGTGTGTGTATATAGTTATGTGTATGTACAGTGTATGTGTTTGTATATGTGCAGTGTGTGTTTGTGTATACACATGTGTATGTGCAGTGTGTGTGTTTGTGTATACACATGTGTATGTGTAGTGTGTGTGTTTGTGTATACACATGTGTATGTGCAGTGTGTGTGTTTGTGTATACACATGTGTATGTGCAGTGTGTGTGTTTGTGTATACACATGTGTATGTGTAGTGTGTGTTTGTGTATACACATGTGTATGTGTAGTGTGTGTTTGTGTATACACATGTGTATGTGCAGTGTGTGTGTTTGTGTATACACATGTGTATGTTCAGTGTGTGTTTGTGTATACACATGTGTATGTGTAGTGTGTGTTTGTGTATACACATGTGTATGTGTAGTGTGTGTTTGTGTATACACATGTGTATATGCAGTGTGTGTGTGTTGACTGATGACATGATTATAGTTGAATACAAGGTTGATTTTTTGTTCTAGAATAAACGTGGATTCTTGTTCATGGGAAAAAAATAAGACATCCTCTGAAAGTAAGCACCTTATGGTACAAAAAAAAACAAAAAAAACCCTATCTTATTTTCAGGAAAACATGATAGCACACGTGTGTAGTAGCTTAACAATTAATCCATTATCACATCTAGATTTTCTGAGCACATGCATTAAGGGTATGCCACACTAAACAATATCGCTAACGGGATCGCTAAAAAACGTCACTATTTAGCGATCCCGTTAGCGATATTGTTCAGTGCGGCAGCTTCCAGCGACGAGCTTCCTGCTGTGATCTCGCTCGTCGCTGGAATCGTTCCGGACCCTATTTCATCGCTGGCGCTCCCGCTGGGTAAGTATCTTATCGCTGTGTGGCACCTTTTCTTAGCGATTTAGCGGTACTTTTGTACCGCTAAAGTCGTTAAGAAGATCGCTAACGGCGATAGCGTCGTTAACTATATCGCTAAATGCGGCAGCATTTAGCGATATAGAAACAATCCCGCTAGCGATCTCATTAGTATGCAACGCTAACGAGATCGCTAGCGGGATTGCTTAGTGTGGCAGTACCTTTACTTATTGGACAGTATTTATATACCTTTGATACACATTGTAAAACTGAACCGAGGATATAATTAGGGATAAATGGATTGATTTGTGGGAATTCAGTCTGCATTTAAGTCAGTGGCACCTAACTGCTAGACGGGAGGCCCGCAAATCTCTTACCTTCTGTCAGCAACCTTGTCACAGCATTTGATTTGTCAGGGCTGGCGCAATGTCATCAGATGACGTTTAGTGTTGAGCGATAGTGCTCGATATCTAAAAATATCGTATCGAAATTGTATCGCCGATAGCACTAAATATCGTCGATATCCGATTCCGATTGCGGAAGTCCAATGTAAGTCTATGGGAACAAAATATCGAAATTAAAAAAAACCTCTTTCTTTCCTTGTAAACACTAAATATACACACATAGAATACATATATAATATATTAAAACATGTCATTGTGACATATATATATATACATATATGTATAGTTTATACACTTCTACATAGTAAAATATCCTCTGATTCAATTGCCGGGTAAAGCCGGCTTCTGTGAAAAGACAGAAGCACCCGACATGAAATGACACTTGGTGTACATAGGGTTAACCATGTCTTTTCATGTCGTTTGCAATCTGATTTGCACAAACAATTACATCAGTCTATGTGTGCAAAATTTCACACCTGTAGGGGTTAATTAAAGGTGTAAATTCGTTGTAAAAAAAACGACTTTTTTGCTACGAATTTACACCTTTAATTAACCCCTACAGGTGTGAAATTTTGCACACTTACACTCATGTAATTGTTTGTGCAAATCAGATATCAAACTACATGAAAAGACATGGTTAACTCTATGTAAACCAAGTGTCATTTCATGTCGGGTTCTGCATTTTCACAAAAGCCGGCAATTGAATTAGCGGCTATTATACTATGTAGAAGTGTATGAACTATAAATATAAATATATATATATATGTGTCACAAATTGAATGACATGTATATATATATATGAGGTGTAAAATTGCTGAAAAAAAATGCGTGGGCTCCCGCCCTATTTTCGCAACCAGACAGACAAAGCCAGTGAGTGGGGGCAGATAATAATAGCCCAGAGAGGGACCATTATTTTGGCCCCCCCCCGGCTACTAACATCTGCCCCCAGACACCCCAGAAAGGGCAAATCTCTAATTAGATTTGCCCTTTCTGGCACTTTGCCCGTATATTCCCATTGCCCTGTAGCGGTGGCGAATGGGTTAATAAGGGGTTAAAATGACCTTGCAATTGAAAGGTCACTTTAAGCCAGGTTAATAATTGAGAGCTGTCAATTAGACAACTATCAATTATTAATCCTATTGTATGAAAGAAAAATCAAACACACACACTTTAATAAAAAAGAAGTTTAATGAAATAATCACACAGTTTTTGACCATATTTTATTTTCTGCTAAAACCATTTCCTGTAATAAAAATAAAATAATAAAGCAAAATTATTCTTACCAATCCGATGTACAGTCAGGTCCCACGGTGTAATCCTTCAGAAAGGGTTAATGTTTACTGCAGGGACCGCAGCTAATGCTGCAGCCTCACAGTAAACCCCCAAATGAATGAGTTCCTCTCCTGGCTGACAGGAGAGGAAGTGGAAAGCTTAATTGATTGCTTTCCACTTTCACTTCAGGTCAGCCAGGGACACAATCAGTGATGTCAGAGGGAACTGGTTAACAAAAATAGGGGATCCCCTCGAAAAAAATTGGCGTGGGGTCCCCCCTATTTTTGTTAACCAGCCAGATGAAGCAGACCGCTGAGGCCTGGTTTTTCAGGCTGGTAAGGATCCAATATCCATGGACCTTGCAAGCCTGATAATACCAGGCCACAGCAGTCTGCTTAGCTTGGCTGGTTAACAAAAATAGGGGATCCCCTCGAAAAAAAAACGGCGTAGGGGTCCCCCTATTTTTGTTAACCAGCCAAGTAAAATGCAGACTGCTGCGGCCTGGTATTAAAAGACTGTCAAGGCCCATGGATTTTGGCCCTCAATAGCCTGATAATACCAGGCTACAGCAGCCCCACATTTGGCGCATCAAAAGATGTGCCAATTGTGGCACTTTACCCGGCTCTTCCCACTTGCCCTGTAGCGGTGGCAAGCGGGGTAATAAGGGGTTAATGTCACCGTTGATTGCACGGTGACAATAAGCCCGGTTAATAATGGAGAGGCGTCAATAAGACACCGATCCATTATTAATCCCAAAGTTATTAAATGCATAAAAAAAAGACAAAGCAAGAAAAAAGTATTTTAATGAAATAAAAGAGACAACACAGTTTTCATTTCTTTTATTATACTCTCATTCCTGCGACGCCATCGATCTCCTGTAAAAAAAGAAAAAAAAAAACCAACAGTATACCACCTGTCCGACGCAGTCCATAGTAACGATAGTCCCACGGCGATCCAGCTCTGCTACATCGCAATGACAGGCAGAGCCTGTCATCGCGACGCAGCACAGCTGATTACCTGCTTCCCCGGCGGTGACGTCATTGGACTGACTGCTTTACGGCCGGGATTACCCAGCAGTCACTGCAGTTATCGCGAGAAACTGCATGTGACCGCCAGGGAGAAGAGGATGGCGGCCATCAAGCAGTCCGGGATGTGACCGCCGGAGATCTTCTGCCAGGTAAGTGCCGCTGACTCCTGACAGACCCGACCGACGGACACTGACAGTGACAGACCCGACCGACGGACACAGACAGTGACAGTGACAAATCCGATTCCGGTATTCGATATGACGAAAATATCGAAACGAATTATCGAAAGGCCGATAGAGCTAATATCGGCCGATAGCCGATATTTGCATTATCGTATCGCTCAACACTAATGACGTTGCATCAGCCCTGACTGATCAAAAAGCGTTCCAGGGGACATCAGAAGGTAAGAGATTCACGGGCCACACATTTAGCTTCCGGATTGATCCGATTGTCCTTAGATATAATCACAGGTGCACCTCACAAAATTAGAATATCATCCAAAAGTTAATTTATTTCAGTTCCTCAATACAAAAAGTGAAACTTATATATTATATAGAGTCATTGCAAACAGAGTGATCTATTTCAAGTGTTTATTTCTGTTAATGATGATTATTTTTTACAGCCAATGAAAACCCAAAAGTCATAATTTCAGTAAATTAGAATATTTTATAACACCAGCTTGAAAAATAATTTTAAAATCCAAAATATTGGCTTGCAGAAATTTATGTTCAGTAAATGCACTCAATACTTGGTCGGGGCTCCTTTGGCATCAATTAGTGCATCCATGCGGCGTGGCATGGATGTGATCAGCCTGTGGCACTGCTGAGGTATTATGGAAGCCCAGGTTGCTCTGATAGCAGCCTTCAGCTCGTCTGAATTGTTGGGTCTGGTGTCTCTCATCTTCCTCTTGACAATATACCATAGATTCTCTATTGGGTAAAGGTTAGGCAAGTTTGCTGGCCAATCAAGCACAGTGATACTGTTGTTTGTAAACCAGGAGTTGGTACTTTTGTCAGTGTAGACAGGTGCCAAGTCCTGCTGGAGAATGAAATTTCCATCTCCAATAATCTTGACGGCAGAGGGAAGCATGAAGCAGTCTAAAATTTCCTGGTAGATGGCTGCATTGACTTTGGTCTTGATTAAACACAGTGGACCTACACTAGCAGATGACATGACTGTCAGAGTGGTCATTGAGTCCAAAGTCAGAAGCCAGGAGGGTACGTCATAAAGATAAGGTAGAGACAAAAGTGTAGTCAGGTAATGTTCCGAGGTCAGAGCATCGGGAGGATAATGGATCAGAGCTGAAGTGGTCAAACAGGTGGATGGTCAGAACAAAGTCAAAGGTCAGGCAACAGATCAAGCATACAGAACTCAAGGCACAGGAGAGCACAAAGCACAAACCTCACAAGATGAATGTACGTCTATCAGTGGTCTGGGAGAAGCTGCTCAGTTAAGTAGGCATGGCAATTACCCGGGATAGTGAACACTTGGAGACCACCAACGCCTCCCAGTCACAAATTAGCTAGTCAATCTGTCAATCAACACACTGACAGCTTGAGCATGCCCCTGTACCTGATTGGACGGCCGAGACTGTCAGTAACTGCATCCCAGACACCCTGAGGGGTGGAACCGTCTCAGACATATTGATGGGTTAGCCGACAAGGAAACTCCCAAAATAAAATGGCACCAAAAGTCATCTCCAAAAGACAATATAAGAGAAGCCCAAAAATTATCACAAAAGCTGATATAAAAATGTTCAATATCAAGCAAGCAAAAGTGATATCCTGAAAAGGTCATATAGATTACAAGTGGTGCAAGTTATCATAGCAGAGGCATAGTAATAGCCTCACCGATCAAACATCCAACAAACATTTCACAAATTCTTTGTCAGTGGTCGAATATAGTTAGGTTTTTTAACCTACATTTAATAAAAGCTATTTTTTCTCTTTTTGCAATCACTTTGCTTCCTGAACAGTTTTGGTTTTGTTGGTTCCTGCATTCCAATCTAGACTTAATAATGGGCAATCATTTGTCAGACATTAACATGTGGCACTGTTGTGTCCGCAGCACAAATTTATGGGCTTACTGGGATAATTCGAAGAAAAGTGATAGCACTAATGAATCCATTATCGCTGCTACAGAAGAGCAGCTTTATTACACCACTGTGTGGCAATGCCAAATTTGTAAGAACACACAGAAAACTGCCAGCATTTCTTCACCTAATATCATCCTCTACTTTGATCCTGTGCTGTCTCAATCTGCTTTAAAGCTTAAGAGAAGTAAATGAAAAAATTAATCTTTTATTTTCTTTTCACAAAGATTAGAACAGTCCTGTAAGGCAACTGGCTGCAGCACGAATCCCTCCCCATACAACTTATCAAAATTTTTAAAAAATATATGGAGGGATGTTAAAGTTAGTAAAACAATGCAGACATTCACAACCATTTTATTTGATTTAATAAATATAATTATCCAGGAAGGTAAAACATAAAAGTAAGGATAGTAAAAGATACAAACAGAATAAAACAAATATAATATATTAGGGATACAATTTGGAGCTACTTGACCCCATGCAAAATCCCCCACTTACAATGTGCCTTACTGTAAGTTCACATGTTGCGTTTTTGCTGCATTTATCTCCGCAGGCAAAACCTGCTTTCTTGGCAGTAAAGATTCTGCTTACAAAAAGCAGGTTTTCCTGTGTTTTTTGCTGCATATTTTCTGCATTTTTGTTGTCTCTTGTGCATACTGACAAAGTTTAGTGCCCCCAAAAACTCATGCTGCAATTTCCTTAAGGTTTTTGAACCAAAAATGCATCAAAATCTTATACCTTTATTTTTTCCTGCATTTTTTTCACTTAGCCATTACTTTCTATTGGTGAAAAAACACTGCAAAAACGCTGAAAGAAGTGACATGCTTTAAAAAAACGCAGCAGTTTTAAAAATCAGTCAGGAATAAAAAACAATGTGTGTACGTGAGATTTCTGAAATTTCTTAGCTTTTGCTGGTACTGTAAAACGCAGCTTAAAATTTGCAAGAAAAAAATGCAGCAACAAAACCCCTGGACGAAACGGCTCTGCGAAATGCGCTTCCGGTGCGCCACGGCATCACCTTTTCACCCAGGCTTGGCACTATCAGAAGCTATGTGGGTATATTAAGGACCCCTCCAATATATTATTTATTTTGTTACTTGTCAGTTCAGGGTGTTTTTTACCTAACTTTTTGCAGTTATTTCTGCTGTTGTATTCTTCTAGTGACCCTTACTGCATTTTTATTGCATATCAATATGGCCCTATAGGGTCATATAAACGAGTACTTGATGCCTCCATTTTTTGCTTAATTTTTGCACTTACCCATTACTTTTGATGGGTGAAAAAATGCTGCAAAAACGCTGAAAGAATTGACATGCTGCAGTTTTCCAAATCAATCAGGAAAAAAATACAATGTGTGTACATGAAATTTCTGAAATCTCATAGCTTTTGCTGGTACTGTAAAGTGCACCTTAAAATTTGCATAAAAAAGTGCAGCAAAAACGCAACGTGTGAACATAGCCTTATGTAGAATAGGAGCCTGGGCATTATGGCTGGGTATGACTGCTACTTTTACACCCCGGTAGCTACAGCCCTTCAGTAAAAGTGATCTACTTGTATTTCCACCCACACTAGTTATCTGATTATTATCATACATCATGTCTCTTAGTTTTCTTATCCCTGACAGTATGCTCAGATCTGGAGATTCCTTCCTGTTTTCTTCATTTTGCGTTAAAACAAAATAAGAAATAGCTTTGGAAACACTTTGAAAATTTCCAACTTAAATAGTCCCAAGTGACAGTATCATGAATAAGTAGAAGGTGTGGCTAAAATTAGCAAGGTCATTGCCTTTGAAGTGGGTACTTCCCAGTCTGAGGTCTCTATGACCTTGAGCGCTTTCATCTCTGCGCCGCGGGAAATAAAAATTTCACTCAGGGGCCTGTAATGTCTGTAGACTTCAGTGTGCAGAAGTCTCTAAACTGTCAGTACATTTGCATTCTGCCCTGTGCTTTGTTGTGAATATATATTTTATCTGCTCTTCAGGGAAGCACAGACGACTGACCTAATTTATTGCTCTGTATGTGCCTCCTTTTTATTTGCAGCCCAAGATTGGTTTGAGTGGAGTAAGAGAGAGACCATCTGCCCATAAGGCCCAAGGGCAAAGATTTTGGAGTGATTGGAAACTGACAGCTGTAAGGAGTGCAAAAGAGATCAACTTTCACAGCTCTTTCTATAAGAATCATTATTTATAAAAATTGCAAATGTGTTTTATAACCAGGAGCAAATATAGAATATCCAGGCACAATCAGACCGAACAAATGAAGAATTGGGGTCAATACAACTTTGGATATCTTGGGGCAATATGACCAGTGGAAGCAAACCCAAGAGCCTAGAGAGTAGAGCTAATACTTGTACTTCAGACCAGACACATTTCTACTTATCTGTCAATGGGTATCTTTGATAGAACCATCTTTTTGAATTGTATAAGGATAAATCATTTTTGTGTAGATTATCCTTGCTCAAACATCATAATGGCCCCTGTATTGGAGAAACAACTACTTCCAAAATGTTTACTTGGAAACTCTTACACGTTTTTAAACTGTTTGATTCAATGCTTGAAGGTAGATTAGATCTGGCTCCTTGGTCCTGTTTTTAGGAAAGGGGTTCTATCATCAAGTAAAACTCCTATGTCAATCTTAAGATTGGGATAGCTACACATTTCCTTCTCATGCCAGCCATTGAAATGAACAGTCTACCATGTGATAAATGAAAGATCAGATGTGACAGAGCATGAGCCACTCATTGTTAGTGGTTTTCCTGGTAACACCAAGTGATGGGCGGACCCGTGGCTGTTCAGGTCCCAGTCTGAAAGTACCAGCCCCCAGCTGTCTATCATTGGGAATAATCATCCATATGAAAATTTGTTCTGTCAATTATTTTTCCATGTGAAGGTGCCTTATTCTCTTCTCCCCATTACCAACACCTGCATGCTCAATCAAGCGTTTAGCTTTATGGGGAATCAGAGCAGGAGAAACATCTGTAGGCCAAATGACAATTTGTCCAAAATGTATCTAAGGTATATAGTCACCTTAAAGAAAACCTGTCAGCAACTTTTACCCCTCCAAACATTTAAATGACTATGTATCCCTTTAAAAGATAAGCTAGTCAATCCCTTTATGATCCTAATATGCTGCTCTAACAGTGAAAGATCAATTTTGACATTCAGTCTGGAAGTGCATTGGGTTGTGACTAGAGTTGAGCGATACTTTCCGATATCCTAAAGTATCGGAATCGGAATGGTATCGCCGATATCACTAAAATATCGGCGATACCCGATACCGATACCGGAAGTCCCATGTAAGTCTATGGGAACAAAATATCGCAACTAAAAAAAACCCATTCTTTCCTTGTAAACACTAAATATACACACATAGAATACATATATATATATATACATGTCATTGTGACATATATATATACATATATGTATAGTTTATACACTTCTACATAGTAAAATATCCTCTCATTCAATTGCCGGGTAAAGCCGGCTTCAGTGAAAAGACAGAAGCACCCGACATGAAATGACACTTGGTGTACATAGGGTTAACCATGTCTTTTCATGTCGTTTGCTATCTGATTTGCACAAACAATTAAATCAGACTATGTGTGCAAAATTTCACACCTGTAGGGGTTAATTAAAGGTGTAAATTCGTTGTAAAAAAAACCGGACTTTTTTTGCTACGAATTTACACCTTTAATTAACCCCTACAGGTGTGAAATTTTGCACACATAGTCTGATTTAATTGTTTGTGCAAATTAGGCTGGAGTCACACACAACCACAAAAAATCGGTCCGTTTTAGACGGTCGACAATCGGATCAAAATAAAAACATCACACATCCTTCTGGCATCCGATTTTCCTTCAAAGATGCGATTTAATCGCATGTGTGTGTACCTTGTAACATCCGATTTTCATCCGACTTGCGAGATTTTCTCGCAGGCTTGCAAAACTGACATATAATGGATCCAAAAGAATAGTATTTAAATGCCAAAAGAAAGAATAGATATATACACATAGAGCACTATATATATTATATATATATATATATATATATATGTCATTGTGACATATATATATATATACATATATTTATAGTTCTTACACTTCTACATACTGTTATAGCCGCTAATTCAATTGCCGGCTTCAGTGAAATCACAGAAGCCGACATGAAATGATACATTGTTTCCACACATTTAACCATGTAATTTCATGTATTTTTATATATGTTTGAAACATACAATTACATGAGTGTATGTGTGCTAAATTTCAGACATGTAGGGGTTAATTAAAGGTGTAAATTCGTTAAAAAAAAATGCGTGGGCTCCCGCTGTATTTTCTCCACCAGACAGACAAAGCAAGCGAGTGGGGGCAGATAATAATAGCCTAGGGAGGGTACATTTTTTTGTGCCCCCCCTGGCTACTAACATCTGCCCCCAGACACCCCAGAAAGGGCAAATCTATAATTAGATTCGCCCTTTCTGGCACTTTGCCCGTCTATTCCCATTGCCCTGTAGCGGTGGCGAATGGGTTAATAAGGGGTTAAAATGACCTTGCAATTGAAAGGTCACTTTAAGCCAGGTTAATAATTGATAGCTGTCAATTAGGCAACTATCAATTATTAATCCTATTGTATGAAAGAAAAATCAAACACACACACTTTAATAAAAAATAAGTTTAATGAAATAATCACACAGTTTTTGACCATATTTTATTTTCCTGCTAAAACCATTTCCTGTAATAAAAATAAAATAAAAAAGCAAAATTATACTTACCAATCCGATATACAGTCAGGTCCCACGGTGTAATCCATCAGAAAGGGTTAACAGGTTACAGGTCGCAGAGAGCTAATAATGCTGTCTCAGACCTGTATTCCCCTGAATGAATAAGTTCCTCTCCCAGCGAAAGTAGAGGAATAGATTCATGAATGGAGCTTAATTGATTTATTGCCAATTTAACTGTAGTGACCTGACCTAAAGGGAAAGTGGACACAATCAATTAAGCTTCATTCATGAAACACATCCTCTCCTGTCGCCAGGAGAGGAACTTATTCATTCAGTGAGCTTTGAGCTGAGCATGCAGGATTACTTGCACTGCTTGGCTCAAAGCTAGTTAACCCTTTGTGAAGGATTACAGCGTGGGACGTGACAGATCGGCGGAATAGGTAAGAATAATGTTGTTTTATTTCTTTTTCTTTATTTTAGGAGATCAATGGCTTCGCACGGATTTAGTGTAAAATAAAATATGGTCAAAAAAATGTGTTTTTATTTCATTAAAATTATTTATTCTTAAAGTGTGTGTGTTTTTTTATTTACTTCAATAGGATTAATAATTGATAGTTGTCTAATTGACAGCTATCAATCATTAACCTGCCTTAAGGTCACCTTTCAATTGCAAGGTGACAGTAAGGTGAGATTAACCCATTCGCCACCGCTACAGGGCAATGGGAATAGACGGGCAAAGTGCCAGAAAGGGCGAATCTAATTATAGATTTGCCCTTTCTGGGGTGTCTGGGGGCAGATGTTAGTAGCCAGGGGGGGCACAAAAAAATGCACCCTCCCTGGGCTATTATTATCTGCCCCACACTCGCTTTGCTTTGTCTGTCTGGTGGAGAAAATACAGCGGGAGCCCACGCATTTTTTTTCAACGAAATTACACCTTTAATTAACCCCTACATGTCTGAAATTTTGCACAAATACACTCATGTAATTGTATGTTTCAAACATATATAAAAATACATGAAATTACATGGTTAAATGTGTGGAAACAATGTATCATTTCATGTCGGCTTCTGTGATTTCACAAAACCCGGCAATTGAATTAGCGGCTATTACAGTATGTAGAAGTCTAGGAACTATAAATATATGTATATATACATGTCACAATGACATGTATTATATATATATGTATTCTATGTGTATATATCTATTCTTTCTAGTCTTTATTAAAGCTGTCAGTGTGATTTTACAGTATCGGCAGGGATGAATTGCCGGCTTTTCTAAAGGACACCAATGCGATTTCATCGCAAGTCACACAGTGTGGTCCGTTTGTAATCAGATTTTTCATCGCTCCCATAGACTTGCATTGGCGATTGTCGACCGACAATCGGTGACAATCGCAGCATGCTGCGATTGTACACGGACGTTTAAAACGGACCACAAAAAATCTGATACTGGGAGCTGCTCCATAGATTAACATAGGTCTGACTGCAATGCGATATTTCATCGCATTGCAGTCGTCCGATTTTGTCGCCAGTGTGACTCCGGCCTTAGATAGCAAAGGACATGAAAAGACATGGTTAACCCTATGTACACCAAGTGTCATTTCATGTCGGGTCACCCGACATGAAATGACACTTGGTGTACATAGGGTTAACCATGTCTTTTCATGTCGTTTGCTATCTAATTTGCACAAACAATTAAATCAGACTATGTGTGCAAAATTTCACACCTGGAGGGGTTAATTAAAGGTGTAAATTCGTTGTAAAAAAAACGGACTTTTTTGCTACGAATTTACACCTTTAATTAACCCCTACAGGTGTGAAATTTTGCACACATAGTCTGATTTAATTGTTTGTGCAAATTAGATAGCAAAGGACATGAAAAGACATGGTTAACCCTATGTACACCAAGTGTCATTTCATGTCGGGTTCTGCATTTTCACAAAAGCCGGCAATTGAATTAGCGGCTATTATACTATGTAGAAGTGTATGAACTACAAATATAAATATATATATATGTGTCACAAATTCAATGACATGTATATATATATATGAGGTGTAAAATTGCTGAAAAAAATGCGTGGGCTCCCGCCCTATTTTCGCAACCAGACAGACAAAGCCAGTGAGTGGGGGCAGATAATAATAGCCCAGAGAGGGACCATTATTTTTGCCCCCCCCGGCTACTAACATCTGCCCCCAGACACCCCAGGAAAGACAAATCTATAATTAGATTCGCCCTTTCTGGCACTTTGCCCGTCTATTCCCATTGCCCTGTAGCGGTGGCGAATGGGTTAATATGGGGTTAAAGCCACCTTGCTATTGAAAGGTGACCTTAAGCCAGGTTAATAATTGAGAGCTGTCAATTAGACAACTATCAATTATTAATCCTATTGCATGAAATAAAAATAAAACACACACACTTTAATTAAAAATCATTTTAATGAAATAAAGACACGTTTTTGACCATCTTTTATTTTACTGCAAAAACCATTTCCTGTAATAAAATAAAATAAAAAAGCAAAATTATTCTTACCTATCCCATGCACAGTCAGGTCCCACGGTGTGTAATCCTTCAGAAAGGGTTAATGTTTACTGCAGGGACCGCAGCTAATGCTGCAGCCTCACAGTAAACCCCAAATTAATGAGTTCCTCTCCTGCCTGACAGGAGAGTAAAGGCTGGGTGTCACATAACGATACACCAGCGATCCCGACAACGATATGCACTTGTCAGGATCGCTGGTGTATCGCTACATGATCGCTGCTGAGCTGCCAAACAGGCAGCTCAGGCAGCGATCTGGGACAGCGACACTGCGGGTAACATCGCTTAAGGGCCCGTCTCACATAGCGATATCGCTACCGAGATCGCTGCTGAGTCACTAGTTTTGTGACGCAGCAGCGAGCTCACCAGCGATATCGCTGTGTGTGACATTCAGCGACGATCAGCCCCCTGCCGGGTATCGCTGATCGTCGCAGAAATGTCAGGACCTTTTTTTGATCGCTGGTTTCCCTCTGACAGGCACGCATCGCTGCGTGTGACAGGCGGGAGACCAGCGATCCGCTGGTAACCAAGGTACACAGCGGGTTTCCAGGCACCGCGCAGCGCTTGGAAACCCGCTGTGTACCTTGGATACCAGCTCCCTGCATCAGGGCGCTGGTATCCAAGGTACACAGCGGGTTTCTAGGCACAGCCCCGCGCCTGGAAACCCGCTGTGTACCTTGGTTACCAGCGGATCGCTGGTCTCCCGCCTGTCACACGCAGCGATGTGTGCCTGTCAGCGGGAAACCAGCGATCAAAGGTCCTGACATTTCAGCGACGATCAGCGATACCCGGCAGGTGGGCTGATCGTCGCTGAATGTCACACACAGCGATATCGCTGGTGAGCTCGCTGCTGCGTCACAAAACTAGTGACTCAGCAGCGATCTCGGTAGCGATATCGCTATGTGAGACGGGCCCTTAAGTGGAAAGCTTAATTGATTGCTTTCCACTTTCACTTCAGGTCAGCCAGGGACACAATCAGTGATGTCAGAGGGAACTGATTAACAAAAATAGGGGTTCCCTTCGAAAAAAAAATGGCGTGGGGTCCCCCCTATTTTTGTTAACCAGCCAGATGAAGCAGACCGCTGAGGCCTGGATTTTCAGGCTGTTAAGGAGCCAAGATCCATGGACCTTGCCAGCCTGATAATACCAGGCCACAGCAGTCTGCATATCTTGGCTGATTAACAAAAATAGGGGATCCCCTCGAAAAAAATTGGCGTGGTGTCCCCCCTATTTTTGTTAACCAGCCAGATGAAGCAGACCGCTGAGGCCTGGATTTTCAGGCTGTTAAGGAGCCAAGATCCATGGACCTTGCCAGCCTGATAATACCAGGCCACAGCAGTCTGCATATCTTGGCTGATTAACAAAAATAGGGGATCCCCTCGAAAAAAATTGGCGTGGGGTCCCCCCTATTTTTGTTAACTAGCCAGATGAAGCAGACCGCTGAGGCCTGGTTTTTCAGGCTGGTAAGGATCCAATATCCATGGACCTTGCAAGCCTGATAATACCAGGCCACAGCAGTCTGCTTAGCTTGGCTGGTTAACAAAAATAGGGGATCCCCTCGAAAAAAAAACGGCGTGGGGATCCCCCCTATTTTTGTTAACCAGCCAAGTAAAATGCAGACTGCTGCGGCCTGGTATTAAAAGACTGTCAAGGCCCATGGATTTTGGCCCTCAACAGCCTGATAATACCAGGCTACAGCAGCCCCACATTTGGCGCATCAAAAGATGTGCCAATTGTGGCACTTTACCCGGCTCTTCCCACTTGCCCTGTAGCGGTGGCAAGCGGGGTAATAAGGGGTTAATGTCACCGTTGATTGCACGGTGACAATAAGCCCGGTTAATAATGGAGAGGCGTCAATAAGGCACCGATCCATTATTAATCCCAAAGTTATTAAATGTATAAAAAAAAGACACAGCAAGAAAAAAGTATTTTAATGAAATAAAAGAGACAACACAGTTTTCATTTCTTTTATTACTCTCTCATTCCTGCGACGCCATCGATCTCCTGTAAAAAAAGAAAAAAAACAAACCAACAGTATACCACCTGTCCGACGCAGTCCATAGTAACGATAGTCCCACGACGATCCAACTCTGCTACATCGCAATGACAGGCAGAGCCTGTCATTGCAACGCAGCACAGCTGATTACCTGCTTCCCCGGCGGTGACGTCATCGGACTGACTGCTTTACGGCCGGGATTACCCAGCAGTCACTGCAGTTATCGCGAGAAACTGCATGTGACCGCCGGGGAGAAGAGGATGGCGGCCATGAAGCAGTGCAGGACGTGACCGCCGGAGATCTTCTGCCAGGTAAGTGCCGCTGACTCCTGACAGACCCGACCGACGGACACTGACAGTGACAATCCCGATTCCGGTATCCGATAAGACGAAAATATCGGAACTCGGAATCGGAATTCCGATACAGCTAATATCGGCCGATACCCGATATTTGCAGTATCGGAATGCTCAACACTAGTTGTCACAATGCACTTACAGCTTCTCAATCTCTGGATTTCCGAACTAGCAGCATCCTCCACTGGCTGATTGACAGGTCATTTGCTCTGGTACACTGGCCAGTTACCCATCAGTCAATGAGGGGAGTGCTAGTCAGGAAACATAGCGTGAGGCTGAGAAGTTAGTCATACCCCAATGCACTTCCAGATTAAACCTTCAAATGTGTTTTCTTGCAGCCAGAGTGGTGTTTTGGGCTGATAAAATCATTGACTGGCTTATCTTTTAAAGGGCTACAAAGTCATACATATGATTTTGGGGAAGAATGGGGGACGCTCAAAATTGCTCACAGGTTCCCTGTAAGAATTGATCTATAATATTCCTGCATTCTCTGCAGGATTTATGAGTTTTTTTCAGGGATACATAGAGGATTTTGCAGGGTGGCAAGTTTCTCTCTTTCTAATTCTTGTTATTCTACTGTTGCTCTTACTGGACTATGGATCTGTAAAAGGTTAACTATATACCGTAAGTATCGTGGAGCGCTTAATCTGTAGCGAAAAAAGCATCCATAAAAAAGTACATGGAAAACCTTCACAAAGAAGGCCTAATAGATCACATTTATTAATGCTGTACAAGGTATAAAACATACCTTGATAGATTCCCGTAATTGCATATCTAAGTGCCATAGAAGCACACCCTTCTAATCTCATCAGAAGCAGCTACGTTTTCCGTCTGTTGTCTTTCACCCCGTCTGCTCTACATGGTTGATCAACAGAGGTTCCTTTGATCATAACTTCATATAAATGAGTTTTTATAAGCAAGTAAATAAAGTCGCAGATCACTTTGAAGTCTCTTTATTCTGTGTCCTCATTTATGCACTGTAACCGCAGTATAAGCCCATAGTGGATTGATTCTACTGGCAAGAAAGGGTCTAGCATTTTCAGAATGCAGATTTGCCTATGCACCTGGATAGTGTTTTCATTACTATTTTGTCTTCTTCCTGCTTTACATCAAAAATGTAGGATTGTGGATGGGTTTCCAGGATCTGTTACAAGTTCAGATATAGCAAGGCCATGTGCACAGGCCCAATATGGTGGCATATGAGTTCTCTATGGTTTGGTATTATAGACCCTCATCATTTTGTTCTTTAAAACTAATACATCTGACATAAGATATATGATGGAGTAGGTCATAATTTTATTGCCTATGAATCCATGAAAAAAACCACATTATATTTCTAAGGCGGACTTCTGGTTAGGGCCCCAGGGGTGGAGCATGGACAGCTTAATATGAAGGGATACTAAACTTAACGTTTAACTTGTTTTTCTTTGTAAATTAATTCAAATTTTTCGGTGACACAATGAGGATGCCTAACTGCCATGTGCTATAGGGCCTGAGTGAGACCCAGCAACCATGTGCCATAGGGCCTGAGTGAGACCCAGCAACCATGTGCCATAGGGCCTGAGTGAGACCCAGCAACCATGTGCCATAGGGCCTGAGTGAGACCCAGCTACCATGTGCCATAGGGCCTTAGTGAGAACTAGCAACCATGTGCCATAGGGCCTGAGTGAGACCCAGCAACCATGTGCCATAGGGCCTGAGTGAGACCCAGCAACCATGTGCCATAGGGCCTGAGTGAGACCCAGCAACCATGTGCCATAGGGCCTGAGTGAGACCCAGCAACCATGTGCCATAGGGCCTGAGTGAGACGCAGCCACCATGTGCCATAGGGCCTGAGTGAGACGCAGTCACCATGTGCCATAGGGCCTGAGTGAGACCCAGCAACCATGTGCCATAGCGCTGAAAAACCTCTACAAACACACATATATGGATACTTACATGTTAATTATATGACTATCTTACAGGATAGGCTACACATTTGTAAGGCACCAGACATTTCTGCACCTCAGGACATTAGTGCTAATGATACGTGATCAAAGTTTGGTTCTTGGAAGCCAATGTTTCTTAACTTTGCGGTAACTTTGAAAAAGTGGGCATGGTATTCCTCGTCAACTTAAAATATGTCATTTGCGGGGTATTCCTGCATAACTGAAAAAATATAATTTGATAGTCTGAAAAAAATTGATTAAAAGAAGGAAAAACAAGCATCCGTGAACACTTTATTTTCTCCACCACAGAGGCTGTCAAGGGAGCAGCTCTCCCATTAAATGCCTTGTATCTCAACTTTCACAACCCCTGTGAGTGTAACATGGGGGAATGAGATACTGGACCCTCAGTGATGTCATTTTTACCCTAATTTTCATTTAATTTGTGTCTAATAATGGCCATTTTCTCCGGGTATATAAATACAACATCTATGAGTCACATTTCCAACGAGAAGTAAAAGCTAGCATCATAGATTAATAATTAATCAGGCAGACATGATTTAGCAGCTGTGTGCAATCAATATCAAAATTGCTGATCTAACATGTGTGCCATATAATTTCCTCCAAATTTCAGAGCTGTTTCTGAAAGAATTACTGCCATAAAAAGTGGATTTACAGTTCATTCATCGCTCCATGTCTACAAACTGCATTTCCGGTCACATCTAATTCAGTATAATAATACAATAGCATAGTAGTACTACAAGATGAATGGTCTGTGCGTGTTATACATTAGCAAACATTGAACAAGGTGCCCTCACATCTGGAAAACAGAGAAAATGTACCCCATAATTTTACTTTTATCTGTAGTCTGGAGTTGCAGAGATCTTGAAGGGTTCTTCTTGCTATTTCTAGAGAAAAACATTCACAGCGCCATAAACCAAAGGAGCATTCCATCTCACACTGGCATCGATCTTTCGACAGCACATGGTGTTTGCACTAAGTCATGATCTTAAGAGAATGGGCAAGAAGAGCCCTTTAAGATCCTGAATCTGAGGACATCATAGTAGGAAGTGCTTTGATTGACATCGACTTAATAAGTCAGAACAAAGAACCATCCTGTACAACCTGTACAAGCAGTTCCCACTCTGGTCAACTAGTCTATTCTTGTATTGCTGGTTTTCCAGTATGGTGGCCTTTACTTCCCACTGGCAAAATCGGTAACGTGGCCACATTTTTTAAGTCATTGGAGACAATTCCTTAAGACTGCTGTTGTGAACATTATTCGTAATCAAGATATCACTGGAGTATGATACGCCGATTTCATTAAGAGGCCCATGCCATGTAAAGCATCTTCTCAGTGGCTTGCACCTCAATGCGCCTTGCCAGAAATACTACTCTAGATCATTTCTGGAGTAAGAAACGCCAGCACTTTTGTTGAATTTGATGGGCGGGCATGGCCTTGCCCCATCTCACCTCCTCCTCACCTCCATTCATTCTGGCAGAGGTTCCTCAAGCTAGAATGAAAAGTTGCAAAATTTTAGCACAATTTCATGTTGCGCTAACATTTTGCAACTTTTCGAAGTGCTTTGTGCAAGTTTTCTGGAGTAAAAGCTTTGATGAAATGCCTTCATTGTTTCTGGATGGTTTAGATGATAAGATGTGGTGTTTGTGGCAGTTTATATTTAGCATCATATTTTCTCCAGGTATCCTTTTCATATAAAATTCCATGAAATTGCTTATTCTGTAGAATTGTCCTTTGTTTTAGAAAAATATTTAGAGTTGAGAGTCCTCAGTGGTTGATACCTTTTAATGGCTAACTGAAAAGATGGTAACAAATTGCAAGCTTTCGAGACTACTCAGGTCTCTTCATCAGGCTAAACTAATACAAAATCTGAAGAATCACATATTTATACACCACACAGCACAGAAAAAATGCAAGAGTAGTCTCGAAAGCTTGCAATTTGTTACCATCTTTTCAGTTAGCCATTAAAAGGTATCAACCACTGAGGACTCTCAACTCTAAATATTTTTCTATCTACTGGCTAACACGGTACGAAGATATACATCTTTACTGTACCTTTGTTTTATTGCCTTTCTGATTATTCTTCCTGTAGGGTTAATTGGAAACTTGACAAACTCATTATAAGTCCATAGGAATCATCAGGATTCTTTGAGCATGTTCAAGACCGATTTGTCATAATGTAGCTCTCATGGCTCCAGTATTTCTCAAAACAACCATGCTATGACTCTGTTCATCCCACTACTATTACTTCTGAATTTAATAGTGTTGTAACAGATATGTAAGATCCATACTCAAATGGGCTCCAATTAGTCCTGACAGATCCCTTTTACTTAAAATAAGATCATCGCGGTAGAATAGATTATGCTACACCTCACTCCAGCCATCATAAATATTAGAACCTTGAAGAAACAGAGAAGTGTGAATGGATCTCAATGTGAAGAGAGCTCAAAGTGAACAAAGCTTTAAACATAATTTTTTGTATCCCAAACAGAGAGAGACAAATTTTTCAAAAAATATAATTGAACCCTACAACGGATAAAAAAAGTGTTTATACTGTATATTTTTTGTATAACATAGATTTATTGAACTTTTTTCTTTTTTTTTCCTATCGACTATTTCCTTATTGTCTCCATTTAAGCGGAACTGACTTATGAAAAGTTAAGGAAAAAAAATGCCTTTAGTATTAGAAAAATGAGAGTTTGCGTTGTGACTGGTTACTAAGGGTCCACATTTAGCATTTAGAGCAGCGTTCTTTTCTAGCTATCACTAATTCTAATTATCGAAGAAAATCTCTGGCAACATAAAAACATTATTTTTAACCTACTGCTTAAACAGCAAGCTGGATTATGCTTTATTTTTGATACTACTAGAATTACTATAAAACAAAATATATGCAACTTTGGTATTGGTGACCTGTTTACAAATCGCCTTATTATAAGATAATGGCACACCATCTGGTCGCACCAATCACCTTTGTGATAAGTAGGATTTAATGTTAATAGTCAACAACACACATCCGGTAGTCTACATAAAATTTACAACATTTTAATATTAAAATGAATTCCTTTTAAATTTGATTTGTAGAAATAAGCAAAGTAAACCAAGACACCTCTCCAAAGACATAGAAAACGGTAGTATCGGAGAATTTTTACCATAAACTAATATCAATATATAGTGTATGACAACATACCGCCCAATAGTCCACCCATGAACAGGAGCACAAAGAGGTGTATTTGGGAGCCAATGGGGAGGGAATGAAAATGCCCAACAACTTGGAATTCATATGTCGGGTCATTATAAATATATGAATTTACAGATTACAATTATGTTTAAAAACTAAATATGCAAAGTGTATTTTTCCCTTATGCGGATAGTGCCGTGTATGTATCTTTGTCACATTTGATTTATTCGAAGCTGATCACAAGGAAATTCCATAAATTTTAGGAACATGTTGCTCTTAAAGGGAACCTGTCACCTTCAAATATACTATTTATGTGAAGATACAGTGGTAATCTCCATGTAAATAGCAATTATATAATATTAGACTGGTTTACTGGAGCAGTGGCTACAGGGAGGAAGTGAACCTATATTCTCCCTTTAGCTGCTTGCTTCCCATCATTGGGGTGGCTCAGGGAGCTGTTACAGTCACCGCTCACTATACAGGGAGGATGTTGTCATCACTCCCCCTACACTGTTACTAACAGCCAGTTCTGCAGTGTATGTGTGTAGCGCAGGCTGTCAATCAAAGTGGTTACAGCCGCCGCTCACTGTACAGTGAGTGGTGACTGCATCTGCCCCCTGCACCACTCCAATAACTGAGTCAAATACATTTCAACCACTATTTACTTGCAGATAACAACCTCACCTGAAGGTAAATAGTGTTTTTGTAGGTGCCAGGTTCCCTTTAACAAAGTTCAAACCAATACTATCAATATCATTGTGTCCATCAAAATGTGGGATCATGCTTTTAAAGGCACCTTCTTAAAGAGGACTTGTCAACTTGTCATAAAAAGCCAGTTTAATCTCTTATTTCATTTCCACTGCTCCCCTTATTATTTTTTTTTATTTATTTAAACCCACAACATGGTTCTAGAGATATTTTTTTTTTTACTGTGTGGCAATTATTGTTATTTATGGTCTCTACCAAGGGGGTGTTGCTCACAAGTTAATTATGCGGGACAGCCTAAAGATACACCTCCATAAAATCCTGTTAGGCTACTTTCACACATCAGTTTTTTTTGTGTGAGGCATTAATCCGTCGAATACCTGAAGGGACGGATCCGACGCTGAAATGAAAAAACTGATGCAACGGATCAGTTTTTTTGCTGGATCCGACCTGAACTTTTGAACCCGGAAAAAGAAGTTTTGCAGCCGGAAAATGCAGGTACGCATGTCTGAACCGAGGAGAGAGAGAGAGAAAGAGAGAGAGAGAGACCTTGGTTTCCAGAATCCGGATCAGTCTTTTGATGAATTGCACAAAAGACTGGTCCGGTATCATAGACTTGTATTATTTCCGGCCGCCTGATGCGCCGCTTCAGGCACTATCAGACGAGTCCGCTAAAAAAAAAAAACGTTGCAGTGACTGTTTTGTCCGTCCGCCGGAATGTACATTTCCGCCGGATCCGGACAAAAACGGATGCAGCGCAACGACATCAGGCACGATCTGGTGCTAATGAAAGTCAATGCTAAAAAAACGCATCCGGTACCGGATCCGTTTTTTTAACAACACGCCGGATCACGCCTGACTTAAGAAACTGATGTGTGAAAGAGGCCTAAGTCACGCCATCTTGCTAAGGACCATAATAAATAGCACTAAATTAAAAAGCTTATATCTCTGAAACTCTATGGCAGATTAAATAAAAAATGGATTATTCAGGGGAGCAGTGAGTATAAAATAAGAGAAAAAACTGTACACTCTTGACCTGGTGGCCGGTCTTCTTAAGTAGATACATTGTATGATCATAGCTTTGGGGGGTTCTCTGATGTGGTTTATATAAGTTGTGGGTTCTCACAGTATGAATATTAGGAAACACCAGTCCACAGCCGAAGCATCCGAAGCATTTCTTTTTGTGATTATGCTTTATATTTAGGCCTTAAGTACATGACAAAATGCCACCATGGTTCACTCTGTAGACAGTGGTTTGCATAGTTCTACATTTTTGACCATATGATTACGAACTGTGTTTTTGTACAGGCGCCCTATTTAGAATCATAGAATGGTAGAGTTGGAAGGGACCTCCAGGGCCTTCTGGTCCAACCCCCTGCTCAAAGCAGGATTCACTAAATCATCCCAGACAGATATCGGTCCAGCCTCTGTTTGAAGACTTCTATTGAAGGAGAACTCACCACCTCTCGTGGCAGCCGGTTCCACTCACTGATCACCCTAACTGTCAAAAAGTTTTTTCTAATATCTAATCTTCCCTCTACATCCATATCGGTTCCATATGGCTTTCTATACGGCATCTGGAGCATATCACAATTTAGTTTACAAACGGTGGCATATTAACAAACACAACTATGCTTTTCCCTCCTGAGAATATCAAATTGTTTTAAGTCTCTGTGTTAGGTTCTTTTCTCCTCGTCATGAAGAAACCTTTCTTCTCTTTCTTTTATGAAGCTTGCGATACCTTTTGCTCCATTCATCCCCTAATTTCATCAGACCACATATTGAGTTGATTCCGCTATGTGTTTTAATATATACAGAATTGATTTGCTACAGAATGTTCCATTTATTCTACTTCCATTTCATTCAGTGGATTAGCGCCTTTCATATTGTTGTTTTGTATTTTTATTATTACAGTAGTAATAGAAGGTTATTAATGTGTCAATCCTAATAAAATAAGATTCTCACTGGGGCAGCTCCACATACAGGGATATGTTACAAGTCTCCTTTTATCAGAGGCTGCAGCTAAAACATCAGACTATTTTTTTCTTCTTTTTCCATGAGCCTCAGTTGGACAAATTCTAGCTTTGATAAAAGCATAGAATTCTGTGACCAGTCCAATTAACCTGGTACACCGCTGCAGTCCCAACTGATGCTTTGTTGTGCCTTAGGCTTTCATATATACACATGACATGTACCGTAAATTTGGAGCCACTTAACAAAAATCATTAAGACCTTTCTTGTAATGTTGTCTATTATGTTTTGTTTTTCACTGATGTCTATATTCTTCATGCATTTTCTTATTCATCTTTATTTATACAGTGCTGTCTTTATGTACAGAACCTGTCTTGAAGACTGGCCAAAAATTTACCAGTCCAAAAATGATCTTTCTTTAATTCTTACGTTTTCCCATGTTCTAGAGAAAACCTAATTTTCTTTCTAGTTTAGGGCCAGTGATAGGTGCCAGATCCAGGGAGTATCTGCTGGATAGCTTCCCTCTGGTCTTCCCATTGGTTCACAATGATGGTCAAGTCTCTCCCTATTTTGTAAAGAAAGCAGAGACATAGCTATTGGGGGTATGCTGGTGGCAGTTGTAGGATGGTCCTACTGTATGAGAAGACTGAATAGTCTTTCTGAGTCATTACAAGGCCAGAATATTATTGCAGCACATAATAAGCAGAGACCGTGTTACAGCTTTTGCATTGGCGTCTCAGATTTTTAATTTATGCCCCTCTTGTCAATCATAGAGACCAATCATAAAGTGACAGTTAGTGAGTTAGTTGCTAGTAGCCGTAACCATGGATTCCTACATTATTGCAATGCCCTGCACATGGGGTAAGAGACAAGGCGAATCAGAACTATACTACATTTCTAATTGGAAGTATTTGCTAAAATTAATATTACACCTACTACATAATGGTTACTATCTTGGAGATGGGAATACTCTTTAGCTAAGAATCTTTCTGTGAGCTCACTATGACAGTCTGTCAGGACAGTTTTTAACGTTTTAATCTCTCTTTCTCAGCTCCTCTCAACTGATTTATGACCACAGACTACACCAAAGTTGAATGTACAGTGTAAATGCAGTGCAAACTGCCTGTAAAAGCCAAAAAATGCAAAGTTTTTAATGAAAGACAATTGCTAATTTTTTTTTTTTAGCCACAAACCTATGTATTTAAAGGGAACCTGTCACCACGTTTGGCCGATACGAGTTGCGGCCACCACCTTACAGGGCTTATCTACAGCATTCTATAATGCTGTATATATGCCCCAATCTGACCTGTAAGATAAGAAAAAAGTTTTATTATACTCACCTACAGGGTGGTCCAGTTCGATGGGTGTCGCAGGTCATGGTCCGGCGCCTCCCATCTTCTTGCTTGCTTCATGGCTCCCCGGCATCGCGCTCCTGCGCAGGCATACTTATCTGCCCTGTTGAGGGCAGAGCGAATTCCTGCAGTGGGCAGCCACTGGGCCTCTCTGACCTTTCTGGGCGCCTGTGCACTGCAGTACTCCAACTGCGTAGGAGCGCGATGCCGGGGAGCCATAAAGAAAGCACGAGGGCGGCATCGCAAGAAGATGGGAGGCGCTGGACCAGGACCTGTGGCACCCATCGGACCGGACCGTCCTGCAGGGGAGTATAATAAAAGTTATTTTTCTTCTCTTGCAGGTCGAATCGGGGGCTTATCTACACTGCCTGACAGAAGTTACGTCGCTTATCCATGTTATGTAAATAAAAGCTTATAACCTGACGTTAAATTCATCCATTAATTGTATAAATTATTCTTTTGAAAACTGAAACCCTCCGAAATGTGGTTTAGTTTAAGAAAATAAGTTGGCATCAATGCAGAAATATTGATCATTTAATGGACACAGAATGGTCAGATTTTGGCAAGACAAAAGTTTTGTCACCTGGTCATATAATGCACCCAATCCTAGTTTACATCCTCACCTGTGCTCAGTAAATGATTGGTTAATTAGTGGGTGTGTATAAAAAGAAACCCAGCACCCCAGACCTTCATTTGAACTGCAACTTGAGCTCTGACAACATGCCAGAAATCCACCCTGCGACTAAAGCCTGGATTATCAAGAGGCTGAAGACCAGATCCACTGCAGAGGTGGCTGGCACCTTTAATGTGTCAAGTACAAAGAATTAAAAAAAGAATTGAAGAGACTGGAGATGTGTTTGACAAGCCCAGGTCCTGCAGACCCCACAAGACAACTGCTCAGGAGGAACATTTGCTGGTTAGAAAATCCAAAGCAAGACCCTCTTCCACTGCAGCAGAGCTCCAACAGGCCTGGTCACCTCAAGTCCATGTGTCAACTAGAACAGTTTGTAGGATTATGTCTCGAAATGGCCTCCATGGTCAAATCAGTGCCCAGAAGCAAGCACTAAATAAAAGGCAAATAAAAAACCGTGTGACATTTGCAAAGCCCCACAGTCTGCTAAACAGATGGACGCTGGAAAAGTGGCAGAAGGTGGATTTCTCTGATGAATCTTCAGTAGAATTACACCACAGCCGCCGCAAATACTGCAGGAGACCTACTGGAGCCTGTATGGATACAAAATACACCCAGAAAACAGTTGAATTTGGTGGTGGAAAGATCATGGTCTGGGGTTACATTCAGTATGGGGGTGTGTGAAACATTTGCAAGGTAAAAGGCAATATCAATAACCTAAAATATCAAGAAGTATTAGCTACCTCTTAAATTCCAAATCATTAAAGGGGTCAAATTCTGCAGCAGGATGGTGCTCCATCTCATACATCCATCTCTACAACAAAGTTCCTCCAGGCAAAAAAGATCAAGGTGCTCAAGGACAGGACAGCCCAGTCACCAGACATGAACATCATTGAGCTTGTTTGGGGTAGAATGAAAGAGGAAGCTTGGAAGACAAAACCAAAGAATCTAGATGAACTCTGGGAGGCATGTAAGACTGCTTTCTTTGCTATTCCTGATGACTTCATTAATAAATTGTATGAATCATTGTTGAACCGCATGTATGCAGTCCTTCAAGCTCATGGAAGTCACACAAAATATTAAATATGACTCTAATAGCACCACAACTTCATTCACCAATGTTATGCAACATATATTTGTATTTTAAGTTAATTATTTGTTTGAATATCACATTACTTTCTGTGGGTGACAAAACTTTTGTCTTGCCAAAATCTGACCATTCTGTGTCCATTAAATGATCAATATTTCTGCATTGATGCCAATTTATTTTCTTAACCTAAACCACATTTTGGAGGGTTTCAGCTTTCAAAAGAATAATTTATACAACCAATGGATGAATTTAACGTCGGGTTATAAGCTTTTATTTACATAACATGGATAAGTGACATAACTTCTGTCAGGGAGTGTATACCATTATAGAATGCTGTAGATAAGCCCTGAAAAGCAGTGGCTGTAACTCGTATCGGCCAAACCTGGTGACAGGTTCGCTTTAAGTGAAAAAAATGGAGAAATCTTTACAAAATATTTTATAAGTGAACTCACTTGTTTATCAGCTTCTCTCTTCTTCATGTAGCCTTTAAATGAGATAAATATCTCATGCTAGATCATTTAACACCATAAAAAACCATAGTAAATCCTTATCCAGACTCATTTTAGTTTCTGCTGTCGACAGCTTCTGTTTCGCATACAGCCAGAAAACTGTTATGCAACTGTGTAAAATAGTTGGCATTTACATTACCAGTTTATCTTTGCTGTCAATCAAATCTGCCAAACATGCAGAAAGCATAAACTGGAATCAATAAAGCTTGATTTATTTTACATTTTATCCGTTGGAGTCACGCTTTAGAGACCATACCTATAAAAAAAAGGCAGAAACCAACAACTGATCCATGTGCACAATGCAAATAAGGTTCAGGAGCTTTCGCACTTGCTGCATAGTCGCAAGTATAGTACAAAGTAACAAATGGAGGAAAGACTGAAAAGCCTGAAGATTTAGAACAAAGAAGGGAGAAGAACAGAACTCAGGGAGCAAGAAATATTAGAACACGGGGTCATGCTTTGAAGCTGGGAGGCTTCAGGCGATCTAGCTATTACTTCCGTGAATCCATTGGGTAAAACTGTAGTCAAAGTAAATTCTAACAAACTACAAAACATAATAGACATGAGTGTTGGAAGGTGCATTGCTCTGAAGAACAGATCATCTTAAACTATAAATAAAATGTAGACATATGTTCCTATTTGCATAGAATTATATGAGAATTTTATATCAAGTTACTAAGAACTAAAAGAAAAACATATATATACGTTAAGCCCTGAAAATATCTAAAAAAAATCTTCCTTGCGTTCCATGAGATCAACTATTTTACCATCCTCCTTCTCACAAACCAGGGGTTCACACATGGCGTTTTTTCCTGCATTTTTCAGGCGGATTACATATGTGCTTTGTCCACATTACAGTTTAATAAAGTTAGTTTTATTTACCAAAAATGCTGCAGAAAAAGCCACCCATATGTTATGCTGCATTTTTGGCACTTTCTCATTGCTTTCTGTAAGGGTAAAAATGATGCATAAACGTTGTAAGAACTGACATGCTGCAGATTTTCAAATACCTAAAGAAATGAACTGGGATATAAGTTGGTGTGCATGCAA
>JARQOD010000002.1:539750986-539775432 GCA_033576555.1 Oophaga sylvatica
CTGGCAACTTTAATGTGTCAAGTACAAAGAATTAAAAAAAGAATTGAAGAGACTGGAGATGTGTTTGACAAGCCCAGGTCCTGCAGACCCCACAAGACCACTGCTCAGGAGGAACATTTGCTGGTTAGAAAATCCAAAGCAAGACCCTCTTCCACTGCAGCAGAGCTCCAAACAGGCCTGGTCACCTCAAGTCCATGTGTCAACTAGAACAGTTTGTAGGATTATGTTCGAAATGGCCTCCATGGTCAAATCAGTGCCAGAAGCAAGCACTAAATAAAAAGGCAAATAAAAAACCGTGTGACATTTGCAAAGCCCCACAGTCTGCTAAACAGATGGACGCTGGAAAAGTGGCAGAAGGTGGATTTCTCTGATGAATCTTCAGTAGAATTACACCACAGCCGCCGCAAATACTGCAGGAGACCTACTGGAGCCTGTATGGATACAAAATACACCCGAAAAACAGTTGAATTTGGTGGTGGAAAGATCATGGTCTGGGTTACATTCAGTATGGGGTGTGTGAAACATTTGCAAGGTAAAAGGCAATATCAATAACCTAAAATATCAAGAAGTATTAGCTACCTCTTAAATTCCAAATCATTAAAGGGGTCAAATTCTGCAGCAGGATGGTGCTCCATCTCATACATCCATCTCTACAACAAAGTTCCTCCAGGCAAAAAAGATCAAGGTGCTCAAGGACAGGACAGCCCAGTCACCAGACATGAACATCATTGAGCTGTTTGGGGTAGAATGAAAGAGGAAGCTTGGAAGACAAAACCAAAGAATCTAGATGAACCTGGGAGGCATGTAAGACTGCTTTCTTTGCTATTCTGATGACTTCATTAATAAATTGTATGAATCATTGTTGAAACCGCATGTATGCAGTCCTTCAAGCCATGGAAGTCACACAAAATATTAAATATGACTCTAATAGCACCACAACTTCATTCACCAATGTTATGCAACATATATTTGTATTTTAAGTTAATTATTTGTTTGAATATCACATTTACTTTCTGTGGGTGACAAAAACTTTTGTCTTGCCAAAATCTGACCATTCTGTGTCCATTAAATGATCAATATTTCTGCATTGATGCCAATTTATTTTCTTAACCTAAACCACATTTTGGAGGGTTTCAGCTTTCAAAAGAATAATTTATACAACCAATGGATGAATTTAACGTCGGGTTATAAGCTTTTATTTCATAACATGGATAAGTGACAATAACTTCTGTCAGGGAGTTAATACCATTATAGAATGCTGTAGATAAGCCCTGAAAAGCAGTGGCTGTAACTCGTATCGGCCAAAACCTGGTGACAGGTTCGCTTTAAGTGAAAAAAATGGAGAAATCTTTACAAAATTATTTTATAAGTGAACTCACTTGTTTATCAGCTTCTCTCTTCTTCATGTGCCTTTAAATGAGATAAAATCTCATGCTAGATCATTTAACACCATAAAAAACATAGTAAATCCTTATCCAGACTCATTTTAGTTTCTGCTGTCGACAGCTTCTGTTTCGCTACAGCCAGAAAACTGTTATGCAACTGTGTAAAATAGTTGGCATTTACATTACCAGTTTATCTTTGCTGTCAATCAAAATCTGCCAAACATGCAGAAAGCATAAACTGGAATCAATAAAGCTTGATTTATTTTACATTTATCCGTTGGAGTCACGCTTTAGAGACCATACCTATAAAAAAAAGGCAGAAACAACAACTGATCCATGTGCACAATGCAAATAAGGTTCAGGAGCTTTCGCACTTGCTGCATAGTCGCAAGTTATAGTACAAAGTAACAAATGGAGGAAAGACTGAAAAGCCTGAAGATTTAGAACAAAGAAGGGAGAAGAACAGAACTCAGGGAGCAAGAAATATTAGAACCACGGGGTCATGCTTTGAAGTGGGAGGCTTCAGGCGATCTAGCTATTACTTCCGTGAATCCATTGGGTAAAACTGTAGTCAAAGTAATTCTAACAAACTACAAAACATAATAGGACATGAGTGTTGGAAGGTGCATTGCTCTGAAGAACAGATCATCTTAAAAAATAAAAAAAATGTAGACATATGTTCCTATTTGCATAGAATTATATGAGAATTTTATATCAAGTTACTAAGAACTAAAAGAAAAAATATATATACGTTAAGCCCGAAAATATCTAAAAAAAATCTTCCTTGCGTTCCATGAGATCAACTATTTTACCATCCTCCTTCTCACAAACCAGGGGTTCACACATGGCGTTTTTTCCTGCATTTTTCAGGCGGATTACATATGTGCTTTGTCCACATTACAGTTTAATAAAGTTAGTTTTATTTACCAAAAAAAGCTGCAGAAAAAGCCACCCATATTTATGCTGATTTTTGGCACTTTCTCATTGCTTTCTGTAAGGGTAAAAATGAGCATAAAAGTTGTAAGAACTGACATGCTGCAGATTTTCAATACCTAAAGAAATGAACTGGATATAAGTTGGTGTGCATGCAACATGTAAGTGCATGTTCACACTGGCCATAAACAGAAAACAACAAAGACAGAAACATAATAAGCAAATTCCCTGCAGTAAATAATAAGCAGCAATAGTGCATGAAAATAATATAGGGTATTTAGCTAACATAATTTTCATTAAAAAAAGTGCAAAAGCCATCCCACCACTTCACGGTGACCCTAATCGGGACAGTCCTAATTCTAATATTTAAAAACTTACCTTTGTCAAGTGACTTGCATGTGGATAAGGGTTGAGAAGGACTGGACCCAACTAGTGGACACACAGCCATGGAGAACCACATGAATATAATTTGCAGCTCAAAGAAAATGCAGTCCACACCTTTATATACACAGGGTGTGAACAGGACAGTATGAACATGCTCTTACATGCTCTTACTTGCATGCACGCCAGCTTATATCCAGTTCATTTCTTTAGTATTGTTCAGTCGTTTGCATCCTGTGCATGTAAAGGTGTGGCCTGCCTTTTCTTTGAGCTGGACACTACATTGATTTGCTCCTCAAACGCTGTGTATTTACTAGTTGGGTCCAGTCCTCTCAATCCTTATCCACATGCATGTCACTTGACACACAGTAAGGTTTTAAATATTAGAGTTAGGACCGTCCCATTAGCGTCACCGTGAAGAGGTGGGATGGCTTTTGCATTTTTTAAATCAAAATTCTGTTAGCGAAGTACCCCATTTTTATTTTCATACGCGATTGCTTTGTGCTGATGTCGTACCAGTGCTTTACCCAGGTTGCCATAGAGAAAAGTATGAAAGTAACTCATCCAATGAAGCCGACTGGATAGCTGCCATATATTGTCCGGCTGGATTACTCGGCATACCTTCTATACTGTTACTCTAGGTGAGCGCAGACACCATATTTCCAAATCTTGCTTTTCACTACATTTTTATGACTTCATTTTGGGTTTAAAACTTGAAATTCTGTATTTCTCCATCAACAAAATATTTCAGTTGCCTCTTCACATTTATCAATATATGTTCTACATTAGTTGGCTGAGAGCCATCATTGTGAAGCCCTTTTGCCACTTTCAAAAACACATTCGATTGCCAAGTGTGACCCAATTTTCAAAAGTTTTGGGCACATCTTAGAAAATCGCAGGAATCAATACTGGAATGGACTTGCTGGTTTTTGACTGCACCATAGATAAGGAATTATGTGGACTAACCACAATGTTATGATGTCTTCCACATTTTTTTTTAGGTTTTTGAAGTAGGATGAAGTAAGATTGCTTTACTTTGTTGGATTCATATCTGAGATTCCTGTACTCATTTCCCTTCCATGTGTTTTTCTGTAATAATAAATTGGGCTGTCTCATGTATGTAACATTTCTATGTGTCCTTCTAGAAGGAAACTCCAAGTACAGGACATCCCTCTATGAGAGAGAGTGTGGAGCAGCTAAGTCGGAGCATCTCATCTTACTGGCCTGAGCATGTCATGGTGGTCACTCATTTATTTGAGTGGCTGTCATGTAATACTACATCTCCCTAATAGAAACCACTGTGGGAAATATCTATGGCCAACAAAAAGTTTTCTGGAGTTGCAATCGGCATTGAATATCATACTGTTTCAACACAGCAGATGTCTTTATATAAAACCCTTGTACTTGGTGAAGGAACAAACTTCCGTTTTGTGGAATGGATAAGTGAGGACTAAGTGCCCTAAAGTTGTTTGTCAAAAAATGGAATTGATACCAACAGAGGGAAAGACGAAAATCTTTCAGTAAAGATAGCACATCGCAACAAACCGAATTTAGTCCAATCGGCTAATAACCGCCTCCATATTGTGACCCCCGCTAGGGAAAGATCAGGTCTTCTGACTTTCATTGAATAGCTGCTTCGTCTATTGATGTTAATTTCAAATGACAAGTTTCTGATGATTTGTGACATTTCCATGAACAAATTTTGTTTCCTGGCCTCCCAAATATTGCCTCTCTCCGAATCCATTATACAGCTAATTGAAGAGTATGTGGGACGGAGATAATGGATTGCTTGAAGTTATCTCAGCATCATTCATTGTAACTTCACTGTCTGCTCAACACTTCTGAACATGCCGAGATACCGCCATGACTGCACTCTACAGGCACAGCTCATTAACCCTGCCAACCACTGACGCCTGCCTTCAATCCATTTGTGCTTTGAATATACTACCGTTGTAAATCGGATAAGTGACAGATGGCAGGAATCAAGCACGGCTTTGTATAAAACAAAAAGAAATAGAAATAGATATATTTCACACATTCCCAAATTTTGATATATTAATCATAAATTAGAATACGCCTTCTGACTTGGTTTTAAAGGGGTTGTGTAAGATGAGAACAACATGGCTGCTTTTTACAAACAACAGTGCCACTCCTGTCCATAGGTTGTGTGTGTTTATTGCAGTCCATTAATTTTAGTGGAGGCTAACTACAATACAAGTGGACAGTTCAGTTCACAAAATTGCTGCCTCTACCACATGATATACCACATGATGTACCTTTAATTTTCATGGTTGAAATATTAGGAATTTCTGTTCTTCTTAAAGGAACAGCATGTAATTCATATATAAGTAAGACTTGTCAGATTTCCTGACGTACCTGTTTCATTAAACAATCGTTTTTCCATATTTTAACATTTGTGGAATATTGTTTTTATTGCCCTACATTGTGCAGTTCCTCTATCATTCCTAAAGTAAACGATTTAAAAAATAGAAAAGTGGGTGTCACCTAAAGTTGATCAAATAGATTTTCAGGGCCCTCATCTAGCAGCCATATCGGTAGTCTATGGCCACCAGCCCAAATAATTTGCAAACCTCTTCTTACCCATCGGATGCCTCTTCTGATTAATAGACCCAGAGTGATGTCATCATTCCAGCACGATGCACCTGGGACATCAGATCGGGCCACTAATTAGAAGAGGTGCCGGGGATACCGGAAGGTAGGAGGAGGTTCCCTTGGCTTTGGGTTGTGACCACATACTACAGATATGGCTTCTAGACAAGGGCTCTGGAAATCTTTTTACTCAACTTGAGTATTGACAGATGGGGGTGTGTCCTTATAAAGTCTGACATTGTCCAATCAGTGCTACCAGTGCTAGACTAAATTGATAATTGGGTGCCACCAGATTAGGGGCGTGTCCTCACAATGTCCAATCGGTGATAATGGGGTTAGACTGCGTAGTGTCACACTTCTTTACAAAAAAATGGCTACAGCCAATTGTCAAGTTATTTAAAGGCTTTTAATGGATGGTAAAGATGAAAGGTACAACATAAAGTTAGGAAAATAGATCATCCACACATATTACATGGGGGATACTTGTATATACTAAACAGACATGTTAGGAGAGGTGACAGGTCCCCTTGAAGTAGAAACATGTATCATATTAATGATAGTCTTTATAAAATTACCCTACCAAAAGTTTCCTGCTGCTTTTATAGCACCAACATACTGTATGGTGCTGTACCTGACTCACACCATTGCCTGTCCCCACAATCCAGTTTCTTTATCACACATACATGGAGGCCTATGTCATAGGAGGCCAATTCATTTATTGAAGGTTTTTTTCTACGTGTGAGAAGAAAGCTGCATGCCCAGGGGAACCAACACAAATACCGAAAGAACATATATTGTCAGGACATAAGTTGTCCTTGGTCGGATACAAACCCAGGACTTCAGGTTTATCATTAGTCCTATGTAAATTCATAGACGCACAGAAACCAGCTCAGCTCTACTACACCTGTATAATAGGTACCAATATGCATACTAAATAGTAGATTGCAATCTACTTTCTTACCACTAGGAGGAGAACTTGTGTTTTTACTGAAGGCTCCTGATCTACTGACATCTGAAGCTGGAACCTGTTTAGATTACACAATGCATCACTAACAATGTCTGACATCCTCTGAAATGGCTCATCCTAACAATAATTAGGTTTCTTGTAATATACTTGACCCGTGCCCCTTCAGAGATGCACAAATAACTTGTGGTCATAACCCTGGATTTATGGAACGCTATTAATAGTCAAAACAAACAATGCGGCTTACTGCTACTTTGACAGCGTATAAAGGAGTGGGGGATGGGAGAAGCAATTATGCTTCAGTAAAGCATTATAAAGGTTAAAAAGCATGTCTGAAAGGACCTGTAACAATACAACCCTTCTGCCCTTTAATGACACACATTATCAGCCATTATGATAACATCCTAAAAATCAATTTCACATTATATTTTACTGTCCACAATATGTAGAAAGTTTTAACTGCTTTTATTAAAGATAACCTCTGACCAGGGCAAAAGAGGCCAGTTCTTGCTCTTAATGTATGCCCACTGCACAGAGTTTTCCTTTTTTTAAAAAAAACACCATGCTGTTCCAAAGATATGGGCTTTTTTAGTTCTTTTGATAGTCTTTACCAAGGGGGCATATCTCACAGCATCCTCTTGTATTTAGACTGCTCAGCATTATTACCCTGTTGGCTACGTCCCGTTAGTAAAGACAATAAAAGCTAGTTCTACATAGGAAGGCCCATATATCTAGAACTACATGGCAGATTTACATAAAAAACAAAAATAACCTGAATACTCAGAAACAGTGGAAGTAAAAACAGACACTTTTAGGCTATGTGCACATGTTGCATTTTTTAAGCGTTTTTGCCGCGGTTTCCCGGCGTGAAAACACTGCTAAAACACTTACACAACGCAACCCATTACATCCTATGGGATTCCGCTATGCTGTGCTAATGTTGCGTATTTTTCTGCGGCGGAATCGCATTGCGGAAAAATACGCAGCATGCTCATTCTTTTTGCGGAATCTCGGCGATTACAACGCCATAGGATTGTATTGAAACGCTCACTTTACACATGTGGCTATGCTACGTCATCAGAGGTCATTTGCGCAATGCATCCCTGGGAACGGAACTTGCCAGCAGCGTCGCTGAGGATCGGGAGGACTCCGGGAGCCGCCGGAAGGTGAGAATATCCATATTTTTTTTGATTATTTCTAACATTCTATCTTTTACTATTGATGCGACATAGGCAGCATCAATAGTAAAAAGTTGTCACACTTGTCAAACACTATGTTTGATTGGTGTGACCAACCTGTCAGTCAGTTTTCCAAGTGATGCTACAGATCACTTGGAAAGCGCAAGCATTCTGCAAGCTAAATACGCTTGCAAAACGCTATTTTTTTGCGGGAATATGCAAAACGGAATGTATGCGTATTTCCCGCGGCAGGGAGTTGCGGAATTGCCGCGGAAAATACCGCGGCAATTCCGAACGTGTGCACATAGCCCTAATCTGATGACAAGTCCTCTTTAAATAAAAGATAAACATAGTGTAGGCATATATGACTCATAAATATATAGCTGTATTATTGATCAATGTTATAAGGGGGCTGTCACGTGTGTGTCACATCTTCCTGGGAGATCTGGGGTATGAAAATCATTACATAGTGTGAATTGCAGGTCTTCCATTTAGCCTGTGTGTTTTGTGTCCCATATTAATTGGATTTCATTTCCTTTGGTGCTGAAGAGGTTAATGACCCTTTCTATGTTGCTCGGAAACATGCAGTTCCATCTCACAGCTGCTCCTGACCTGGACTTGACATTTCCTCTCTCTATAAAATCTTGGTAGACCTTATTTTCCTTGCCAGTGAAAGTTTACTTCCTTGTTCCCTGGAATTACTGTGCAGAAGTTGGAGATCATTGTTGCTGTTGTTTTTGGGTGCATGCTTTTCTCATTATCCTTTTCCCATTTGGCTTGTACATTCCTACCCTCCCCTGTTTTCCTTTGGTTAGTGTTTTGTATGTTAGTTGCTTTTTGTTAGCCCTGTTTGTCTTACGTGTTTATACACTATCATTTCTGCGCCAGGCCTCCTGGGGGAGGGGACAGCTTAGGGTATAACAGGAGAACAGTGAGGCACGAGACTCAAACCTCCTCACCATTAGAGGTACCTTTGGGAGCAGGGATAGATAGGACCCCAGCCCTAGGAATGGTGCAGGGCCTTTTTTCCTTAATCACGTACTGTCACAGCGTGATAGTGGCATAACATGGCAATTAGAAATTTGCAGATTAATTTTTCTTATTACTGTCCCTTTCTTAAGTTTTAAAGGTAAGTTTTCACCACTGCATGGTAGAATATTTTCTCTCTGACATGGCCACAAGATTCACCTAACCACAGCGTCATGTGATGTAAATTCAGTTGGTGATACCTGCTACTGAACTGGTTCTTGCATGCATAAAATGAATGGGCAAATACAGGTGAAGTTGACCTTGGGCTATATGGTTGTAATAGTGCGTATGACATTGGCAGCTTACACATCTTGATAGGCATTGTCATCATTGAGCATTATAGAGAAGTTTTAGAACATATGCTCCCATTTGGACAGCATACTACTAAACCACATACTGCCTCCTTGACAACAGCATGGCTTCATAGCAGAAATAGTGATGAATTGGTTGCCTGCAGTCTAGACCTTTCACCAATAGGATACATTTGGTGCATTATAAAATGAAAAATCTGGCAAAGACGACTCAGGACTGTTGAGCAGCTTGAATTCTACAGCAGACAAAAATGGGTCAACATTCCTCTACCAAAACTCCAGCTATTGGTCTCCTTCTTTCTCAGACAATTACAGACTGCTACACAATGGTAGACATGGTCCTATCCCAACTTTTTTGAGATATGTTGCTGCCATCAATTTCTAAATTAGTTAATTTTTTCAAATGAAATGGAGAAATGTCTAATGTTTACCGTCTGATCTGTGTCCTTTGTTCTGTTGAGTGTAAAATATGTCTATGAGGGATCTCACAGGGAAGGGGGCATTGACTTCGCTCAACTCGGGGGAGTGGAGAGAAGGACCTAGCAGGGTCAGCTCTCTGGCTCCACCACTTGCCTCTGGTCAGTCAGGGAATTGCACCGGTGGCAAATAGTTGCCAGAAAGGCTCCCCTATAGGTATGAGTTAGTAAGGCGCTCCCAGTGAGGGGGATATATATCACCAGTCTGGGCTGGGGATATATATATATATATATTTATATATATATATATATATATAAACCTCCCGGCCATCACTGCCAGAGTTCCTCACTAAAACAATACAGTATTCTGCCACCAGTTCCTCATTTGAAATAAGCCCTATCTGACAACAGGCTTATATTGGATCAGAAACCAACCCGGGTAGCGTATAATTGACCAACCGAGTGTGCGGACGTGGGTTTCATGGATCGAGATAAAAGAGCAGTTCAAGATTAATTTTATATTTAATCACCTAAAAGGCACACTAGAAATATACAAGCATATATTTACAGAACAATATACAAGTATGCAGTCAGGAGTGTAGTACAAAGGATAGGGAATAGATAGGTTGCAATTACCGTGTTATGTAGCATGTGACCACAGGGAGGCGCTGATGGATCACAGGTTCAAATCTTCGTTACAGTCTTTCCTGGCTGCGTCAGCTAACGTATCCTTCGACCATGAAAAAACTGAGCTCCAAATGAGGAGCTGACACTTATCTCCTAGGCTGCTCCTCCCACACTCTGCGCCCACCCCAGGGCTTGGGCAGCCTCTCTCCTCCCATCCCTGACAATATGATTTTCAGTCCAGAACCGTGGATGGCCCATAACTTTCCACCCTAAGCTCTGAATGGAATGGCAGCAGCGCTATTGGATTTGGCTGGATTTTATCTGCGGATAAAGTCCAAATATACCTACCATATGTAATTCCTGGTGGCTAAGCTTTATAACTCCATAATGCAGGGTTCTGGAGGTGACAAAATAATATGGGCATGTGGGGAAAGGAACGCCGATTACGATAATGTGCTCGGCTAATTTCAGAGATATTGCATTCTGTTATTATAGGTCATTTTCCAGATTCAATACCTCATAGCCTTGCTGTACCTTGTAGTGCCATGCTGTCTCCATGTGCTTCAGACAAAAGGGTTCAGTTTGCTGTAACTGTAGAGGAGTTTGTGCCATTGTGTTAAGAGCTTCAAAGGGTTCTTGGTTTTTAATTAAAGATAAACACTGCATGGCTTTTTATGTCCTTGGGGGATGCAAGAGTGGGGGCACATTTCAGGACTGGCGAGACCTGCACTTCGTCCCTCACAATGTCTACAAGAGATTTCCACATCATTGCATTCTTGTTTTCCTTACATTTTAGACAGTGTGCTGACTATTTTGGAATTGAGGTTGTATATACAGCTCTCTAACCTTAAACAGTATTTCAATACAAAACATAAAATTGTCCATAATTCAACAAATCAGAAGTGCCATATCGATAACTATAGTCTACAAATGATGAAAGATATTGGCAATGTTATGATTTCTTCTTCATTTCGGCAAGTCACACCAAGAAATACAACCATACTGGTTATCATCTCGGAATTAGCTACAAAGTAAATTGTTACGTTGTCACTGATACAACATGCTCATGACTTCATTTTGTCATCAGTTTTTGAAAAGCAAGCTAATTAAAATGTAACACCCGTTACGGTTGAACTCCCTGTTTTCACTTTTGCAAAAATGCCAAAGAAGAACACTCTATCTTCTAATTTACAAATAGCTGACCAATTTTATCTTTTGGGTGAAAAAACATTTGTGGATCAACAAAACTGATGCATTATATAAAGAAAAATAAATGTAAAATTTAAAAATGTGTTCTAAGTTGTGGTGTCTAAAGGAAAGTCTAAAACTTAGTAAACGCAGCCTGCAATAATAAGAAGGAACACGTTGCAGATTGGGTAGAAGCCTAGATAGGGCCTCTTCTTTGTATTCACAACAGAAAGAAAAGAGATATTTCCTTATCTTAAACAAGAAAAGTCTTCTGTGGGCAAAATCCAATTTGAGTTTCTTTGCATTTGATTCAGAAAGCCGTGAATGTCTGACAGTCCAATTTTATGTTTAATAAGTCACAAGGAATAGAGAAGAACACTGTTTTTTAGGCTGCAACTTTTTTTTTAGTGTCTGGAAGATCTGCAATGCAAAGTAATTGTCTTGCTCATAGGGAAGTAATCATGTTAACGTATTTAAAATTTATGCTATCAGGGTTTCTAGGCTGAGCATCAGATGAAGCCGCTAAAGTACATCTTACTTTATATACAGCAATGAATCAGGAGGAACATTGATATGTTCATGTACGTCAAGTCAACATTTGCTGCAGGGACAGTGCTTTCTCATCTGTGTCTACAGGTCAGGCCAGGACATCAAGGGTGTGTAGTCCGATCAGTGTAAGGTAGCTAAGGTATGCTTCTGTTGAATAAATCAATTTACTTTTCTACGTATTAATAATGCAGTACATGTAAGTTTTTTGGAAACGGGAGGGTTGATCTTCACCATATTTCCTTTCAGTTGGATGGTGAGAACATGAACCAAGCTCTCCTCAACAAGGCACCACAATAGGATAAAAGGAAGGAGGTCGCTAGGAGAGCTCAAAACGGAACACCTGCTATGGTGATGGGTTTGGAAAATCAAGACAGAAGAGCCTGGCAATTGTTCCCCATCCATATTCCTTTCTCTCTTTTATAAAGTAAAGTGCTACACAAGTTGTTATTTTATATTTATTTTACTTACTTTTATAACCCTATCATGTACCAGACATTATAATTGTCATTGCAATCTAAATTCCCTATCAGTATGTCTTAGGAGCATATGAGGAAACTGGAGTACTAAGAGGAAACCCAAGCAAACACATAAAAACTCCTTCAGAATGATGCCTTTAGTGGAATTTGAACCAGGACTTCAATGCTGCAAAGCAACAGTCCTAACCACTGTGCCATATATCTTGAGTTTTTTCCTGGTATACCTACTGTATAAGTCTCCCTACACCATAATCAGAAACTTGATCCCTTAGACTCTCTGTCAGATGCTACCTAGAAAAACCTGTTCTCCTGCTTTGCAATAATGTGGGGCACATCACCCAAAAAATGTGTCTGAAAATGGAATTCCTGGTTTGGCTTCTTATCCTAAGTCATGTGGCAAGGTCTTTTCAAGGGTCAATATTGATGCATATGATGGCTATCAATAAGTGGTACCAGAGTTCTTGTCTTTTTTCGCTCTGAAGAACTGGCTGTTTGAATATTTAAATTCCCAGGCCTATAATGCACGGCCTATAAGGTGTCCCATGTCAACTTTGTGCTGTCCACAAGGATAAACTTTTCCCTTATATCACCTGTCAGGGGCCTTTCTACCAGGCAACAAGCTTTGCACTGATGAGGAGCAAACACCCTGAAACAACCGTCTGTAAATTTAGTTTCTGGTTTGGCTTGTTATCCTAAATCATTAGGCAAAGACCTTTAAAGGATCAATAATGACTTTCAAGATTGTTAATTCCTATAGAAGGTACTAGAGTTTCTGTGCTTTCCTCTCTGAAGATGTCTGCATACATTATATAATACTGTGCATACTCCCTTGTACCAAGGGGTGGAGGGGTCATCCACTACTAGGACAACCCCTTCTTAAACTAAATGCTATTCTCTGATTTAAATAATAAAGCCAATTTTACCCCTGTATTGGCTCCGTTCCAGCGGTGTTGGCACTCACGGTCCCGGGCTGTGATGCGGTGGAATGACATGTGATGCCCAGTGCCCAATCAGCACTGGCATCACTGTCTCCGCCTTAGGAGAAACTGAACATGAAGAAAAGTCTGGGCTGCAGCTGAGCCCTGCCTTTCTCTTCATGTTTTGTTCGTATGAAGGCGGAGTGGCACCAGTGCTCACTGGGCACCGGTGTCACATGTCACAACACAGCACCAAAGCCCCGGGGACAGCGAGTGCAGACACAGTGGGAACAGGACCTGCATCGGAGGTGAGTATAAGCTTAATTATTGGGGCCAAACATTTAGTTTAATAAGGGGTGGACAACCCTTTAAGAAAACATTTGGGGGCAGTCGTGAATCCAGAGGATAGAAAGCTCCGTAACAAAGATTAAATAAGTTGTTTTTAGGGCTTGCTTGACATTATCTAACAAACCACAAAAAGAGGATGTAGTGCCCCATTCCATTTTCATGACCCTAAGGGTCTGGTTATTCTTGGTATAACAAATTAAGAAGTTATTAGCTATCCACAGAATCTGTGATGTGAAAGTTGGATTCTGACTGCTGTGACCACACTGATCACTAGCAACAATCGAGTAGTGGTCTAGCAGTTATCACCCGTCTATCCATAGGCACTAACTTTTTAGTACTAGAATACCCCTTCAGGTAGATATTTTCCTTGTTTGCTAATTTGTCTCCAGTTTAGAAGACTCAGATCATGTCCAATTCTCATCAGTTTTGCGGAAAAGTCTTGGTCATTAAAGCCTATGGGGATCCGTGAGACACAGATGAAATTTGGAAAACATTTTATACTGCAGAGTTCCATCATACATTTCATTGATAGATATTAAAAGTCAATGGTTAAGAAAAAAAATTTAGACGGTCTACCTGCTTCAGTAAAAAGAAATGGATGAGAAAAAATGGATACAGTTGAGATGCAATTAGGATGCAACTAGGAGGAAATCAGGCTGATACCTGAGGAAAAAAATGGTCCATTTTTCTCTGAAATGTTAACACTGACATGGATGTGTGAATGTAGCTTTTTGTCACCTACTCTGAGAGCAGCATGATGTTGAGACAAAGAGCCTGATTCCAGCGATGAGTCACTTTCTAGGCTACTTAATGTAGTTTTGATAAAATCATTGTTTTATTAGTAGAATATCACTAGAGTATTAGTAAACCTGCTGCCATGTAGTCCTCCATATTCATGAGCTTTGTATAACCCCCACACACACCTCTGTTGTGAATGTGCTAGAAATGAATTCTGAGCAGAAGCTCCCTCTGGTGGTTACAAACAGTACTGAACTATCCAATGAAGATGTGAAGATTGGCGATCAGGTGTTACTGACTGGTCTTATATAAGGGAGGTTCCCTCCCATCAGGGTTGCCGGTGATCAATTGTTCTGGTCTCATCTTTGATTCCTGTTCACTTTGTAGCTTGCTGTTTCGTGCCTGCATCTTCTGCTAACAGATAAGTCTTTTCTTCTTTTAGTTTTTTGTGCTTGCTTTTTGCATTTTGTCCTGCACTTCTGTGGGGGTCTGCCGGGTCCCCTCCGGGGGCTTGTGCTCCTCTCAGTTTAGTTCAGCCACTGTTGTTTGTTCATTTGCCCTTTTCCAGTTTTTTCAGTGGCTGCTGTTTAGTTTTTGTTACACCAGAGAACTAATTTAGGTGGTAGAGGTCGTGTGATCTCAGGTGTTTTTGTAATTAGTAGTGTTGGTACTTTTTAGGGTTTTTTGGGATTGCAGTAATTGTCCTTCCTATCCTTTTCTATTTAGGAAGTTTGGGCCCCAACGTTTGCTCTTACTATTTTCTGTCTATGTCAGTATTTCCTCTTGTCTAACCGCCATTACATGTTTGGGGGCTTTCTTTGTTCTTTGGGGATCTGCTCCGGGGCAGATAGTTTTCCTCTTTCTGTCTTTAGGTGTAGTTAGCTTCTCAGGCTGTGACGAGGCGTCTAGGACCAACGTAGGTACGCTCCACGGCTGCCTTTAGTTGTGGTGGTTAGTCAGGGTACTGCAATCCCATAGATTCCAACCTCTCTGGTGTATTTCCTTTTTGCTTGCTCTCCTCAGCTACCAAATCATAACAGTATCACCGGCCCAAAAACTGATATTTGTATGGTACTCACAGAAGGGAAAAATAGTGTTAAAGAAAGAAGATTGTCAGAGTTGTCAGAGATTTTATATTTTTTTTTTTCTTCCCTCTGTATCTCTGGGTGCTGAGGAGGATTTTTTTTTCTCTCTCAATGGAGTTTGCACAGTTGTCTGGCCGTGTGGATCAGCTTGCCACTGAAGTTCGGAGTATTGCTACCTATCTTGCGAGGTTGCCTGTTGTGGAACCTAGGATTCCCATGCCAGATTTGTTTTTAGGGATTGAGCTAAATTTCTGAATTTCAAAATAACTGTAAGTTGTTTTTTGCCTTGAAATCTAAGTCCTCAGGGAAAGCAGCACAGCAGGTTCAAATTGTCATCTCTCTCCTGCGCAGCGATCCTCAGGATTGGGCTTTTTCCCTGACACCTGGGATCCTGTTTTGAGTAATGTTGATGCATTTTTTCAGGCTCTGGGGTTATTGTACGATGAGCCTAATGTCACTGATCAAGCTGAAAAAGCCTTGTTGGCATTAAATCAGGGTTGAGGATGCTGAGTTATACTGTCAGAGATTCCGAAGGTGGGCAGTCCTGACCAAATGGAATGACGATGCTTTGGCAGCCCTTTTTCGGAAAGGTCTGTCAGAGAATGTAAAGGATGTTATGGTGGGATTCCCTGTCCCCTCTGGTCTCAATGATCTATGTCATTAGCGATTCAAATTGACAGACGTTTGCGTGAGTGTAGAGGTATGCGTGGAATAGTGTTGCCTTGTGAATCAGCTTCTGAACCCATGCAGTGTGATAGAGTGGCTTCTGGGCACAGCGTCATGAGTTTGATGCCTCTCATGCTATTTCAGTCTGCCCTAAGCGGGGAAGACGTTTTGCACGCTCAGTTGTCTTGGGTAGTGTTCAGACTAAATTTTTGTTGACTGTTACCCTGATTTGCTCCCTGTCCACATTTTCTGCTCAGGTTTTCATTGATTCGGGATCAGCTATTAAACCCTGATGGATTTTTGATTTTGCTAAACGTTGTGGGTTTTCCCCTTTGATACCCCTACGGAAGTCTATTCCCCTACTGGGGATCGATTCTACCCCTTTGGCTGAGAATAAACCTCAGTTCTTACTCAGGTGATAATGAGGGTTGAACCTGATCATCAGGGAGTTGCACATTTTTGGTGCTGTATAATCTGCATGACATTATCGTACTGGGTTTCCCATGGTTACAGTCTCATAATCCTGTTTTGGATTGGAAATCTGTGTCTGTAACCAGTTGGGGCTGCCAATGTGTTAATACCAACACTCCTGTTTTTTCTGCCTCCCCCAGGCTCAGGATATTCCTGACTTTTTGACTGATTTTTCTGATGTGTTTAGCGAAAGTAAATCTGCATCCTTGCCACCCCATAGGAGCTATGACTGCGCTATTGAATTAGTGCCTGGTAGTAAATTCCCTAAAGGTCGCCTTTTTAACTTGTCTGTACCTGAACATGACGCTATGTGGTCTTATATCAAGGAGTCATTGGAGAAGGGTCATATCAGACCATCCTCTTCACTCTTGGGTGCCGGTTTTTTCTTTGTGGCCAAAAGGATGGTTCATTAAGGCGTGTATTGATTATCGTCTCTTGAACAATATCACTGTGAAATATCAATATCCGTTACCCTTGATTTCTGACCTGTTTTCCAGGGTGAAAAGTGCTACTTGGTTTATCAAGCTTGACCTCAGGGGGGCATATGTTATGTTTCGGTAGCTGAGGAGTGCAGGTAAAAAAGGCAATACACCAGAGCAGTTGGAATCTATGGGATTGCAGTACCCTGACTAACCACCACAACTAGAGGCAGCCGTGGAGCGTTCCTACGTTGGTCCTAGACGCCTCGTCACAGCCTGAGAAACTAACTACACCTAAAGATAGAAATAGGAAAGCTATCTGCCCCGGAGCAGAACCCCAAAGATAATAGAAAGCCCCCAAACATGTAATGGCGGTTAGACAAGAGGAAATACTGACACAGAAAGAAAATAGAATGAGCAAACGCTGGGGCCCAAACTATCTAAATAGAAAAAGGACAGAAGGGTACTTACTGCAATCCCAGAAAACCCTGAAAAACACCAACTCTACTAATTTCAAAATCACCTGAGATCACACGACCTCTACCACCTAAATTAGCTCTCTGGTGTAACAAAATCAAAACAGCAGCCACTGAAAAAACTGGAAAAAAGCAAAAGAACAAAACTCAGTGGCTGAACTAAACTGAGAAGGCAGAAGCCCCCGGAGGGGACCAGAAGGCCCCCAAAGAAGTGCAGGACAAAATGCAAAAATATAGCAACAACACAAAAGAAGAAAAATTCTTATCTGGTAGCAGGAGATGCAGACACGACACAGCAGGCTACAAGGGAAACTGGAATGAAGGATTCAGACCAGAACAATTGATCACCGGCAACCCTGATGGGGAAATGACTCCCTTTTATAAGACCAGTCAGTAACACCTGATTCCCAGTCCTCACAATCTTCCTAGTACCGCTTGTAACCACCAGAGGGAGCCTCTGCTCAGAACTCATCTCAAACCCATTCACAACGGTACCCCCCCTTGAGGAGGGTCACCGAACCCTCATTTGAGCAACCAGGTCGGTCAGGATGAGTTCTATGATACGCACGGATAAGTCTCCTAGCATGGATGTCCGAAGCAAACACCCAAGAGTTGTCTTCCTGACCATAACCTCTCCATTTAACCAAATATGGAGTCTTCGTCTAGAAAAAACGAGAATCCAATATTTTCTCAACCACATACCCCAGATTGCCCTCAACCAAAACAGGGTCAGGGGCACGTAGCAGGAACCACTGGCTCAACAAACCTCTTCAACAAGGACTTGTGGAACACGTTATGGATCTTAAATGTCCCTGGAAGAAGCAAACGAAAAGAAACAGGATTAATAATCTCCATGATCTTATAAGGTCCAATGAACCTAGGCTTAAATTTAGGGGATGCACTCTCATAGGAAAAATTTTTTAGGACAACCAGACCAAGTCCCCCCCTTAACCGAGGACCATCATCCTATCCCGGTTCAAACCCCGGGCCCCTTTCCGAGAGAGGGCAACCTCTCCATACCTGGAAAAAACTGTTTGCAACGCTCAACAACAGGTCAACCCCCGGACAGACAGAAATTTCCCCTCTGTCCAAGAAAAAGGGGAAAACCAAAATTTACAAAAAAAAGGGACATAAAATGGGGAACTACCCCCTTTTAAAATTAAAGCAAACCACCCAAAAAGGGGAAAAAGAGACCCAGTCATCCTTCAGCAACACAAAGCATTTTTGATAAGTCCTAATGTCTGTTTTTTCCTTTTTTTTACCATTGGCTAGATGAAATCCGGGGGGAAAAAGCAATTGAACCCCCATTTAGAACAAAAAGTCCCCCAAAACTGAAACAAACGGACTCCTCTGTCAGACACAATGTTCTCAGGAATTCCCCGTGTAAACAAAACGTGGAAAAAACAAGGGGACCATTCAGAGGAGAAGGCAACTTGGGGACGCACAAGAGTATCATTTTGGAAAAAACCATCACAAATTCCAGATGGTGGTCATTCTTGAGAAACAGGAAAATCGGAAATGAAACCATAAGAATGGGTCCAGGTCTTTGGGCACAGAAATGGCATAACAAACCCTAGGCGAGGAAAAGGTTGGAGCGAGAGCAATCCGCAGACTGCACAAATTCCCGACATCGCAACAAGGAGGCCCCAAAAGGACCGACAACCCAAAGTCTTGGTACCAAAAATTCCATGCCCACCCAAAAGCGAACAATGAATCCAGACATCACCTCTTTTTTCCTTGGCGGGCAAAAAATTTTCCAAGGGGGGAGCCCCGGGGGGCCCATCCTCCTGACCCCCCCCCAAAAAGCAAGTCTCAAATTGGGGAGTTTTGGGGGGAAAAAAACAAAACCCCTTTAAAATAAAAAGGATCAGATAACTCAGGAGGTCCCCAAGGGAAATCCCCGGAGGGCATCCGCCTTAACATTTATGCCAGGAAAAAAGGAAAACCCACAAAAAAAAAAAAAGTGTGAAAAACAAGCCCCCCCCTGTTAGGTTATCGCTTGGGGGGATTCCAAAAAAAAACCCAAATTTTTATGGTCCGAAGGCCACCACCTATGTTTGGCTCCCCCACCATTTCTCCACTTTTAAAAAAACCCCCTTTTGGGGCCAAAAAACCCCCATTACCCAGTCTAATTCGTTCAGTAGGGGAAAAAAATTTTCGAGAAAAAAGGGGAAAGGGGGTTTTTTTTAGAGGTTCGGACTTTTTGGCCCAAAGGCACCTCCCCAATTTCAGAGGCATCCCCTCCACCTGAAATGGCAAAAAACATCGGTTTTCCGGAAAAAAAGGAGCAAATTTAATCTCTGCAAAACCCCAAATCAGAGACTGCCCAGGGGCCAATTCACCACACAAACCCTTTTTTGGTCAAATAATTTTAAGGTTTAACAATCCCCCAAAATTCCCCAAAAAATTTTTTAAAAAAAATTGGGAAAAAACCCCAAAACTCTGAAACCTTTAATGAAGTGGGGGGGACCCAAACACAATGGCCTGAACCTTGACCGGGGCCTTTTTAATAAAAGGGGGCAAAATGAACCCAGAAATAAATCTTCTGTCGCCAAAAACCTTTGTCCCTTCACAACAGACATTATCCCTCAAAAATTTGGGAAAACAGTCCGAACTGTTTCACATGAGAGCCCCCTTAGAAAAATCAAGATCACCAAATAAACAATCAGAAATTTGTCCCAAAATCCCTGAAAAAGTCATTATGAAGGGTGGAAACGGAAGGGGCATTAGTGGCCCAAAGGGGATCACTAGTACTCAAATCCCTTCAGGGGGATTGAAAACGTTTCCATTCACCCCCTCTTAATGCGAATAAGTTATACGCCCCCCCGATCAAAAATTGGTAAACCAAGTAGCTTTTTCCCCCGGAAAAAAGGTAGAAATCAAGGGTAACGGGATGATATTTACAGTAATATTGTTCAAGAGACGATAACATAAACCCTTAAGAACCCCCTTTTTTGGGGCCCAAAGAAAAAAACCCGGGACCCGAGGGGAAGAGGGGGGTCCCATATGACCCTTCTCCCCAAAGATTCCTTGATATAAACCGCCCCAGCGTCATGTTCAGGACGACAATTTTAAAAAAACCTTTGGGGGGAAATTTCACCAGGCCAATTCAATAGCGCTCATAGCTCCTATGGGGGGTAAGATCAGATTTTTTTTTTCCCAAACACATAAAAAAATAAACAAAAAGTCAGGAACATCCTGAGCTTGGGGGGGAGCAAAAAAAAAGGAGTGTTGGTATTAACCTTTGGGGCAGCCCAAGGGGTTACAGCCACAATTTCCAATCCAAACGGTTATGAGACTGAACCCAAAAGGGAAACCCAGCACGATAATGCATGCATTATAAAAAACCAAAAATTTGCAGACTCCGGGATCGTTCAACCCTATTATCACCTAGTAAAAACGGGGTTTTTCTCACCAAAGGGGTAAAATCGACCCCAGGGGGGAATAGACTTTTTGGGGGGTATAAGGGGGAAACCCACAACGTTTCAAATCAAATCCAAAGGTTAATAGCGCCCCAAATCAACAAAGCCTACAGAAAATAGGAAGGAGCATATCAGAGTGACAGTTAAAAAAACTTAGCTAACACAACCCCAAAGAACTGAGCGTAAAAAACGCTTCCCCCTTAGGGCAACTAAAATGCAGAGGGGGACACCCAGTAAAAACTAACCTTTTTCGTTTTTGAAAACGACGCGTCCCCCAGACCCCACTCCCCACACTGCTGGGCTCGAACTGGCTCACAAGGCAAACCCCCACGCAACTTCTCCGCTCACGAAAAAGTCTGTAAATTTGAACCTAAGACATAAAATCATTGAGCCAAGGGGACGGGGAATCCCATTAAAATCCTTTACATTACCACGCCCCTTTCCCCGGAAAAAAAGGGCCCGCCAAAGCTCGTCTTCCATTTGGTAGGATCCCCCCCGGGGAATCTCTGAAGTATAACTCAGCGTCATCAAGCCCCTTTTTTAAAATGCCAAAAGGGGTTTTTCAGCTTGATCATGACTTTGGGGCCATCTACAATAACCCAAACCAAAAAAACCATCACATCATCAAAAGGGGAATCCCCAGTTCGGGAAAAAGCCACCGAATCGCCGCGCAGGAGGAATAATTTGAACCGCTGCCTGCGTTTCCTGGGGATTAGATTTTAAGGCAAAAAACAATTTAAATTATTTTAAAATTTAAAAACTTGCTCGTCCCCTAAAAACAAATCGGCAGGGGATCCTGGGTTTCCCAAAAACAAAAACCCCAGCAAGATAATAAAAAACTCCCGACCTCAGGGGAAAAGCTACCACACGGCCAGAAATTTTGGCAAACTCCATGGGAGAAAAACCCCCCACCCCCCGAGTACGGAAAAAAAAAAAAGAAAAAAACAAAAAAATATCTCTGAAAATTCGCACCTTTTTTTTTCATCCAATTTTTTCCCTCTTGAGTACCAAAATTTTTTAATTTTTGGCCGGTGTACTGTTTGTTTCGGTAGCTGAGGAGGCAGGTAAAAAAGGCAATACACCAAGCAGGGGGGTCTAGGGATTGCATACCCTGACTAACCCCAAACTAGAGGCAGCCGTGGAGCGCCCCATTGGTCCTAGACCCCGCCCCCTGAAAACTAACTACACCTAAAGATAAAAATAGGAAAGCTATCCCCCCGGAGCAAACCCCAAAATTAAAAAAAAGCCCCCAAAATGTTTTGCGGTTAACAAAGGAAATACTACAAGAAAGAAAATAAATGAAAAACCGGGGGGCCCAAACTACTAAATAAAAAGGGGACAAAGGTTTTTACGCAACCCAGAAAACCCTAAAAAACCCCCAACTCAACAAATTTAAAATCACCTGAGATCACACGACCTCTACCCCCAAAATTATCTCTGGGTAACAAAATCAAAAACAGCCACTAAAAACTGGAAAAAGCAAAAGAAAAAACTCAGGGCTGAAAAACTGGAAGGCGAACCCCCCCCGGGGGGCCCAAAGGCCCCCAAAAAGTGCGGAAAAAAATGCAAAATATAGCCCAAACAAAAGAAGAAAAATTCTTATCTGATAGCAGGAGATGCAAAACGACACGCAGGCTAAAGGAAAGGAAAAAAGGGGTTCAGACAAAAATTTTACCCCGGAAAACCCCGAGGGGAAAATACCCCTTATAAAACCCCTCATAACCCTGATTCCCAGCCTCAAAATCTTTACTAGTACCGCTTGTAACCCCCAGAGGGAGCCTCTGCAGAACTCTCCAAAAACCATTAAACAGGATATAACCTTTTTCGTTTTAAACAGGGGGTGAATGAAGAGGGGGATTTAATACCCCAGGGGGCATTTTGAGTATAGTGATCCCTTTGGGGTCACAATGCCCTTTTGTCCCCATCCTTCTGAATCATTCAGGGTTTTGTGGGGGAAATTTTTTTTGTTTTTTTGGATATATCTTGTTTTTTTCCAAAAATGGGACTTCATGTGAAACATGTTGGGGTGTGTTCCGATTTTTTGAGAAATGCTCTGTATGAAGGGATCAAAGTGTCTTTTTTGGGGTAAGAGGATCTCATTTTGGGATTCATTTTTCCTTTTTTTATTGAAAAGGACCCGGTCAAGGTTAGGCCTCTGTGTTGGTCCAACCCCCTTCATTAAAGTCTTCAAAGATTCTTGGGGTTTTCCAAAATTTTTTTCGTAAATTTTTGGTAATTTCTTGTTATTGTTAAACCATTGACGATTTGACCAAAAAAGGGTTTTAAAAGGTGAAATTGGGGGCCCCTGAGGGGGTTCTGCGTTTTCAGGAACTTAAGCAGAGATTACTTCTCCCTTTTCTACGGCAGCCTGATTTCTTGCCATTTCAGGTGGAGGGTTTTTCCTTTAAATTGGGGCAGGTGCCTTTTGCCCCCAAAAGACCCGAGACCCTAAAAAACCCCTTTGCCTTTTTCCTCGAAAATTTTCTCCAACTGAACGAAATATGATGGGGAATCGGGAGTTTTGGCCCCTGAAGTGGGTTTGAAGATGGAAATTGGCTGGAGGAGCCAAACACGGTGGGGGGGCCCAGGACCAAAGAATCGTTTATCGGAACACCCCAACCCCTTTTAAACTAACGGGGCCCGGGGGTTTTTTTTTCACATTTTTTAATTTTTTTGGGTTTTTCCTTTTTTTGGCACTAAAAAGGGGAAGGCGGATGCCCTCTCGAGGATTTCCCCTTTCGGACTTCCCCTGGTTTCTATCTGCTGTTTTTTTGAAAGGGTGTATTCTTTCCCCCCCTCGCCCAATTTGAGACGGCCGGGGAAGGGTGTCGTCGGAAAGGAAAAACCCGAGCGTGCCCAAAGGGGGAAAATTTTTTGTCCCGACCATGGAAAAAGAGTGTATGTCTGAGATTCATTGTTCCGCGTGGCCCCGGCATCCGGAATTTTTGGACCAGAGACTTGGTCTGGGGTTTCCTCAAAAATATCCCTATGAGAGTTGCATCTCCTTAGTTTAAGCCTAGTTTTGGACCTTTAAGTTCATGGAGATTCTTAACCGTTTCCTTTCGTTACTTCTTCCCCGGGACATTTAAGATCCAAAGTGTTCCACAAGTCCTTATTGAAGAGGTTTGCGAGCCATGGTTTCCTAGGCTGTGCCCCCCGACCCTGTTTTGGTTGAGGGCAATCTGGAGATTGGTTGAGAAAATTTTTAATTCTCGTTTTTTTTAGACGGAAAAACCGTATTTGGGGGTTAAATGGGGAAGGTTATGGTCAGAGGGCAATTCTTGGTGTTTGCTTTGGGGCACCCGCTAGGAGACTCATCCTGGTTTCACAGAGCTCATCCTGTGACCTGGTTTTCTCAAAAAAGGGTTTGGGGACCCCCCTCAAGGGGGGGGGGAATGTTTGAATGTGTAGAAATGAATTCTGGCAGAAGCTCCCTTGGTGGTTACAAACAGTCTGAACTATCCAATGAAGATTGTGAAATTGGGGATGGTGTTACTGATGGTCTTTTTTTTAAGGGAGGTTTTCCCCCCTCGGGGGGGCCCGGGGTCAATGTTTTGGTCTCATCTTTTATTCCGTTCATTTGTATTGCTTTTTTTTGCCTGCTCTTCTGCTAACAGATAAGCTTTTTTTTTTTTAGTTTTTTGTCTTGCTTTTTTCATTTTGTCCTCTTTTTTGTGGGGTCTGCCGGGTCCCCTCCGGGGGCTTGTGCTCCTCTCAGTTTAGTTCAGCCCTTTGTTTTTTTGTTCATTTGCCCTTTTTTAGTTTTTTCAGTGGCTGCTGTTTTGTTTTTGTTTTCACCCGAGAACAATTTAGGTGGTAGGGTCGGTGATCTCAGGTGTTTTTGAATTAGTAGTGTT
>JARQOD010000002.1:539775532-539805532 GCA_033576555.1 Oophaga sylvatica
CAGCCCCCCAACTGACTGCTGTGAAATGAAAGCAACCAGATGTGTTTGTAACCACCTATACCATTGTGTGTCTACCATTCATAGCAATCTCTTAACAGTTTCATAAATGCCATATGTTAGGCTATAAGGAGACAGTTACACTATTGTTAACAAAACATTCTGTGTATTACATTTTGCCTTAAAATCATTTAATAATGCACATTTCTAATTAATGCAGAACTTAATGAAATCTAAGTTGGTGAACATAAACATTTTAATATTTAGACATTGAGCTATTTATCATATCAGGGGAACTGCTGTATTCGTCAAGAAGAGACTGACATTTTCAACACCTGGCAAAGGATTTTCAATTCCGTAGCATACGCAGGATGACGCAGGTAAAATAATGAACATGATTCATCTGCTTTAGTTTTGGCAACAACTCTTCTACAAACTTTTTGTGCCAACTGAACAATGCTCTACTTTATTTTATTTGTGTTTTATTAATTATTAACAGTCTTTGGGATTGGGATCAGCAATTGCTGAATGCTGGCAGCAAAACTCAAGTACGCATTACTACATTCATTCTTCCAGAGGACATTGCCCTTAACCTTCCTTTCATCCCACCAAAATAGTGTTATAGCCCTGGGTGTATTCCCACTTGTTTGGCCAAAAGAATGTCCATCCATATAATATATGGGATACTAAATCGAGTTAGTGCTCTCAAAAAGTAATTCTCTATTTCTGGTCATGACTGCCAGTTCTGTGTAGAACACATCCTGCATCCATCCGTATAGCTACCATGAAGCCATGAAAATTTACTAATTTTAGCATGTTAAACTGGGCATTATAGAAAAGTGGCCACATAACTGAGTAAAATGCATTTTTTTCAATTTCTCAAACTATTTTTTGAGATATTAGCTTGTAAAGTTTATATTAAAATTTAAAATTTATTATAAGCCAGCGGGGCGTTATCAGAGAAAAGGTAGTGTATTGTATGTGTTGACCAATCATAAAAGGAGTCATGATGTATGGGAAAAAAATATACCCGCCTCTCGGCCTTTGTCTCTGAAGCTATTATGTACTATAGAGCAGGGCTGAGTGTGAATAGTAATACTTCCAGTTCTCAAGTTAAGGCAGTCAGTGTGGGAGAGGGAGATTACAGCAGAGATAAATGTCATTTCAAACATGTCTTCTTCTGCAGCTTTTCTCTCACAGCTCTGTCCCCCAAAAAACTGACTGCTGTGAGATGGAAGCAACAAGAGGTGTTTATAATCACATTCAGCTCTGCTTTACCCACCTCCCCCCATGTAGGGAGAGTTTATGGTGATGTATATGAAGGGATAACTGTGGACTGCCCTTGTAAGGGCAGGAGACCCCAGCACCCTGGGTGTGATAGGGCATATTTACCCATGCTGCCCTGATGGAACAGGAGTTATACAAATAACAATGGGAATTCTGAATCGTGGAAGCCTGTATTTATAAGATGGTGAGAACATTCCTTTTTCTTTATATTCCATGTATAGACTACAACTAATTATAGGTATAGATCTATAGTAATTTGGTGATCTGGAGATATTTTAAGATGTGTTCCAATTGTGTACTGTGACCTGGCAGGGTCCTGGCAGGGTCCGACAACTGTCAACATTACATTAGAATTTACCTGTCAACTCAGTCCATCCGACTACTAGAGGTTTACATCAGTGTATTGCTCTTGTATATGAGAACTGTACAGATGGACTGCATTGACCTTTTCATGACTTAACCACCTGTAATTTGTTTGGATAGGTTGACCTCATCGCCACTTTGATCACTTACACTTGCATAGAATTAATCACGGCTGTACTATCTTAATGCTATTATTAAAATTGATGTTTTAATTAATTACTCCATCACACTTTTCTGTACAGATAGCATTTAATTTAACAAATGTGAGATCTGAAGGTGAAACCTCTATAGTTTCCAAAGGACTGTATTTTATCAATTGCTTGCCTATGATACATGATGCTTCACCCATTTATACAACATTGACTTGCACCTACTGGTAACTCTTCTACTTTGATCAGGAATGCGGTTTTATGACATGCTCAGATGGGAATACACTATTAAAGGAATACTGTGATATATATATAATTCAAATTCAAATAAGCTTTATTGGCAGGACCAAATAAACACTAGTTTTGCCAAAGCACGTGTACCGTAGGGAATGGGATAGGAATTGTGGGGATGATGGGTAGAGACAGTAGGAATGATGGATGGGGCACATCCAGGGTGGGGGCTATGGAAGTTCATGGCATATCATAGTTGACTTTCTTGCAGTCTATGGCATGCTCTCACATACTGTGTTGCTATCTCCACTGCGTTCTCTTCTTCTGCCAGTAGGATATAATTTTCTCTTCCTCCTTCACGGAGCTGAAATCCAGGAAGAGCTCGGATAGTCTCCTTAAATGAGTGTTCCTCACTGCTGAGTATTTGATGCAGTGTAGTAAGAAGTGGGTCTCATCCTCCAGGGCCTCCAGGTCACAGTGTGGGCACAGTCTTTCTTCCCTGGAGCTATAGCTCTGTCTGTGCCAGCCAGACTCGATGGACAGATTGTGGGTACTGAGTCTATACCGGCTCAGGATCTGGTTGTCTCTGGATTTCCTCCAGATATTTGGGCGGTCTGTAGTCTCTGGTGCATGGTCAGTTTCTGGGAGATGCTAATGTCGACTTCCAGTCACTGACAAACCTATCCTGGCCTTTGTCCACCATTTTCCTGAGTCTGGCTTTGTCAGGCTGCTGTGGCTGATGTTTCAGTCAGGTTGGTTTGAGTGAGCTTTTCCAGAGGTTCTGGTCTGTGCTTGGGGTCATTGTCTTGTTGGAATTCGAACCTTCAGCCAAGTCTGAGTCCAGAGCACTCTGGAAGAGGTTTTCATCAAAGATATCTCTATACTTGGCCGCATTCATGTTTACTTCAATTGCAACCAGTCGCCCTGTCCCGGCCAGGTCTAGGAAGACTTCTGGTGGTCCCAAACGTCTTCCATTTAAGGATTATGGAGGCCACTGTGCTCTTAGGAACCTTGAGTACTGCAAAATTCTTTTGTAATCTTGGCCAGATCTGTGCCTTGCCACAATTCTGCCTCTGAGCTCCTTGGCCAGTTCCTTTGACCTCATGATTCTCATTTGGTCTGACATGCACTGTGAGCTGGGCGGTCTTATATAGACAGGTGTGTACCTTTTACAAATCAAATCCTATCAGTTTAATTAAACACAGCTGGACTCCAATGAAGGAGCAGAACTATCTCAAGGAGGATCACAAGGATGATCACGAGTGTCTGAGCAAAGGGTCTGAATACTTATGACCATGTGATATATCAGTTTTTCTTTTTTAATAAATTTGCAAAAAATTCTACATTTCTGGTTTTTATCAGTCAAGATGGGGTGCAGAGTGTACATTAATGAGAATTTGTTTTTACTTTTTTGCATTTACCAAATGGCTGCAATGAAACAAAGAGTGAAAAATGTAAAGGGGTCTGAATACTTTCCGAATCCACTGTATATACAGTACATATCGTTTTGCATATATGTGAATCACTACGAAATTTCATGGCTCACAATTACCTTGCAAAAAGTCCACAAGATTAGAAAAGAGCATTACATAGCCTGAAAGAATACCCATAAAGTGTACCGTAAACACGCTTATACTACATGCCCTTGTTGGAAGCCTATCTATCAGTTAATGCTTTGCAGATACATTTAACACTCTGTGGACACATTTCCTAATTGTTACGTATGTTGCTGTTATTAATAAACATATTTAGACTGCTATTTGCAGCAGACCCTTCACTTGAGGGAGGAGAACGCTTCTGGAGCTCTCTGCTTGGGTAGCTATCTTTAGAAAGTGTGCAATTTAGATGAGATGATTTCACGATAATTAAACAGAAATCATTTTTTCAAATCACTTTAATTTCCTGCCCAGAGAATTGCATTGCCAGCCTGAGTGGCGATGTGGGCGTTATAGTTTACTATGCTAAGTAGTGCTTAGTCAATGAAAATATATCATTTCTATCTAACCTGTAAAAATATAGTATAGTATCCTCCCGCTATATTATTTTAAAGGAAGAAAAGGGGCATTAGTTTTTTATTACATTTCTCCTTTAAAAAATTGTATCATTTTTTTCTTTTTTGTTTCAAGTTGGTATTCAGACCCTTTTGGGAATCTTTTACCTTGAGTGAATGATGTTATCAGTGAGCGAGCTTTAAGCCCGGGTCTCACATAGCGATACACCAGCGATCCCGACAACGATCAGGATCGCTGGTGTGTCGATACATGATCGCTGCTGAGCTGCCAAACAGGCAGCGATCAGCACAGCGACACTGCGGGTAACATCGCTTAGTTACCCGAGTGTGCTTGGATACCAGTTCCCTGATGCAGGGAGCTGGTATCCAAGGTACACAGCGGGTTTCCAGGCACAGCCCCGCGCCTGGAAACCCGCTGTGTACCTTGGTTATCAGCTGATCGCTGGTCTCCTCCTGTCACACGCAGCGATGCGTGCCTGTCAGCGGGAGACCAGCGATCAAAAAAATGTCCAGGACATTCAGCAACGATCAGCGATACCCAGCAGGAGGGCTGATCGTCGCTGAATGTCACACACAGCGATATCGCTGGGGAGATCGTTGTTGCGTCACAAAACTAATGACTCAGCAGCGATCTCGCTAGCGAGATCTCTGTGTGAGACGGTGGGCTTTAGGCTAAGTTTACACTACAGGACTGCCAATTAACTACATGCTTGACGATCACCAGTCGTTTAATAGGTTGTTTAGAGAGTCCGACCACACTTCAGATGTGCATAGAACGATCAGTTATATAGATCAATAGACTGTTCTGGGCACTCAGGTTTCCATTGTTCTCAGTAGCACAGATCCGGATTAGACAGCACAATGTGCTGCCGAAAACAATGATTTTTAAGCAACATTAGAAATTATTTCACCCAATGTTTACACTGTCCTGGTGAGAGAGCAAGAAGGTTGGCACACCACTATAGGTATGGCGGTGCTAGTGAACGGGATCAATGATCCCTCAATACATAATGTCTCAAAACACTGCACTCACTGGGAATTATGCTTCAAGTGAAATTTTATTGATCATATTTGAAAAAAGCGACAAGTAATTGACGTTTCGGCCTCTACTGGGCCTTGCTCACAAAGTCGCCTTATTGCAATTGCATCACAAGCTGTATCATATATGAGGATTAGAGTAGAGTTGAGGGGAGTTATCCAGAAACCCTATGAAAATCGCGTTGAATGGTATATGTTTATGCAAGAAGAATCCTGCTGAGAGTGAGATCAGAAGCATATGATCGAAGTCAGGGTTGAGAGACCATGTTAATGGTCCAATTCAAGAAGAGTTTGCAATGTTGTCTCAATATGGAGCGAATGGTTGTTAGAATCGCGCTGGATAGTATAGAGATATGTCAGGGCAGATATGATCCGTTGGTAATGTTGTGAGAGCAGATCCAGAGTGTTGGTGGTACAGTGGTACAGTGGGAATGCTGGCACATCCGTGCCTTAGCAGGAGGAAGCTTCCATTGCCAACCATTAGCTCCATATTGAGACAACATTGCAGCTTGTGATGCAATTGCAATAAGGCGACTTTGTGAGCAAGGCCCGTAGAGGCCGAAACGTCAATTACTTGTCGCTTTTTTCAAATATGACCAATAAAATTTCACTTGAAGCATAATTCCCAGCGAGTGCAGTGTTTTTCAGACATTATACACTGTCCTGGTGTCAGTAAACCAGCTTTCCTACAAATGCTTGTTAATGATAATTGTCTAGTATTAATGCACCTTTACTTAGTTATGAATACTCAAGAATTATAGCAACAGATGGAAACCATTTCACGTTGAAATGTATTCAGGTATTTTGGAAGTGTGACGAAGAGACTGCTGATTTATAGGAAGGGTTATTTTTCTCTTATGGCAGAAAAGCATAATGTTAATGTCAGTATATTAAAAAGAGGTAAAGAAAATGCAATTTATGTCGAACAAAGTCTTCTCTGCCTTCAGTCTAAAGGTAATTTTTGAAGGTACTGTATGTTTGAAAAAATGAGTAATAGTAATATAAAATCTAGGGACACAGCCTGTTGCGCATCTTGAAAGTTATGTAAGTTCTTCAACAGGGTCCTCTACAGTCATTGGTCTTTAATAGTAGTAGCTTCATCATGTCAGTCAAAAGTACCTTTTGGGCCACCTTAGGCTCCTGACCCACGTTGTAACTGGAACCCTTACATCTGCTATGGTTACACCCATGGAGATTAGCTATAGTATGTACATAGGTAATGGTTGCACCCAGGTCGTTCCACCTGAGGCGGCCCAATGGTAACATATGGAAACACTAGTAATATAATTGGCACATAATAGGTTGTGACCCTGTTACAGATTATGCAACAGGGACTAGGAGCTACAAGAAATGCTACTGGATATACTAGTTTCGTTATTTGGATGTTACATTTGTAACTCCTACTCCTTCATAGTGCCATCCTATTCACTGTGTTAACTGTGCTGCTACATCCAGTGTCAAGCCAACTGCCTCTGCAGTACTCCCCGCTTTGCTACAGTTCTCTTTTGCTGAAGAATTTCCACCTGGCTATAGTGAGGTGCGGCCAGACTTTGTAAGAATTTAACTCTTCTAGCAGGGGAAATATTAGGCAGCTCCTCCCTCCACATCTTGCCTGAACTTAGGTTCCTAATGTGCAGTCAGTCTCCAGTTACCTATCATGATGCCTTATTGATAAGTCTCTCCTGTTACTGACTTGGCTTGTTGACTCGTCTACTTTGATCTCTCCGCTCCTGAGTCCATCTTCGTGTTCTGATACTAAGCTGCCTGCTCTGACCTCGGACTGTCTGACCACATCTCTGTATTCCCTTTGTACCTTATGTTTTGATTCTGAACCTTTGTTAAGCTGCTGCAAGTCTGAGGAATGCCCTGGAGTATCACCTGGTGGCTACCCTAACTGCCAAGCCTATCCTCAACATCAGAGGCTCTAGTGAAAACCAGATATCCACTTAGTCACGCCCCTCCAGGGTAAGCTCGGCCAGTGACGCAATGGTCCACGCCCACTGCCCTTACACTGGGCTGTTTGACAACCCTGTTGAAATCAATGCAACCTTTGGGCAGTACAGTCATAGAAAATAGAAATTACATGAACATCTGAATTATGTGACAAGAAGTAACAGCAGCTTGACAAAAGTGCTAGAAATTAATTTTTCTATTTACAGTTTTTTCTGACTTTAAACTCTAACTAAACATACTTGTGGCATTCTCTGTGGAGACAGTTATTAACCCCTTCATGACCCAGCCTATTTTGACCTAAATGACCTGGCCATTTTTTGCAATTCTGACCAGTGTCCCTTTATGAGGTAATAACTCAGGAACGCTTCAACGGATCCTAGCGATTCTGAGAATGTTTTTATCGTGACATATTGGGCTTCATGTTAGTGGTAAATTTAGGTCGATAATTTTTGCGTTTATTTGTGAAAAAAATGGAACTTTGGCCAAAATTTTGAAAATTTCGCAATTTTCAAATTTTGAATTTTTATTCTGTTAAACCAGAGAGTTATGTGACACAAAATAGTTAATAAATAACATTTCCCACATGTCTACTTTACATCAGCACAATTTTGGGAACAACATTTTTTTTTGTTAGGAAGTTATAAGGGTTAAAAGTTGACCAGCGATTTCTCATTTTTACAGCAAAATTTACAAAACCATTTTTTTTAGGGACCACCTCACATTTGAAGTCACTTTGAGGGGTCTATATGGCAGAAAATACCCAAAAGTGACTCCATTATAAAAACTGCACCCCTCAAGCTACTCAAAACTACATTCAAGAAGATTATTAACCCTTCAGGTGCTTCACAGGAACTAAAGCAACGTGGAAGGAAAAAATGGACATTTTAATTTTTCCAACAAAATTTTTCTTTTAGCATCAATTTTTTCATTTTTGCATGGGCATCAGGATAAAATGGACCCTAAAATTTGTTGGGCAATTTCTCCTGAGTATACAGATACCTCATATGTGGTCATAAACCACTGTTTGGGCGCACGGCAGGGCTCAGAAGGGAAGGAGCGCCATTTGACTTTTTGAATGGAAAATATGCTGGAATATTTAGCGGTTGCCATGTCGCATTTGGAGAGTCCCTGTGTGCCTAAACATTGGAGCTCCCCCACAAGTGACCCCATTTTGGAAACTAGACCCCCCAAGGAACTTATCTAGATGCAGAGTGAGCACTTTAAACCCCCAGGTACTTCACAAATTGATCCGTAAAAAAAAGAAAGTACTTTTTTTTTTCACAAAAATTTTCTTTTAGCCTCAGTTTTTTCATTTTCACATGGGCAACAGTATAAATTGGATCCTAAAATTTGTTGGGCAATTTCTCCTGAGTACACCGATACCTCATATGTGGTCATAAACCACTGTTTGGGCGCACGGCAGGGCTCAGAAGGGAAGGAGCGCCATTTGACTTTTTGAATGGAAAATTAGCTCCAGTCGTTAGCGGACACCATGTCATGTTTGGAGAGCCCCTGTATGCCTAAACTTTGGAGCTCCCCCCACAAATGACCCCATTTTGGAAACTAGACCCCCTAAGAAACTTATGCAGATGCACAGTGAGCACTTTGAACCCCCAGGTGCTTCACAAAACTTTATAACGCAGAGCCGTGAAAATAAAAAATCATTTTTTTTTCTCAAAAAATTATTATTTAGCCCCATATTTTTTATTTTCACAATGGTTACAGGAGAAATTGGACCCCAAAAGTTGTTGTCTAATTTGTCCTAAGTACGCTAGTACCTCACATGTGGGGGAGAACCACTGTTTGGGCACACGTCAGGGCTTGGAAGGGATGTAGTGACGCTTTGAAATGCCGACTTGATAGAATGGTCTGTGGGCGGGCAGAGCCCCTGATGTGCCTAAACAGTAGAAACCCCCCACAAGTGACCACATTTTGTAAACTAGACCCCTCAAGGAACTTAACTAGATGTGTGGTGAGCACCTTGAACCCCCACGTGCTTCACAGAAGTTTGTAATGCAGAGCCGTGAAAATAAAAAATCTTTTTTTTCCTCAAAAACTGATTTTTTTAACCCGCAATTTTTTATTTTCACAAGGGTAACAGGAGAAATTGGACCACAAAAGTTGTTGTACAGTTTGTCCTGAGTACACTGGTACCCCATATGTGGGGGGGAACCACTGTTTTGGCGCATGGGAGAGCACAGAAGGAAAGGAGCGCCATTTTGGAATGCAGACTTGATGGAATGTTCTGTGGGCGTCATGTTGCCTTTGCAGAGCCCCTGATGTGCCTAAACAGTAGAAACCCCGCACAAGTGACCCCATTTTGGAAACTAGACCCCCCAAGGAGCTTATCTAGATGTGTAGTGAGCACTTTGAACCCCCAAGGGCTACACAGAAGTTTATAACGCCGGGCCATGAAAATAAAAAAATCATATTTTTTCCACAAACATGATCTTTTAGTCCCCAATTTTTTTATTTTCCCAAGGGTAACAGGAGAAATTAGACCTCAAAAGTTGTTGTCCAATTTGTCCTGAGTACGCTGATATCCCATATGTGGGAGAAAACTACTGTATGGGCACACTTCGGGGCTCGGAAGGGAAGTAGTGACGTTTTGAATTGCCGACTTGATGGAATGGTCTGCGAGCGTCATGTTACGTTTGCAGAGTCCCTGATGTGCCTAAACAGTATAAACTCCCCACAAGTGACCCCATTTTGGAAACTAGACCACGCAAGGAACTTATCTAGATGTGGGTGAGCACTTTGAACCCCCAAGTTCTTCACAGAAGTTTATAACGCAGAGCCGTGAAAATAAAAAATCATTTTTTTTCCACAAAAATAACTTTTTTAGTCCCCAATTTTTTTTCTCAACAGTAACAGGAGAAATTAGACCCCCAAAGTTGTTGTGCAATTTTTCCCGAGTACGCTGATACCCCATATGTGGGGGTAAACCACTGTTTTGGGCACACGTCGGGGCTTGGAATAAAGGGAGCACTGTTTGACTTTTTGAACGCAAAATTTGCAGGAATCAATGGTGGCGCCATGTCGCGTATGGAGATCCCCTGATGTACCTAAATAGTGGAAACCCCTCAATTCTAACTCCAACCCTAACCCCAACACACCCCTAACCCCAACCCTAACCCCTACACACCCCTAACCCTAATACAAACCCTAACCATAACCCTAACCCCAACACACCCCTAACCCTAATCCAACTCTAACCATAAACCTAACCACAAGCCTAACCCTAATCCCAACCCTAACCCCAAAACACCCCTAACGCTTATCCCAACCCTAACCCTAATCCAACCTTAACCCTAATTCCAACCCTAACCCTAATTCCAACCCTAACCCTAGTTCTAACCCTTACCCTAGTTCTAACCCTAACCCTAGTTCTGACCCTAAGGCTGGGTTCATATTGCGTTTTACCAGCCCGTTCAACACGTAGCGTTGACGGGCTGGTAACGGTATAGCATAACGCGATCGCGTTATGCTATACCCGCTAGTGCAGAGGAATCAGCGATGATTCATCTGTGCTAGCGGTGATGGAGCCCAGACGCTGCAGCCTGCGTCCAAGGCTCCGTCACTGAATGACGACACGTCGCAAACGCATGCCGCTTCATGGCATGCGTTGCGATGCGCACACAAATGGGGTGAATGGCAGCGTTAACGGACTGCGTTACACCGCGTTATACCGCGGTGAAACGCAGTCCATCTAACGGACTGCCATAATGCAATATGAACCCAGCCTGACCCTAAGGCCCCGTGCACACGTTGCGGATTCACTTGCGGATTTTTCTAAAATCCGCAGGTAAAACGACCTGCCTTTTACCTGCGTATTTAGCGCGGATTTGCTGCGGTTTTTCTCTGCGGTTTTACGCCTATAATGGAATAGGTGTAAAATCGCTGCAGAATCCGCACAAAGAATTGACATGCTGCGGATTTAAAACCGCAGCAAATCCGCGCTGAAAAATCTGCAGCATGTGCACAGCGTTTTTTTTTACCATTTATTTGCATTGTACTGTACATGGTTTCTGGATCTGCTGTGGATCAGCAGCGAAATCCGCTGCTGATCCGCAGCTGATTTCGCTGCTGATTTCGCTGCTGATCCGCAGCGAAATCAGCAGCAGATCAGCAGCGAAATCAGCTGAGGATCAGCAGCGAAATCAGCTGCGGATCAGCAGCGAAATCCGCTGCGGATCAGCAGCGAAATCCGCTGCGGATCAGCAGCGAAATCCGCTGCGGATCAGCAGCGAAATCAGCTGCGGATCAGCAGAGAAATCAGCTGCGGATCAGCAGAGAAATCAGCTGCGGATCCGCAGCAAAATCCGCAACGTGTGCACAGGGCCTAATAGGAAAAAAAAAATTCTTTATTATTTTTCCCTACCTATGACAGGGGGGGTTCACTTACTTTTTTTTATTTTGATGACTGTGACAGTTTATCACAGTGATCAAAATAAATTTTTTGACTAGGCAGGGCGCACTGCGCATGCGCCGGCCGACGGGTGCACTGCGCATGCGCCCGCCATTTTCCAAGATGGCGGCGCCCATGAAGAATCCCGGGCAGCCGCCGGGAAGGATCCAGGGACATCGGTGGACCGGGAGAGGTGAGTATGGGGGTCGGAAGTGAGGGGGGGGGATCGGAAGGTGGGGGCAGCGGAGGCCAGGACGAGGGGAGCTTTTAGTGACGGCGGTGACCGACCGCTGCCATCTTTCGGTGGCGGCGGCCGATCGCCGCCGTGAATCCGTGTGGGGGGGTCAGGGCTCGGTGTCCAGCCATGGCAGATGCTATTGCAGCATCGGCCATGGCTGGATTGTAATATTTCACCAATTATATTGGTGAAATATTACAGATTGCTCTGATTGGCTGTTTCACTTTTAACAGCCAATCAGAGCGATCGTGGCCACGGGGGGGTTAAGCCAACCCCCCTGTGGTGAAGCACAAAGGGTCCTGTGCCGGCGGGTCGGGTGACCTTTCAGTGACCCCGGTCACCCGACCCGCAGGGACGCGATCCTTTCATGACGCCACATAGGCGTCATGGGTCGGATTGGCACTGATTTTCATGACGCCTACGTGGCGTCATGGGTCGGGAAGGGGTTAAATACAACACTACCCTGCAACTTGTAATGGAGGAGGGTGCTGGCAACTGCAAAAAGTGTCTGTGGATGGAGAGTGGAATAATATGAACTGTGGTCCTCTAACAGCAAGCTCTGGCAGCATGAAAACAATAGTGCTGCACAGAGAAGAAAACAACAGAGAAATTTAAAAATAATTACTATGATGGTATCATTTGGTGAGAGTTCACAAATATGTAACTACTTTATTTTTATTTTACGTAAGCTGTGAAAATCGCTTTTTGAACAACCTTTCTAAGATGAGTTTAATATATGTAACATCCCTGCCTGCATCACTGCATGGCTTCCCATCTCCCATCAGGCTGATACACCAACTTACTCACCACTCCGGGCCATGCTGTGAGTTCTGCCCTCCGCCAGCTCCTTGCTGTAAACCATGTGTCCTCTGCTTGGTGTGTGCATACTTCCTGGCTGTGTACTCTAGGGTGGCGGCGCCTGCACTTTCTGAGTCTTATAGAGACAGTGTGCACATTCCTAATGTGTCCCCAGCCTATTGCCAAGAGCTACCGGGTACTTAAGGCATCTCCACTAATTAGTAGATGCCTGAGCAACGTACTCTCTGTCTGCTTTCTGCTACTGAGTTGCCAGGTTCTGCCCTGTTTCCGCTTTTGTCTCTGTCACTCTGGGGCTGTATACCCAGGCCCGTACCTGTATTCTATGTGTCTTGCTTCTGTCACCCTGGGGCCTATATACCCAGGCCTGAATCCTTCATCCTGAACTTGTTCCCGTGTCTGACCTTGTCTGAACTAAGTCCTATACCTGAACCTGTTTGTATCCTTGTCTGTATCCTTCCTTATCCTGCTGTGTCTATCCTTGTGTATACTCCTTGTGCTCGCAGAACCTGTACAGCACCTGTCTCTATCTGGTTGTCGCTGCACAACATTAATGCCCCATGGTGTTCACTTGGTACTTCACTGCAAGTACTTGTGTTTTTTCTGGTCATGTCTGCTCTCTTTGCCTCAGCGGCTCTGCTCTGCTCCCTCTTTGCCTCAGCGGCTCTGCTCCTTCTTTGAATTAGCGGCTCTGCTCTGCTCCCATCCCTCATCCTGCGACTCTGTTCTCCCGTCCTGCATCCGGCAGCTCTGCTCTGCTCCCGTCCCGCATCCTGCTGCTCTGCTACCGTCCCACATCCTGCAGCTCTGCTCTGTTCCCATCCCACATCTGTATTTTTTTCCTTCCAGTCTGTACTGGTTCCAACCTGTTCCTTTATCCCACTCGTACCTGCCAGTTTTCCTGTGCTTCCTGAAACAGTTCCTGTTCCTCTGTCTGAACCCCCGCCTGCCAGTCGTGCCCCCCTGCCTGCCAGAGTGACAGCTGTGCCCGCCTGCCTGCCAGAGTGCCAGGCATGTCCGACTGCCTGCCAAAGTATCAGCCATGCCTGCCTGCTTGCCAGTGCATCATCCGTGCCTGCCAGTACTTTCCAGTCTAAACCTCAGCTTTCTTCTGTACTTGCCTGCACCTGTCTTAGTGTCCTGTTCCCCTGTGAGATCAGCTGCTACTGCCAGACGCTGCCCTGGAGTGATACCAGGCAGCTACCTGCCGCATAAGCCTGACCTCCCCACTAGAGGCTCCAGTGTACACCAAGGTAGCTGCTTAGTCACGCCCTTCCATGGTTAGTCTGCTTTGTGGCACAGTGGGGCCACAATCCTCGCTCGCGCCATCCAGTCTGGGCGTGAGCATTACAATATATAACAGCCCTGAATGCTCACATTTACCGAGGTGGCTCCAGAAACATCAACCATGAAAGTGTTAAAATAACACTGGCAACTAAATAGTTCCAAACCGCTATCTACAGAATCCACTTCTTCCATGTGGATATTATTGTGGCCTATTATCACATGAAGGCCAAATAATAGTATAAGATGGATAGATGACGGCATAATTGTGAGGCCAAACTCAGGTGCTAACTCTTCAGGTGCCAATAGTCCTAACCCTTCAAACACTATCTAGATAAAGCCTTCTTTAAATTTGTGACAATATGGCCAAGTGCACACCACTGTATTTTCTACCTAAGTGCAATCCAGCAAAAATCAGACCAATGTTAGTCTACATGGTCGAGCACATGTCCGATTTTTTTCCTCCAGGCCGGTCCAAGCAAAAAATCGCAGCATGTCGGAGTTTAATTGGATTATCGGATGGCATTTGGCCGTGCATGTCACTGAGTGCATGGAAAACATAGGACTGCACTCGGATGATATCCGATTTCCACGCACTGAGACAATAGAGAAGATGGAGAAATTATGTTCTCCATCTTCTTCCCTCAGTGTGATCCAATTCTCAGATCATACTATGCTGACAGTCTGATCAAACTCTGAACAGAGTATAATTCTCTCGGCTGAGAGAATCATCGGCCATCTGACCCTAGCCTACCAGTAACTACTTAGCACCTCATCCTCTGATGGATACTTTTAAAAGTCGTTAAGGAACCCAGAAGACTACAGTTCCCTTTGTACAAGGCACTTTAGAAAAAACACAGCACTACGTTCGGTTCAGAAAGATAGGAAAGACAAAAAAGGTGGAGGGGTGTGTATTTTCGTTAAATCCAACTTAAAACTTGTGCTCAATGACCACATTGGAGGGAGCTGCAACAATGTAGAGTAAGTGTGGGTAAATGTACATGGGGATGGTAATAAATAGAAAGCTGCTATTTGGAGTTTGTCATAAGCCTCTTAATATAGCTGAACAGGTATAGGATGAAATGCTGCAACAAATTCAAAAGGCAGCAATAATAATAGGGTCCTTATTATGGGAGATTAAGCTATCCAGTCATTCAATGGGACATATAATCTTCTGGTTGTGCTAAAAGTTGTAATTTCTTATCCACAGTGAAAGACCATTATCTATCTCAGCTGGTTGATAAACCAACCAGTGGAGGTAATCTGCTGGATCTGGTCCTGTTAAATACACCAGATACGATTTCAGATCTACAGGTCAGGGAGCATTTGGGATGTAGTGATTATAATATGGTAAGTTTCAATGTAATGTTCAGTAAAATATTTTATGAGGAAATGCAAAAACCTGGAACTTTTGGAAATTTGATTTCAACAAAGTAAGGGAAGAGATATATTGTGTAGACTGGGACCATGTCATGATAACTGGGGAAACTGAACATAAATGTGGCATATGTAAGGATATACTACTAGAATCCTGTAGAAAACGTATGCATAAATTTTGTTATGTATCCTTTGTTGGCAATAACAGAGGTCAAACGTTTTCTGTAAGTCTTCACTAGGTTGGCTCACACTGCTGGTGGTATGTTGGCCCATTCCTCCATGCAGATCTCCTCTAGAGCAGTGATGTTTTGGGTCTGTCACTGGGCAACACGGACTTTCAAATCCCTCCAAAGGTTTTCTGTGGGGTTGAGATCAGGAGACTGATTAGGCCACTCCAGGACCTTCATATGCTTCTTACGAAGCCACTCCTTCTTTGCCCTGGTGGTGTGCTTGGGATCATTAAAGAGTCACTGTAAAATAATTATTATTATTCTTCTAAATAGGACTCTTCATGGTATGTTGCACAGTGGCCAGCCGTGTTCTTTTGAAGCCTTATGGCTACGGGTCTGAATCCATTGTAGCCTCCGGGTCTCCTCTAGGCATTTTACTTTCCATTGAGAATACTCTAGCTCTGCGTGCCTGTACAATGAATACATTTCATTTACAGAAAGTATTTACTGTATTTAAACCACATTGAAGCTCAAAAGTCTATGAAAAATATATTTTCATATAAAATGATAGAACCTGCAAGATTTACAGAAATGTATATTTATTGGTGGATAGTGATATTGCTTTCTGGACATTAATTTTCATTGTTAGGAATATGTTTCTATCAAATGACAGTAATTCAATATGCAGAAGTCTCCATGAGACCAATGAAATGTCCAGTAATTTCAATAGTTAAGTAGAAAATTGAAAATCAGATTTATCAGTTAATATTTTTAAAAAGTGAAGAACCCTTTAAATGATGTTTTGCTCATTGCTCGGCAATGTATGAAGTTGATGCGGTACTACACACCATGTGGCTGAAGTGTAACAGAATCATTACTGCATAAACTTATCATGATTATCGCTTGATTGCAGCATGTAGAATTTGGATGGCAGTATACGCATGGCATATACCCAAAAAATACTACTTACGGCATAATGTTAATTTAAACGTGAATGCTAATGGGTCATACAAACGATACAATGAATGCGTACCCAACTGAGAGATGTTTGATGAATAAGTAAAACAACCTGAAAGGTTATTAGGAATATGATTATCTTTCCAACTAATTGCTCTATGAATGGCCAGAATATTACATTTTGATAGTGCTTTAATTTTATTTATGGACCTTGTTATGACATCCAGAGGATGGAAAGCTGGGAATAAGCCAGGGCCTTTTTTTCTACCACATAGTTAATTCATCCAGAACATCTAACATTAACACGCGAAGAATGTCTGCTGCCTTTTAAAACACATTTTGGCAACAATCAATCTCTATAACGTTTTGTTTGTTAAACACAAGACTCTACTTGTTCTAGCACCACGGTCAGCTCTTGTTTTCCAGAATTATCTGACTCCACATAAAATGTCATGACATTGTGAATTTTGCCTTAGGTGATTCAACAGCAAAGTGCTATATGGTATCAAACCCCGAATATGAAAAAATATTCATTAAAAATCCCTAAATGTAAAATTGAACTGAAATCTCTAAAAGCCAGGGGCACCTTCAGGCAAAATGTAGATGTCTTGATTAAAATGTAATCTGTAGCCAAAAATATTGGTTATAAGGAATCTTAAAAAAAGGTCAATTTATAGACCCAACAGGGTACTGAACTTTTTATGACTTTAAGCCTATGAAGCCTATGTAGATTATGTACCTACCTGACACTTTTAACATAGCAAAGGTCATCCAAAGCCAACCATTCATGCCCATGTTATACCAAGAGAATGTTACCTAGACCACTCATCTCTCTGAAATGTTATATTATGGAGGACCCCAGTGAAACACAGGGCACGGGTAATAACACGTAAATAGGTTGTTGGAATTATCTAATAAAAAGTGAATCGATATTAAAGAAATGTTGAGGATCACAGAGAAGTCTCTCATTTTTATGACTTCAACATCAGTAAAAACGACGGTGTCCTTCATTTATATACGCAATGTTTTCCTAATTTTTTAAAAGTTGAGTCTAAATTGTCCTATAATTCCAGAGCTAAATGTGAAATAAAGTGGTGCTTTCTAACCAGGGTTGAACTGGCCCACCAGAATACTTGAAGATACAGTAATAGCCTCAATTCTTAAAAGCGTCGTCCACTACTTGGAGAACCCCTTCTTAAAACTAAACGTCGTCCACTACTTGGAAAACCCCCTTCTTAAAACTAAATCCAGCTTATACTTACCTCTTAGACCAGCGATGTTCATGCTGCATTTTTTGACACTTGCGTGACATTGTTATTTCATGTGAACGTAGCAGCCAATTAGCGACCTCTAATTGGACTTAGCACGGGTCCACTGGATTGCTTCCACAAAATTGCTGCTGTATGGAGGAGTGAACCAGATGTAAGATAAGCCGGGTAAAAACAAGGAGGTTGGTGTAGGGACAAAATCGTAAGGAAAGAGAATCGTCAAAAACAAGCCGGGGTCAAAATCAGGCATGTCTGCTGGGAATATAGAAAAGTACAGAAAACATGGGACCAAGTCAGTTTAGAACCTGCAGTGGACACCAGGCATTCTGGAACTTAAATATCTTGTAGGCCCACCCAGCATGGAGCAACACTGACAGAAGATAACCCTATTTCTTCAAACCTGGACTGCAAGTATCAGAGGGCAGAGAACTAAAGCTTCTACCTGATGACAGGAGCAGAGACAGGAAGGGCAGACACCAATATTGATGTCACAACATTCAAGCTTCATCCAAAGGAAATAAAAGTGCTGATGATTGGCTGCAGCACTCACACGACTTGACAATGTCACAAGATTTCCAGAAGATGCAGCCATGACATTCCTGGAATAGTGTTGGTCCAAAAGAGGAAAAAAATCTGCAACCCCTATAATACCATCATGGACTTCAAAGATCCAGCAGATGACAACACAAGTGAAGTTGGCTTTGATCCCATCACCAAACATGCTAACATGATTTTTTTTAATCTGGACAACTTATCCAAAAATCACAGAGCACCCAACATATTTTACAGGAACATTGTGGAAAACCATAATTAATCGTGAAGGTAATTACTTAGCCTAGTTGATATGTGGTTTTGCAGCAATTTTATTCTGCACCAAAAACCACAGTTCAAACCAGAGTTTTCAGAGGAAGATCTCTGCATGCATTTTGCTGCATTCCTAGGTGTATTCTTTAGCGTTTTTACTTACATTTGCACCTATTCATTTTAATGGGTACAAAGTGCTACCAAAACACTGAAAGAATGTGAAAGAAGAAAGAATATGCATCTTTAGTGTTCCACTTTTTACAATAAATTATATAATTTAAGCTGATTTCTTGTTTCGGAAAACTCCTGTCCTCCTGGTTTTTAAAAGAACAAACTGTTCTTCACTCACTCTCCCCAATTCCTACACTTGGTTTCTGTCGCTGCTTCCAGCATCTATTATTGTCTGCAGCACTGACGTCGCGTTGATAGCCAAAAGCTGAGCTCAGCGGCTCCGCCTGAGAGCCTTGCCTTGCAGGTAGGAGCCGTTCAGAGCCTCAGAGCTCCATTATTGGCCGCCCTGCTGTTGGTTTGATGTCAGCGCTGCAGGCAGTACCAGACACCGGGATCAACAATGCAGACTCAATGTTGGACCAGGGGAGTTTGAGTAATGCACAGACTGTTTTTCTAAAGCAAACTGCAGTTGTGGAAAAAGGGCATTCTGAAACCGAAAAAAACCCTTTAACGTTCAGTTTTATTGTTTCGGAGTGTTTGACTGATTTTCATTGACACCTGTATACACTCTGTGCAGGCAAGAGGAGGTGCTGCATATACTAATGCCCCAGTTTCTGTACATAGTAATATAAATCCCTGGTTCACTTCTCTGGACTTTCCTTGTAAAGTCATTATAGTCTCTGTGTACGACAGAGATATGAGAACAAGCACTTAGGCACTCGGCACATTACCATAAACCTTATTTAATGACCCATTGGTACAATATATTTCTTTTTAAACTATATTCCCACTTTAAATTTTCCAGGTTAGACAATCTTTTTAGTGCTATGTGATAAGAGTAGGCAAGTTTTATAGGACAGGGACAAATTGCAGCTGTCAGTTCTAATACGTGCAGCACTGCATATTATCTTAGTAATATTATAGAAATTAGAATTGTAAATTCAGGTTCTCAATTTAGCGAGAAATCAGTTATAGCGTATACAAGCTCGCAGCTCAGAGCAGCACTTCATCACCTGAAAGGTTCACCCATTTCCTACAGCACTCTGACAGTCCGGTCTGCAGTACGGGGGCGAGCGGAGCAACTCTTAAGAGCCATAATTATTCATAGACTATTATTAGTCTCCGGCTGCTTCAGACCTATATTCTCACCAGCTCCTTTGGGTCACTTAAATGGGTTAGACTAACTTCTTATGATTTCTTTACCACAAGGTTTATGTGACTTAGGCTCCGACTCCATTTCAAGGCCCCCTAATTGGAAAGCTTATTTATATTCATGAGTTTTTGGCACTTGTCACTGAACATCTTTGTGTGGATCCAAATTTTAAATTCAAATTGGATCAATGAATTTCAGAGCCGCTTCTGGTACAATGAAAAGAATGATGCCACAGTGATAAATACCTGTAAAGCATGGTTGATTGTTTTTCCAAAATATCAACAGTCTGTGTTTGTATGTGTAGGTCTAAGGGTTAAAGATTCTGCCAAGTCACCCAATGAGACTTAAGGCCCCTAAAACACATTAGACTTATGTCAGCTAGTCAAAACCGAACCTGTTTGACCAACAGTCTAATGTGTAATGAGGTTCCCAATTCCCCCCTGATAGATGATGGTCCGAGGAGATAAGGACCCCGGCAACCCTCTGATTTCAGACTGCTGATCCTTTAGTTCTCTAAAGATAAGCCAAAGATGTCCGGTAGAGACTCTATGATAGAGAACAGAGATACGCTCCCAGAGTGAGCTCTCCTGAAGATGGAATAGTTGAGCGACATAGCTGTTGGACAAATGATCAGCCAAACCATTGTATGACCAACAGCGATCTAACCTGTGCGGGGGCTTTACAGGCTATGCAAATATGCAAATAGCCTCTTCACAGAGAAACAGGAAAGAGTCTCTAATGCTATCTGTTGTAAGTAGCAATTCAACAAGTCAATATCTATCCTACAAAGAGCCTTATCACATGACTTATTGTATATAAACCTCTATTTGCATACATGTTTAATGCTTCTTGCCCCCCATCAGTGCAAAGTAGGAGGCTATTTGGCTGGGTAGGAGGTCTTCGACGAGGAGGAGACACTGCCACTTCCAATAGGTGAAACTAGAGACCCTGTTCTTTTCTTCTGTGAAGAGGCTATTTGCATATTGTATGTATGTGAATGATCTTGTTCGTGGAGTACTGTGATTGTCGGTATGAAAGATGTCTGTCAGAAAGTTGTGAGCATTTTTTATATACATTTTACTAAAAACAATGGAGTTTTTGTTATATTATTATGTGCTCCCTCCCTATTGGGCACACACAACACCGGTATTCCACTTGTAAACAGTGGATAAGTTTGAACTTGCCAAGGATTTATATCTTTTTTGATGACAGATTATCTTCAAACTTTTATATCATCAACCCTCTATTGTTGACACCCTTCCAGAGAATGAGTGATAAACATTTCGTGACTTGCTTAAGTTTCTTGAGGCGAATCATCAGCCATATGGTAAGAGGACCATATTTTCGCAGAGGCTCCCATCTTAGGCAACACCTTCTTTTTCTTTCCTGCAGTGCAGATATTTTTTATGTCACTTGCCGTGACATAAAAATTTACAAATTAATAAACATTTGCACTCCAATCTTAGCAGGGATGAGCTTAGAGCCCTTTCTAATCTTAAAAAGAATGATTATTTTGTCATAAAGGAAGCAGATAAGGGCGAAAATATGGTCCTTTGGCCGATGGAAATGTATATAAGGTAAGCCTACAGACGACTTAGAAACACCAACTCGTACCAGATTCTTCCATTGAACCCTACAGATCTCTTCAAAAACAGGTTGGATAGTCTTTTATCAAGGGTTTTTGGATTGGGTATCATAAACAAAAAAGAGATTTTTTTTTACCACATTCTGATCATCCCAACATTTTACCTCCTCCCGAAGGTTCATAAATCCCTTAATGAACCTCTGGGAAGGCCCATCAATTCTGTCATTGGGGGCTTTATGAACTCCCATGCACATATCTGGATTTTTACCTACAACCTCTTGTTTTCTCACTAGGCTCCTACATTTGGGATACTTCAGATTTGATTTCTCAACTAGATGACTTTTCCATCTCTCCTGGTACTCTGATGATCACTATGGACGTTGAGTCCCTATATACCTACATTAATCATGATCTTGGATTACGAGCTGTATCTTTCTTTTTGAATCGCCACACCACAGGTGACCGTCTTAATTCAAACTTGTACTTATTAACAGCTACTTGGTCTTCAATCATACCTATTACAAGCAAACCTCAGCCACCGCCATGGGTGCCATGTGAGCTCCCTCATACGCCAACCTATTTCTAGGATGGTGGGAGGAGACCCATGTATGCCAGGTATCTATTTTTGGGAAACATGTGGTTAAATGGTGGTTAAATGCTGCAATAGATACTTATATGGACGTCCCGTAGGAAATTTTTCTACTGATGGGGATGAGTTACATATTGATGGTTGATGGAACAAGAACTTGTTGTATTTTTCTTAATGTCACTATTTATTTCATGTACATAATGTATATGTTCTAAAAATTTCAATAAAGAAAGATTTGGAAAAAAAAAAAAAATGGTGGTTAAATGGTTTTGTTTCATCGACGACATTCTGTTTTTCTAGTCAGGCTCTATTGAATCGTGTCACCAATTTATCAGCGATCTGAATCATAATCCCTGGAATATTTTTCTTACTTACAGAATTTCTTTGATTGAAGTGGAATTTCTTGAATTCAAAATTCACAATCAGCATGGCCATATCACTACTACTCTGTTCAGGAAGATTACCTCAGCAAATAGCCTATTACATTATGGCATCTTTCATCCTAGACATGTTCGGGATGGGATTCCGAAGGGACAGTTTTTTCATATACATCGTAACTGCAGTAACCCAGAGGTTTTCCACAAGGAGGCAAGGGGCCTGACATCTCGCTTCAAAAGCTAGAGGCTATCCCCACAAAGTAGTAGCATGTGCTTTTCAGGCCTCTACACAGTGGACCGTAAGGATCTTTTGAGACCTCGCCCTCATCAGCAACTGACAAAGATCAACCTTATTACACCTTTTAATAATCATTGGAATGATATTTACAAGATTTTACAAAAGAACTGGGGTATCTTTCTCAGTGAACCCAAGGTAATTCCCTTTATTAATGACTCTTCAAAATACAAAGAATTTGAGAGATATGCTTTGCACGAGTCACTTTAAAAGATCTACCACTACTTTAGGAGGAGGCACGAGCTTAGTGGGTACATACCCTTGTGGTAATTGCACCATTTGTCTTATGTGGTCTCTAATAATATGGTTTCTATTCCATCCCATTCTTCTCCCATTCAGACACGGCATTATTCCAACTACCAAACCAAAAATGTTATCTACCTTCTCATCTGTGGCTGCCCAAAGGTGTATGTGGGCCAGACGGGCCAATAATTACACCAGAGGGTACAGCAACACATATCTAACATTGCTTGTGCCACGAAGGACAAGGCACTTGGTAAGCCCATCACACCGGTAGCGTCTAATTTTTTGGATTTCCACAATGGAATGCAACTGCAGGTTATGGTTGTTGACATAGTCTTTAATCTATCAGGGGTGACAAAGTTACAGATGAACTCCTCAGGCGTGAATCCATGTGGATTCATGACCTGGGCAGCTTAGCACCCAGAGGCCTTAATGAGGAGCTTCTTTTCACAGGCTTTTATAAGAAATAAGTCTAGTTTTATATCCACTGATCATTATTTTTTATATTTTTTTCACAGGTCCTATTTCTTGTGACTTCATCACCTTTTTTTGGCTTCTTAGCACGGAATCAGGTCTTGAATTTGTTTTGGATATTCATCTCTGCCTGTGGACATCGATATCAGTTTCTGTCCTGTTTGGATACCTCTTGTAAATGAATTTCTTGGGTACTTCATGGGATATTGTGTTTCAATACATACTTGTGGCCTTGATTCCCTTCCTGTATGCACCAATACACATTTGAGGACTTGACTCCTTTCCTGTGTGCACCATATCTATTACATTCATCTTGGATTAATAATTGTATCTTGATTGTTGTTTACATGTCACTTGAAGAGGTACTTCCTTGTATACTTCATAAATAATTATGTCCCTATATACACATCTAAGGATTTCACTTCTTCACTGTGTGCACCACAGGTTTTCCCCTTCTTATTTAATATTGGTTTCATTTTTTACTCTTTTGATTTTTTTAGGGTTCATATTGGTTTACTTACCATTCTTTTACACATATGCAACCCTCCCCTCTCCCCCTTCCCTTTTTTTTTGCCTGTGAAATCTCTTTAATGCCTTTGCCTCTTGGGCCTGTTATTCTATTTTACCATTAATGCAATTATTAATATAATAAAACTAAATATCTCTCATTCTTGCAAATTTGTATCTATTACATCTTGTGCATATTTATATAAGTCCAGCTTACATTTTTTTGCCCCTGTTACAACGATGATGATTTTATCTGCACCTTTTATACAGTTTATTATTTCCAGCTGAGAAAACCTTGGTCATGCCTTGTTGCTTATTCTCTACCTATATGTTCTTCATGTTTTTATAGTTTGGTCCTTCTCAGCGCCTGTACATGGCATGTTTATGTGACATTATGTTACCACTACACAAAAGTGCGGCTATGCTGCAACATCCCTTCTTACAGGGGTGTGATTACTTTGCACATCTATTCACTCTGCATTATGCGCAAATGCATAAGTGAATATTTAATGAACATCTTATTTATTTTTTATTTATTCATTTTTTATAGAGATTTTCTCTTTTTTGTGCAATCTAGTAACCAACCCCTGTTGGTTGGCCTCGAACTCTTGTCTGCTTTATGTGGTAGTGGTCCTTATGGTTGTAGCCTAAAATTGCTCATCCACATTACCAACGTACTTTTCCACATGTTAATGTGGTCTACGATTCCCAAATCCTGTGCGCCAGGCTACCCATGCGCATGCTCTGCCCTGTCCCAGAGACGGGCGTACATGCCGGATTTGCCCGGTTAGCGCTGGTCTCTTTCGGCATCATCTTTGCTTACTGTTCATGTGTGGACACGTGACCCGCAGGTCCTGCGTTCTTTCATCGCTGACTCTTTTGATTGCGCAGGCACGGACCTGTGTCCTGCAGGTCCCACGCTTACACTTTCTCACCACGCAGGCGCAGACATGTGACCTGCAGGTCCTTCATTTGAATTGTATACCAGGAAATGATCAAGTCCGGAATACACCTGTGTGCTGGGTTTCTCTCTCTGAAGCTTTCCCTCCTCCTTCATCTACACCTGACCTTTAGGTAATTGATTTTCATGTGCATTATATAAGCTTGGTACCTACCCCTTACCTCACATTTTTCCCCCTGAGGAAGCCACGCTGAGTGGTGATACACGTGGGGTTCCTCCCTCCACGTACCATGCTGTGACCGGATGTTTGTTCTGCCGCAACCATCCACAGGTCTTATGCTGCCATCCCCTTTTCCCCTTGAAGGTCTCTATTTTTGGCTATATCCTTTATTTACAGGATGTTGCCTGACTGACCTCCTTTCTCTTCTTACTATTATCATCTGGGGTTTATTATTCTCATTCGACCCTGGGGATTTTGTGCAGCTTGGTTTATACATCTTGTTTATTATACTCATTCCAGATCACTACTTTTTTGGTTTGTTATTATATATTGTTTCTATTTGATGATCTTTCTGTGTATTGGTGTGTAATTTGTGCTCTTTGGAGGAGTCTGGATGGTCCCTAATGGGTCGTCCAGGTGTTGTTTGAGTCTTAAAGGGCTTTTTTAATTGTTTTTAATGTATGTCTTGTACTTTGCTTGTATAATAAACTTTAGTATACAGTATTTGTCATTTACCCATGGTGATCCTGGCCTTTTCCTGCACACACTTCTTTTCTTTGTTTTTTGTGCTCTACTTCAATTGTGGGGTCAGTGATCCCGAATATAATTTTGCTGTGCCCTCAGTTCTTCTTATACCACTTGTAAATATTGAGATCACATAGGTCAGAAGTCATACATGTAAAGTGCCTGCTTACATAATTCTAAGAGAAAGATTTTTATTGAATTGCATCTTTCGCACCGACCTTTCTCTTGAATCTGGTGTTGGTAAGCCTTTAGGGTTTAAATGGTTGCTCCGCTACTTTTTTATTGATGACCTATTCCAAGCATAGGTCACCCATATCAGATAGGTGGGGATGCAACAAATCATCTGTTCTTCGCTCTGGCGGAAGTTGGAGGTTAGCAGGTTTGGAGCTGAATAGCACAGCTCAGTGAACTATGTAGTGGTCAGGGGTGGGTGCTAAACATCAGCTAACAAAAAAAGGTCATGAGTCATGATTACGGGTCTTTAGCACCAGAAACGTTTTGATAGCCATGTTAGCTCTAGATACAGCTCTTCAACATGCACTTTATCTGAATTGTCATTTTTTATGCACATTTGGGTTTTATCTGGGCAGCACGGTGGCTCAGTGGATAGCCTTGCAGAGCTGCAGTCCTGGGTTCGAATCCCATTAAGGACAACAACTGTAAGGAGTTTGTATGTTCTCCCCGTGTTTGCGTGGGTTTCCTCCGGGTACTCCAGTTTCCTCCCACACTCCAAAAACATACAGATAGGAAATCTAGATTGTGAGCCCCTTCGGGGACAGCGACGATAATGTGTGCAAACTGTAAAGCGCTGCGGAATATTTTAGTGCTATATAAAAATAAGGATTATTATTATCTGGAATATCAATAAAAGTATTCATTTTATTACATGGAGCTGGATTTTTCTTCTACTGAACATCCGCCCCTGTTCGAATGAATTGAGCACATGTTCAATATTCCTCCGTGGCACATTACAGTTGACAGAGCTGTACTGTTAAGCTCTCCAACTGCTAACATCTGGCATGGGGAACAGCTGATCGTGGGGGTGGCGGGTGTTTGATACCCACTCATCTGATATTGATGACCTTTACTTTGGATAGCTCATTAATAAAATAAGTAGTGGAGCAAAAGCGAGGGCGAGGAGGTCATCTAAGTAATATAAATGGAATCGAGGCAAGTTAATGTACAGGATTGACTGGTTGCTGATAGGGAACTGTAGGTAGGAGTATTAAGGGTATGCCACACTAAACAACATCGCTAACGGGATCGCTAAAAAACGTCACTATTTAGCGATCCCGTTAGCGATGTTGTTGTGTGCGGCATCTACCAGCGACGAGGCCCCTGCTGAGATGTCGTTCATCACAGCGATCGTTCCGGACCCTATTTTCGTCGCTGGCGTCCCGCTGGTAAGTATCTAATCGCTGAGTGTGGCACCTTTTTTAAAAAAATATTTAGACTTGAGAGTCCTCAGTGGTTGATACCTTTTAATGGCTAACTGAAAAGATGGTAACAAATTGCAAGCTTTCGAGACTACTCAGGTCTCTTCATCAGGCATAGACTAATACAACATCTGAAGAATCACATATTTATACACAAAATAGCACAGAAAAAATGCAATAGGTAGGACAAGTGACATGAAGCAGAACTGTCATTATGGCAGAGGGATTAACATAAATATGACTAGTTCATAGATAAGGAGTGAAGGTTTTATTACCCTCTGATTGGGGTCTGGTATTGTGTTGTGATGACCCTAAAAGGTCAGGGAGGCAGATTCCTTAATTGTTGTAGAACGACATAAAACTCTGGGATATATTCATCCCAGCACTAAGAGTGTCAAAGGTCATCATAAGTTTATATTCCCAGACTTTTCTATCCTTCTCAGATTTGAAGTTAGATTTTAATACAAGTAATTCCATATCTGTCATGCTATGACCGGGCATACAAAAGTGTTTGGCCACAGGTAAATCCATTCTTTTTTCTCTTATCGTGTGGCGATGAGAATTCATCCTTGTTCTCAGTTTTTGCCCGGTCTCCCCCACATACAGACCCCCAGTTGGACATTTAGTACATATAATTAGGTACACCACATTAGATGTGATGCAGCTGAAAGTACCTGGTATCTTGTAGTCCTGATGGGAGTTGGGGATCTTTATCCTGTCCGTGGTCATTATAGATGTACAGGTCTTGCATTTCTTTTGTCTGCAAGGAAAGGTTCCTGCAGCTGTTGGGGAGGACAGGGAGCTTCTGACAATGATGCTTCTTAGATTTGGGGGCTGCCTAAAACATAGTAGTGGGGGGTCTGGAAATATGGATTGTAATCGGGCATCTTTTTGTAGTAAAGGTTGTAGTTTCCGTGCAGCTCCCCTTAGCATCTCCAGACTTGGATTGTAGGTGACCACTAGAGGCACCCGGTTATTTTCTTCCGGTCATAGCATGACAGATATGGAATTACTTGTATTAAAATCTAACTTCAAATCTGAGAAGGATAGAAAAGTCTGGGAATATAAACTTATGATGACCTTTGACACTCTTAGTGCTGGGATGAATATATCCCAGAGTTTTATGTCGTTCTACAACAATTAAGGAATCTGCCTCCCTGACCTTTTAGGGTCATCACAACACAATACCAGATCCCAATCAGAGGGTAATAAAACCTTCACTCCTTATCTATGAACTAGTCATATTTATGTTAATCCCTCTGCCATAATGACAGTTCTGCTTCATGTCACTTGTCCTACCTATTGCATTTTTTCTGTGCTATTTTGTGTATAAATATGTGATTCTTCAGATGTTGTATTAGTCTATGCCTGATGAAGAGACCTGAGTAGTCTCGAAAGCTTGCAATTTGTTACCATCTTTTCAGTTAGCCATTAAAAGGTATCAACCACTGAGGACTCTCAAGTCTAAATATTTTTCTATCTACTGGCTAACACGGTACGAAGATACACATCTTTCCTGCACCTTTTTTAGCGATTTAGCGGTACTTTTGTACCGCTAAAGTCGTTAAGGAGATCGCTAACCGCGATAGCGTCCTAATGACATCGCTAAAATAGGTAGCTACTAGCGATATAGAAACAATCCCGCTAGCGATCTCATTAGTATGCGACGCTAACGAGATCGCTAGCGGGATTGTGTAGTGTGGCAGTACCTTTAGTTGAGAGCAGTGCCAAAGGATTAAACAAGAAGACTATCCTAAGCACAGCTGCCATTAATAGCATATATAGGCACAATATTAAGTCAAACTTGCTGTGGTCAGAGAATCCAGAGAAGTTACAGAGATGTCACAAGCTAAGACTGGTTTCACGCTTATTTACACGCTGAGTGTGGCCTGCAATGTTTAGAACTTGCCACCGGTCTCCTGAACCACACTCAACAGACACATATGCCAATGAGGTGGATGACTTCAGGTTAGAAGACCCTCAGTAGGTTTGGGGGGTCAGAATCCACACTTGGAATTTGGAACCGGCCTCATAGTGTTGTGAAACATTGTAGTCAAATATGAAGTAAGCAATGAACAGGTAATGGCGGGTCACAAGGAGATTTCAACATGGCTTCCCGCCGTTGTTTTTGTACGCAATTTGCATGGAGACTTCTTCAAAATGTGACAATCTGCCAAGGAAAAATCTGCTACCACATGGACAGAAACTTGGAATTGACCACAATACAAGTAAGTTTATGGGAAATTTTAAGAGGGACGTTTTAAATGGGAAAAGTGCACAAATTGGTATAAAAAATGTGTGGATGCATATGAACAAATTAAAATATGTGATTGGGGCCTTTTTTTTGCAGATTTTTACCTTGACTGTACACTGCACATTTGCCATCCTGGCACCCTACAGGAGCTGTAGATATAGATAAGGTGATATCAGATCATATAACATCAAAGCTCATGAGCAGAATCACAACATTATCCATTTTTGTGATTATTTCTAAGACCAGCACCCACCAGCTCCCATTGGCATAGAGAAGGAAAGCTTTGCATTCCCAATAGGTTGCTTGTTCATCACATCCGCGGTTTATTTCCCATTGGCAGTCACATAATAAAGTGGCGGCATTTAGGGCACCATTATAAAGACAACATATCCAAATCATAGGATTAGTTTATGGTAATATATACACTGGCTGATGTTTCCTCACTAATTCAGCAAATGCACATTTTCCCAGTAGTAGCGTGCAAATTAAGTCTGAAGAATTATATATTTATCCAAGAGTATTCCCACAGCATTTCTGGGCAGAATGGTGCAGTTCTTACATCTTCCTACAGCCTGCTCTCCCGGGTGCCCGTTCCCTCTGTAAATAATTGGGAAATCAACCTTTAAACGTAGCTTATATTAGGTCTACGTTCTATTTCTGCCTGGTTTGTCTGATAATTGAATATTTCATCTAATTAAATATTTGAGGCTAAGTGCACAGGAAAAGCGGAGTAATTGATCAATGGTTAATTCAGGCATATTTATTATATCGTAGCTTTTGTTATATTCTTATGTTACTGGGAGTTATTAGCAAATGGCGCACCGTCCATAGAATCAGTGACCTGTAATGGGACGCAATTTATTCTAATCAAGTATGGGAGGATTGTGATGGCGCTGGGTGAACATTCTGCCTTGTCAAC